>OY987317.1:22246393-22914571 GCA_963920655.1 Geranium rotundifolium | reverse complement strand
GTGGGGTTTAGGGCAGAATCAATGTTCTAAAAAATGGCTGCCTAGGCCCTGTTTTCCACCTTACCGCCCCGTTTTAAGCTAATTGAGCGGTGACGAACATTTTGGTTCATCATCCGACGAGAATTTTATTTTTATTAAAAAAGCAATTAAAATTTAAAACTTAAAACGTTAAGAATAAGAAATCAGACAGAGTCGCTTCGTTCCCTTATCTCGTCCTACACTCTTACACCCTAAACCTCTTCGCCTCCGATGAATGTCCGTCGCCGGCCACACCTCTTTTGCGAATCAACCGAAGTCAGAACTCATGTATTTTAGATTTCACTTCATGTGTTGTAACAGGTGGATTGTATTTTTATATTCAATTTGTGTGAGGTAAGGGTTGATTTTTTTGTTCAGTTGGTGGGAACTTAGAGTTTATTTTCAAAATTTCAAGGTGAAAATTGTTTGGATGGTTTTATGATGAAAATTAAGCTATTTTAAATTGTCAATTTTAGAATTTTTATTTTTGAAGTTGTGACCACTAATCATTGTTTTAGACCCGTCACGAAAAGATTGTGGTTGTTAATTAATTATTTAAAATATTTATTTTTATATAGAATAATTCATTTTATATTAATAATAAAAATTTAAATTCAATTAATTTTTATAGAGTGTTGTCCGTCTAATCAGAGTCTGATTTTTTTTTAGAATCTTAAGTAGAATATAGGGGTGGGTTAACTATCTTGTTTAGGCTTAAGTTGGGCTTAGAATAGGTGGGCTTTGGGTTGGTGAGTAGTGCAGGGCCTTTAAAGAAAATAGTAACCGGTGATGGCACAATTGAACAGTGGAGAAAGTGGATGCAGGACGCAGAATCTTATTGGCTAGATTGGGCTGCACAGCACCTATTTATAATTTGGTTGTGTCAGAAAAGCAGATGGCCACCGCTGGGAAGATGCTACTGGCATGAGAACTATTGTTTTCTTTTCTTTTTTTCTCTTATGTTATAACTATTGGGATTTGTAGTGTGAACTTCGAGAAGAAATTATTAGGGATAATTTCAGATGACTACACCTGGATATGTCACATTATCAGATGACTACGCTTAAAATTTTTCGTGTCAGGGTGAATACCCAAGAATTTCATTTGTCTCACTTTACTCATTCCGTCCAACTCTGTTAGTTTTTAACATTTTTTTACATGTGAAAAGACTAAAATACCCTTCAGCTGTAAATAATTGTTTTTAAATTGAATGAAAAGACTAAAATACCCTTCACTATTCATTTAATTTTCAAAAAAATACCACTCATACTCTCTCTCTCTCTCTCTCCTCCACCACCACCGCCACTACCTCCATCACCACCACCATCATTCCCTCCACCACCACCATCTCCTCCCCCTCCGTCGCCACCTCCTCCACCGCCGCCACCACCACCACCACCTCCATCTCCTCCACCACCATCTCCTCCACCACCATCTCCTTCCTCCCCGTCGTCACCTCCTCCACTACCACCTCCATCTCCTCTCCCTCTATCACCACCTCCGGCCGACTTCCGGCGAAGCTCTGACCGACTTCCGGCAAGGCTCCGACCGACTTCCGACAAGGCTCCAACGGTGGTGGAGGAGATGGTGGTGGTGGTGGAGGGGCGTGGAGGGGATGGCAGTGGAGGAGATGAAGGTGGTAGCGATGGTGGTGGTGGATGAGATGGATGAGGTGGCGACGGAGGGGGAGGAGATGGTGGTGGTGGTGGTGGTGGGAATGGTGGTGGAGGAGACGGAGGTGGTGGTAGTGATGGAGGTAGTGGCGGTGGTGGTGGTGATGGAGGTAGTGGCGGTGGTGGTGGAGGAGAGAGAGAGAGAGAGAGTATGAGTGGTATTTTTTTGAAAATTAAATGAATAGTGAAGGGTATTTTAGTCTTTTCATTCAATTTAAAAACAATTATTTACAGCTGAAGGGTATTTTAGTCTTTTTACATGTAAAAAAATGTTAAAAACTAACGGAGTTGGACGGAATGAGTAAAGTGAGACAAATGAAATTCTTGAGTATTCACCCTGACACAAAAAATTCTAGGTGTAGTCATCTGATAATGTGACATATCCAGGTGTAGTTATCTGGAATTATCCCAAATTATTATTTTCATACTAAAACAATTCTACTAATGCAAAAATGGAAACAAATTACTTGTCTTACTAATTTCAAAGCACGAATAAGGGCATCCCCCAATGCTAAACTCGAAAATGCGTTACTTATTCCCTAATATTAAAAAAAACAAATCTTTGTTTTCATTTTTCCACCCAGTCTTAAAATAATTTTACATATTTTATTTTTTAAAATTTTATAATTATACTACTAATAAATAGTTCTAAATATTATGATCAATACCCTAATTTTAGGGTTTTATCGTCTCAACTATTTGACGAGTTACGCGGTCTGCAATTGTTCTCAGTGTATGGGGACTGGCTATCGGTGTTCCGGAACTGAAAGAGGGGTGTGATTTGGAGGGACGGTGATTTTGCGAGGGTAAAATTAGGGGAGGTATTATTTTGATATCATCTCCGAGGGGAGACGAGTCCGAGAGAGGGCCAACGGGGTTGGGCAGAGCAGATCGGTGCAACGAGAGCAGACAGATCCAGGTGGGACTTATCATAGGTATGACAAGAAGATTCTAGCGATTTGCTTGCTGTGGTTTTGATTGGTTGATGCCTCCATACTTCGAAGTAACCAGAGTTGTAAGGACCGCTCCCGGACAATTTGGGTCAATTTTGTGAAAAATGGATGAAAATTTAAAAATTCGCGATTTGACCAAATTTTGACCCGAGAGTCACCGAGGACTACTATTTGAGCCATTTTAAGATGAAATTGTAATATTATGGATATTAGGTTCATATGGAAGCTAAAATTTAGCGAAACATCACGGTTCCGACGGTTTCGAAAAACGTGTCCGTTTCGGACGATTTCGGGTCCGAAATGACAAAAGTGGCTTGTGGGACCCCCCTACTTTACACTTGGCATGTATCTAGAGGGGGGAGACTTTTGAGTGATTAAAAAATTAATTGTTTTAATTTAGATTTAAAAGAAAATGGGAAATAGGTATATTTTATTAGTTTAATGTTTAAATAATTTGATTTAAGTGATAAGAGAGGGGGAGGGAAGCCATTCACGGCAGAAACCAAGAGAAGGAGAGAGAGAGAGGAGGGCTGGCCGAGAGAGAGAGGAAGAAGGAAGAAGAGGAGAAGAGCTTGGGCGATTTCCCGACAATCCGGCCGCGTGATCGACCATTTTCTTGCGTATTCGGGTTCCTCACATCATTGGCTACGGTGAGCAACTCATTTTTTTTCCATCGTGATGAGTTTGAGTTGTGGGTTGATGAGAAATGAGTGAAATGATAATGGAGTGGAGTTGTAGGGGTGTTTTGGAGCATTTTGGGACGTTTTTGGAATTTTCCAGCGGCCGGAGGGTTCGCCGGAGCTCCGGCCGGTCACCGGAGCTCCGGCCAGTGTGGTGGCGCGCCGGAGGTGGTCCGGCAGTGGCCTGCCCCTGCCTTGGCTGGCCGTGGCAGCCTATGGCGACCGTGGGCCGTTTGGGCCTCTCGGGCCGTGAATGGCCCGGGTGGTCCCACGAGCCCGGAATTCGGGTTTGTGAGTTTCGGGAGGTCTCGGGTAACCCTCAAATCTATAGTTGGCACCCTTGGTGATTTTTGGATTTAAATTACGAAAATTGGAAAATGCGTGTCGAAACTTTAAATTGCGCGATTAAATCGCTCGGGTGTCGGAATTCGATTCCGTCAATTGCGTTGGTCCTCTCGAATATAATTAGGAATTTAGACACCAATTTGGGAATTTTCGGAGTCCCGAGGGACAAATTCACTCAACCGGGCAGATTCGACTTAACGGGCAAAATGGGTCGTTCCGGGCCCATTTGGACAACTTAGGTTAATTAAGAATTGTTGGAGTGAGCGATACTTGTCGTGGTGGCACTTGGATTTAATTTCGTGAAAATCCGGATTTCGGTTAGTTATTAAAACTTGTGATTTTGTCACTTTTAGATTCCTTTGACGATCGCGGGAAAGGAAAGGCATAGCTTGGCGTCGCGAAAACCTTAGGAGCTTACGTTGGAAAATTTGAGGTAGGGGGACATAGCTTACCTAGACTCAATCTCTTGATGCATTGATTGAATTTATTTGAGTATTTAGTCGAGATAAAATGAAATGTTTGAACACCTTTTGCTCGATGTTGTGAATTAAATAGCATGTTGATGTGTTGATATAAATGCCTCTCTGTGAATTAGTTGAGTATCAAACTTGAACTGCTTGTGAGCACCTAGTTGTGCATGGTTATATTATTGCTTTTCAGACGATGACTTATTCCGTCTCGCACTTGTCTTGTTTGGGTGGATGTAAATGCCTCTCTGTGAACTAGTTTCTTGCACTTGGTTTGTGTTCTGTGAATGTATCGAAGGGTGTTGGGTGTGGTTGGTAAGGGTGTTGTGATGTGGAAGGGTGGAAAGGTGATGGGAGGCTGTGTGGTTGGATGGATAATCGAGTCAGGAGCGGTACCCCTCCTGGCCGTGATCGATTTCCATTCGGGGGTTGAACCGAGTCAAGGGTGGTACCCCTTGGCCGTGATTGGTTACCTCAATTGTATGGCGGTGTGGTTGGATGGATAATCGAGTCAGGGGCGGTACCCCTCCTGGCCGTGATCGATTTCCATTCGGGGGTTGAACCGAGTCAAGGGTGGTACCCCTTGGCCGTGATCGGTTACCTCAATTGTGTGGTTGTGTTTGGATGGGCAATCGAGGCAGGAGCGGTACCCCTCCTGGCCATAATCGATTCCCGTTCGGAGGTTGAACCGACCAAGGGTGGTACCCCTCGCCGGTCGTAATCGGTTACCTCGGGAGTTGTGACGTGGTTGGTGGATGAGTAGTGGAAGTGTTGTGATTCGTACTTTACTGATTTCTTTGTGCTTACATGTATGTTTTTCCTCATCCTTGCTGTTTGTTTTAGTCTCTGGGTAGCGTGTTCACCCCTACTTGTAGTTGTGCAGGTTGGTGATTCTGAGCACACTTTTGGTGGCAGCTTTTGGGGATGTGTCGTGTCGACGCACTGTGTTTTTGTTGTTGTTGGCTTTTGTAGACTCTGGTCTGAGTCATTTGCCATGTATATTTCTGTACCGCAACTTGTATAAAATATTTTGGTGTAAATATTTGATTGACTAGCCATGTCGTGCCTCACTTTTGTACGCGTTACTTGTTGGTTTAATACAGATTTTAAAAAGAGAAATGGTATCGATGTATTTGTTGTAAACAGGTTTCTTTATTTGACTCGTGCAATCCCATTTTGAACTAGGGACGCCTAAATCAAAATGTGATGGCTTCGTGCGAGAATAGTTATGTTGTAATTTGAGGACGCTCGAGTTATTTCATAACTATATCGCATCGTGTTATTTCAAAGGTTTTTAAATTCTTCGGGTAACGACTTTAATTCGGGAAACCGGATTTTGGGGCGTTACAGTTTGGTATCAGAGTTCTTTGGTGTCGATGTGTAGATGTATGTAAACATATCGAACTAGGGGGTCTTGGTTTTCTTAAAATTTAATACGTTCTCGGGGTGTCCCATTGGGTTTGTGCCTATGAAGGATCGTGGGTTCTCTGTCGTCGATGGGCTGATTCTGGTAAGCACAAAAAACTTGGAGGACTTGGATTACTAAAGATTCGCGACTCCCATATTGATCGAGGAAGATGGTTTAATGCGGTATGCAGTAATATAACAAGATTTTTTCATCCGTATGAGGTGGAGGTCGTGGCTTTACATGATGCTAATTAGTTTAAGTCTATTGGTCACCGAGGTTATCATGAAGCCCTGGTTAAAGCATTCTATAGTGAGATCACGGGGTTTCCCTATCCACATGAGGTGGAGGTCGTGGCTCTACGTGATGCTAAACGAGTCGAGTTGAACAACTTTAGAGGTATCATAAGCGATAGGTGTTGTTAATGTCCACTTTAGAACATGTGTGAAATTCTGATTGTAGTTGGTCAGGCAAGATGTTAGGAACAATATCGAGAACAATGTTACGACAAACTTCTTAACAACATTGTCTGCGAACAAATTCGGACAAACACACAATCAAAAGTAGTAAAAGTAAACAGCGACACACAAGATTGTTTATCAAGTTCGATACAATCTCATCTATGTCTGGGGGCCCTCGGCCTAGTGGAAAGATTTTACTATAATGGAACAAGTCAAAACATACAAGGTGATTATCACACAAACCACTACTTTATGCTACTCTTCCTAGTGCAAATCTATATCAGGGATTGCCCCTGAATCAAAGCCTCCTACTTGATTCCACTCTACGAGCCTCACATGCCTGGATGTCTTTAGTCGATGTTAAGCTCCTTTACGTGAACTTTCAATCACGCCTTAACATAAAACTCACAATCACTAATCCTTGATCTTTCGAATCTGGTAGTGATACACAATAGCTCTTCGTGGAACACCAAGTCTCTCACCACGCCAGCCTTGCACGTTTAAGACCACTAGATGTTCACGAAGAGACTATACAGAGTTGCGTCAAGAAAATATGAATTCAATACGAGAGACGCACTCGCTGCTAAGGGTGGAGCCTTAGCTTTTATAGAGCCGCTTCAAGATTCTGGATCGCCTTGGGGTTACCTAAACCTGATCGGTTTAGGTTTCCCAATTCCCTTTCACGCCGATATTCTTGCGAAGTCTCTTTCACGACAAGAGAGCTTTCCCGAATCTTGACTCCAACAAGACTTACCAAAAGTCTTGTATAACAACAAGACTTACTAAAAGTCTTGTACACATATGACACCTTCCAACCGCAATACGTTTACTATTTCAGGAAACTTTATAATGTTGCAATCCGCAAATGTCACGAAGAATGTTGAGACAAAGCGCTTGACAACTTGCTTGACCAACTGCTCGACATCTTGTCCCATCGCCAGAGTTTACTTTTTTCCTTTCTTCTTTCCTTGCCTTGATGTGATTTCCTTTCTTCATTCTTAGTTGGTCACGCCAGAAGTTTCCTTTCTTTATGCTGGCGAATATATTGCCAAACTTGATTCCAACAAGGCTTTCTCGGCAAATACGATAACCCATCTAAACTTGCCTAAATACACGTCGGATAATGTCTTACCAGAAGTTGTAACATTTCTGACATCTTTCGTCCTTGCACTAAAAAATACAGTCAACACTAAACGTAACAACAATGTGTTTTTACTTATTTTCCTCGTCGCTCTTGTAATTTCGTGGCTCATAAACTAGCCATATACGCTTTAACTAATAGTAGCTGAGATCACAGTGCGGGGTCTGTCACACCATCTGTTACTTCGGTTGTCTGGTATTTGCTTAATAATATTTGTGTTCTTCACTAAAAAATAGTTCCATGTATTATATTTTACTGAAAGGATTAAATAAATTATTTAATTTATTAAAAATAGAATATTATCTTATAATTAAAAAAATTGTTTACTAAAATTAACATATAGAATAAAATTGATGCATAACATAATTTATAAATTAGATCAATAATTTTAATGACACTTTGTTACACCTAACTATAACGAAATGACATTTTCATACCCTAACTATTTTTCTCTCTTTTTTAGTACCTTGACAATTTATTTGAGACAACCTAGCTCTAAAATGCTTAAAATACCTAAAGTTCATTGGTTTAAGAAATCATAAATTGAATTGGTTCAACTTTGTTTATCTTTGATTCAATTTGGTTTATATTTAAGATGAAATTACAATTATGTCCCCAAATCTAAAATTAAATTTGAACCATTTCAAATCTGGTTTGATAAATCAAATTGGACAAGTTCTATTCCGATTTCTTAAACTAAGGGTATTTTAGTCATTTTAGCATACGTTGTCACAAAATAATTGTTAAGGTACTAAAAAAGAGGGAAAAATAGTTAGAGTATGAAATTGTCAATTCGCTATAGTTAGGTGTAACAAAGTGTCATTATCCCATAATTTTATAATCATATGAGATTAAATCAATTTATTTAATCCATTTCCCAATCAATAATCAAAATAAATTTTAAAATAACTTATCATTCAAAAGCCGTGAACTAAGCAAATGATTTTACAATGATACAAATTTTGACAAATAGAGTAAAAATATGAGAAAAAGAAATACAAGTCAATAATATATCTTCACACGCGAAGAAAAATCCTAGCTGAATCATATATAATTTGTGATAAAAATTTAAAAAAGAAACTAAGGAAAAGTGAATCATAAATAATTTGTGTGTGATATTTTATTAGTATTAATACTCCAACCTCTATTAGCGGTTTGTACCTTTATTAGGGTTTTGTTATTGGGGCTAGGCTAAGACGGGAAAGTGGGAGGGCAGGACATGTATGAGCTGGATGTTCGAGATGCAGGCGGAGGCCGATGGGCGACGGTGGGTCGGGGAAGGAGAAGGAGGCGGGGATAGGGAAGGAGATGGGATTCGAGTCCGGACGGGTTGAGACCCGAAATCCGGGAACTGACGGTTTTGGTTGGTTGGTAGGTCAGTATTGGGAGGGAACCGGAGTTATCTGGCGTCAGTGGGCAGATGCATGCAAGCATACCGAACTAGGGAGACTTGGTTTTCTTAAATTTTAATACGTCACCCGGGTGTCCTATGGGGATCGATACTGGGAGCAAACGGGGGGTCTCTGGTGTCGATGTCTAGAACATGTTAAGCCCAATGAGATGGGAGGACTTGAATTTCTAAAACTTCGCGATACCCGTATTGATCGCAGGGTTGATCGAGGAAACTGATTTAAGGTGGTTTGCAGCAAGATCATGGGGTTTCTCCATCCGTATGAGTTGGAGGTCGTGGCTCTGCATGATGTTAACCAGGTCGACTCGATTGGTCTCCGGAGTTATCATGGATGCCTTTTTAAAGTATTCTATAGCAGGATCACGGGGTTTCTCCATTCGTATGAGGTGGAGGCCGTGGCTCTACATGATGCTAAACGGATCGAGCTGAACAACTTTGGAGGAATCATTAGCGAACAGTGTTGCGTACTATTCATTATCAGAACATGTGTTCTTTGTATTGCTCGCATTCAAATGACTCTCGAATTGGAAGTATGTTTTAACTGACAGTAGTCGAGATTATAGTGAGGGGTCTGTCCCACCATCTGTAGCTTCAGCTGTCTAGCTTGATGTCGAGTTAATTGTTATTTAATTAATAAAATTTGATTTTAACTTCAAAAAAATAAATAATTGGTGATAATAATTTTAAAAAGAAACTAAGGAAGTGGGAGACCAAAGCGGGTCAGAAGCACACATTGAAAATTAAAAAAGAGAGGAATACATCAAAATATCTGGACCTCTTATTTATCCTTTCATTTATTTATGGGATAATTTCAGGTGGCTACTCATAGAATTGTCTGATTTTTAGGTAGGTATACTTGAAATATTTTTTTTTTTTCAAATGGATACATCTAAGTTTTGCAAAAATTTTGTTATGCACCTCTCCGTCCAATTCCGTCAGTTTTTAATATATGAAATGACTAATATACCTTTAAGAATTAAATGAGTTATTATAATTAAATTGAAAAAACTCAGATGTCATCACTTATTCTCTTAATATTCAAAGACATGTCACTCCCTTTCTCGTCTTTCTTTTATCTTTGCAACTCTACCACCAACTCATCTTCTTTATCATTCATCTGCAATCTTGAGTGAGGGACAGGAAGTGAGGGCTTGTCACGGAGGAAGAGGAGGAGCCACAAAGCAAATTGGGAGCTTGGAGTGGAGCAGTAGAGACTGCCCCATTTTTTGCCCAACAAAGGGCTGGTTTTGGTTTGATTTATTCACAAAATTGAGTTGTTGTGGATAAATGATTAATGAATTTTTTATTTTGTGCACATTTGGCTGCCATTTAATGCATAACTGGGACAAGGATCATGTGGATAACAATTCAATTTCCTTTATTTGGTCTACACTTTGTATCACAACAAAATCTTATACCAAATAATTACTGCAAGTGCTTCTGTTTTTGTCTTATTTTACTTTGGGTTTTATAAAAGAAAAGTAATTACTGAATTAATTACGCATCACTACACTGAACCTTCTCATAATTGCTCAATTCAGGATTCAAAATCATTCCTTTTCCTTTTTCGAATTTGGGAGGTAAGTAAATTCTATTCAAGCTCAATTTCTTCTTTATATGAATTATCCAGACTCAACTCTCAGGCATTCAAATGCCATAAAAATGATGCGACCCTAACCTTGAGTTCAAAATTCAAAAACCCCAATCCCTTGAAAGCACACCAAAAACAGAAACTCCTCTGAAATCGTATAATAAAAAACAATTATACGATTAAGAAATTGAAGTAATTAAAGTTTGTTTCTACATGGGTTGTTCGTTTCTTTCCCCTCTTTTCATGGAATTTTTGTTTCAAAAATTAAAGTTTGTTTTACAGTGCAAATTTTATGCAACTCAACTATTATAATAGACTCTGTAAATTGATTATAGTTGAAGATTCAAATACGAAACTCATTTACATAGATAACCAAATTTGGAGGAGGGAGATGAATAATGAAGAAGATGAAAGGGTGAAAGGAAAGAATGTATGACATATGTTCGAAAATTTAAAGTATAAGTGAGGGTATTTTAGTTTTTTTCAATCCAATTTGAATAACTCATTTAACCCTTAAAAATATTTTAGTCATTTCACATGTCAAAAATGTTTAAAACTAACGAAATTAGACGATGAGGTGCAAAGTAAAAGTTTTGCAAAACTTAGGCATACTCACTTGAAAAAAAGTATTCTAGGTGCACCCACCTGATAAACATACAATTCTAGAAATAGCCACCTAAAATTATCTCTTTACCCATCTTTCATTTTCTCATAAAAAAAATCTTTTTTCTTCCAGCCGTAGTCAACCTCTCTTCTCTCGGGTCTCGGGAATGAGAGGTCTAAACGCATCAAGCCTCCGCGCGTCTGACAGCTTCCTTTTCAGGTTTCACCGATTTTTCGTCATACCTATCGCCGGACCGTTGTTGTTTCGAGAGGAGCTATCGTCGGACATTGCATTTTCACTAATTTTTCGTCCTACGCCTCCATCTGTCTTTCGGGGAAGCTAGATTTGGCGTCAAAAATATTCAGATTCGGTGCCGGAAAAGCCAGATCTGGTGCCCGCAGAGAGCTCCTATTTTGATGTAAATTTTTCTCTCTATGTACCTCTTTCCGATTTGAGCTTTTCCGATATCTTTTTCCAGATTTCGCTTAATTTATATTGTTTGGGTTCATTTTCTTTCTTTTTTGAAAAAAATAATATAAGTAAATGAATAAAAAAAAGACTTTATTGTTTGGAGACTTCTATAGGGGCTCCTCAATTTGAAGATTGCATATAGCAAAAATGTATATTTGCATGTGGAGATGGGGATGGGGATCACATTGAAGAAGAAAATACGTAAAAATACACATTTTTGCATATAACGTTGGTAATGTTCTAAGGATAAATTATAATTTACAACTCCATTCCGTATATAGTATTATAGATTTTGCAATTTACTATTACATATTTTTAAGATGTCATTTTACAACCATAATTTTTCTTCTTATACCCTTACAATATTTGATAATCTAGGATTTTGGGTATGAAAAGTTATATTTCATAGTCACTACGTGAAGGGCATGTCGAAAATAGCTTCTTACTCAAAATTCAATATATGAGGAAATAAGGGTTTAATTACCTAAAATTCAATATATGAGGAAATAAGGGTTTAATTACCTACTCAACTCTAAGGTGATCAATCCAAGGCTAAATTAAGCCTATTAAGGTCAATTAGTCTTAGAAATATATTATTCACTTGCTTTCTGTGTAGGCACCACATATGCAATTACACTTGTATCCGCTTTTTGGAGAGCCAACCTGTGAGACGTTTCCTGTGATTCGCCAATATAAGAGCCCAAGAAGAAGCTTAGCGCAGGTTAGAACCCAATTTGAACACCAAATAATCAAGTGGAAAGGACTCCAATTCACATTCAAGGGAAGTAGCTAGATTAGATGCATAGACCGGAACAATATAAAATGCCAGAAGTTTAGACTTACCAAAATTAATTCAAAACCCAGAGATGTTATGAAATTTCTGTAAACACAGCTTAAGGGTACTCACCTGCTGTTGATCCGATATTGTAACGATAATCAAATCATCTGCGAACTGAAGGTGAGAGATGGACATGACCGGCGAAATCAAAAGACCCCCAAAATCTCCTCTCCTTCAATATCATCCTGAATAGACATGTGGAGGCCCTCTACAACAATGAGGAATAAAAAAAGGTGATAAAGGGCATCCCTAAAGGACTCCCTGAAAGATAATAAACTGAGCCCCCAGAGAACCATTAACCATACAGACGCCGAAGATCGTAACAATTAATCCACCATAACCACCTATCACCAAACCTCATCTACTCAATGACATGTTGGAGATAAAACCAATTGACTTTATAAAACGTTTTCTTGAAATGAAGTTCGATAACAAGAGCATGGCCTTTCTTTCGTCAAATAAGGTGTATCATCTCGGTAGTAATTAGCACCCCATCTAAAAGGTGACACCCTTCAATGAACCATGACTGAACGTCATTACTGAGTAAACTAAAAAAGGGCTTGAGCCTTCTAGAAAGAACCTTGACAAGTATCTTATATGACGCCGAAGTTAAACTGATGGGTCGAAAATTCGAGAATCACGAAGGTGAAGCATATTTTGGGATTAGCGAGATAAAACTCGAATTGAGTACATGACCAATCATGCCCGAGAGATGGAAATCATTCATAAAGCTCATAAAATCCTGAGTAATAATAGGCCACACCATCTTATAAAATCCAAGATTGAAACCATCAAGCCCCGGAGCCATATTCCCATTAGTGGATTTGATTGTAGAGAGAGCTTTTTCCATCGAAAATTGCCTCTCAATCCAACTTGCCGCCTGAAACAGTAATTTCGAGAAAGGTAGGTAGAGCTGGAAGGCAAAGACGCTCCTCAGAAGATGGCGCGAACCCGCTCGCAAAAAATTTCATCGTCGACTTCTTTACAGGGCCTGGTGTGTTAATGTAAACTCCATCAACATGGATCTCGACAATATGATTAATTGCATGAATGAATGAGACAATCATGTGAAAATAAGCGGTATTTTGATCCCCTTCCAACAACCACTGATCACGGGACTTCTATTTCCATATTTCAGCCCGCAATGTCGTCGCTTCTTGTAATTGCCTGATATAATTCGCTTGGCCAGCAAATTCTGAGGGAGTGAGAGGATGAGTGGAAACGATGGAATCAAAGCCATCCAATTTCATACTAAGTGACATAATCTTAGTGTTCAGGTTTCCAAAAACCTCGGCGTTTCATGTTCGAAGATCTTAGCGTAACACTCTCAACTTAGACCACAACACAAAATTTGAAAAACCATTCGCTACATAAGAGTTCCATTTTTCCTCAACAAAAGAATAAAAATCCCCACATTTGAGCCAAGCATTCAGTATCCTAAGGGTCTTGGTCCCCAATCAAGAGAGACTCAAGATAAAGAGAAAACACAATGATCTGACAATAGCTTTTGGAGACAACATTGGGACCTAATATCAAAGAGTGTCACAAACTCATGCGACAACAAAAATCTATCTAGGCAACTTTTTTTTTATCGGCATCTCTAGGCGACTTTCTCTAGAAAATGGGCCAAACCACATAAACTGTTTACCCACCAAATGAAGGTCTACAGGGCCTAAGGACTTAATAAAGGTGTTAAATTGGGCACTATCTGCATGTAAATATGAACCGGAAGAAGTCTCTGATTGATTTCAGATTGAATTATAGTCACCTGTCCATAGAGCTGCAATACTAGAATCCTGAACTAGTTAGGACGAGCCAGAGGGCACAAAGAATCGAAGAAGAGCAAGGGCTTATACATTTAAGATGTCACAACTTGTTCATGAACAAATACGAGTCCCTGACCATCGGATTAAGGATGGAAATATTGTAGGATTTGTACCCTAGTCAATACAGAGTTTAAGTGTAATTGTTTTATCATTATTGCAATAAATAAAACGACATTATATTATCATTGCGTTGTGGTAATATGTTGAATGTGAATAGATTTATGTCGTCGAGTGTGTCATCTATGATAGTAGAATCCTAGGTCCGCAAGGATCATATTTAACATGCCCCTGGTCAATCAAGCTTCACAGAAGCGATCAGTATGAGAATGACTCGTTGATCTCGCTCTACTGATCATTGGTAATGAGATTACTAGAGTTAGATCATAGATATCATTTGAGAAATGATATTAGAAGACCCAACATGAGTATGTGGCATAGATACTGTCATGAGCATACTCAGTTGGTGTAGTATATCACTTAATCATTTTCGACAAATGAGTCTTTGTGATTACTATTCAGTCAATACCTAAGTTTGATGTACGCCTAACGTTACCCGTAACAGGGTAGTCATAACAGATATGATTGGCTTAGGAACGGAGTGTATGAGTAATACAAATGATGGCTAAGAGATTTGTGCCTCATAATGCGGTATGTGAACAATGTCTGTTTGGGCCCCTTGATGAGTATGATTGAGAGAAGTTGCATGGCCATGCTATTGATACAGGGTATCATTATCAGTCATCTCAAGATCAAGAAACAATGATTGAATATACAAGGATGACATCACTATGCCTTATGTTCAATCTAGAACATCTAGATACAAAGGGATTGGGATATGTACAACATGAGGTCAAGTCGAATCATCGATCATCATGATCATTGGGTAATCATAATGTCTTACTAGAGGCCAGTTATGATGAATAGGATGAAATGGGATTTCATGCCGATCTGCAATTGAGTCATGAGCCTACAGGGCCACTCACAAAAAACGAGTTCGAAATAGTGAGAAAATAAGAGGCAATAGGCAAATTTAAGGAAAGCGGAATCGAGATTTTGGCTTTAGGAAAAAAACCCTCGACGGGTCCAATGGGCCTAGAGGTAGGGCCTTAGAGGCCCAGACCTATCCCTCGGACAGACCGGGAGCGGACATGGGCGCACAAGACACCGCCTATGTGCGCGCTCGCGGCTTCGGTATGGGCCGTAGCTTGGCGGCCCACGGTGGCCCAAGCCGACCATGGCGCCCAAGCCCTCTCCCAAACCATAATACTAATTTCCTATTAATACATAAATATTCTTGGAGAACAATAAGGCTTTCATGCACCATTTGTGTTACTTTGCCAAATTTTCTATAGGATTACATTTTCTCTAGTTGAATAATTCGATCTTGCTTCGGTTCAAATTCGATGGAGGGTGGATCCTATTGGAAACGCCTCGATTCGAATTGAAAACCCGTGAAGGCCCTGTCAATCTCAAATGGTGATTAAAGCCGAATCCACAAAGATATAGGATCTGAAACACCGTATGGATTTGTTTGTATTGTTTAATCTAAAAATTCGCATGAAGATCCTTGCAAAGGAACAAGGTTAATTAAATTTTAAATGCTTCCACTCCGTGATTGAATCCCTTGTTCCCTAACAAATATACCCCGTCCCCGACGGGGATCCCCTAACCTTGACGAGGACAGGGCGGGAAATCCCTGAACCCGAACGAGAACGGAGTGAGGTATCCCCGTCCCGCTCCGACCCGATATATTACAAAACATATTTTTTAATTACAAATTATATTTTATAATACATATTTAATGAAAAATAATATCTTAAAATATAATTTTTATTTAAATAATATTTTATCATACATATTTAATGAAATAATAATATGTTTAAGTAAATTATTGTTTTAAATACAAATTTTATTAAAAAATAAATATGTTTTAACATTATTTTGGGTTGGAAACGGGAAATGGGGAATCCCCGAAACCCGACGAGGAAACCTCGCCCCGTTAAAAACGGAGACGGGAATGGGATTGCCAAATCCGCCTCGAACCCGCCCCATTTTCATCCCTACATCGGATTAAATCATCTCTCAAATGTATAAGATTTAATCTGAAAGACTTTGTTGTGTTATACAGAAAATTATCCGCCTAATGCACCCTCGGACTGTGAGAAAATAAACTCATATTGGTTAATGAAACCGCAAGAACAAAAAGGACAAAGAGAAACATGTACCCTTTGTCTACTGGATAAATACAAAATTTGGCTTTATGTTGCATGTACAAAGGTCACCAAAGACTTCATTTTTCGACGAGTTCTTATAATGTTTTTCTCAAAGATCTCTTCTAGTCCCATAACAATGTTCTTAAATGGGACGTAATTAGATGGAAGAGCCGGAGAAACACCCGAAACAAAAATAGCATTATTTAAAATTGTAGAGTCAGACCAAGGATATTTTTGACATTTTACTTTAAAAGTTAACATATTCTATCAAAATATATAACATGTTTCTATTTTAAATCTCTCAGTGTAGTCGAGTGTCCACTTTTTAAGTTGAGGATAGCTAAGTGGAATTGGTCCGCAAAATGAGGATTGCTATCTCTTTTTCTATTATTATAATATTGATGTTGTATCAATGTGACATTGCGATTGAGAACTTCAATTGGAATTAGATTGGGATGGGACATGACTTTACCACAATATTGAGTAATAATTTTAAGGATCTGAAGACTTTAAGTAGGAGTTGCTTTTAGGGAAATCATGTCCTTAGCCCAACAACTATTGAAGCCGATTTGGGTGTCTACAACAACTAGACTATGCTAGCAGTGTCTGCCCTATCATTAAGGAAGCGAAGCGGGCAGTTAAGTTTCCCAACCAAATTACGCCCCCAAAAAATGAATTTTCGCGTCTGTCTTTTTATTTCTTCACAAGTAGATTGTGAATATGTATTGGCATTCTCAATTGGTTATTCCAATCGAGACCAGACTAACCAATTGGGAATGTCGGGGATACTGGAATACGAACTCCATTAGTGTCCGAACCCAGCGAACGCGTTGTGAGCCGCTCTTCTAGCGCGATTAAAACAATGTGTGACACGTGATTGCGCACACCGTGCACTTAAGTGGGGTAGTTTCATATTTTTCCGCGTGCGTGAACAATAGACTTTTAGGTTTTCCAGTACAACTTTACGTTCAAATTGGGAGTGTAATATTCACCATTAGGAGTGTAATGTCCAGCAATGAGAGTGT
The DNA here is from genome assembly GCA_963920655.1 of Geranium rotundifolium. Classification (NCBI taxonomy): domain Eukaryota; kingdom Viridiplantae; phylum Streptophyta; class Magnoliopsida; order Geraniales; family Geraniaceae; genus Geranium; species Geranium rotundifolium. The sequence goes on along the minus strand of OY987317.1, from coordinate 22,897,449 downwards.
AATTTTCAACATTGAGAATAGAATGTTTCAACACTAGGAGTAGAATGTTCAAATTGGGAGTGTCCAAAATTGGGAGTTTAATGTTTGACGTGATTGCATAAATACTACTTTTAGTGTATTATTTGAAGCCCGCTAGAGGTTTAATTGCCCTCATGTGATGTATATTACCGATTTCTATCCCACAATTCCCCTCACGGTGTTCCGAGGATATTAGCGCGGAAAATAAGTAAAAAATGGGCCACAAGATGGAGCTTCTTGGAAGAAGCGCAAGGAGAAGACATGTCACGGCCGTGACATCACACCATGATTTCACCATATTCCCGCCACGTCAGTTAACACAGAGACTTGGAAAGTGAAGAAAACGGGCATGTCACGGCCTCTATGTCACGCCGTGACATGACCTCCGTGACATCCCAGCGTGAAGAACAAGTCAACCACATGAAGACCACGCGACAGAACATGAAAGAAGTCAGAAACCATGTCACACCCATGCATGTCACGACGTGACAAGAGTCCGTGACAACGGTCTGGGACAACATATATAAGAAACGCACGAAACACAATTTCTTCAAGCTTTGATTTGGGAAACCACCACATAAATAGCTGCCACCTGAGAAGTACAAGGAGGGTTTGGGGCTTTGAGAGGAGGTCAAACACTCGTTGAAGGCGGATCGTGAGCATATGAATCGAAGGCATCGAAGATCGAGTCACGAATCGAGGGATTTGGCCCGAATTGATGGAAACCGACTCCACCGAATTAGGGTTTCATTGTTCTTCCTTCTTCTCTTCTCTTCTCTTCTTGAAATTGAATTAGAATGATTTTTGGTTTTTGCACCATGATTGTTAGCTAAACCCAATAATTATGGGTGCTAGGGTTTGATACATGGATTTTGAGATCTATCTTTAAAGTTTGGATTTTTATGCATATGTGCTTATAATTCTAGTTTGTTATGATTATTTCTTATTGAGAGTTTGTTATAATCATTGTGTTGTTATGATGTCGAGTCCGAGAGGATCGTTGGATAACTGAAAAGTAGAAACATAAAGGGTTCGAGAGAACCCTTATCATGTAATTGATTGTTTGATTGCAGAGTTAGCTAGGCCACTAGTTCAACTCTAGATTGGTTTGCGCCGAGAGGCAGAATCAATATTTTTGTGAAGAATAGGATAACATGTTATTGCATGAATTTCTTGCTTGCTTGATTGATTGATTGATGACATATATTGCCTAACACCCATGGTGTCTCTCTTATCTGTTAAATTTCCCTAATCGTTTGCTATTTTTATGTACTTGCCTATTTTACTTTATCGCCTAAAATCACTTACTTAAATCACCATCTTATTTCTTATATAAATAACTGAAATTGGAAACTAGATAGACCCTTAATTGGTCTTTGTGGATTCGACCCTGCTTACCAGGTTATTATTACTTGTAAAGACCGTGTGCACTTGCGCGTATTTGTGAGCTCGTGGACTACTCTCTACGGACTCAACAATGTTCAACATCGTGAGTAGAGTGTTTAACACTAAGAGTATAATGTTCAAATTGGGAGTAGAATGTTCAATTGGGAGTAGAATTGTCAAATTTGGGAGTAGTTAGTTCAACATTCGAAGTATAATGTTCAATGTTGGAAGTAGAATGTCTATCACTAGGAGTAAAGTATCTCGAAACTCATCAAACGCTTTCGCAAAAACAAAAATAACAAAATTGTTCTATTGAAAATGTAAAATTCCACTGAAAATAAAAAAGTTAATCCTAGATAATTGAGATTATAATAAAAAAAATCGATCTAAATACTCATTAAACACTATCACAAAAACGAAAATAACAAAATTATTCCACTGAAAATGCATACATTACACTGAGAAAACTAAACTTTCTATTGCGAACGCTTTAGTACAGAGTGCGCTCTACTATGCAAAAATACGGAACTGCCCCTTACTTAAGTGCACAATGCGTGCATACCACATGTCGCACGCTGTTTTAATCTCGCAAAACGAACGACTGGATCAAGGGTTCAGACGGGTTCAAATTTGTGTGGAGTTCACACATGAATGTAATTTTATATATATTCTCAAAGGCCTTTAGGATCCAAGAATTTTAGGGCCACCCCTGTACGCTAGTATTTTAGTTAAAAATTTAATGATATACCCTAAGTTCCCATCGCTGCATGCATCGGTCTGGAAAACAACTTTAAGTTTCAATTTTTTATACAATAAAATTCAGTATTGTATTAATTTTTAAATTTAAATTTCATCGAATAAACACCAATAAACTAAATATATAACATTGTTTAGAGTAGTATTGTACTGTAAATTTTAGTACTGACAGCGATTGTGAAAGGAGCAGCTCATGATGTAAAAGAGTAGCGGTTATAGGGTTTTGGGGCATCGTTATCTTGTCTATTGTAAACAAAGAGGTAAGGTAAAAGTTGCTTGTAAACCTTGATCAACTAACAATTAGGGTCTTCGCAAATCAATCCAAATTTCAATTTTTATAGCCTCAATAATTGTTTTAATTCAGATCCATATTTGCATATCTGACAAAAATATATTGACATATTTGGAAACTCCAAAAATCCTAACCCAACAAAATGAAAACCTATGTTGAACATCTGAAAATATAAATCATGAATTAACAAAATCCAAAATATTAACCTCGCATAGTTGAAAGGGATAATGTCACCTGACCACTCCTAAAGTTGACGTTTTTTCACCTGAGTACCCTAAATTTTTTTTTGGCATTGTGGGTTCCCTAAAATTGCAAAATTCTCACCGTTAGTACCTAAAGCCATTTCTGTCTATTTTTTCAAAAATATGTTAAATTTTGAGGAGAAAATACTAAAATGCCCCTGTAAATGCTTTAAAATTTAAAGTGTGCCCTTTTAGGCTCTCTCTTTCCCATTCCTCCACCACCACTGGCCATGACCAAAGGAGGCGATCAGAGGGAGAAGGGTCGGAAGAGGAGGATGAGGGGAGGCGGAGGAGGTGGTCGAAGGATGAGGAGGTGGTCGGAGGCAGAAGAGGCCGGAGGAGGAGAAGGAGGGGAGGCGGAGGAAGAGGTGGTCGGAGGAGGGCAGAGGAAGAATCAGAGGAGGAGGTCAGAGGAGGGGAGGTCGAAGGGAATGGCGGATGAGGTGGTTGGAGGAGGAGAAGGTAGGAGAAAGTGGTCGGAGGATGAGGAGTTCAGAGAAGGGGAGGTCGGAGGGAAGGTCAGAGAAGGTGGTCGGAGTCCTCTGACCACCACCTCCTCCTCCGCCTCCCCTCTTTCAACTACCTCCTCTTCCTATTCCTCCGCCTCCCCTCCTCCGACCTACTAATCTTCCGACCACCTCCTCCTCCGACCCTCCCTCCGACCTCCTCCTCCGACCTCCTCCTTTTACCACCTCATCCGCCTCCCCTCCTCTGACCTTCTCCTCCGACCCTCCTCCCTCCGATCACCCCTTCCGGTCATGGCCGGTGGTGGAGGAGGAATGGGAGAGAGAGCTTAAAAAGGCACACTTTGAAAATTTAAAACATTTATAAATTTTTTTTTAGTCTTTTCACCTCAAAATTTGACAGATTTTTGAAGAAAATGGACAGAAATGGTTTTGGGTACTAACGGTGACAATTTTGCAAATTTAAAGTACCAACAATGCCAAAAAAATTTTTAGGGTACCCAGATGAAAAAATGTCAACATGAGGGGTAGTTAGGTGACATTATCCCTAGTTGAAAATATTCAAATTCTAAATCGGAAAACCCCAATATATTTAACCCTAAATCATAAATTCAAAAGATTCAAAACAAAAGTTAGAACCTTCTCAATACATTGTCTATATAAGTGCTTTGACTTAGACCCAAGATTCTCTTGGTACGATCTCTATATATCTTGATCCCCAAGATATAAGGAGCATCGCCTAAGTCTTTCATTGCGAAACACTTCCCCAACCAAGCCATTGTCTCTTGTAAGGTTGGGATGTCGTTTCCAATGAGTAATTTGTCATCGACATAAAGCACCAAAAAAACATATTTACACCCACTCATGTTTTTGTAAACGCATGGCTCATTTTCGATCTTGATAAAGCCGAATTCCTTCACAACTTTATCAAAACGAAGATTCCAACTCCGAGAAGCTTGCTTCGATCCATAAATGAATTTCTGCAGCTTATAAATCTTTCCTTTATTGTTCAGATCGACAAAACCCTCAGGCTGTGTCATATACACATCCTTAGTTAGATTCCCGTTAAGGAAAGCGGTTTTGACATCCATATGTCGTATCTCGTAATCGTAATATGCAGTTATGGCTAGAAGAATATGGATCGATTTGACCATGGCTACTGGAGAAAAGGTTTCATCATAGTTAATTCCCTGAATTTGCCTATAACCTCTTGTAACCATACGTTCTTTATAGGTTTGAGGTTTGCCATCCATGTTAGTCTTCACCTTGAAAACCCATTTGCAACCAATGACTTTTACACCAATGGTCGGCTCAACGAAGTTGCAGACTTGGTTATCTGACATGGATTGCATCTCCTCTTTCATGACTCCCAGCCATTTCTCAAAGTTGGGCCCGTCTATGGCCTCCTGAAAAGTTGTTGGATCATCTGAATCCACAACATCCAAATCACCATCATTAGATACAAAAACCCATATTTGACTGGTGGTTGACTTGTTTTTTCAGATCGCCTTGGACCTTCCAGAATATCAGCAAGGATCAGTTTTGCCTCTACAACCAGCTCAGGCTCCATTTGTTCTATACCATCAGTATTAGGTCCCTGAATTACTTCAGGTTGTACTGCATTATCCCGAATTTCTTCGAGATGTACAATATTCCCACTGCCTGTTTTGGAAACAAATTTGTTTTCCAAAAATACACCGCCACGAGCAACAAAATTTTTGTTCTCGCTTGGTTTATATAAGTAGTACCCCCTCGTTTCCTTGAGGTACCATACAAAGACACATTTATCAGATTTTGGTTCGAGCTTATCGCCAAGTAAACGCTTGACATAAGCCTCACAACCCCAAATCTTTAGAAATGACAAAATGCTTCGGCTATAGGATCCATCATGTATGCCATGTTATGAACGAGACCGGATGTCTCGTTCGCTTTAAGTTGCACCAGTAGATACCAGTATAACCATGGTGAGAAACACTAGATTGCGGTCAAAGCCATTCTCAAATACTTGAGGAGAGCTAAGGATGCCTTTCTAGTGTACGGGGGTATAGATGGTGAACTAGCGGTCAAAAGGTATACTGGCGCTAGTTACCAAATAGATTATGATGACTTTAAAAGTCAGTATGGATATGTATTCAGATTGAATGGTGGTGCTTTTAGTTGGAAGAGCCGCAAGCAGGACACGATTGCCGACTCTACGACGGAAGTTGAATACATAGTTGCTTCAGCAGCGACTAAGGAGGATGCATGGATTAGAAACTTTTTGGATGAACTAGACGTAATTCCAAACCCGTGTAGTTCAACGAGTTTACTATATGACAACACCGGGGCGATATCACTAGCTAAGGAGCCGAGATCATATGAAAAATCCAAACATATACTCAGGATGTATCACCTCATAAAGGAAATCGTTGGTAGAGGTGATGTGGAGATCACTTTTGTTGCTACTGATGATAATGCAGCCGACCCATTGGCGAAGGCTCTCTCACAGCCTAAACATGAGTGTCATGTAAATTCTATGGGGATAGACTGGACTTAGTTTGGAACTAGGGCAAATGGGATATTGAAGGATTTGTGCCCTAATCCAATACAAAGTTATGACTGTATTCATGTATCATCATTTACAATGAAATAAAATCGACATTTTACTACTAATGTGTTGTAGTAATAAGTTAAGTATAATTCGATTTGTATCATTGAGTATGTCATCACAAATAGTAGAACTATAGATCTATATAAATTCTACTTAACATGTCCCTGGTCAATTAAACTTCATCAGAAGCGACTAGTATGAGGATGACTCTTTATTATCACGCTCTAGTGATCATTGGCGATGGGATTGCCGGAGTCAGATCATAGATATCGTTTGGGAAATGGTATTGGACGACCCGACCTAGATATGCGACATATATATTGTCATAAGCATATTCAGTTGTCGTAACTTGTCATTGTATCCTAAGACCGAGGAGTCTTTGTGATCACTGTATAGTCAATATCTGAGTTTGACATATGTCTAACGTTATCTGTAATAGGGTAGCCATAACGATTATGATTGGCTTGGGGACGGGCTATATGGGTGATACAAAAGACGATTAAGGGATTTATCCCTCATACTCCGGTGTGGGAATGGTATCCGTTTAGGCCACTTGATGAGAATGGCTGAAAGGAAACGCATGGCTATGTTTATGATATAGGGTATCATTTTTCAGTCATCTCACCTATCATGAAACAATGATTAATTAAATAAAGATGACGGCTCTATGCCTTATGATTAATCATGATACCTAGTGATAAAAAGATAGTGACATGGACGACATGAGGTTAAATCGAATCATCGATAATCATGTACGTTGGGTAATCATAATGCCTTACTAGATGCCACTTATGATGGAAAGTGTAAAATGGTAATTTTACGCCGATCTGCCAACAGGACATGAGCCTATAGGGTCACACACTGAAAAATTAGGCAATTTTGGTAAAATTATTTGGAATGAGTCGTGGCCAAAACACTAGGGTTTTGGGCCACAGGCCTGATAAGCACAAAAGGGGCTACAGACCGGCCCAAACCCTAAGTATTTGTAGCTGGTCGTGGCAAGGCCTGGGAGGCCGAGCCCATGAGGGGCAGCCATGGGATGTCATCCCTCATGGGCTGCCACTTAGGAGGGCGCGGTGGGATTGGCCAAAACCTATTAGGGTTTCGGCTCATAAAGCCCAAACCGTCACTTTAAGTGACGGCTAGAGTTTTGTGGAGCCACCACACCTAGACCTTTTATGGGCTAGGTTCGTGATCCCCTAAACCCTAGTTTTCTCTACAAATAGAGGACCCCTTGTGCTGAAATATAATGCTCATTCTATACCATATTGAAACGCTATCCGATTTTCTACTCTAATCTTTTTTCATTCTAGTAGGTGGTTTATGATTAAGTTTTGCTAAAACTTGTGTGTTTGTGGGGATACAGATAGAGGGAGGGACTTAAAGTTTCTCCTCATCGGAGATTCGGGCTCGATCCAAAAGGTATGATTAATTCTCAATTACTTAGTTTAATCGCAGATTTATCGCATAGTGGCGATCCTGATGGGTTCAGAGTTATTTTTATTTATTTTCGCTACGTAAATCTCTGAATGAGACTCTCCGAACTCCAACAATAAGAAGGTTACGATTCTAGGGTTTTGGGACATCATCATTCTCTTGTCTATTGTAAACGTAGGTGTGAGATAACAGTAGCTTGTAAACCCTAATCAACTAACGATTATGGTCTTCACAAGTTAATCCAAGTTTCAATTTTTTATAGACTCAACCAATATTTTAATTCAGATCCATATTTTCATGTGATAGAAACGTTTAGGCATATTTGGGAACCCCAAAATCTTAAACTAACAAAATGAAATCTAAATTGAACATTCGAAAATATGAAATCATGAATAAAAGAATCCAGAATGTTGACCTTGTATAGTAAAAAATATTGAATTCTAAATCGGAAAACCCCAAAAAATTGAACCCTAAACTATAAATTCAAAAGATTGAAACCTAAACACGAAACACGTAATATTATCTACCAAAAATCGAAATTTTTTTAAAAAAAGAATCAGTTACTGAAATGAACATTCAAGCAATCAAAGTTTCAAAAAGCCTAAAATATGGCAATAATAATAATATGGTAGTAGTAGGGTTTAGTGGCAATAATAATAATATGGTAGTAGTAGGGTTTAGATCGATACATAAAGTTATGATGAGGCACGTCTAACTTCAACTAGCAGCGCATGAATTATAATCCTACATTATTAAATTTAATAAAGAATAATGGTATAAACTCTTCTTATCTTTCGCAATTAAACCTACCAGTTAGGGCTGGGCATGAGTCCAGAACCGGGCCGAACCAGTCAAGAATTGGACTGGACCAGAGTTCCCGATTCTCATTTTTTGAGAATCGGAACCAAACCATTACATAACGGGCCGGTCTAGTTTTGGTCTCATTTCTCTGGTTTGGTTCTCCTGTTATACCTGCTAGAGGCGATATTTTTTTTACTTTTGTTAATTATGCGGTTTAAGGTCCAAATTAAACGATTTTTGATCTCGAATTTTAGATAAAAACATGAAATTTGTAATTATTCAAATTCTAAAAAAAACAAAAGATAAGACTTAATAATTACAACCAACCGAATTATAAAGTTCATAAATAAAATAATAATAAAATTTAAGTAATATATCATCTCGATACATTTTTCGGTTCACGTACTCTATCTCCATCTGATTTAAGTAATTCAATAGTATATTAATTGACAAATTCTCCAACATACTGGGCGAAGAACTTTTCTGACCGATAGGCAGAACCCATAACTTAATTGAATGAATAAGAATTGAATCAATTGATGGTGTTCACTTGTTCGATGAATGTATTGTTTAACATATCGGTCCGGTTTCGAGTACCCACCGGTTATGTTTTTTAAGAACCAAAAATTTATAATTCTTTCATTGGAACTAGAACTGGAATTGTCACCCGCAGTTCTTGGTTCTTTGGTTCAAGTTCTGCTTCGGTTCTGATTTGGTTTTTGGTTTCGGGTACAAAGTGCCCACCCCCACTACCAGCGATTTAGTTAGCCTTTGTCTTGGATAGGCTTGGTTGGGTCGACTAACATCCGCATCCCGCCCGTTCTTCGGAAATGAAATGTATCACCCGCACCCTACAGGTTGTATATTTGTCTGAAATTGGGAGAAAAAGAAGATGAATTTGAACGTCCCAAGACTACTTGCTCAGCCAACAAATCGCGCCAACGTGTACTTTTTTCAAGACTGTTATGAATCTCACAAATTTCCTTCTCTGAGCTCTTAATTTATTTTCCCACTATCAAATTGGGCTCTTAGTTTTCATCAGGATGGTTTAAGAGGTTGGAATTTCATAGTAATTCTGAACATTTATGCAAATTTGACTGGTTAACTAAAGATTTCATGAACATTTCATGAACTTTAGATTTTCTTTTGTTAACTAAAGTAGATTGGTTTTTTTCCCGAAATAAAATACCAAATTAGATTTTTTATGTTTACAAGAGGACCTTGATTTCAATTCTATTTGTGTTCAATATTAGGGATGTAAAAAATACCCAAACCCGACGGGTAACCTATAGACCCAATCCAATTAAAAGCGGGCGGGTCAGTAATTTCGGGTAATGGGACAAACAAGTGGGTATCTAGTCAGGTTAAGGTCGGGATCGGGGTTACAACTACCCGTCCCGTTGTATGTTAAAAAAATAATGATATTATATTTATATTTAAAAGAAAACATTACAAACTAATTAATTCTAATTAGGTTTCTCAAAAACAAATTATACGCAAGTTACGAATTTTATTCGTTTGTTTCTCTATATATACTTTTCTATTAATTTTGATATTTCACGCAAACATGGTCTACTGAGCTCTCATAATTTGTTTTGTTTGCATAGTGCTTGCATTATATTTCACACATTAATATCATGAGAAACCACCTACTTATTTTCTGGCAAAAATGTGTTTTACTACATCATGTTTTATGTACAAATTTTGCTATTTGTATATGAAATTAATTGAGAGATGATCATATAATGCAAAACAATTGTAAGAGAAAATTGAAATTAAGTCTGATTCCGGGACGGGTCCGGGACTTGCAAATTACCCATACCCGCCGGGGCGAGTTTCGGGACGGGTTTGAAAACAAAATATTGGGAAATGGGATGAGTTCGACACATGGACCTCATTTTTGGGTTGGGTCTGGGATTACTAGACCCGTCCCAAACCCGCCCCAGTGTCATCCCTATTCAATATCTTATTTTTAAGGAAACTTATTAAAAGGTAAAAGTTGAGAAGGAAAGTATGGGGTTTGGTATTGATTCATAAAGGGTTACTTCGATCTTTAGCATATATAGCCAAAATGAAAAGAAAATGACAAAGTTCAATTTGGATTGTTTGATTTGATGATCATGGAAGAGTGAACACTTGAATAGCCCCAAATGGAACTGAAATAATGAAGACTAAACTCATTTCAGCATATAAAGAAGATCAGTTTAGAATTGATACCAAAATCACAAGATAATAATACAATTGGTAGATAATGGGCCAATAAATGCTGCAAAAGGCTCAGTTTATATGTACAAATCGGAGCCCATGTGTGTTCTTATTGTATGCGATGCGAGAGGCTTTAACCTTACTACTGAATGAAAGTTCTAGTCTGAGTGTAGGCATAAAAGTTCGTTGCACTTGAAACATTTATCACGTATTAGCACAGTATTGCTTTCAAGGAACGAAACTAAATTGTATTGAAGAGGAACGATTTTGAGATGTACCATTACACAGAATGCTCTTGGGGTACCTTTTTTATTGATTGAGATTTTGGGGCTTGTTTTAGAAACCACGAGTTTCTATCCATCTCCTAACATACACATATGCCTCTACCCCCTTTTTTGTCTTCCATCACCATCAAATTTGTCATTTATGACATTCTAATTTCTTCTTCCTCTTCTTGTTAATTGGGATTTTCAAAATAAATTTGTTAACCTATACAATTTTTTCATGTGTCGAATTTTGATTTTCGAGATAATTTATGTATTACAGGATGTAAACGTGGATCGCGCCCCTGTCAAAACAAATGGCGAAACTAGAGCGCTACAAAGTCAAATAAAAACCTAAAAATCTCAATAAAGAAACAAGTTAGAATGTCGCGGTGATACTGACCAAACCAAATAAAAAATAACATAATCCTATAATTTTGAATAATGCCACAAAACGAGAATGAAGTTAATCAGTAAAATTTATATGTCGGAACAAATTGGTTGTTTTGCCCACTCATAATAAATCATTGATGAGTGGGAAAGGAATGAGATACTATTTAGTTGATTAATTGTATTGAGAATACAATACTATATTTACAGATAATATAAAAAATATATAATGCACAATTTAAACTCTAATGGGTCAATTCTAATGGGGCTAACTTATTAATCTATCAAACACCTCAAACCCAAACTCAATAAAATATCAATCGAATTAAGTTTGAATCTATAAATAATTTCCTCTTCTTCCTCTCCTCCCTAGTTGGGGACTTCAAAACAATTTCCTTAATCTGTACACTCACGCGTCGATTTTCGGATTACGGAATAATTTCTGAATTATGGGATGTACACATGGACTGTGACCACCTACCAAAACAAACGGCAAAAAGAAGCAAAATAAAGACAAATCAAAACAAAAATTCAAAGAATTTCAAATAAGATAAACGAGATAAAAACCGCGATAATGCTCGTTAAATCTCATAGAGACATGATAAGAAAAAAATATCTATAAGCAAAATAAATAAAAATTTCAATACCCTACCCACTAGTTAAAACCATATACGAACGAGTGAATATAACTCAAAATTTTTAGTGGTTTAACAAATGATCATTAAATCGTTGATGTCATGACATAAAGAGAAATATTATTGATTTGACGTGTAGTGAGGATGCAAGACTATATATTTATAGAGAATTATGAAACTCTAATATATAATCTGAACCCTAACGAGTTAATCTTAGTTTGTCCAGGTTTAAATAACAATAACTACCATTTTAGTTTCACAATATTATATTACTCCTCTCCTCCATTAGTTACAACACTTAACCTCAAATGATGAAATCATTGGATATTAATATGATAGAGATGCAAACTTAAAATGCATTTTGTAGTATCTCCCAAGTCGAGTTCTATCTTCATTAATTTTCATCTTCAGATTGTATGACTAAATACTCTTGCCGTTGATGGATGAACTTTGCACTCATGCTTGTGCTTACCATTGTGAATATTTTGTTGGCATTTAGACTCTAAAAGATTCTCCTCACTGTCAATTTTTTAAAAGAAAAACTAAGAGTCGTATCATCATAAGTATACATTCAATTTGCTAATATGATTCAACACAATGCCTACTGATACGGCTTCCTCTTCCTTAAAGGAGAACTTAGAGGTGAGTACTTAGAATGATAAATTTGTTCTTGATTCCATTTCTTATTGAAATTAGTGGCAAGCCATATTTACCTATATGTAAATGTGAATTTGATAATGGTCATGATAAGAAGTTAATTCACCTGCCCTCTTTAATCGTTCACATATATATATTCAAACTCACCTAAAATGTCCAAACCAATGTATAATCGTCGGATCAGAGACGCGCGTTATCTTAGATTGCGACACGTGGCGGTTATACAATGTTGCACTACATGTTATATATTGCTTCAATTTTGCACAGGTCCAGCATGTTATACAACATTGCATTACGTACTCTACATAGCTATACAACATTGCACTGAATGTTATACAGTTTGGATATTTTCTCCTGGTTTGTATTTGATACCTACTCTCTCTCTCTCTCTCTCTCTCTCTCTCTCTCTCTCTCTCTCTCTCTCTCTCTCTCTCTCTCTCTCTCTCTCTCTCTCTCTCTCTCTATATATATATATATATATATATATATATATATATATATATATATATATATAAGGATGCACTCCAATACAAACTCACCCAAGATGTCCAAACCAATGTATAACCGCCAGATCAGAGACGCGCGTTATCTTATGTTGCGACACATGGCAGTTATACAATGTTACACTACATGTTATACATTGCTTTGATACCAACTCTCTCTGTATATATACAATAGCCTAATCTATACGGCAACTTGTCACATACATGTGTACAATCAATGAATTTCATATGATAAATTACTTCAAATCAAATATTGGATTTGTGCCTACTTTCATTAATCAATCATATTTAACCATCTCCCCGTTCTTGGATTTTTGCTTGGTGTTAATCATAGTAAATTATTCATACAATAACCTATGGAATAAAATGAAGTAATTATTAAAAGACTACTACAACACTCCCTAAAAAGTATATATTAGTCTATATGTAAATTTACATATCCGATGCACCAATTATAATGACTAACTTTATACACACTATCAGATTTTGTATTAGTGACGGTGCATTCTCGTAAAGTGCGTCGTTACTAATGTCGTTAGTAACGTCGCATGCCAACTGTGTGCCGTCCCAAAAAACAGTGACGACGGACAATAAAAGTGCGCCGTCCATAAAACAGTAACGGCGTACAAAAATTGCACGCCATCCGGAATTTTATGTAGTAACGGCACATATTTCAATGTGCGCCTTTACAAAATGTTGACCGTTGACCAAAATTTTACTATTAGGCGTAAACGGTCGGAAATTGAGCCGTTGGTGTTGTCGTTAGTGTGTAACGGCGCACATTGGATTGTGCGCCGTTAATGGTTAAATTGGTAACAACGCACAATCCAATGTGCGCCGTTACAAACAAAATCTATAAAATGCTGGCAGAACCTCACAGAACTTCCACTTTCCCTCCCACAACCTCTCACACATTTTCCTCCCGACAAGGTTATTTTCGTAATTTTAGTGAAAATTTTCTGACAATTTTCAAATTTTTTGAGTACCCTCTATTAAGTCTCCCCCATATATATATTAGTCTTCATATAATCTCTCTCTATATTACCTGGTGGATTCGAAATTGCGAGAATTAGAATGTATGTACATTTTGAAATAATGTATTTAAATTTAAATATTTTATTTAATGTGATTTAATTTAAAGATATGATGTATATTAATATTTTTGTTAGTGATTTATTGATATAATAATTTATGTCATTAATAATAGTTTATATATATTACATAGAATGGATCGGCGATGGATAAGATCCGTAAAAATGAGTGATGAATGAATGCGCAGACTAAGTAGTTTTGTAAAACTTGCGAAGAAAAATGCTCCAAGAGATGGCGTCGGATGTTTCGAGTGTCCATGCATGAGGTGTTGTAATTCAGCTTGGCACGATATGGACACCATTTGCGATCATATACTTAAAAAAGATTTTCTTAGATCGTATAATGTGTGGTTCCATCATGGCGAAGCCGAAGAAGCTAGTTCGAGTCACAATTGGGATATGAGTATTAGGCTGGTATCGAGGAATCAACATTGTTCGATGTCGGACAACAATCCAATGTACGTTGATCTTGTGCAACAGTTCGTGGACGTTGATCCTGTGCAACAGTACACGGATGATGTAGACTCTAATAGAGATGTAAGGGTTGACGAGGACGAGGACGAGGAAGGAGAGAACATTAATATACTAACCGAAGTCGAGGAAGGAGCCGCTAAGGCAACCATGACGGCATACAACCGGTTGGTGACAGAGTCGTAAAAGCCGTTGTACGAAACGACGTGCACCGTGACTAGTGAGGACACTTCTTTAGCGGCGCTTTTAAGAATGTTGTCCATCAAGCAGAGCACCAGAATTTCGGATGCGAATTTTACCAAGGTGGCCAAAAATTACTATCGTATGTTACCCCAACCTAATACGTATCCATCTAGCTACGTAGCGGCAAACCAGAAGATAAAGGTTATTGAAATGCCACACGTGAAATATGGTGCATGTCTGTACGGGTACATTTTGTACTACGAAACACAATCGCAACTCCAGACATGTGGCATTTGTGGAGAAGCACGATACGCTAAAGTGGGGAAATAATGGTTGCGAAGAAGACGTTGTGGTACTTCCCATTGACTCCTCGACTTCGACGTTTATATCTTGCCCCGGAGACACCTGAGTGGATGTGATGGCACAGGGAGCAAGAGAATAAGGACAGTGACATATTAGTGCATCCAGCGGACAGTGCAGATTGGATTAAATTTGACGAGAAATACCCGCTATTTTCTGGAGAAATCCACAACGTGTGTCTAGCACTGTCATCCGATGGGTTCTCACCATATGGGCCTAATGCGCCGAGGTATAGTTTGTGGCCTGTAGTCGCGATTCCGTTGAATTCCCCCACCCCGATAGCTATGCGAAAGGAGTATAACATCCTCACCATGTTGGTCTCTGGTCCAAAATCACCTGGGAAATGCTTGAATAACTTCATGCGTCCGCTGATTGATGAGTTGAACCATCTGTGGGAGCACGGAGCTGTCACATGGGATGGTTCTAAGAAACAAGCTTTTGTAATGTGAGCTGTTGTGATGTGAACAATAAGTGACTTCCCGGGTTTGGGAATGTTGGGGGGCATCCAGACTAAAGGCTACATGACGTGTCCTCTATGCTTGGACGCTATCGATTCTTCACGCAATAACTCAAGAATCTCTTACCAAGGTGCGCGTAGGTTCTTGCCAGAAAACCACCCACCGCGATTTGAGGCGGGAGCCTTTAACAGTCAAATCGAGATCCGGGAAAGGCCTAAACGACATTCAGGGGCTGTTGTACTCGGCGCAATTCTACGTCATAAATACCCACCGCTTAGTATGCATCGGAAGTTCAGTAAACGAAAAGATGGTGGTGGTCCTATCTGTTGGTATCACAAAAGCATTTTCTAGGACCTGCCTTATTGGAAAACTCATCAAGACAGACATGCTTTGGATTTAATGCATATAGAGAAGAACGTATGCGACAACGTCATAGGTACAGTTCCTGGAATTGCATAAAAGACTAAGGATGACGTGAAAGCCAGGAGATCTTATGAGGAACAGAACGTCCGGTGAGACCAGCGGTTGCAAGATGGGGAGCTCCCAGATGCACCTTATTCTGTGGCGGGTCGTGAACAGAAGGAAATACTGGAGCATACCCGAGCAGTTAAGTTTCCCTCTAGATACGGGGAAAGTCTAAAGAGTAAGGTGAATCCTGATGAGAAAAGGTCTAGAAATTGTTAAAAATGATAATGTTAGTTTTAGGTTTGTTAAAAATTGTTAAAAATGATAATGTTAGTTTTAGGTACGTTAGAAATTGTTTGAAATTTTTATGCATATTCATTGTTAGGGTTGTTAATTTAATGTGTTGCATATTGTATGATTTTTCAATTGATTTGTTAGTAATTTTATATTTAGATATATTTCTTCATTGTTAGTTTGCAAAATAATTAGAACTCTAGGTATTTTCATAATTTTTAAAAAAAACACACATAAGGGGTATTTTTAGAATTTTTTAAAAACACACCTAAAGGGTATTTTCGAATTAACAAAATACCCCAAAGGGTTATTTTTGGATTTTAAAAAAACACACATAAGGAGTATTTTCGAAATTTTAAAAAATTCACCTAAAGTGTATTTTCGGAATTTCAAAAAATACCCCTAAGGGGTATTTTCGGACTGTTTTAAAAAACACACATTAAGGGCAATTCAGTCTTTTTGGACTAGAGAATGGAAAATGGTTCATTTTGAACCGAATTAGGGATAATTCGGTCGTTTATTGCCTATAAAGGATAAGTCGGTCATTTTGGACCGAATTAGGGGTAATTTGGTCATTTATGACATGTGAATGGTAATTTGGTCTTTTTGGACCCGAAAAAGTTAATTCGGTCATTTTGCATCGAATTAGGGGTAATTCGGTCATTTATGACCAACAAAGAATAAATCGGTCATTTTGGACCGAATTAGGGGTCATTCCGTCATTTATGACCTGCAAAGGGTATTTTGGTCTTGTTGGACCCGAGAAGGGTAAATCGCTCATTTTGGACCGAATTAGGGGTAATTCGGTCTTTTTGGACCCGAAAAGGGTAATTCGGTCATTTATGACCTATAAAGGGTAAATCGGTCATTTTTGACCAGATTAGGGGTAATTCGATCATTTATGACATGCAAAGGGTATTTCAGTCTTTTTGGACCCGAGAAGGGAAATCGATCATTTTGAACCGAATTAGGGGGTAATTCGGTCATTTATGACTTGCGAAGGGTAATTCGGTCATTTATGACATTTTCTTTCTTTCAATTACAGACAATGTCGCTGAAACGTAAGGCACCTAAGGCTAGGGCACCTAGGCGGTGCATTATGGACTATCGATTCTTTGACGCTGAACATGCGTCGAACTCCCCAGATCATATGTACATGCCGTCACCGCTGCAACCGACTGTTCCCAGGGGGGGGGGGGGGGGGGGAGAACCTTGGATGGACTTTCGAAGTGTCGGGGCATCAGAGTTTCATGGACATGCTTGGAGACAATGTTGGACCCTCTACAGAGGACGTTGTGCCGAAAGCGTCCCAATTGTCGTTGAACCAGTGGGGGCTCCTTCCCCTCGACTACCAAGAGATTCCGAGGTACGAGTTGTACTTCGATAAGAAAGCAGAAGTAAACTGCCTAAACACGAGGAGTTGGGCGGTCAGGGCAAGTAAGGACCAAAAGGTCGACGTAAACATCGACCTATAGGAGAAAGCGGTCTTGAAAAACGGGGGCCCTATTCAGTTAAGTTGGGTAAACGGCCGACCAACTGTCCAAGACGAAATGTTTCCAATCACGAGGGTCAAGGATATAATAGGCAAGTTCGCTCGCGAACGCGACGCTTCCTACCAGACGATGACGGATCTGCCGGCATCTTAGTACCGATTATTTTGAAAGAGATTTAAGGGAATTTCAATATTTAGTCAAAATCAATTTTCAAATGGCGTATTTTAGATATTGACATGTTGTTTGTCAATTTCAGCATTTGTTTGCAGTGTCAGATTCCCTCGAGCTGAGGACGTGGATTCGTGACGTGGCTGCTGACGCTTACAAGAAACGGAAATCAAACATGAAGCGGTTATACAAAGTGTACGTGGACCCGGCTAGACTAAACCGTAATGAGATTCCCAAGTGTCTAAAAGGGAAGAAGCTCCAGTAGCGTTAGCTCGTTGAACACTTTGATGCGAATGAGGTATATTACAAATTATATATTTAATATGTTTTATTTCAATGTAATGTAATTTTTTTCAATTAATTTCATTTTATATAATTTTTTTCACGAAGAAGTAGGGTCTCAATTGAGTACCATTCGGGGAAGCGACAACAAATTAAACCACTATACCGGCCCAATACCATTCTGAACTGTTTGGGAGAGGATGGAGGAGGTTGGGGAAGTGAAGGTTTCCAAGAAGTTAGAGGTCTGGCTGAAGGCTAACCCAGGGCCTTAGCCAGCAGGAAGAAGAATACCCAAACCTTCCACCTAAATGTGTAAGTTTATTTACACTTTTTTTTTTATTTTAAGATTTTAATTTATTATATTAATTAGGGTAAATTCCACATGACCCCCCTTAACTATACGCGTCTCTCACATGCTCCCCCTTAACTACAAAATCAATATGTGAGGTGCCTTAATTATCCAAAAATCCCACTTTACCTTATTTTGTTGACTTTTTTCAAAATTCTGTTAAGTTTTTTGTGAAATGACGAAAATACCCTTATATCTAAAAAATGAAAATAAATAAATAAGAATGATTTTGAACTTTTTTTCTATTTTCTCGTTGTACAAAATAAAGAATAAAAATAATATTTTAGTATTAATTTTTTATTTAAAAACAATTATTTATAAAAATGAATAAAAATAAAAAACGATGTTTAAAAGTAATTTTTTATTTTTAAATTTTTTTTATAAAAAAAACTTTTTAAAAATTATTTTTACTATTAACAAAATTTTATTCTTAATTTTGTACAACGAGAAAATTAGAAAAAAAAGTTCAAAATCATATTTATTTATTTATTTTAATTTTTCAGATAGAAAGGTATTTTCGTCATTTCACAAAAACTTAACTGAATTTTGAAAAAAGTCAACAAAAAAAGGTAAAGTGAGATTTTTGGATAGTTAAGGCACCTCACAGATTGATTTTGTAGTTAAGGGGGGCATGTGAGACACGCGTATAGTTAAGGGGGGTCATGTGGAATTTACCCTATTAATTAATATCCACTTACATGGTTATATTAAGAAGGCTCTTAGAGATTGGAAGAATGACTGAGCAAACTACAACGAGGATGGACCTCTAAAGAAGATGACCGACGCTGAGGAGGATGAGGTCATGCGACTAGCCGCCGAGCATGTTCGTCAGGTCGTCGAGGCTGCCAAAGGAATCATTATACAACCTTCCCGAGGACGACACATCAGGGGTTGCGGGAGTGATTATGAGGCACCAGCAAGACAGCGAAAACGTTCGAACTCTTCTTGGGCTGCTGCTGTGGAGATTACGGAGCTTCGAACTCAGGTCACCCAACAAGCAAAAGTTATATCCACTCAAGCGAGGCAGATTATAGAGCTCCAGTATCAAAACTCACAAAACACGCAGATGATGCGATACTTCAACGACTAGCTGCGAGTTATTAATCTGAATACGCCTCCGTCTCTGTTTGACCCGAATATGTATAGTGGTCCTGGCCCGTCTTCATAATTTCAAGATGTAATTATTAATATATTTTGAATTATTAATGCATTTTCAATTATATATTTAAAAAAATAAAATTAGAAAAAAAAACTGAAAACTAAATAAAATATATTTTTTTAATTTTTTATATATAATTATTAACGGTGCACATTTATTGTGCGCCGTTACTATAGTAACAGCGTACATTTAAAGTGCGCCGTTACCAAAGCAACGACGCTCCATTATTGCTACGACGGCTACGTCAATGTTTGTGATGGCGCACAACGCGTGTGCGTCGTCCGTTTACTGACGGCGCATAAAGTATGTGCGCCTAAGTCTGTAAACCCTCGGCTAAAAACATTTAAAAAATTATTATTTATTGTAATTCAATTTACCACCGAAGTGATATGCTTAGTATGGAATATAATTCTAAATTCGACTTAGACCATTATTGTGGCATTTAGAATATTGAAAAATTAAATACTAATCTCAAATGAGACGATGTATGAGTAGGTCCAAAATTTTATACAATTTTTCTACAAATTTATATGTCAATAAGATATGATAATGATGATTTTCTTTAACCGAGAGTTAATTATAATGTAACTAACATGCCCTTTAAATTAGGCATTTCATGAGACCAAAATTTCATGAATTGATGTTTATAATATAATATGTTTTTGAAACGTTAATTGTCATTGTAAATTATTTTTCACTATAAAATGATTAAATTTAGTTCGTCACTCAAACTTTGTACAGTAAAATTGTTAGATATTCAACATTTCTTACTCAAAAGTTCAGACATATAACACCATTAATAAATACTATGCTGTCGAAAATTTCATAGAACAAGATAAGATAGAATTGGGAAGGAGTGCAGCTAAAAAGAGTTAATATATCTTTATATATTTTAGTAAAAATATATAAGCTTATTTATTACGCTCTTCAATATTTTTTATTAAAAAATTCAGACATATATAGTACCCGTTTATACTATACAGTTTAAAAATTTTAAAATACAGTACAAAAAATTTACAGTTGATGTTAACGTTACGATCGAATGTGTTGAAATATTATTGTATGGGCAATGGGGGTGGGGTTAACCCTAATGTGGTACGCAAATTTAGAGTCCTCTTCCCTAGGGTAGAGGGGACTGCTATGGCCATGTTTTTGATACAAATCTAAATCATCTTCAATTCAATTCAAAATTCTCCAATAATTAAAGAGCTCGGAACCACTAAATATATCGTCCAAATTAAGCCCCAAAAATATACCCAATCGATCACATACATGTATACTTGGAGGAAACCAACCCAAAAAACTTCCCATGGACCAGAAAAAAATCAAAGAAATCATGGCTGCTATTGATTATGATCATGGAGAGTAAAAGCTTGAAAGTGACGTCAATCCAAACATATATATATTAGCAATGACCGATATAATAAGTTGAGAGCATCACTATTCTTATTCTGCACTTGAATTATTTTATCCAAAATGTTTTATTTTATCATCACATGTGCTAGACCATTCCGTCCATGTAAATAATCCACCGCTTGATAAAATAGTTAGGTATCTATCTATGGACTTGAGTTTTTATCTACATGCCCTTATTGATAAATGAAGACCAAAAAATTTATTAACTGGTTCTTGGATTTATATATTTTTGTCGTGTGTCTTTAACATCATGTGTGTCTTATTAATTATATGCTCAAATTGATAGGTGGATGCCCAATTATTTTTTTGACATATCTTTAATCAACACCTCTGCGCATGCAGGTCGAATTGATATTTATATGAGATGTTGCACATGGCTTTTGCGCCTTTATTCCAAATCTGGATGAGTTAGAGGTGAACATATAAATCAAACATTATATTTTGCTATCATTTTAAAGTCTGATTCATCTAAAAGTTCAAACTGTTAGAT
The DNA here is from genome assembly GCA_963920655.1 of Geranium rotundifolium. Classification (NCBI taxonomy): domain Eukaryota; kingdom Viridiplantae; phylum Streptophyta; class Magnoliopsida; order Geraniales; family Geraniaceae; genus Geranium; species Geranium rotundifolium. The sequence goes on along the minus strand of OY987317.1, from coordinate 22,876,191 downwards.
GATGACTTCAATTTATTTATTAAATGGTGAATGTTCTATATTTCTCGATGCTGAACATTACAAACATTGCATCATAAATTGTTTGTCTTCGATTTGCACTTTACCAAGTCAAAGACCCATTTGTTGTTTTATTAACAACATGGATTATGGGTTCAAATTCAACCAAACTATAGTTGATAGTTAAGATCTTGAAATTAATGGATACTAATATGATTACTCGAGTTAACCTTGATATGGAAGTTACGCGTGAGTGTGTCATCAGTTGATAAGCATACTTGTTTCTCCATCTGTCATATTGATGGCAACAACCCATCGATTCATTTCCATTTGGATTGAGCTTATAACTTAAGGGCATGACACAAACCTTTTGTTTGTAGTGGGGTGTGCTATAAAATTAATGGCTCCTGTCACAAAGTGGGTAAGAGGATCTCTCTGGAATTCACATGCTTGCTTGGTGTGTATGTTTCCGGAATCAGGAATGCTGTTATCTCCAAATAATTTGGGTTCTTTGGGAGTGTGTGTTTTTGAAGTATGTATTTGGTACCATGAGCTTCAGGGTAGGTCCACCCGCTCATGATGCTTGCCAACCAAAGACAAAGAGAGGCTATGTGGCCAACAAGTTTATATTATAATATATATCAAGTTTCATATGGTTTGTCACTTTCAATTTTGTAGCTATAGCCCTAAAACACTGGCAAGTGTGCAATTTGTTTTGAAATTATTAGTGCACGCACTCGAATTTATTCCGCACACAACACTACAAGTGTGGTTTAGCATATGTACACAGCCCCTATTCGCCTATCAACTAACATCATTATTACATCTTTAATTTAGTGAGCTGTTTTGGATGGGAGTGTCACTTGGCCCTTGTTCAATAAAACACGAGTCCTTTTAATAATATTTGACACATAATTAACCATTTAGAAGAATATATCTAGAGGAACTATCTTCATGAATAACAAAAGCATAAGATCGAAGAGGATATATAGCCTCTATGATGTGTGGAATTAAAAAATAAATAAATGTACGTGTGATAAACAAGTACATCGTAATGGGACTTCACTACACCATATGGGGCCGGCGCACAAACCTAAAGTGCGCTGGCAACAAGTCAATTAAGACAACGTACTTAAATGGTGCGCTGGTGGTAACTAAGAACGGCGAACCCTCGGATAATGCGCATGCACGAGTAGACGCAGTAGGAAAGCGCGCAGGTGGTTGTGTTGACGGAAGGAACAATTAGTTGACCGACCGTTGCTCAACGGTCGTCTTTGGAGCCGTTGGGGGTTATCGTTGAGTGCACCAGCCCCGTTTCCATTCGGATTCGAGGTCCTCACCCCGTCCCCGCCCCGTTTTCATCCGGATTCGGGAATTCCCCGCCCCATTATCATTCGGATTCGGAGATCCCCGTCGGATACGGAGAATATTGTGTAACTTATCCTATCTGTTGTTCTCATAAAACCATTTTATAGTTTTAAAATTATTAGTGCACACACTCATCAAGTCAGACATGCCTTAGATTTGATGCATATAGAGAAGAATGTATGCGACAACGTCATAGGTACAGTTCTTGGAATTGCAGAGAAGACTAAGGATGACGTGAAAGCCAGGAGAATTTACGAGGAACAGAACGTCCGACGAGATCAGTAGTTGCAAGACGGGGAGCTCCCATATGCACCTTATGGCGTGCGCGGGTCGTGAACGGAAGTAAGTACTAGAGCATATCCGAGCAGTTAAGTTTCCCTCTAGATATGCTAGAAGTCTAAAGAGCAAGGTGAATCCCGATGAGAAAAAGTTCCTTGGATTGAAGACCCATAATTGTCACGTGTTGATGCAATATATCTTCCGCTTATCATTCGGAAGTACGTTCCGCCTCATGTGGCGAAAGCATTAGAAGAGCTGGGCAAGGCCTTCCAGTTGTTGTGCACGAGGGAGCCAAGGAAAAAGCATTGAAAAAGTTGGGAGAAGATATAGTGGTTCTAGTTTGTAAGTTGGAAACTATTTTCCCTCCTTCATTTTATATAATTATGGTTCACCTTCTGTTGCACCTTTCGGATCAAGTTATGCAGACCGACACAGTCCATTTCGCATGGATGTTTCCAATTGAACGATATGTTCCTTGACTGAGAGCAATATTTATAAGATTTTTCGTTGCAAATATAATTGAATCTAACATTCACACATAATTACCATTGTAGGAAACTGGGTGTATACAAAAAAAGTGTGTGCAACCCGCGGTATCCAGAAGGTTGTATAGCGCAACAGTACTTGATGCACGAGTCGGTCACCTTCACTCAGATGTACCTAAACTGCGCCACTTCAGCCAGTGAACCATTGATTAGTGCAGCTCTAGGTTTCAACTTATCAGTTGTTTCCCCACATGTAGAAGTGAAGGGGGTGGTGCGAGGTCAGAAAATGAGCACATCCGAGATGTTATGGGCGAATTGGACAGTTATTGAAAATTGTGCCGAAGCAGATGAATTTGTAGAAACACATCTAGCAGGGTTCAAACAAGTACACCCTAAGAAATCTCTTCAAGACCAAGTGATGTCCTTTGTCTTCAACTGGCGAAGATGTGTATGTAGTAGACATCAATTACGTGTTTATTCTTGCATTTTTTTACATGAACTAATATCATACCTAATTATGCAGATGACTGCCCCAGGGAAGTAACGAGAGTTAATACTACTATCCTGAGGTCCTCGTTCGTCGGCTATTTATTCGTAGTGTACTGTTAACAACGTCAAATTTTTGACCTTGAGAATCGACGAGGGCCGAAGAAATCAAAATTCAGGGGTCATGATTGAAGCAAACGACGTATGTTACTACAATATTATTATGGACGTATGTTTTGTTACCTACTCTGAAAGCATGTCAGTCGTTCTATTTAAATGTCGGTGGTACGATGAACGGACCGTGAGGACGGATGCAAATGGGTTCATTTCGATCAACACGTCCATAGATCGTCACAAACAAAACCTGTTTTGTCTTGCTTTGATGGGAAAACAAGTATACTACATCGACGAACCTAAATTTGGTTCGTGGAAGGTTGTCAACGTCGTGTCTCATAGGGGTCACTACAAACCAAGCACGTTAGCTTGTGCCGAGGAGGATGAGCCAGATTTCGAAGTCGATGAACCTTATCAAGAAGATCGAATTGACATCGTCAGACCGGGTGGTATCACTATCGACCTAAGATATTTACACCGGAATCTAGTACCTGCACGTGAGAATGATGAAATCGAATCCAGCGACGAGGACAACGAAGAAGAAGAAAACGAGGACACTAATATGGAAGGGCATGAAGAATATGATTCTGCCAACTCCGAATAAAATATCTATATGTATGTTTGATCTAATTATCAAAAAATGATGTGATTTAATTCAAAATAAACTATTATGGGTTAAATAGCCTATAAATGTAATTTGGTTTATGACCTCTAATGGTAATTTGGTCATTTCCGACCAAATTTCCCTTAATTTGGTCATTATTTACCTGTAATAATTTTGGCATTTCCAACCAAATTAGGGGTAATTTGGTCAATTATGACATTTAAGGGTAATTTGGTCATTTTCAAAAATTTTTTTTTCCTAAATATAAATTAGTAACGTCGCACAAACCAACGCGCGCCGTTACAAATTGTCAACAATATTGACCAGATTGTTGACATTCGTTTGACATCGGGTTTTTTTTTTGTTTTGGATCGAGGTTCATACATTATAAGAATTGTCTAAAATTTTGGAACATGAAGTAACAAATCATTGCGCTCAAATCGATATAGTCGGATTCACGATCGAACCAACATAAATAAAATAATATTTTTATTTTCAATTTGTAACAGCGCACCCTGGTAAATGCGCAGTTACTAGTATATTAGTAACGGCGCACACAGCCAAAGTGTGTCGTTAGTAATGGTCAAATGTCATAGTCAACTCGATTGACTTTCCCTTGACCGGTTTAGATCGAGTTTCATACATTATCGGAATTGTCTGAAACTTTGGCACATGTAGTCACAAACCATTGCGGACCTATCCGTACGGTTGGATTTAAATATATTTTTCAACATTGTTCATTTTCGTTGAAAGCGTGAGTAGAGTGTACAAGAAGGTAACATCTAACATAAATCCTAAACACATTGATCATCAAACGTTCGGTCAAGTAATAAATATTTTTTAAATCAAAATCGTTCACAGTGTTGTAAATAACATTGACGTGGTATAACATAATTATAATGAAAATCAAACCACGGGAACATGACTTACATTCACGATCGGACCGACATGAATATTTTAATATTTTAGGGTTTTAATTTGTAACAGCGCCCACACGATGTGCGCCGTCACAAAGTTGGCGGTGAACAAAAATTTGACGAAAATTTAAATTCGCGGGTAAATTTTGGGGAAAATTAAAATTCCCGCGAACATACAAAAGTTTTAGTACCGACGCATTTACGAGAGCGCAACATCACAAACGAGTTGACCAGGCTGAAATTTGACCGTTATGACAAGAACGGTTGGAAATCTAACTGTTATGTTACCGTTAGAATTAGTAACGACACACATTTGGTTGTGCGCCGTCAATAATAATTTTGGAACGGCGCACACCCGTATGTGCACCGTCACTAAACCTAATTATATAATTTCATAAACCCTTTTCTTCTTCCTCTGTTCTCTTGCTCTCTGCCCCCCTTCCTCTCTTCTTCCTTTGTTTTTTGTCGTCGTCGCCGCCGTCGTCGTTGCCGTCGCCGCCACCTTCTTTTCCTTCCTAAGGTATGTATTTATTAGTTTTACTTTTAGGTTTTTTAAGAAATTGGTTTTAGTCGTAAGTTTATTTTTAGAATTTGCATGTTGATTTTGAGTGAATATGTATATTTTATATATGATTATGTTAGTTTTAGGTTTTAGGCTTTATTTACATTTCACATGAATATGTTTCTTAGATTAGACCGAGTGTATTGCTAATATTGTTGTGTTGGAAATTGGAAATTGTTATGTTAATAAATATTGAATATGTAAATTATTTAATGATTTAATAGATTGCATGTTAGATTTATATGAATTTAGTTTTAATTTTCCAATAAATTTCATGTTAGATTTATGAAATTATTTTTGTAATTAATTAAAAAATATACCCCTAAGGGGTATTTTCAGAATTAAAAAAAAATACCCCTAAGGGGTATTTTTGAAATTAAAAAAAACCCCTAAGTGGTATTTTTAGAATTTATAAGAAAACAATACTCCTTAGGTTATTTTCATAATTTTTAAAAAAATACCCCTTAGGGGTGTTTTGATAGTTTTCGGAATTTTAAAAAATACCCCTAAGGGGTAGTTTCGAAATTATTAAAAAAATACCCATATGGGGTAATTCAGTCATTTATGACCTATTAAGGGTAATTCAGTCATTTTTAACCGAATTAGGGATAATTCTGTCATTTATAACCTATAAAAGGTAATTCAGTCATTTATGACCTTTTCCTTCTTTCAATTATAGATAATGTCGTCGAAACGTAAGGCACCTAAGGTTAGGGTACCTAGGCGTACCACTATGGACAGTCAATTTTTCGACGCTTCACAGGCGTCGGACTCCCCGGATGTACGTACACTCTGTCACCACCGCAGCCGACTGTTCCGGGGCAGGAGGACATTGGTTAGACTTTCGAAGTCCTAGGGTATCAGAGTTTCACGGAGATGCTAGGAGACGTCGCTGGACCCTCTGGAGAGGACGTTGTGCCGGAAGCGTCCCAACTGTCGTTGAACTAGTGGGGGCTCCTTCCCCTCAAGTACCAAGAGATTACGAGGTACGAGCTCTACTTCGATAAGAAAGTAGAAGTAGACTGCCTAAACACGAGAAGCTGGGTGGTAAGGGAAAATAAGGACGAAAAGGTCGACCTTTTAATTTACTTTAATTTAATTTTTTTCAAGAAAAAGTAGGGTCTCAAATGAGTATCATTCGACGCACCACCACACCGGCCCAATAACATTCCGAACTTTTTGGGAGAGGATGGAGGAGGCCGGGGAAGTAGAGGTCTCCAAGAAGTTGAGCCGGGGCCTCAGCTTGGTGATGGTAATCAGGAGGGGGGAGGAGGAGGAAGAAGAGCCGAACGTTTCATCGACACGTGTAAGTTTATTTACACTCATCCTTTTTTTTAATTTTAAGATTTTATTAATTTATAATATTTATTAATTTTCATTTACAATGTTACATTAAGAATGTGCTTAGGGATTGGAAGAATGACAGGGCGAACTACAACAAGGATGAAACTCTGAAGAAGATGACCGACGCTGAGGAGGACGAGGTCATGCGACTAGCTGCCGAGCATGTTCGCCAGGTCGAGGCTGCCAAAGGAAACTTTATAGAACCTTCCCAAGGCATATCCGGGGTTGCGGGAGTGATTATGAGGCACCAGCGAAACAGTGAGAATGTTCGACCTCCTCCGATGCTGCTGCTGTGGAAATTACGGAGTTTCGAACTCAAGTCTCCTTACAAGCAGAAGTTATATCCACTCAAGAGCAGCATATTACAGAGCTCCAGGCTCAAAACAAGCAGATGGTGCTATACTTCTATGACCAGCTGCGGGTTCTTAATCCGAATACGCATCCGCCTCCGTTTGACCCGAATATGTCTAGTGGTCCTAACCCGTCATCATAATTTCCCGATGTAATAATTTATTGAATCATTTGTAATTATTAATTTGAATATTTATTTTTAAAAATAAAAATAGAGAAAAGCCGAAAATCAAATATCTTAATATTTAATTTTCAGTTTTTTTCCATTTTTATTTTTTTAATATATAATTTGTAACAGCACACACTGACTGTGCGCCGTCACAATTGTAACGGCGCACGTTGATTGTACGCCAATTTTCCGTCACTGTTCCCAAATGAACGACGACGGCAGTGTTTGTGACGGCACACATGGGGTTGTGCGCCGTTAACGGCGCACAAAATGTGTTCGCCGTCTGTGTTCTAACGGCGAACTGTGATCGTGCGTCGTCACGCTTTTGTAAAGCCACACGGTAAAACAGCCGTTTGTGCGCCGTCACAATTTGTAACGGCGCACAAACCAGTCTGTGACGACGTAAAACGTGCGTGCAACTAATTAAAAAAAAACTGTTATAGTTAAGACAATTTTGGCTTTTACGCTGTATGCCAATAAACTAATACAGTACCATTAAACTACAATCAAGAGACCCATTAATAAATGTGATTTAATTTTCTGAATTGGTAAATGAGGATTGACAGATCATATCCCAGACATCACATACGAATTAATAGTTCTTTCGAAATAGATGATTGTGAATCATTATTAAACTAGTGATCATTTCCTCAAATATGGGAGTCTGGGAAATCACAAACAAAAGATTTATGCCTAATACACAAATATATAGATAAGGAAAGGAGCAACCCTAACCTTTTCCTTCAAACGACAAAAACCAGAAACTGAAGATGAGAAAGTTTTATCCTAAATTGCCTATAAATAAGAGGAATACCTTTTTGTAATAATTATCATTGCTTTCATCTCTTCAAAAAATCATTGCTTTCATCAAATAATAATGGTAAATTAACTAAACTTTAAACTGATCCAATTGCCAATAAACAGGGGGAAACCTTCTTCAGAATAATTATTAGTTTCAACAAATAATATGGTAAGTTGATTCAAAAGTTTAAAGTCACAACAAAATTTACTAATATATTTCATCATAACCAATTCACTTTTAAATACACTCCACTACTGAAAATCAGTATTCAAACAGGAAAATAGGAACAAACGTTAGTCGTGGGATGAAATCTCATCAATGGATGTGGTTAATAAATAATTTTAACTCAAATTTAATATAATGGATACAATAGAGGGCAAATCCGTCATTATTACCTCACGAACTATGCGTTGAAACTGTCGAAAAACTTCCCAATCGCGATTTTGCAGTAATTTCTCGGAAGATTGATCGATATCCAACAATCGATTGTCCGACTTTCAATTTTTTTCCACTCAATTATAAATATTCAACAATTAATCGATCGTCAAAATTTCAATTTACTCTGTTAATTGTGTGATCCTTCTCTATTTTTTGTTTTGATCGACCAATAAATCGGTCATTAGTGATTGTTTTTCGTGATTTTTCAATAATAATCGACAAATCTCGCGGACCCCTGTTTCAGGTTAATATAAATTTACAATGATATCATTATTTTTCTAAAGATAGAATTAGTGTTGTTATAAATAAATTTGGATTGTCTAAATAAGAAAATAAAACGAGCACAAGTCAAGTTTAAAATATAATTAGGCCTTTGATAATCGTGGGGATATGAATGTATGGTGGTCATAGTAATCAAATGAAATTGATGTATGAATTAAATGGATGGACGCAATTATATATCACACAATTTTCAAGACAAGTAGATGACAGTATTGATTACATTAATAATAAATAAAATAGATTTGCCATTTTTATTTGGAATATAGAAATGTCCCATAAAAGGCCACATGATGATATGCATATTTTGCCTTCACCACCACCACCACAAAGCTCCCACCAAGCTTATATATAAAACCTGAAATCTCTATCACACACACTACTCCAATTGTGTCATCTCATAATTACAAGAATGCCACTAAAGGGCACGTCTGGGGAGCGGAGGCGGCTGTGGTGGAGGCAGCGGCTGGGGTCGGCATTACGGACGGCACTAGCGTGCACCATAGTAGGGTGCACCAGCCTGTACGGCCCCGGCCCTCTGCGGCGGGTCCTCACCTACCCGGCCTTCTCGTACGTGACCACCATCCTCATCGTGTCGGAGGCCACGCTGGGAGGCGCCGTGAGGGGCTGCTGGCACGCCGCGTGCGCGACCCTCCAAGTCATGGCCCCGGCGATGCTCAGCCTGTACGTGATAGGGCCGGAGAGGTTCACGGAGGATCTGGCGGCGGTGGCGGTGGCGGTGGGGGCCTTCTTCGTGGCCCTGCCGGACTGGACCACCCTCATGACCAAGCGGATAGCGTTCGGCCAGCTCGTCATAGTCTACGTTGGAGCGGTGGTTCACGGGCCCCACACCGGCGTCGTCATGCACCCGCTTCACGTCGCCGCCAGCACCGCCCTCGGTGCCGCCGCTTCCGTACTCGCCATGCTCATTCCCTTCCCTCGTCTTGCCTATTGGGAGGTAATTATACTCTTCATACAAATCATATATATACAATCATTATATTCAACTTACCCATATACTATGATTAAAATACTAGCTACTTCATGTTTATTAAACTAGAGGTATTAATCACTTTACTCACATTTTCAGTCAAGATTATAATTTTTAATCGCAATCTTTTAAAAAATATTGAGGAGATTATCTGACAGAAAAGAACGTTTGAAAAGTAATCGAGTTCTTATTGAAGATTAATCAAAGTATTCATCAAATTAAAAAATTAATTAGACAAATTAGCGATTTTTTATAACACTTGTTAATCGTGAAATTTGGTGAAGCGCTTGGTTTTAGACATGTATAATGTGTGTGCATGCAACAACTTTAATAATTCCTCGTATTCAGCCGAGGCACACAAATACACACGACTTTGATGATATGCAAGTGCTTATAGCCCATTCTTGTTTTCATAGATTTATTATACTAGTTGGAGCTGATTTAAAACCAGCGCCTATAGTTCAATATTATAAACCACTAAATTGAATGAAAATCTTCTCTTCCACATTATCCAAATCATTTTATTCCTTCAACTATGTGTGCGAATGAGATATGCCCAAAACACAACCAAGTGATGATTGGAGAATAGATGTCCCCAACCTGCTCATTCTTTTTTCACCATTATTACAGGAAACATATGCCTTCTGTCCGTCCATCGTTAACGTATGAGTGATCGTATCAAAGCTAGTTGAACATAAAAAAATATGTTAGTCTCAAATTAAAAGGGCGATGATCATATGAGCGTTGAATAAACAAAATGTGATGAGCTTATAAATTGAAATGATTATGTGGCCCAAACTTTGACATGGAGATCTAATCAATATTCTTATTCATATTTGCAGTTGAGGAAGGCATGTCAATCATATGCAGAAAATGCTTCAGACAGATTGAATCTATACGTAGAGGCCATCACAGCTCAAGACAAGTCACATGCTCTAGACTTCATTTATCAAGCCAAACCCTTGTCTAAAACAGGATCCAAAATCATCCAATCCATCATTGACAATAAGGTAATTAACTAATAAAGCAACTTTCAAATTCCCTCTATACTTGCCCTTTCTTCTAACTTGTATATTTAAAACAGAAACTGATCTGGTTTGTTGATGAACAGGAAGGCATGAAAGTCGAGAGACCGGACATAGGGTTGGAGGCCGGAAGGACACTGCAGGACATGGAAATGCCAATACGAGGAATGGACATTGCCTTAGCCTCTTGCCCTTCCTTCCCTCTCGAGATGGTTGACGAGCAGCTCGTACACGTCATCAAGACCTCCCAAGCACAAATAGGCCTAAAACTAGAGCAGGCCAAGTGCTCCGCCCCTTTTAACGCCACGACAGCCCCAGAGAACAAGGTAGAGCTTTCAGACCAATACCTTAACACCCCCAAGATGTCCGCATCCTACAAAGATCTCCCGGCTCTCTTCTTCTTGTTCTGCATGGACCTTCTCCAAGACCCACATCAGCAACAGTCTCCAGCGTCTGCCACAGACACCAAACCCAAATGCAAAAGGACATGGAACAATATACTCACCCTCAGACCAAACAACCAGAGACTGGTGTTTGCAGTCAAGTGCTCGATTTCCTTAGGCCTTGCAGTGCTGTTTGGATTGAAATACAACAAGCAGAACGGGTACTGGTCAGGATTAACGATCGCCATCAGTTTTGTAACGGGAAGGCAAGCTACATTCACAGTTGCAAATGCAAGGGCACAAGGGACGGCCATGGGGTCAATCTATGGGCTCATATGGTGCTTCATTCTGCATAAGTATGTGGAACTGTGGTTGTTACCTCTTTTGCCGTGGATCGTCTTCAGCAGCTTTCTCAGGCACAGCCGGATGTATGGGCAGGCCGGGGCCATCTCAACTGTCATTGGGGCATTGCTCATCTTAGGCAGGAAAAATTACGGAACCCCAACCGAGTTTGCAATTGCCAGAATCACAGAAGCTTCAATTGGGTTGCTCTGCCTCGTCTTGGTAGAGACTCTGTTCCAACCAACAAGAGCAGCCACACTGGCAAAGATAGAGCTGTCGCAGAGCTTGGGAGCGCTTCACGATTGCATCCACCATTTCTATCCGAGTGCCAGAGAGAAGAACATGCAGATTTCAGAACTCAGAGAGAAGCAGAACAAGCTCAAGTGTTGCGTACAAGAATTGGAGGAGTTCATAACAGAAGCGGAACAGGAGCCCAATTTCTGGTTCCTGCCTTTCCACGGTGCATGTTACCGCAAGCTCCTAGGATCTTTATCGAACATGTCAGACATCCTATTCTTTTCAGCGTGCATAATGGAGTACCTGTCAGAGAGGTCAGGAGTGACATGGACGGAGGGCCTCAGTGATGATCTAGAGATATTCCAGGAAAAAGTGGGCTCAACAATGAAATGCCTCCAGCAGGTCACAAGCATCAAGTCACTCAAAGTGCTGGAGAAGAAGTGGCAAGAAAAGAACAAAAATAGCGATGTTGAGTTGGGAAAGTCAGCAAATATGCATCCTCACTTAGACGAGGAAGACATTCAGAAAATAGTGAGCTCGTGCCTTGGACATGTAGAGCAAATAGGCAACGCCGTTGAAGTGGATGAAGTAGGAGAGGCAGTGAGAAGCAAGATAGGGCTGCATTTGAGCGCCATAGGGTTCTGCGTCAGTAGGCTGCTGACAGAAGCAGTAGAGATGGAGAAACAAGTGAGAGAGTTAATGAAATGGGAAAATCCTTCCGCCCACATAAACCTGCATGAAATATCCAGCAAGATAAGAGATTTGTGTACATAACAATATCTTGCTAATAGTAATACCAGATCAGATCAGATCATATATGATAGAGGTTGATAGCTCTAGGTTATCTCCGGTCAATGTAAGTAAAATTGAGATCTTTCCATGTATGTAAATAAAACTATTGACTATTGCCTGAATTACAGATATCGACTTTCAATAACTAAATTAACTGATCCAGAAGGAGCCACACTACAAGAGAAGAATATTCAAGAAAACATAAATGAATTTGAGTCCAATAAGAAACAGAGCTAGTGAAATTAAAGGCAGTTCCATCAGTAATCAGCCACGCAATATTCATGTCATAAACAACCCAATCTGCTTCGATAAGATTAAATTGAAGGTAGTCGATGATGCACCATAATCCATATAAAGTTAGGCTAAGATGTTGTTTGGTAACATTACTGCAACTATAATTTTTGCTATTCTATATTTGCACCTAAACAGATTTAAACGATCCATCTTTAACTTCTATGTCATAAACCTAAAACCTTACTCCCCTGTAGTTGACCAAGTAATGACCCCCTTGAGTTCTTTGACATATATACCTGAAATCGTGTAATGAAAAATATATTATGCTTTTGCTTTCATGGTTGAGTATGCTATGTTTATCGTATATATATTTTTTGTATTTCATACTAACTATGCTGTATTTTAATTTATTAAAGAGCATTTACACGCATTTACAATCATCAATGTGATGTATCCATATAGCATGAAGTATGTTAGACAAAATTGTTAATTGTTTTCTGATTGATATTTCATAATCTATCCCTACTCCAAACAGAGGACATAATAGTTGATTGTTATTTTGTCGAAATATAATTAGTTTTCCACCTGCAATTGCAAAGATTTTATATTCCAATATATGTAATTTTTATATATTTAAATTCAATCTTTGTCATTCACAAGTAGGTGATTGATTGAAATCAATACATTCATGGTTTTAAGACAAAATAATTGGTGCGAACAACTAGTTTGCCTGAGATATTGTGATCACAGTGTCATAATCCAGGTAGCTGTATCAAGGTTGTAACAATATATCAGGTTAGGTTATTGCGATTCTATGTCTTCTGTCAGACAAAAATAAGGATATCAAGTGACAATTTCTTTTCTTTTATGCTAAAGAATGATCCCATCTGAAAGCAAATCTATATAACATATTATTCAGCCAACAGAACAATACTGAATTATTGAGCAAAACATGGCTAGTTGGATAAAGCAAAATTTTATCATTCTTGCACTTGTTGTTTGTTCTGAATTCTGATCACATGGTATAGAACTAACTTGGGAATCATTTGGCAGAAACTTTGTAAGCTACCATTTTCCTGTTATCTGCTAATCCTCATAGGCTCATAAACATACAAATACTAATCAAATTAGTTAAAACAATTATCAATCATGTAATTTTGTGACACCTCACAATTAAACCCTATGAAAACAATCTTCCCAAAGATTATTAAGTTAGGCATAAATGAGCTTTTGTGATTGAAGACAGCCAAATTGCCAAAAAAATCGCATCAAAAAAAGGATGAGACAATGGCTGTCCTACTGCTTATTCTAGTTCATCATACCAAAGCCAAACCAATTCGGACACCCTAACTTTAGACTAAGAAAACAAACATACCACCTAAACCCAATCAACTAACTCAGATAATAAACTTGAGTAATAAGTCAGAACAGATTAATAGATGCATGCTTTCATAGAAGTCAGTTTTGTAATCTATCACCGGGTATGATCATCTTAATAAAATCATATCAAAAGACCCATTGAGTAAAAAAAACAATCTATAGATTGACCATGGAACGAATATTTCACTGTAATTTCTTTTGCATCATTTCTTAATCTCGGATACTCCAGCCGATATTCAGAAACCATACAAGATGATGTAATTAGTCTTAACTTCTGTTGAAATTGTGTATCCTGATAAGATGGTAATACAGGTACTTCAATACAACAAAATATAATGAAAATGTGAATTCCAAGCAAGCTGTGGTCTTAATAAGATTGAACTACTGAGAACGAGTTTTAAAACTCGGTCAACTCAATTTTACTGAGATCTCAGAGAGAAATTGGGTGTTCATAATGGTGCTTTCTATGGTCATTCCATAACAGAGGTGCACAAGCAGGAAATCAGTATAGAACAGGGTAAATCCTTGTCAATGTACAACTTGCTCTGTACACTTCAATCCAAAAGTTAGGGAATTTCACAACTCTTTTTTAGCAAAAAATGATGGGCATGTAGATAAAACATTTTCCTTTGTAAGAATAGTGAGAATAAAGACAATTTTGCACACTTTAACTTTGAAGTGATAATATGCTTTAATTCAAGAAATGTCAACAAGCAGACAAAAAACAAGTCCCAAAGAATATTCATTGTCAATGAATCAATCAATCAAAGTCTACAAAAATGCAGATGGGCATCACGTGAAACTGTTACAACAAGCTGATATGAAAGGAGTTAACTCCTTAAACGCACCAACTTAGAGATATATTGACAATCCAGATCTACACACTTCACAACATCTGAAGAAAGAAACTTCATAGCAAAATTTAGAGACTCCTATTAAACCGGATGAGGTTTGAGTTTAACATGATAATATAAATCATAAACTACAGAGAAGGAATAAATAACTATAACTTTTCTATCCCCTAACAAGCAACTAGATCATAATATATATTATCTCATATGAAAGAAGCAAAGAAAAAGAATCACCTCATCTGCCTGAGCAAAGTTGGCAACTCCTGCTTCTTGTCCTTGCCCGCCTTCAAAAACTCTGTGATTCTCTTCTCATATGGCACAAAATGCACCCTCTTGCTTGTTTTCTTCAAAACAAAAAACAAAGCTCCAATCACTTCACAAATATTGGTATTATAATACAATATACCCAGACTGTCATTTGCCTTGTTCTGTTGGAACATTACACTTGTCATCATCATCAGCACAATATTGAAAACTCAATCACCCACTCCACAATCTAAAGAGTCAAACCCCAAAACCATGATGAGTAAAAGTAAATGGATTGAACCCAGAAAACTCACGCTTGGTGACAATGTAACCTTTGTTCAATCCAGCAGATTAAATTTCAAGAAGAAAGTGGTATAAGAATCAAATCTCGATCGGTAAGTTACAGTTGAAAGAACGGCCGGCGGCGGGAAATAAAGCTCGCTCCATGTTTTCATACCAAGGTTAGAGGTTTACACGGTATTCCTATTTGGTGGTGTAGGTTTAAAGGTAGTCACGACATATTATTCAAGAAAAGAGGGGTGCACACGTTTCCGAAAACAGAGCAAACCAAACTCAAAACCATTAAATAAAATGTTGGTTCGGTTCTGAACCCGATTCTTTAGTTTGGTTTTTTAATTTGATTCTTTGGTTTTATCTGTTGGAACCGATTAATTCTTAATTTTAGTTTGTTAGTAGATTCATGGTCCGAATTAGACGATTTTGAACCCAATTTATACACAAAAACTTTAAATTTGAAATTATTACAAATACAATTAAATCATAAAGCTTACAAATAAAATATTAGTAAATAATAAGTTTTATTTAAAAACGGTTCCGATTCTTGCCGGTTCCAGACAGTTCTAAATTTTAGGAGGCTCGAACCAAACCAAAATTAAATTGTTCTTTTAATTTAAGAACCCATATTAAACCATTAATCACGATTTCTGGTTCTTCAGTTCAGGTTCAGTTTCCAATTTCGGGTCTAAAATGTCCACCCACAACATAAAGGAAATTACACTTTACTATACATGTTATGACGCGTTTTACAACTTGTTATATTTGTTATAAAAAACTTATTTTCAGGTCATTTAATTACGTAAAATGTCTGCATTTTGCTTTAACAGTAGACGGATTTTCAAAAAAAAATATAAGAAGTCTGCATTTTTCTTCACTTACATTCAAAATTTTCCCTCCCTCCCTCCCTCCCTCTCTCTCTCACGAATCTGTTGTGTTCAGCCCTACACGCTGCACGACCTTAAAAAGGGCTAATTTCATTGCAACAATATTGATTCGACTCGGTCATAACTTAATAGATGTGTTTTATCATCAACCCATAAAAAATTATTCAGGTTTGCAACTATAGTTTAGGCGAGGTCAGCGCTAATGGCAAAGAGATCGTAAGCGGAATGAAAAGATGAGAGAAACTAATAAAGGTCTTGTTATGAAAATGATATGCAATGGAATTGACGAAAATTTGATAGAATGATAAAGACAAAATTGTCTTTTATAACAAAACTAACGAGTTAAGCCATATTTAAAAGTGAATTTCTTAGTTAAAAAGTGCATATGCAAAAAGTGTATACTTAAGAGAGTGTATGTGTCATTTTTTCTATATTTTATTATTAACATTAATGACACTTTTAGGCGGTGTATTCAATCATGATTTTAATTGATTTAAGAAGCTTTTCAAGTCTTGTGGTATTCAATCATGATTTTAGAAATATTTATAAAGTTTTGTGGTATTCAATCATGACTTTAAAAATATTTTATAGTCTTGTGGTATTCAATCATGACTTTAAAATACTTTTAAAATCTAAAAATATTCTAAATGTCAATGACTTTAAATGATTTTGAGAAATGGATGGTTTTGAATGATTTTGAAAATCTTTATAGGCATAACAAACTCTTTTAGATGTATCATCACAAATCATGAGATTTGCAAAGTCATTACATTAAAATCATCAAAACTCTTTATAAACTCGAAAGAGCCTTGTAAACTTTAAGAATTCATGAATTTTTAAAGTCATTCAAAATTCATTAAAATCCTAATTGAATACATATAATACAATCAGTCAAATACTAAATTTTTTTATTAATTTTAACTAGCATGTGATTAAAAAAAAGGGTTAACTACGATTATTTTTAGCACTTTTTCATTTACATCTTCATTAGAAAAATTATAATGTTAATTGTGGTGATTATTAATTTTTTCACTGTGAATTTATGTGAAAGAAGTATATAATTAACCGTAGTTTCATGCAAAATTTTTGTTTATGACATTTAATGGTTGGGCCTCACACTAATTATAAAGATGTTTAAGTTTTGAACTTCGTTCAATGGGGAGGGAATGCCTATAGGGTAGATAGAGGTTTTTTGCTGTAGATTTTTTTCAAAATTAATTAAATTTTTATGCAATTTTTTTATATTAAATTCTCATTATGTTAAAATCAAAGAAAACAACAGTGTATAAAATAGAATTCATTATAGTTTGCTCATATACTGTAGTGGTGTGCTTTACAATTCGCCCCGACTATAATAAAATGTTCAAAATGAGTCTAGCTAACTGTATTTTTTTTACACTTTTCCCTAATGTCGTTAGATTTTGGACGGACACCTAAAAAAATTCAAAAAAGACAAAAATACCCCCGAATTGATTTGAAATCAATTCAACTGGTTTGACTTGAACCGAAAATAAACCATAATTGATTTTTGGTTTATTTAATTAGACCGATTCTATATTAATTTATATAATAATAATAATAATAAAGTAATTAATAATATGTTGTTGACACTTTTGAATGTCATAACTCTTTCATACGAGCTCTATTTCGGGCTCGTAGTATATAAAACCGAAGAGAATCGGAAGATTAGTAAACTTTGAAAAAAATAAGTTTTTGTCTATATATTATTAATAATTATTATATAAAAATTTTAATAATGAGACCCATATGATATTAATACTATACATTCGAAATAAAAAATAAAACAATTAAAATGATAATAATAATAATATATAATGAAACTTTCAAATGACATCTCTCTCATACGAGTTTTGTTTCGGGCTCATAGTATATCAAATCGAAAAGAATCGAAAGATCAACAACTTTGAGTGTTAATAATTATTAATATTATATCAACACAACTTAATCTTCAAAATTATTTATCTTATGATTTTTTTCGATTTGATATACCATAAGCTCGAAACGGAACTCGTATGAGAGAGTTATGACATCAAAAGGTTTCAGTATATTATTAGTATTATTTTAATTAATCATTTTATTAATATTGTTTAATTTTCTTATTTCTAATGTATAGTTATTAATGTCATCCGAATCTAATTATTAGAAAAATTATATAATTAATTTTTGATAATATATAGACAAAATTTTATTTTTTTTTCAAAATTGTTGATCTTCTGATTCTCTTCGATTTGATATACAACGAGCCTGAAACGGAGCTCGTATGAAAGGGTTATGACATTCGAAAGTTTCAATATATTATTAATTACTTAATTTATATAGAACCGGTCCAATTAAATAAACTAAAAAATTAATTGTTGTTTGTTTTTGGTCCAAGTCAAACCAGTTGAATTGATCAATTCAGAGGTATTTTTGTCTTTTCGAAAAAAAATTTAAGTTTCTGTCTAAAATCTAACGGTATTAGCTAGGATAAAGTGTAAAAAATATATAATTATCTGGACTCATTTAAACTTTCTATTATAATCAGAACAAACTGTAATTAACCTTATAAAATATACTGTATCATAGGTTCATCCACCGTCGGTGGAAAACATTCTTAGATGAGTCATAAGCTTGTTTATCAATTTGAAAATGTTTCATAACCCCTAAACTTATGGACCCTCTTACTTGTCATACGTTAAGGATACATTCACACTACATATAGTCCAAACACAAAAGGTTGTAATTGAATATCATGTAACCCAAAGTCAATCCTCTTATTTAAGAATACATCAACTACAACCAAATATTATTATGCTATGATACCCGCGTGCTCTGCTGCAAATATTTTGTTAAGGCTAATTAATTATCTTCTTCGCATACTTTTACTTTTATAGCTACAATTAGTTGACCAACAAATCAAATATAGTTACGAAGTTGCTACTTAGTTGTTGTATTCAAATATTAGTGGGAACAAAAGTAGGACCAACCCTACTAACAAAAATAAACAGAAGAGGTCGTGTTCTAATTAATGGGAAAATTATACCAAAGTGTTTTAAATACGACCAAAAGTTACCGTAACCTCTCCCAAATTATAGAGTGAGCATGAAATCACATACAGGGCATGTGATGTGTATTTTTTAATATAGAAACAACTACTTATATATTCATCTAGATGAATAATCCATTAACACAACCATATAGCCTAATCAAAATTGGTCGATACATCAATACACTATTGAAAATTTGTTCTTACCCGGCACATCGGAATTGAGTGTGTCATGTATATTAGTACATTCTCGGCGCATTAGTATATTAGTATGTGTCAGTAATAGTTTTCTTCACCCGACGCATGTCTGAATCCGTTTAGTAAAGTAGATTATCGTCGACGCATCCAAATGGGATACATCTGCTACGAAATAATTCACGGTCAATCACAAGAAGTCAATGGTCCACATCCAATAAACAATGGTCAACGTGTTTTTTATTTCTGGCTTAGTTTTCAACATGTGTCGACTATGTCGATTTTGTCTATTGGTAATATTGTTGTCTGCAAACAATCAAATTGTTTGACTTAATTATAACCGAGGCTCTTTGGGCAATGTATGTTGGTTATACTTCGATCTGATATTTTTTGTCGTTGACTACCAACTGTTGTATTTTGACTTGTGGTATAAATGACGCACACTTTCATGTTTTTAATAATCATAATTTTTTTCCCTTCAATTCAAGGAATTTTAAAATGAAACACTTTTTTAAAATCATTATTTTTAAAGAATATGTTATCTTAATCAAATTATAAAACACCTGGATATAAAAATGGTATAATCCCAAATAGGTACGCCAAAAAATATGCGTTTTTCACTTATGTCACATTTTTTTTTCTAATTTTAGAGTTCACCTAAAATAGTTTTTCTCTCTATGAAATTAGCTCCTTAATTTTTTGTGAAAAGACTACATTGTCCTCCATTTATTTCCAAAATGTTGACATTCAACCGCTTTGGGCACGCCAGAATTGGTTAGGACACTTCATCCCTAAAGTCCTCACCGGCAAAAAATTTCCACCTAAAGTCCTTGCCTGAAAAAACGCATTGCCCGTGTAAGCTCACCTTAGGCTATGCAATTTGAATATGCCAAACCATTACGTTAAATCTGATCTAAAATTCACTAGTAAACTAACCAAAATGAAAATCAAAATAAAAAATTTAGTTGGGGCTCGGTACCTACTCCACTTTATGGTTAGCACATCGCACAATTGAACCGAATTGGTCACTCTGGCTAACCCTAGATCACCAAATCAACGATAAAAACAAATCGAATAACAAAATTGCCAACCTGGAAGTGAAATTGAGCATCAAAACAAGAAAAAAACATAAAAACAACGAGAAAATATTGATTCTGGGAGCGATAATGGCATAACCTCCCTCGATTGCGCTAACGTCGTCGAACATGGTCAAGTGAAGGGCGTGAGACTTGTTGGCGGCAGCGGCGACGACGATGAGAGTGTGGCCACATCGGGGAACATCAATGTCGTCGTTAGAGTCCTAATACGTCTCCAAGGGTCGATACGTCGGAGTTAGGTGATACCATGATTTCTATCCCATCGAGCCAACCAGAGCAAAACTTGAAGATCCGAGAGGGAGAGAGAGAGAGAGAGAGAGAGAGAGAGCTACAAAAAAAGAAGCAAACCCTTGTGTTGAATCGAGCGATGTGCTTCGTTGACTTTCCAAAATGGTCAAAGCTTTCCAAATTCAGGTCACGGTCATAAACGCCATGATTGAATTACTGAGAAAAGAGACAGTCACTACGTTCACCATATACATATTCAGTTTTTTTGAGATTGTTAAACTAATCAATTATATGAAATTAAGCTGATTAAAAAAAAGATATATGAAATTAATCATATACATCACATGTGAATATGCTTTATCAAAATCGATCCCATATCATTGAGAAAAACCATGGCTACCAGTCTGGCTTTATATTGAATTTTTTTCTTCTCAATTATTTTTTTTGTGAATGCTCATGTTTATCTAATTCGTTGAACATCTTATAATGTTTGAATTATGAGTCCAACGACTTGACATTTCTCCAATAAACTCAATTCTGTTTGGATTGTTCCTTCTTATTTTGACCAATCACGTCTTTTACGACTTTCATCAATATTTTGTGACTCAAAATTAAAATTTTCATTATTTCATTTTACTACAAATACAAAAATATAATTAATGATAATTAATTTTTGATCTCAAAATTTGATTGTGCTGGAACAATTCATATATATCTTTTAACTTCTTTGTTTTTGTAATTCTTCAAACCCGGCATTACATTTTTACAATTATTTAAAAATTATTTTTTAAGAAAATAATATTAAAATAATAATGTAATCATTTTTTCTTTAAGCGTTGAAAAGAATTAGCAATGATCGTTGAAATTTGAAACACAGTTAAAGTTATAGGAGATATTCTAGTGAAAACCTTACATTCAAATAGGAAAATAGGAACATATTTTAGCCGTTACATGAGATGAGCAAGGGTAGAGATTGAAGCGGTGGTATTGAGTGTAAATAACTCAAAGTTGTGTTGTTATTGGTCTTTTAACATGTGAATGGGGGAAATTAGGTAATTTTGTTGTCTTCTTCTACAATTGCACTGAGCATCGTCCGACTTCAATCTCTAGGTTTGATGTTCTTTTCGGGGTTCGATCTGTAGACAAACACCAATTAAAGATCGAAGAATACGAATCGAAGAACAACAATCGAAGAACAACAATCAAAGAACACTAATAGAAGAACATGAATTGTCATAGAAAAATTTAAGAACACGAATCCATCATAACGAGTCGAAGAGCACGAACTGAAGAAGTCGAATCGAGGAAGCTAAATCGAGAAGATGCACTACCATAAAGTTCTGGAAAAAAATAGCAAACAAGAGAAAACGTGAGAAGGTGCATAGTGTTGTCAAGAAGAAGACTAAGTAACTGTTTGAAAGGTCTTTTAGACCATTCAAACTGTTTTAGAACAAATTTCAAATTTATGAAACTTGCTGGTTTATATGGAATCTCTGTAAATAACTTTGTGTCAGTTGTTTCTATGTTGATATATACAAAGAATAATTATTTAGAACGTGTATTCATAGGTTCTTGGTTATTTAGATGAATTGTAATCTCGTCTTCATATGTTCTCAATTACTATTAAGAATGTGTTTCATACCACTCAAACTCTCTGATTTGTGTGAAATTTTTGTAACATAGACTGATGCCAACTGCTTCTCTCTGCTGATATGTGCTCAGTTCGTTGAAATTGTTTGTCCGAAACCTGTTAGAAAGATGTTTCAAACTGCTCAAACTCTCTGATTTTTGTGAAATTTTTGTAAATAAACTGATGGCAGTTGCTTTCTTCTGTTAATATGTGCTCATTTTGGTGACATGATGTATCCCAAACTAGTTTCAGTATCCTTATCTCATGGATTTATAGGTTCTCAATTGTTGTTAGGAAGGTGTTTCATACAACTTAAACTCTCCGATTTTTGTTAAATTTATGTAAATAGATTGATGTTAGTTGCTTTCTTCTGTTGATATGTTCTCATTTTGGTGAAATGATATTTTCAAAACCTGTTTCAGTGTTCTTTTCTCATGAATTTATCAGTTACTGTTAGGAAGGTGTTTCAGACCACTTAAACTCTCTGATTTTTATGAAATTTCTATAAATAAACTGATGTCAGTTACTTTATTTTGTTGATATGTGCTCATTTTGGTGAAATGCTCTCTCCTAAACCTATTTCAGTGGCCTTATCTTATGAATTTATAGTTTCTCAATTATTGTTAGGAAGATATTTCAGACCACTCAAACGGATAGAGACATGTTTCAGGCTTCTCATCGTTACACCTGGGGAACCCCCGTTAAATCTTTTCCCCGATAGGGTTCACTTTCCTCCCAGGGTATAGTATGGAACCCGATCTTCTCGTTAAATCCGGGGAAACCTCGTCACACCTTTTCCTCGATAGGGTTCACTTTCCCCCTATGGTATAGTATGGAACCCTGTCCCCTCGTTACACCCAGGGAACCCTCGTTACACCTTTTCCTCGATAGGGTTCATTTCCCCCCATAGGGTATAGTATGGAACCCGGTCCCCTCGTTACACCCCGGGAGCCCCTCGTTACACCTTTTTTCCCACAAGGTTCACTTATTGTTGGGATTTTGTGCCCTAGCACAATGTATTTTCAATCTACTCATGTAATGAGATTATTAGTTGAAATAAAAGCGACATTTATATTACTAAGTGTTGTAGTAATGTCTTAAGTATAATTTGATTTGTATAATTGATGTGTCAACACATAATAGTAGATCTACAAATCAGATAAAATCACACTTAAGCCGTCCCCGATCAGAATAGATTCATAAGAAGCGATCGGTATGAGACTGACTCTAAATGATCACGATCTACTGATCATGGCCGGAAGGGGGCCGGAGTTAGGTCATAGTATCGCCAGATGGGGTGATATAGGACGACCCGATCGTGAGTATGTTACATAGACACAGTCATGAACATACTCATATGTCGGTATGTGAAATCACATCCTCAGACGGAAGGATTTTTGAGGTCACTATGTGATGAGTGACGAGTTTGACTTAGTCTAACGTCTCTTGTGAAAGGGTTACAATAACGGCTGTGATTGGCTCGATCACGAGTCACATGAGTTGACTCAATAGATCGCTGAAGGATTTATCCCTCATACAGACGTATGAGTAGATATCTGTTTAGGCCACTTGATGAGTACAACTGAAATACAATAGCATGGCCATACAGTCGATACGGAGTATCAGTTACAATTAAGTTAACTCAGATCAAGAAATAGAACAATTGAACGAGGATGACTTGTCTATGCCTCGTGGTTGTCAAGATATCAAGAGAATAAAAGGATAGTTTCATGTACGACAAGGTTAAGTCGAAATCTCGATAATCACAAGCGTTGGGTAATCATGATGTCTTGCTAGAGGTCACTCATGACGGAGAGGGTAAAATGATAATTTTACCAGTCCGCCAACGTGTCGTGAGCCTAGAGGGTCACACACTAAAGGTTGAGTAAAATGGATGGAATCATGTAGAGGAATCATGAGAGAGATATATTCCGGTTTTGGATTAAACCGGATTAGACCGATTTTGGTTTAGGATTAAACTAAAAATCAAAAACGGTTTAGCTGGACCAATTAAATAGAATCTAAACCAATAGATTTAATTAATTAATTAACTTAGCTAAACAGGGCCTAGCCAGATTGAGCTAAGCTAGAATGGGCTTCTCTACTTATTTAATTAATAAGTTTTAGACTTTAAGCCCATTAAGGCTTTTAATTAATTATTTTTTAAAAGAGATATAAAAGGGAAATTTTCAAATTTTTAATCATAAGAAAATTTTTTCAAAAACCCTAGCCTCCATCTATCTCTCTCTTGGCCGAATTTGGCCCCCTCACTCTCTTTCCCTGTTTTGCTTGCTTCGATCTTCTAGCAAGGATCGCTGTGAGTATCTTCGAATTGCTCTTCCTGTGTGGACGTTCTTTAGAGGTCATTGAATCCAACTTAGTGACAAAGGGATTTCGATTCAAGGTAATCTTGCAATTTATTTTCTAGCCTAGATCTCATGATCAATCAATGATCATGTAAGATCCTTATTAAATATGGACTTTTGAGATTAATTTCTTGTATGAGCATGAAATTAATTGATTGGAACCCTCAAGAAATTCATTCACTTATAGGGTATAGTATGTAACTCATCCCCCTCATTACACCCCGGAACCCCTCGTTACGCCCCGAGAGCCCCTCGTTACACCCCGGGAGCCCCTCGTTACACCTCGACAGCCCTTGTTACACATTTTCCCCGACATGGTTCACTTATAGGGTATAATATGGAACCAGCCCCCTCGTTACACCTTGGGAGCTCCTCGTTACACCCAGGGAGCCCCCGTTACACCCCTGGACCCCTCGTTACACCCCGAGATCCCCTCGTTACACATTTTCCCCGACAGGGTTCACTTATAGGGTATAGTATGTAACCTAGCCCCCTTGTTACACCCTAGGAGCCCATCGTTACACCCCGGGAGATCCCGTTACACCCGGGACCCCTCGTTACACCTTTTCCCCGACATGGTTCACTTATAGACTATAGTATGGAAACGAACCCCCTCGTTATACCCCGGGAGCCCTTGTTACACATCTTCCCTGATAGGTTCACTTTCCACATGTTCAAAGTTACTGTTAGGAAGGTGTTTCACACTACTCAAACTCTCTAATTTTGTGTTATTTTTTTTAAATAAACTGATGTCAGTTGTTTTCTTTTGTTGATATATGTTCAATCTGGTGAAATGGCTTCTGAAAACATGTTTTAGGGTCCTTTTCTAATGGTTACATAGATTCTCAGTTACCGTTAGGAATGTGTTTCAGACAGCTCAAACTCTCTAACTTCTGTTGGATTATTGTAAAATAGATTGTTGTCAATTGATGTGATCATTTTTCTGAAATGGTCTCTCCAAAACCTGTTTTAATGTTATTTTCTCATGAATTCATAGTTTCTCAGTTAATGTTAGAAAGGTGTTTCAAACTGATATCAATTGCTACTCATGGTTATAGGTTCTCATTTACCGTTAGAAACATGGTTCAGACCTAAAAAAAACTCTGATTTGTGTGGAAAAAAATATCTGTTTCTGAGAAATCACGAATAAGAATTAACAAAGACGGATTCATTGTTCGACAATCACACAAAATCAGCATAAAAGTTGAACAATCAATCAAAATGAAAACCGAGAAGAAACCCACAATTGACAAAGTATATTCAATTTCCGACGATCGATTGTTGAATATCGAACAATGAATTGAAGAAAATTGAAATTGTGATAATCAAATGTTGAATATCGATTGATCGATTGACCAACCGATTGATGAATATCGATCGATCGATTGACCGGTTGATGAATATCGATCGATCGATCGATCGACCGACCGATTGATGAATATTGATCGATTGATTGTTCGAGAAGTTGCTGCAGAAACGGGAAGTTCTTCGACAATTTCAACGAGTAATTTTTAAGGTAAGAATGACGAATTTATCCTTTATTGTATTTATTAAATTAAATTTTAGATAAAATTAGTTATTAACCATATTTATTAGTTAGATTTCATCCAATGGCTGACATTATTACCATTTTTCCATTTGAATGTCAGTTTTAGAGTGCATCTCTAAAGACATACGACAGAGTTACCATATTTGCACGTTTCTATTTTTACCGAAATGCAACAAGTCATCGTACAGTGACGGGTAAAACACAGACAAATCACGCGGCTGATAGAGGGCGACGGTGACGATCAACGGTGGACTGTAGCTTTCAGAACACGCGTTGAAAATAGTTAGTCCAAATTTGAAAATTCAAGATAATGCAAACAAATTAGTTAAAAAAGCGCTCTCCAAATAAAAATTCCAAATTGCCCGAAAAATAATATCTGACAACTGCCCGAAACAAGACACCGTGACCGTGAGGGTACAATAAAAGCTGCCCGAAACCGAAGCGGGCAGTTGGAGGCTCCTCCAATACTTTAGATTGCACTTCACTTTCCGCAATCCGGTTATATTTTGGGCACTGCCACCCACCCATCACTTCTCCACCGCCGTCGGGGGTGGCGCGTGAGATTAGTCTTGGGCCACCTCTGGAGCTGGAGTGACATGGGTCAGGGGTTGAGCTGCGCTGAGCGCCCCCACGGCGGTGGCTTTTTCAGCTCCGTGATGAATGGGGACCTGGAGGTGGTCCGGCGGATGGTGGAGGACGAGCCCAAACTGGTGGAGCTGAGGTCCGGCCACGGAAGGCTCTCGGCGATGCATGTGGCTGCTGCTCACGGCCAGATCGAGGTCTGTTTTCTTGATTCACTCATTTCCCCATTGGATTTTTCTGGGTCTTACTTTCCAATGTTGATGGGTTTTGGATTTGATGATCGATAGGTTCTCTCTTTGCTGCTGGATCGATCTGTGAATCCGGATATCTTGAACCGCCATAAGCAGGTACATCATCTGTCAGATCAAGTAGCATCTTCATCATCATGATCATCATCGGCCACATTTGTTTCTGTTAAGCCTTTGATTTTTTTTGCGTTTCCTTTGTTTTTAGACTCCATTGATGATGGCTGCTATGCACGGGAACATCTCTTGCGTGAAGAAGCTTGTGGAAGCCGGTGCAAACGTAAGATGGTGTCGATTAATATGCTAATTTGTTGAAAATGTTGATTTAAGCTTTTTCTTTCATTTGTTCAATGAAATCTGCTCATAATGGTGTTTGATTATTGTGTCTGTTCAATGATTTTATAGATTTTGATGTTCGATTCTTTTCACCGAAGAACATGCTTGCATTATGCTGCTTACTATGGTCATTCGGATTGTTTGCAAGCTATTCTTTCTGCAGCTCATTCCAGCCCTGTTGCTGATTCCTGGTAAGACTCCATCCCTTGTTACTCGCCAAATAAAGTTTTAAGTTCTTACATTTTGTGCGTGTTATGAATCGGATGGATGTTCGCAGGGGATTTGCAAGGTTTGTTAACATAAGAGATGGAAACGGTGCTACCCCACTACACCTGGCAGCTCGACAAAGTCGGCCTGAGTGTCTTCATATCCTGCTGCACAATGGGGCTCTTGTTTGTGCTTCAACTGGTGGATATAGGTAACTTTTTTTTATCCACTACATTGTGTGGTTATGATTTGTGATCTATCATTATGTTATTGACTGATAGCATTTCCAACGTAACTACAGCCGCCGAGGAAGTACAGCTCTTCATTTAGCTGCTCGTGGCGGTTCTTTGGATTGTGTCCGTGAATTGCTTGCCTGGGGAGCTGATAGGCTTATACTTGATTCCTCTGGGTGAGCTTCAGTTACCAATTCATATATGTTAATCTAACTATTAGTTTAATTTCCGGGTTTCCCTGGTTTGGAAAAACATTGTTAGTGTCGATTGAAGTCTCTAATATGGTCTGTAGCTCATCCTTGGTTGGTTTATATATTTACCATATACCTAATTTTTGTTACAGTTCATAAATGTGCGGAACATGCAATTGGTAAGGTGAACTTAAGGTGGAACTTGACCATATACTTACTAACATAAATGGCTGGTGTTTACCATATAAAGTGGAATTACGAGAAATCATTTTACACAACTTTAACGCATGTAAGTCTGCCAAAGGAAAGAAAATCCACCAATAAGTCTGTCGTAGAGAAGGAATCATGTTGAGGCTGTAGTATTATCAAGCATGCAAATGCCTGCCTGTCTTTATCAAAAGGTTGTACATGAAATCTAATAAAAGAATAATATGTACATGCAGGAGAATCCCATACAGTGTGGCTATTAAGTACAAACACAAAGCTTGTGCAGCCTTGCTGAACCCTTCAGCAGCAGAGCCTTTAGTGTGGCCATCACCTTTAAAGTTCATTAGTGAGCTTAACCCAGAGACAAAAGCACTACTGGAGAGTGCCTTATTTGAAGCAAACATGGAACGAGAGAAAGCCATTTTGAAGAAGACATTATGCTGCCCGGCATCGCCTTTACATTCTGATGTTGACGATGATGCCTCTGAGGTATTATTCTTTCTCAACAAGTATAATTTAACTATAATATTAAGATAGAGAAAACGAGTCATTAGGACATCAACTATAATTAATTACGACAATCATAAGAAGATTGTTCTTATGTTCTTGTTCTTGCATTTCATTTATACCATGTTCACAGAGATGAATCATGGAAGTGTTTGTCATCGTGCCTTTTGATAAATGCAAAGTCTTCTATTAAACTGTTGCTAAACATGGACCATGTACATAAAGAGAAATCATTAAGAAGAAGGAAAGAGTAACCGGAAAGTTTGTGTTGAGAAAACCAAATTCCGTTTTCTTTGTATATACTGACCAGGATAGCTTTCTACACAGGATAATGATGATGTTGAGCTATGCTGCATATGCTTCGACCAAGTATGCACAATTGAGGTGAGACAGTGTGGGCACCAAATGTGTGCTCATTGCATCCTGGCTCTGTGCTGTCACAAGAAGCCCAACCCCTCATCTGCTTCGCCTGCAGCCCCAGTGTGCCCGTTCTGCCGAAGTGACATTACTGAGCTAGTGGTTGCAAATTTGAAGTCCAAAAACAGTGACACAGTGGAAGTAGAAAGCAGCCCCTCGAGGCCTAGGAAATCAAGAAAGTCCAACTTCAGTGAAGGGAGCAGCAGCTTCAAGGGGTTATCTGCTATGGGCTCCTTTGGAAGAATTGCTGGTCGCAATTCTGGAAGGATTGCTGCCGAGGAGTTTGATAAGCTTTCACAATTGACAATCTAAAGATGTGGCAGATATGAGACTTGGGGTCATTTTTGGTAACTCTCCTTTCCATACGGATCCTAATAATTCCTGAAAGCATATGGGAATATAGAGTTAAGTAAGAGGTCCTTCAAGTTTAGGACTGGTTTATTGGTGCTGTAGTTTGCATTGAAGCATTTCTTGCCCAAAAACTTATGCACAACTTTCTAATAGCAGAAAGGAAATTTTTATTGGCTTGGTGAATAAATAGATTTCATTTGAAACCAGCAATGTACTTTCATTGATTCAGATATTCTCCGGTAATTGATGCCAATACTTTAAATAACAGAGATGAGCATTAGATATTGATTATGGGCACTTCCTTTGCATATGTTTGGTGATTGGCATTACTGAGATGAGCATTGGGTAAGCATGGATTCCATTCCATACTAAACAAACCATTAATCACGCACAAACGGATTTGAACATCCTCATGGAAATGCCCATCATCAGAGTGGCGTGGAACACAACCACTTTATATTAACACAAACTCTAAGACCCACAATATAATCTATAGTTATGTGTTCATGCCAATTAGCCATTTTATTGTCCTAAGGTAATGGAAATAAAAATGAAATGTCAAGCAAGTACTGATCACAAAAGGCTCTGTAGGTCTGTATCATATTCATAACACAACAGAGAGACCAACGACTGCAGAAAAGCCTTATTACTACACCCTTTGTTTTGCTACTCCAACACCATAACTCCGTTTTCATTCATAAACCCCCTAAATCAATCTACCAATCTGGTAACTGTCTCAATGCCTCGAGAAAGAGATGTTACAGGCCCATTCAGTTGCAGTGGCAAAACGTCTTATAACCTAATCAAATTTTCTCTGTTCAAGGAACACATTTGCCTCCTCGGAAATGAAACATCAACATGTACTGCTACGGTCATATGTATACAACAATGTGGTTCCTTCTCAGTTTGGTCATAGGAGATCGCCTGCACCAGCTGCCCACTCTCCTGTTCAAGCAACTCCTGCACATGACCCATACTATATATTATATGCTCCTGAATCCAAGCAAACAGCAGAATATGAACAAACATAAGAAATATTAGCTTCCTAAGAAGAATCGGAAAAAGAAGCAAACAGGCTTCCAACAACTTAAATGCCCAAATGTGCATCAAAACAATACTAAGAACCCAGTAAAAACACTTGAAAGTTTTAGTTTAAAACAAGAATATTTCTCGGACATTCATACAACAACTAGACTTCAGGCCGCTATTCACATGTAAGGGAATCTTATGAACTGCACTGAAAAGAACCGTCTATAAGATTTAGAGCTCTAAAATGTGTGTTTCATGTAAATTCATAGAAAAGCCATATGCAAGATCTCTAAATATTAGATCCTCTTCAATAATTGAAATCCAAAAAATACACCATGGTAGTGGCAAATATCAAGAGACAAGTCATCACAGAAGTTCTTAATGAAAGAATGGAAGATGGAGTAACCTTGGTCAAGCCGTTTCAAGCGCTTTAAGGCCGATTCGTCAAGCCGCCTAAACGGAGTGCAGAACTGGGCGTCGTCGTTGACGGTGGTTTCAGCATCCTCGTTGAGATCAATGACTTCTTTGCTCCTCCGCTCATCCTTGGATGGATCCTCCATCAATGCCTTCAAGTCATCATCGGACCATCGGAAATCCAAATCCTCTATCTCCTTCTTCGGCGCCTCCTTCTTTCCTGTACGGATTCGAGCACAGATTGCAGATAGTAGAACCGGATCCAGGTAATCATCTAGCTTTCTCTTTGGCGTCGAATCTCTCCTGCTAGTTGAATTTTCCGAAATCAACGAGCCAATAATTGTAATTATAGACCTTAAATCTAGAGAGAGAGAGAGAGTGTGTGTGTGTGTTTACGGGGAAGAGATGATGGAGATCGGTCGGAGGAGGCGTCTCTGAATGTCTTCAACGGTGGCGAGAGGGCTCGATCCTCCGTCCATCAATCCAGATCTGGCCTCATCTTCCTGGAGCTGCAAAACCTGAACTCAAATTAGACATGTAAGTTAAACCTCAACTCGTTCTCTATGGCTTGAATTCGGGAATGAGCACAAGTTACGCGTGAACAACTTCACAAGGGACAGTACTGTTGAAACAGAAACTGCAAATGAAGCACTCATTTCATTTTCTTGGGTTTGAGACTCCTATTTTGAGTTTCAGTCGAGTATATTGTGCAATCTAGTTGGGGAGAACACAATATAATCATGTATATATAGAAACGACGCTCATGCAAAAAGGATGCAACAGCTAGCAACGTACTAATAAAAATACCTTCTGCTGAGCATACACAACACAATTCCCTCTGTGAGGCGGACGAGTGTAATAGACTTTTTTTTTAAGAAGAAAAGAAAGAAGGGAAAATGGCAAAAATGTTTAGCTCAGTGGATCATGCTTTCGGAAGAAAGTGTTCTTTATTATAATGCGGGTAAAAAATTGTTGTCAACTTTAATTTTTTTAAGGTAAAAATAAATTTTTATTAATTAAATAGTAATTAATTTGGCATCAAGCCGGACAATTGAAACTATAGATGGTGGAACACACCACTCACCATAATCACATCTACTGTTAATTAAAACAAACTTGTCAAATTCGTGAGTCATTTGATTACGATCGAAGAACACATGTTTCGATAGTGGATAATACGCAACACCATTCGCTAATGATTCATCCAAAGTTGTTCAGCTCGACCTGTTTAGCATCATATAGAGCCACGATCTCTACCTCATACGAATGGAGAGACCCTGTGATCCCGTTTCTGAATGGTTTAAGCATGTATCCATGATAACCTCGGAGACCAATCGACTCGAACCAGTTAGCATCATGCAGAGCTACGGCCTACACCTCATACAGATGGAGAAATCATGTGATCTGACTACAGACCGCATTAAAACAGGTTTCCTGATCAACCCCACGATCAATATTGGAGTCTCGAATTTTAAGTAATCAAAGTATTCCGAGTTC
Source organism: Geranium rotundifolium (assembly GCA_963920655.1). Taxonomy (NCBI): domain Eukaryota; kingdom Viridiplantae; phylum Streptophyta; class Magnoliopsida; order Geraniales; family Geraniaceae; genus Geranium; species Geranium rotundifolium. The sequence continues at coordinate 22,844,007 of OY987317.1, read as the reverse complement.
TTTGTGCTTATCAGGATCGACCCATCGATGTCAGAGAACCTCCGATCCCTTCCAGTGTCGAGCCCAATGGAACACCCGATGACGTATTGAAACTTAAGAAAACCAAGACCTCTTAGTTCGATATGCTTACATGAATCTTCCCATCGACGCTAGAAAACTCCGGTTCCCTCCCAATACCGAGTCATCAATCAACCTCCGAATAACATTTTGCAATGTGGTTTGGGTCGAAAACAGAGGCCCAAGCAATCTCATGATCTATTACATCTGTACTAGTAACAATTGCGCTGTTGAAACTCGCTTGAACGGGAATACTAATTATAAGATGGGATATGAAAGTCTTGCAAACTGACATACTAGCTCTAAGAGACGACAATGAGACCTTTAGGACACGGTTTTGATGATAGATTTTAGAGTTTAGAGTAACATCTTAATGACAATAATAATCAAACTACTGTTTTGGGAATAAGTGTTGGTAGAAACAGAATTGACGATAGAGTACAATTCATGAGAAAATGCATGTTAGTTTTGGCCAATTATATTTTATAACGTATATACGGTATCATGAGATTTTTATTCAATTTACAACTTGATAATGCCAATTTTTCTCTGATTCAATTAGGTTGAGCAAAATATGATTGTATTGAAAAGGGAAAAACATACTTTCCAGTTTGGAAAATAAAGCTCCAAAAATGTTACTACAGAGAGAGGTCAAAGAAATATGTATAATGTGAGATGATGAAAATGTAAATAACTTAAAAGTAATCGAGAGCGAAGCTTTGTTGCAATTGAAGAGATTGGATGACAGCTTCTTTACTATCCTTAGAGGCGATTCCAATTTATTTCCAGAGTTCCCAAGTTTTGATGGGTTTGGGGTTGAGGATTCTAATGCTGAGCTTTACCAGATTTATTTATATTAATTTTGTTTATGAATATAAATCAAAAGAGAGATACAACGGAATTAAAATTTGAAAAACAAAAGAGAGATGAATATTCGTTTGGGATTTGAGCACCACAAACCCATTAACATCATTGCAATATTTTGACCCCAATTTCTTAATCACCCATCCCCAATCATTCTCCTTAAACTATCCATTTGTGAATTCTTCATGTAAACCACTCATTCCTTATGTTTAACCAGTTTCATTCCATGTAAAAGAAATAAGAAGAAAAGAAAATGAAGCATTCAATCAAAATAGATCCTGTTTTTGCTCTCTTTAGAACAGAACATAACACCTTGGGCACAAAAGAAGATAAAAGAATAGGAGAATGGATAATAGAGATTGATGGAACTAGAAAACCAATTTATTTCCCAAAATGTCCCAATGGAGCTGCTCTCTCCGAGGGCGGCGAACCAAGTGGAGACGCCTCCTGGCGTTGAGTGGCTTCCTTGGCGCCGGCGGGCATTGCTTCATCACTGGGATCCTGAAATCAACCGACGTTGGCGTCCTGAAGCCGTCATTGCCTTCCTCACCCTCTTCATTCTCCAAATTGGGTCTCTTGGAAATGTTGGGCTTCTGTGAACTGGACGGCATTAGTAGCAGAACTGCAAGAATCAAATCGTATCCTTGGCTTGTATTTGTAATGTGAAATGGGTGTTCATAGCTGGGGCACTTCAACTTTGCTTTATTTCCTGATACTTGTTCACTTTAATTCACGTGGTTTGCTACGTGGGGGACCATATTAGTGTGATATAAACATGCACCATTCATCATCATATCATACATTTCTTTCTCAGAGTATGATGAATGGAATCATTTCTTCACATTCTTCTACTCTAACTTTTTATTCATCAACAATAATTATAATATGAACTCTACATAATTTCCCACGACCATCCATAATAATCTCTATTTTTTTGCTAGTAAAAAATTATTATTTTGTTTTATTATGAAATTATAATTTTTAATTTTGTTATAAATGAAGGAAGCTGTCAATTGAAACATAAACTGTAAAATTCAAAATATTTATCACTTTAATTTAATATAAAAATTATAAAATTTTACTACATTATAATACAATGTTTAAATAAATAACGTATATGTAAAATCACGTTAATGTTAAAATATAGAAAATGTCGATGTGATTTTTGGTGTTTGGATTGGGGATTGAACATGTATTTTGTGCAAAATAATATTTGAGTGTGACGGGGAACACAATTTTATTTTTTTTGAAAGTAAATCAAATTTTATTTAATAAATAACAACTAACCCGACATCAAGCCGGACAGCTGAAGCTATAGATGGTGGGACAGAACCCTCACCGTTATCTCAGGCATGTTTGGCCAATTCGTGAGCTATTTTATTACAAGACCGACACGCAAAAGATAAAGATAAATGTAGCGCAATCTTATTAGTTTTACCTTTTTCAATAGCATTGGGTACTGCCTTAGATTAAAGTTATTATGGCATCCTTGTTGTTTGCATTTAGATGAGTTCAATAATTAGCCATATTATTGTTGTCATTTCGGCTAACTCTAATGGGTTTTTTATCAATGAGAGAATTTATTAAGCATGACCAGCCCCAAGAAGGGGGGCTAACTCTAGAGTTTATATAGCCTTTTGTAGTGAAAATTTATGAGGTTTAAATTGTAACAATGCTCTTATACAACAAAACCACTGATGTAAATGTTGCTCATGGCAGGCGCCATGATGTCGATTTGGACACCAGCGTCCCGATATGGGCATAGCATGGCGCCATAGCGGGTGCCATGGCGTCGCGGCAGCCAAATCCAAATAAAACACAAGGAGCGAGCCCGAAGCAACATGGACTTTTGAAGCCCATACTGAATAGGTGAAAAGAGACATATTAATTGTATCATGAATATAATAAATAAAGGTGTATTTTCGAATTAGGGAATTCAAAATTAATAGGCGTATATTCGGATTAGGAATCCGATTGGAAGTAGGAAATTTGAATTAGGAAATTCAAAATTTAAAGGGAAAATTTCAAATTTAGAATTTGAAATTAATTAGGATTTAATCATGATTAAAATTGAAACCCTACATGTATTAAGTGAGATTTGATCTATTCTAGGGGATGCTGTTAGAAATTATCCCTTTTATCTATTTGTTGCAGGGATCAACTCGGGTAAAGCCCATGCTGTTGTACAAATATTTGAACATATGTGATCCAAAAGATGTAAACAATCCACCGTCCAATTTGATTCCAATAATTAATGAGAAAATATACTGCCAAGGACATAATGGTCAATTTCTGATTTGGATATCAATCGCTTCTGCATTTGAACTCAATCACTTTCTAAAATCACACGATCACGATTTGTAATTAGTCTACATTTTTTGAATCACAACAATGGCGGACAATAACATCTCCTTCGGTGATACACTAGAAGAAGGTGATATGTTCATATTATTGAATGTTGTTTTTCTTGAGAGGGAATTAGAAGCGTACCGGTGGGCCGACTACCGTAGCAAATGGTAACTGATCCCACTCCTCTTAAATATGTTTCTGGTGTTTCAGTTTCAATCATCACTTTATGTGGATAAAACGATCTATCATGTCTCATAAGGCTAGAATACCGGGGAACAAGAAATGGACAACTCAAATGTATGTACAGAGGTTCAAGTGCCATGGTTGAGGGATGAACAGGGAGATTACATCCCAATCACCATCCTCATCTTGTTCCGGAGACAACAAAGACCCAAAGAAGCAGAAGTATCACCCAACTATGTACTGTGTGAGTGAAAATCTAAAGTTAATTTGGGCTCTTATTTTTATACGTCATGAACAAATTTGAAGAATATATGTCATGATCTGTGTGGGAAACATATCATGAAACAAGAAACTTGAATTATGAGTGTAATTGCATATTACCATAAAACATATAATTAGACAAAATACTGTTTCCATTAATAATTAATAGGCAACAGACATAACCATCCAAACACTAAAAAAGCCAAACTAACAAGTTGTTCTAATGAAAGTCCAGATATTGTGTTGTTTGCCTTGTGAACTCTATTTAAAGTGTGAACGGTAAAACTCCTACTGCATTAGGGTTTTCGCGCAAGAATCATGAAAGATTCGGTTTCCTCCGCCGATGAGTTTGAGGAGATCTTTTTCGGTGGGGATTATGCTGATTACTGAAAATTACGAATGAGTTTAATTGTAATAAAAAATCTACTACACCCTTATGTGCTTACAAAACGACGCATTTGTAGTTGAAAATCAAGGGTAATTACATAACCATGTGATTGTTGATCGATCCAGGCCGTCTAAACTTCAATCTGATAGACATATGTCGTTCTAATGTTTGTACCGCAATATACCGTTTGTACCGGATTTCACCCCTACGTAGACAATTGCCTGTAAATAATATTTTTGCATTCCTTAAAAAAACAGGTATCAGATGACGACCCACTGTGCATCTGGCTTTACACATTAATTTAAATTGGTCACGAGATGTATGTAAACACATACCTACATACAACACTATCAATTGAGGTCGATGTATCGCTTCATTCCCACCTTTCTGCTTCCATGCACCAATCTGTTCCTTATCAATCCCAACTATTTCATTTATTACAAACCTACCATTACTCTTTATCCTTACACCTTCTTGGATGATGATCTGTTAATTTGAATTTCAAAAACTTGACTTTCTTTCATTTCTACAGAAACTCAACCTTTCTGATCTACTTCTCATTTTCAAACAAGATTGGTCAACGTAAGATTTTTTGACCTGTCACTTTCAACATTCCCAACTGCAATAGCTTACCATTTCATCATGCACTTGACTCTAGAAAGATTTTTTCAAATAACAACACAAGTCCGCATCCAATAGAAACAGCTCCGCAAAAACAAAAGAAAGAATCAAATTGTAGAAATTTGTACAGCTAGACTTTGCATTTCACATGTCTGCTTTGATGCCTTAGAGGTTCAAACACTAGAAAAGAAGAGAGCCATAAACCATAAACCTTGTCCCATCTTTAGAGAATAAATTACTGATCCATTCAAAACCAAGATTTAAAAATTAAATAACAAACGAATATTTGCAAAACAACTCTTCTAGATCTCCTGCTATATACTTTACATATATGACATTTGTTTCTGTAAATATTATTTTTTTCCTTACTATCTTCCATGTGTTGCTGCCTCTTCACACAGAGGACCGCCATATTCTCCCTTCTAAAGAAATGATAATAATGGAGACATCATCATGGTACCGGCGGCGATCTCCTTGTGGGATATCAAGCAACTCGTGGAAGTCCAAACCTGCAATGTCCCGGCCCAAGTTCATTAGTTATCTGTAACTCGTATATTAATCCTCTGGAATTGTTTGTAAGTGTATCAAGAGCTTACCGGCTTTCTTTGCTGCCCTAAATAGTACTTGTTCAACGAGGTGTTGTGCGGGATCTCCATCAGGAAATGAAGCAATGAACGATTCAACTTCAGAGATGGCTTCTTCATTAGTGAAGTACTGGTACAGTCCATCTGAGGACAACATCAGGAATCTGTCCCTCGGCCCAAGTTTGTGGTGGTAGAGCCAAGGGGTACAAGTTATGTAAGGGGAGGTCCCTATGTAATCGATTCTGAACATTTCTAGAAGAGCATCGTTCCACTTGGGCTGCAAAAGTTTCAATTTGAATTAATATCCCCATCAAAGAAAGCGTTTCTTATTCCACACCAAATGCACCAAAAAAGAATTTGACTTGTAATATGCGAGCTGATCAAGAATCTTATCTTTTCCACTATACAAGCCAAGATAAGCAAATGAGTATTTCTTAATCTATTAAAGAGCAAGTTGACGTGTTTTTGGACTTTGTTGCAAGTTGCAAGCATGGTGCGGATGTTCATGTGCAATGTTTGAATTCGGTTGTTTCTATGGACAAGACATCTTAAACAAGAAACCTCAATATTTGACATTGTGGTAACATATATCTAATTTCTGGATGAAAATGGTACTTATATGACTAATCAGATCCATCAACCAAAGATTTTGAAAGTACCTGTTTCAAGAAACCAGCACCAAAAGCCCGAGTGACCTTCAAATAACCTTTTACTCGTTCATTCGTCACAGCTGAATCATCATCGGGATGTTCCTTTCTAATTCTCTGAACCTCCTGAAATTCAAAAGGCCTCTCAGTTTTTCTAGCAACATACGGACAAAATTACAGTATTGGCAAGAACAATCACCTCTTCCTCATATGTGCTGTGATCCACGGTGAGCTGAAATGAAGTCAAGCACGGTACTCTGTCAAGCTCGTCTCTATCAAGACTAGACCGATTAGTCCTGCTTTTCCTGCCCAAAACTGCTCTACTGTCCCCGACATTCATCAAGTAGACATCTTCACCTTTCATCAACATCACCAAAACACAAGATCCCATCAAAGCTAACTCGGGATTTTCCACCACCATCTTATCAGCAACCTCCAAATAAGCATCCTCTGTGGTCATCAGCGCCCGCGACAGAGCTTTCAACACGAACGAATGGTTGATAGCTCCTCCTCCTCCTCCTCCATTTGAGCCGGGACAATTGAGTGGTTTTGTATCAATCTGGGCATTCCATTCACACTTGCACCTCTTGTGTCCCTTGGCCAATTGAGTGTCCGATGGATCATGGTTCTCTTTCCCAATGGACTCCAAGTTTTGATTCCATAGCAGCCCCTGGAGCTCCTTGTGCACGGCCGAGTACAAATTGGAGAGCAAGTAATCGGGAGCATCAGGACCATTGAATCCATCATAAATCCCAACAAAAACCCAGCCATGCTCCTCGGAAATGACGACCTGCATGCGATCCTCACCGGCCTTCCCCTGAGCCCACTGGAGACACCAAACCTCATCGTCCTTGAGGCTGTTCCTCTCCGACCCCTTCGCCCCTCGAATCGACCTGAGCCCCACGGCGATTCTGCTGGCGATCTCCCTCCGCAACCCAGGTTTCTTGATGTCGCCCTCAGAACCCTTTTCCATGGGAGCCGAGTGCAACCCTCGCTCGATGGGCCCGGACAGAAACCCCCTCTCGGTGATCGGGGAGTGGCGAGGGACGGGCTGGAGAGGGATGGACGCGAAGCAGGTGGAGCTCTCGAACGCGGCGGCGCTGCTGCTGCTGCTGTCGTCGATCGGGGCGGTGGAGAGAGGCGTCGAGGTGTTGGCGCTCACGGAGGCGCCGGAGATTGACCGGAAAAACGACGTCGTATCCTCGCTGTAGACCTTGGAGGACGAGTACTGATCGGGAAGGACGTAGCAGAAGGAGTGCCCAAAACCCTCATCGAGTGGGTCCGACGGAATCACGCCGCCGCCGGCGCAACACCTGCCCAATTTGTTACCCATCAACCCAAGCCGTACAAAACTAGAATTCAAATAACTGAATCATCATAGTCATAGACAGACGATTGGGAGAGTCATGTGTTGTGTGCAGCGTCTGGATTGGGAAGAGGAAAACACAATGAGGAGGCACTGGAGTTGACTTTTTAGCTCTTCCTTTTTTTTCAACTGTCTCTATAAAATTGTTCGCTCATTAAAAATTCATAATTATCATATATACGATACGAGTAATGGAGGCGTTGACAACATTTTATTTCTTTGGCGCGTCTGGAAGGTTCATTAAAATATGGAGGAAAAAAACGACAAAACAAAAATGTCAAAGGTTTCAAGTGTTAATGAAGAGGAGTGTGGGGTCAGCTATAAAGCTTGCCATCTGGTGGAACAATGATGACACGGCGCACATCGGTTAATATTATTTTTCTTTCTGTGATCAAGTTAATGGATGTATTTGATTTTTTCACCGATTTAATTAATACATTGACAAAATGTCACGACCTGGTAGATCCCTCCTTGGATAAATGTATTAATTTAATCAACAAGAAAAGTCAAATACATCCATTAACTTCATCACGGAAAAATATAATATTATGTCAATAAATCATAAATTCTTTCATAGGATTGGAGGAAGTTAAATTGTTTTATAATTTATAATTTGGATTGGAAGATCACGTGGCGTCTAGAACGGCGAATCTTCTGTTCTTAATGTTCTAGACAAGCCTTTCTCAACATCGTTATGAGAATTAATAGTATGAGTTGGTTTGAAACAGATAAGAGCTGCATCTATATCGATTAAACGAGCAAGATCATAGTAATAATCAAAAGACAAAGAAAAAAGATGCTCAGTCGATCCCGAAAGGATCGACCTTCTTTTATTTGTCGGGAAACGCATCCGGCTCCAGGACTCAAATGCCAGTGGCGAAGACCTAAGCCTGTGAGGTTAGCGGGTCATTACCCGACTTAAAACTAAGGAATTACAATGCACGGCACCCCTATTTATACTACTTTACAAGGAATACCCTAAATACAACTATAGTGCAAAAATGACATAAAAGCCCCTATCCCTAACTTGGTCTCCAAGCTGGCTGCATGGCGAATCTTAGCAAGGAAGGAAGGAAGGAGGGCACGCCCCCTGTTGGACTATGATGGCTAGGGCTTCTAGTCCATTGGGCCTCTATAGGGTCGGTCTATTTTTAGACCGGATGGCTCGCGGTTCTCCTCTCAATTGGCTCTAGATGTTCTAATCTCTTGCGACGAATTGATGGTATGAGAGTTCCTCCTTGTGTGGTAGATGCCTAGGTGTGCTTGCATTACTTCATGTCTTCATAGGTGATCGGGTCGAGCAACCGGGGTGGTCGTCGAGCGCGTCGGTGACGGCAAGACGTTGCACGGTGATGACGGTCGATGGTTGGTCCGTTCCGGCTCAACGTTCTGGAGTTGCAATCTGGTGCGTTGGCTCTCCGAATCTGTTTGGTGGGGTTGGCTCGTAGAGCCAGGATGTGGAATCAGTGCTTCTTGCGGCGGTGATTCCGTCATGCGATAAGTCGTTCCAAGAGAAACGTACCTCGATAGATCCATGCGCGGGTCTGGAGAGTTTAAGCCTAGAGTCCATGGCGGTGTCTCCTGTTATTGGATGCTTCAATGTCCGCTCTTGGGACCTGAAGCTTGACACATTATATCGTGGGTTGGTTGGTGGAGTTGTCGTACTTCTTGGTCATCATATATGTGCGGCAATGGATAGGGTAGGATCCGGTCTCAGCCTAAGTGAACCGGCGTGGGCCTATGCTGGTTCAAGCAGCTCTTTGGGTTCTTCTCGAGCCATCTTTATCAGCTACCTGGAAGAGGCAAACCGTTCTAACTCATCTATGTCGGAGTTGGAAGCTCGGTTCTAGGACTCATCCAACAGGGCTGGAGTCGTGCCATTCGTACTCGCTGATGGTGGGGAGGTATCTCAGCTCGTGACATCTTTTGAGGGAGTCAAACCGTCATGTTATAGACTCCCCGTTGCGTGGCCAACAGGCCAAGCCCCGTAGGCACTCTTCGACTTCATAACGTAAAAGGTCATGACCGAAGCTTAGACATGAAAACTATAATTGTGGCCACCACGTGGTCACTTCATCAGTCAATACACGAGTCTCGTAGACGAATCATGGAGCAAGGAAAAAGAGGCACCAAGAGGCCACGGTCTATGGCCTCTTGAAAATATCCACTTGTAAAAGGTGTCGACACATTTGTGAAAAATATCAAGAAATTCACATTCAGTTTAAAATCTCATTTTACGCTAGAGACTTCCAAATAGAGTATAAAACCATTTTCAAAAATTTCAGAAGTCAATTAAAGAATGATTAGAAAACTACTTGCATATCTCATGTATTGAATCTCAATTGAGAATCAAATTCGAGTTTTACTTTTCTGTTCCTTCTTTGTTGTATGTAATTTTTCAAAATGAATTAAATCCCAATTTAGGTTCCAATTGATTTATGTGCACTATTCTGGTTATGATTTTGTTGATGCTTATTTATTTAATTAATAATTGAATGAATATATTTATACGCATGAATTAATCTCTTTACAAGTTTATATATATCATTATACATATGCTTAGTGCTTCGCTCCCTTGATTGCGAATAGTTTGATCAAGTTTATTAATATAATCGAAAGAAGAGTTAGTAAATAGACTTGAGTAATGAAATTCGAGTTTAAATCATCACTTTAAATGGGTTGGTTAAGATGATAGTAACATCCACAGGTTCCCAAAACTGAAAGATCCTAAGACTTATGAAACTTAATGCTGACTAGCCGTTTATATCGTCACTTTAGATAGGTTTGTTACCGTAAATTAGTTTTCGATCTTATATCTATCTAAAAGGGGGTATAAGGTTTCTTGAACTTCTCGTTACCTCCCTAAGGTTTAGAAACACCTGACAAGCATACTTATTAGTTTATTAATTTTCCCGAACTTTTTATTCACTGTTCATCGCCTTAACCTTTTTAATTTGATTATAGAATTTTTAAGTAATTTTTATAATCTTGCATGTGTTCATTTTGCCATATCTTTCTATGCAACTTCGATCGACTAAAATTAATTGTTAAATTTAAATTCGAGTGATTAAAGTTGATAATAATCATCCTTTGGGTTCGATAAACTCAGGGTCGTAATTTTACTTCTCTATATTACTAGTGACCGGTACACCACCGAGAGTCCCGAGATCCGATACACTTTTTGTGTATCGCATTTTGGGCGCATCAGAAACTTATCATCATCAAACCATCCTAGATGCCAATAGAGCTCATCTTCGACCTCTTAGATTTTTTCGGTCTCCTTACCCAAATTTGGCATTTCGTTCCTTTTCAGTTCTTCATAGGACTCACCCACCATCATGGCTATTTGCATAAATTGGGCTCTTCAGCCCTTTGTGGCTCATCAAATATCATGTCATTTTTACCATACCGCCATCCCCATATTGCTCGATCTCTTGAGATGAATTATAGTCAATAAATCCTTGAGACATTTTGACCTCTCTAGCCTAACTTTGCTCTTCGGCTATTTTTGACTCCTCCGAAATTTTCTCTCTCAAATGTGACCGTGTGAGACTCCACTCTCAAATTTCTTTCTTTGAGACTTCTATCCAAGTCTTGTTAAATCTTCATCAAAGCTAGCATATAGGTCTCTTTTCGCTCAATCATCTACATGATAATTTCTCTCATGCTTGGCTTTTCCTCTCGAAGATGAAGGACTTGATCTTCAAATTGTGCGTAGGAGAAATGAACATTTAGGTAAGATTCTCTGTCTTTTTTTTATCTTCTTTTCCTTTTTTTCCTATCTTGCATATATTGAATCAACATATCCTCCGATTCCAACATCTTCTCTTGAGGATAAAAATCTTGAAAAATATATTGATCCTCTTGAACCGGGATCTCTACCCAGTATATCTCCTCTCTCTAATTTCTCTCTCTAGCAAAAGCCTCCCAACACCTTCTTCTTCCTCGGGTCGCCAAAGGTGTAGCCGGTCTCCGGCGACCAATCATTATCTATTAGTCATTTTGCAAGTTGGAGGGTCGAGTACGGTCAAGAGAGAAGGATGAAGGAGAGGCTGCTATGTCGCAGCTCCTATTCCGTTGGGAGAGGCGAACGGATAAGCGGGTGCCGACATCGCACCTACAACGCTGGTATGAGGACCAAGCTGAAAAAGCCTGGGCGAGGTCATTGCTCTATAGTTGAAAACGGAGGAGAGAAAAAGGGGAAGGAAGAGATGCTTTGTCGCACCTCCAACTCCGGAAAGAGGGCATAATGGAGTAGTGGGTCTGTGAGGATTGGAGGTCACACCTCCAACTCTAGCGTGAAGGTCGAACCAAAGAGGGCTCGAGCTTCATAACCATATCTGGTTTTTCCCAGATTTGGTTCTTCCTCCGGTGGTTTTTCTTTTTTAGCCGAGCTTTGATGGTGAGACAGTGGACGACATCTGGCATGACGGTGGAAGAAGACAGCTTGCATGTTGTGGTCGCTTGGTGGAGTAGTTGCAGATCGACGGTGCTGGCCTCGTCGATTTCTGGCAACACTAAGGTGGGAGGGAAAAGGCGAGATGGGTTCCATTCGTGGAGACGGAGGCGGGACGTCACTCCTCCGACGTTGGCGTGGAGGTTGGACCTATGGTGGCATGGGGTCGCTAGTCTTTGTTCGCCGATGGGTTGTCCGGGGTGGAGCTCGTCGAGGAGGACATCATCGTTGTGACGCTTCTGCTGCTGGTCCAATTTTCATATTGGCTCGGCCTAGACCGCCAATTGCAGATTGAAGACGGCTCAATTATGGTATATTCTAATTGAGCCGGTTCACTTAGAGTTTTTCTGATTTATTTCTGTTTCTGTGATGTATTTTTCCGTCCACTCGAGCAATGCTTGTATTTTATTCTGTCATTTATAAAATATTGTTGCTTAAGCCTCCTTCTATGCTGTAATAATGATGTATCTTCAAGAACTCCCTACAATCTCTAAGGAATAGGCTCCAGAAAGAAAGAAAAAACTCTCAAAATTCTTTATGTAAACAATCAAATGTGAGGATCTGTAGTAGGTGAGGAGATGGAGGCTAAAGTTATGTTTGTTATAGAAGTTGAAATCGCGCGTGTTGGGCTCGTAGATACTGGTCTACATGCACCCGATAACGCGCAAGTGCACGCGGTCGTTACAAGTGATAACCGGTAAGACCGGGTCGAATCCACAGAGATCAACTTATATCAGGAGATCAGTGATACGTAGATAACAACTAATTTGATATGCCTTTTTAACTTATAGAAATTATAACAGTAAATGCGAGACGCTATATAAAAACTATTCAGACGTGGAACCATGGGTGCTAGGTCACTATGTCATTAAGATAATCTCAACTATGGGCTTAGTAAAATGTGAGTATACTGAACCTCACGCAACAATGTCACTAACACCTCCTCTCGGTGTGGTGTTAGTCTAGGCTCGGGATAATGTCCACCCCTCTCAGGGAGTTCACTAACAAGAACCCGCGTTAAGTTATGCATAAACAGGGTAAAGGTTCCGAAGACTTGAACCTTTTCGACTCGAAGCAAGTCCGTCACCCACCGGTCCTCTCGGACTTGATAACATGACTATCTCAAACAATAATCATTCGTCAACGACTATCGCAGGCATTAAGAACTCCGAATCAATCATACATGCACATAATACTTAATTCATAATTAAAATTCTCAAAATAATATAGTTCGAAACCTAGCACCCATGATTAAGGGTAGTTAGCCCATCATCATAGTGCTAGATCCACAAATCATAGAAACAATGTATAAGAGAGTAGACAAGGAACCCTAGAACCAAAAGGTTGAAAATATTTGAAGATGGAAGACCTCTTGATCCTTGGGTTGCTACGCGTCGTGTGATTGCACCTTGATCTCCTTTGAGCGGATTAGAGCTTCTCTCGAATGCCCCCAATTGCTCCTTGCTTGATCAAGTTTGTTTCTCTCTCTCTCTGTTGTAGCTCGTCTCTTCTCCCAATACTCTCTAGGTCTTCAAAAACATGTCGAGTCTGCAGTAAATAGTCCATTTTGCGTCTGGCAGGTGTAACGATCGTTACAGTGGTGTAACGATCGTTACATCGTCGTTACAGCGGCGTTACACCATCGTTACAGCTTCGTTACAACTCACTGTCTCGAATTTTGAACAGTGTGACGATCACTGTAACGATCGTTACACTGTTGTAACGATCGTTATCGTCACTTTTGCCCATTCCTTGTCTCTTGCTATCTTGCTTTCCCGACTCCTCGCGTTCGCTCGGTTTGTTGACCCTTTTTACCTGTAATCTGCACATTCACACCAACACACCCGAGGGTGTAAAAGTGGTACAAATTGGGCTCTTTAAGCCCGGGACGAAGCCAAACTGGCTCTAAATGTGGGGGCGGATCCATGACAAGGGAATCCATACGGGCCCACATCAGCGCGCGAAAGGGCCCAATGCTCTCTAGACATAGGGTCATGCCAGTTACATCGACCGACTTCACCTTTCTTTGTGGCACGTGTTGGACAAGATATGCAAATTTTTCCAGACTTGGGGCACGACTCTATGTCAAAGTGACACGGGGTAGACATCAAACTCCCGAATTTTGAAGAGTTGGAGTGAGGGGTAGGCACGGGCGCGTGTCAAGATGCACGGGGTAAATAATAACTTTGCTACTTTGCAGCTCTAGTCCTTCTTTCGCTTTGCTTGGGTCCTAATAGGCCTTTCCCACAAACCCATTCTACAATTTGAGCTCATTTTCATCTGTTTTTTGCACCACAATAAGCAAACTACTCATGAACGCAAAGGGTGGAAAACACAACTAACTCAAAAAAAAAGAGGGGTAAAAATCACTTAAATGTGGGCCAAAATACATGTAGTACCAAATGTCGATGCACCCGCATCACATAGGCTAGCTCTTGAGAGCTCACTCAAATGTGCTTAGGCTCTGCAATCAGCTATTAGTTTCTCGAGTTCACGTAACCACTAAAGTGAATTAAAGAGACTGAGGCTATGATCCCGCAAACAAACGACAAACAATTATTCAACAATGAGTCTTGCGGGCTTGATATGACCTTGCAATTACACTCCAATCCCACATTTGGGCACCAAAATTGTCCTCGTTTCGGCTTTTGAGAGCCATTATTTTGTAATTTTTGATTCTTGATGGAATTTTGACATTTTGTAGGTGAAAGGCACAATTGGAGCTGGAAATCGATTAAGAAAATTGTGCACAACAACTGAAATTGTCGGCGGTGTAGATTTCTCATCTGAAGTTCGATTGGGGCCCATAGTATGTCGATTTGAATGGATTGTGAAGATTTAATACACTGGAGAGAGTTTCAAGAAGTCACGATTGTGACTAGTCTTGTCACGATCGTGCCTAATTGATTTTTTGGAAAACAAAAACCCATGACGATGCACGATTTCAGTCACTGAGCGCACACGATTGCCGTCATGAGAGGCACGGTCGTGACTCCACATTCAAGATCGTAACTAAGTGCCAGGAATGCGATTTAAAGTGTGAAAACCCTCATTTTTCAGCATACAACACCCATTTTTTAGCACACACTTTGGGGCTTTGAGGGTTTCGACCTCCCAAGAGTTTAGAAAGAGAGAGGACTCTAATGCTCTCCCTTGGAGGCCATTTTTGGTGCTCCAAGGGAGGTTTCCACCACTACCACCGTGGAAGAATAAGAGGAGGTAAGAGGATGCAAGGAGAAGTTAGATTGGAGAGTTTTGAGCTTACCAACACCCATGTTTTTGGGTTTTTTGGGTTTGGGTTTGTAATTTTCTTTTCTTGTCTTGAATCTAGCTATTTCTTGTGTGTGAATGCTTGAGCACCATGATTTGGGGATAATAATCTTAAGTCATGGGAGCTAGACTCTTGTATGTATTAAGTTTAGTTTATTGAGGTAATAGTTTTAGGTTGAAGATTGTGATTTGTGGTTTGCTTGATTTAATGCATGTATTGTATGATTGACCGTCTATAGTATGTGTTTTAGAGACTAAGCCGAGCCCGAGAGGGGCGCATAGTCTCGGAACTAGCAACTACCGAGGGTTGGAGGCTCGAGACCGGGTCTTGACACCTCGGATCAACCCTTAACCTAAGATTGTCGGGCGAATGCGGTCTGGATGTTGGTTCGAACCCGAGAGGGTAAGATTTGACTTGAAACTAGGCCAATCTCAATGCCGAGAGGTGAGGTTGGTATATATGGCATATGTTCATCACTTGACTCACCAAAAGAGCTAGTATTTCGATAATATTGTATAAGGACCACGCATGTCTTGTAATTGTTTGAGCTTTAATATGTTGTGTGCATGTTTGTTGATTCTACTTTCGTAGACTTGAGAGTTAGGAACATAGCGCTCACTTCTCAGTTCGAAGATTGTTGGTATTAGTGCGGTTAGCTTAGGGTCTTCGGTTTACGGGGTGAACACACATTTGCATTTAAGTGACATTGTGTAAGTGTGGTAGCCCCCGTAAGTGCGCAAGACTCAGGTTAATTAGGCCGTTCCCAATGTCGAGAGACGTGTTCGTTATTTAAAACATAGGTCAATAAAATGCATGCTTGTTATTGATGTCTCATTTGGTTGCTTGATTTCCTTGATCATAATGTCTGGTTCCTTCGGTTCTCGAATCATTGACTTCCAACCAACCATCTATCATCTGCCTCCCTTATTTAATTTCTTGCATTAGTTGTAGTCGTGTAATTAGTGTAGATTAATTTATCTTCTTGTGCAGTTTACTTTATCGAGTCGTGTCGGGAAATAATATGTGAATGTCCAATTGAGAGACCCCATTTTGTTCCATGTGGATTCGACTCAGACTTAGGCCGGAATATAAATGTACTTGTTCAACCGCGTGTTGTTGCGCGTGTGGGAAAATGTGCGAGGCGAAAAGCACCCGCTTTAGATAAGTATGCCGCTCGAGTCACTTTTTTCCCCAACAATAAGTTTATTCTAACAACACATCCCATGATACTGAGTGATATCTAGATTTGTTATTAGCTATCGCTTTCTCAGTTCACTAACAGCTCATGGGAACTTATACATTCTCTAGCTACGATGATGGAAGAAAATCGAATTGATAATAAAATAATGTCCATACAAGAGAGTCAAGGATATATGCAATCATCTTAGGCCAACCAAGTTGGGCAGATAATCACGTAAACACACAAGGTTTTGATTTATCTTTTTTACATTTTAATTATTGCATCACCTGTAACCTATATGATTTTTGCTCGCGGCTATGGGATTATCACTACCCATAATTATGTACAACGTTTTCAAGGGTATAAATTAGGTGAGAACATCCACCCAACTTTAGTACTGGGAATAATTCCAAGCCGTTCGATCTCGTTGATGAGATAAGTGAATTTTTTGGCGCAAATAATCCAATTAAGAGCATAATCGTCATTATATATAGTTGACATATATAATATCTCTTGGACATACATGTTCTGGTATTTTCCATTATCTTATGGTAGACAAACTTCGTTCTGGTATGGACATAGTTCACTTACAAACAGACATTTATAGCAATCGGACATGTATGATCATGTTTTCACATAATTTGTGGTAGGATATACATGTTCTCGTGTGGACATAGTTCACTTCTCGACGGAAAGTATTAACAACTTTAGTGGTAAGTATGAACCTTATTTTCCATAATCTTTGTTAGAACATACACGGTCTGTTATGGACATAGTTAAATTCGGGTCGGACAATATTAGTTCTCGTAATTGTGATGACCTGACCATACTTTGTTTGTTATTAATTTAGAGGACATTTTGTACTTTGTGTTGGAAATAATTCTATTAGAGACGGACAAATATAATAACCATTGTATATATTTGTAGAGATTAAATTTAAAAATAAATTAGATCTTACATGTAGAACTCTCATTTTAGAAATAAATTTAAACGATCTAATTAACTCTATTAATTATATTTGATTCTACAAGTAATTAGATTTGGTTACTACAAATAGATATTTTATATTTCCAAACTAACCCTCATTGAATATATATGTCGTTTTTTTTCCTTATTTAACGCATGAATTTTTGACGTTGGATGCACAAATATCATATGGTCATGATCTATTCTCAAGTTCTAACATAATGATAGGTTCTCACCCGAATGCACCCCACGTTTTCTATATACAAAAGGAAACTAGCTTACTTACTTAGAGAATTATCGAAATCCAGTAGATGCTCCTTGCAATATCATTGTTTATCCCAACATCCTTTTTTCCTTGTTGTTTTAACAATCCAAAATTTTGGGATTTTTATATTTTTGGAGTTGGATTTCATAGAGTTATTATTTCACACATGAACTCCACTCAACTCAAAATAATTGAGAGAGAAACAAAAGTGAACAAACCTATGAACTACAATCGAAAATTCTGTTGCAATTTAATTGAAGAAAAAAAATAAAGTGAAACGATCTTAAGTATAAAAACAATAATATAAAATGTATGTCTTGACAATTCGGTAGAGTAATACTACAAAATTACCCAAAAGGCTCTCTAGTTAGCTTCATTTAGTCTGGTACTATCGGGAGTTGTACCACCAACTCCTACCATTGTCGACACATCATCCCCCATCCCCACGTGTTGAAATGGTAGTAACAGAGGAGGTATAGTTTAGCAGAATATGAAATTTTTTTATTTTCTCTTTCCCTTTGAGTGATTGACTTATTGATTTTCATTATTTCTCAGGTTTGGTCGTTTTCCCTTTACTATACATCTTTTCTCTAAAATCTCAAGAAAATATTGTCATCTATCAAAAGTAACGACTTCCTTCTAAATTACACACATTCGATAATAGGTAGTCGTAAAATGAGTCATTTGAGGTTTAAAAACCATATACATTTCTTACGAATCAATATTATTAATGAGGGATTAACACTATTGATTATTATTTTGAATGAAAAATTACACATCATTACCTCTATTTTCACATCGTTGTCCTTCACAAAAAAATACACAACACTACCCCAAACTATTATTTTGTTACACTTAATTCTACCAAGATTAAATTTAACAGATTTTTGAGGTGAAAACACCAAAATGCCCTCACTATATATCATCTAAATAATACAATTATGTGATAAATGTGAAAGGATTGATTTACCCTCACTTAAATCATTAAAAACTTATAGTCAATGGCATATAGGTCTTTTTCAAATAGCACAATTAGAAATTTTAAATAAAATAAAAGAGCGTGAAAACTCAAAAATACTCTCTCTCTCTCTAAATGAAAAGTTCTTGCCGGAAACACCAGATAGAGCCAGATCGTCTTGTCGAAGGACCCACAGAACTCAGCAATTACCACTGAGGCCAAGAGTTTTGTCGGAAATGCCTGAAGACCTAAATGAAACAATAGAGCACCCAAAAAACAAGGGAACACGACACTAAAGCTTAGCCTAAAAAAATAAAAGCATGACTCTTGCTAAGAGACCCACATGAACCAGAAAACCCTCCTCTACCTGGTGACCTATCTTCACATAGAAAGCTTGCCGGAGACAACAGAAGCCCAGAGAGAACAACAAACCACAACAGAAAAATAGAGCCCAAAATCACAAGGCTCCAAAGCCCGAAGATGGGGGGTTTAGCTTTTGGTTGGTTGATAGGCCGGTACTGGGAGGAAATCGGAGTTATTTGACGTCGGTGGGAGGACTCATGCAAGCATGCCGAACAAGGGGGCCTCGGCGTGCTCAAAATCCAACACTGTCTTATTGGGATCGGTACTGGAAGGAAACAGGGGGTCCTTGGTGTCGATGGGTTGATCCGGTTAAACCCAATGAGCTGAGAGGATTTGAATTTCGCGATGGCCATGTTGATCGCGAGGTTGATCGAGGAAACTAGTTTAAGTCGGTCTGCAACAAGATCACGGGGCTTCTCTATCCGTATGAGTTGGAGGCCGTGGCTCTGCATGATGCTAGCCGGTTTGAGTCGATTAGTTTCTGGGGTTAGCAGAAATGCCTGTGTAAAGCATTCCGCAACAAGATCACGGGTTTCTCCATCCGTATGAGTTGGAGGTCGTGACTCTACATTATGCTAAACAAGTCGAGTTGAACAACTTTGGAATAATCATTAGCGAACGGTGTTGCGTACTATCCATTGTCGGAACTTATGTTATTTGTTTTGCTCGTAATCAAATAGCTCATGAATTGGTTATGTTTGTTTTAACTAACAGTAGCTGAGATTATGGTGAGGGGTCTATCCCACCATCTGTACCTTCAGTTGTCCGGCTTGATGCCGGGTTAGTTGTTATTTAATTAATAAAATCGTTTTTCCTTAAAAAAAAGTCAAATGAAATCAATAGTTAAAAGAACAAAATTAGATGCAATTGAGAAACACTCGATGATCCTAGAAAACATCATCTTTTAGTTCATATGTCATTTCATATTTAATAATAATATACATTAAAATAAATACATGGTCAAGAGCATTTTGATTTTTTATACTCCAAAATTTAAATTACACTTAACCCAATAGTTTGAATCAGCTTTACCTTCAAAAAAATAGTTTGAATTACCTATACGTGTAATTTTCTCTATATTAGATTGCTAAAGTTCAATTCTTGCGTCGACATTTTTTTTAATTATTCTTGCGTTGACATATATTTACTGATAGTTTCTAACTTTTTATTTTAGAAGATGCGATAATTTCTACTTGATTCATATAAGTTTATTGCCGACAATAATGAGAGATTGGAAAACAAGTCTTGTCTAGAAACAGAAATAATCAAAATTTAGGGGTTTAAAAGAGAGTGACCGTTTACAGAGAGGGTTTTAGGGTTGTTTACA
This sequence comes from Geranium rotundifolium, assembly GCA_963920655.1. Lineage (NCBI taxonomy): Eukaryota > Viridiplantae > Streptophyta > Magnoliopsida > Geraniales > Geraniaceae > Geranium > Geranium rotundifolium. Next base: position 22,823,901 of record OY987317.1, on the reverse strand, counting down.
AGAGAGGCCCAAAACCCTTTCAGCGGTTAGGTTGAAGAATCAGGGATGGACCCAACCACGCTCTCCGACGTTGTAAAACCTCTCCCCGAAGAAAATCAGAAGAAAATGGCTGTCCTCATTGACCGTCTCCAAATCACCGATAGGTTCACTTCCACTCTCATTCTTAATTTTGTTCTGCAATCGGAATCACTAACTTTTTCAAATTATTGTCAGTGTTTATTGTTTTTATACTACCGTTCGTGTTCCTTAAGTTCTATATAAAACCCACATAGTCAGGTAGTCAGAGGAATCAAATGTTCATGATCAGTTACGATTAAATAAATAGTCACTCTTCTGCTTCGTACGCCAAAAACCGTAGGCTGCGTCTTTGACCAGCTCGTACCATGGTGGATTCAGTGGGGACAAAACGAGGATCGAAAGCTCGGGACACCATTTTGCGGTGTATGCAAAAATTTGCATTTTGGCTGAGCTGCCTAGAAAAAAAATTGTGTACTTTTGTTATGTGTACATAACTACAATTATATGTTCTTATAATATTGGGTTTTGGGGCTTTCAAGCCTTTATTTTACTAAACCCGAACATGTTACTTTTTGACATTGTAGAGACCAAGGGACTTTCAATTGGATTGTATTCCATTTTGGTTTTTCTATTGTGGAAGGTTAACTTTGCATTATAGATAGAATTGTGCAAGATCATTTGTTTTTTCAAGCTTGGTCCACGCCTAATATTGTACATTATTTTTGGTGCCAAGATCAGTATCTGCAATGGGATATGTGCAGTTTTTTTACATGATACATAGTCATGATTATATTAGTTACAGAACATGCTATAGAATGAATTTGTGGCTATGATGACAAAACATGTTTTATATCACAAGTGATAAAACTTGAGTTAACATTTCATTGTTGTTATACGGTTGTGAAGTCTCTAATTCGAGTGAATTTATGTTGCTTCTGAAATTATATTGCAGTTTAAAGTTGTATAATTCAATTGTGGAGCGATGTTATAGTGACTGTGTGGAATCATTCTGGCAAAAAGCTCTAACCAAGCACCAGGCTAGATGCATTGACAAGTGTGGTGAGAAATTTATGAAGACTGCAATGCGTGTTGGCTTGAGGTATGCCGAGCTCAGCCAGGGCAAAGATATATCTGATTCATCAGATTAAGTGGGGCTTTTTAGTACAGAATTATTGTAACACATGAATGTTTCTTGGGTTAGCATTTTTACGATTCTGTTTACTTAGTATATTGATTTGTTTCACACTCTTTGCACTTTTGGATGAATTGAGGTTCGGCTTTTGCTCCAATTTTGCCACAATTGAATTTGGGAAATGACAATGAATTCATTCTTGATTTTGGAAAGGAATGTATCAAAACTTTATCATCGTTATTTTCATATGGGAGTGCGTGTTCTTTCTCATATGTTCTTTTCAATGACGATGATTTGTAGCTTTGCATGGTAGAAGGTAGGGGAAAGCAAAAATGTGCCCTAACTAGGGCAGCCCAAAAATAACGAAACCAAATTAAACTGACTCAAAAAATAACTGAACTAAAAAGAATTGACTCGATTTGGTTTAAAATTGAACTGAACCGAACTTCATCAGTTCGATTCTAATTTATAAAATGAGAACATATAAAAAAATCGAACTGAATCGAAATAAATAAAGTAGCACAACATATGTACAACCGTTTTTAGCTTAGCTAGTGGAGCACATGGCTTTTAACCACGTGATATGACCCAGATAAAACCATATTAGAGGTGAAAATAATTTAGTTTTTTAACAAAAAAACTAGCAGAGCTAGAAATATAACGAGAGTAAGAAATTTAGGTGAGTTGCCGAGCTAAAAAATAGTAATGTGTACTTAGATTCGAAAGGATAGTTTATGGAAAGCAATATATCTGTTAAAAATAATAATCTTACCGACATTGTTTAGTCAATAAAAATAGTCAGAGGTAATCTCATAAAAGTGCACTGAACTACAACCCAATATTAAATAGATACACTTGAATTCACTTTGCTCTTCCATGGTAACTCAACTTTCATTTTGTTCGATGGAGCTTAACGGTAACACCGTTATTGTAAAATTACTAAATGCCCCTCTTTTGTTTTTAAATTTTTAAATCAATGTCACTAACTATTAAATCTTATGGTTAATTAAATTTACCCATACTATAGTGACAAATTTTACACTTTACTACAACTATAATAAAAAGTCTAATTTAAGATCACTTAATTGCGTTTTTACACTTTTCTCTGAAACCGTTAGAATTTTAACGGAAAACCTACTTTATAAAATACCTTTGCATTGATTTCAAATCAATTTAGCCTAGTTTAGTTTAGACTGATAATAAACCAGAATTGAGATCTGGCCTAGGCAATAGGACTGATTCGACCATTCCCATCTCCTTCTTCGTCGATGCTCGCATTTCTCCGGCGAACATACTCGTCAAAGATTTACAAATGAAGTGTGCGGTAGAGCCAACCGAATCGAGACATCAAGCTTGAAAATTTCAAGAAATCACCAACTACTCAATAGTGAACCAATAAGAACTATTGCGACTGCAAAATTTTCAAGTTGTAATAATTATTAATGCCAGAGATTTCTCGAGCCTTTCACGTTGTCCTCTAACTTAATCACATGTTTATGGGGTTTGTTTTGGACATCGTATCTTGTCGGGCTCAAACGCACTCTACATGTTCAAAGAAATGCCCAAGAAACATACATATACAGTGAGTGAGTTGATTCCAAATTTATCGTCCTCCAACGATTCCATAAAAATTGTTATTTAATTCGAGTCACGCTTCTGAAACTAAATTCGAGTGATTCGGCAGAGAGATGGACGAACTAACCGAGAGATGAAAATACTCAACTAGATCGACCGACTCGACTCAGAGGACGAACAGATATGGATCTGCAATCGACGAGCTCAAGACTTTTCTCCTTCCTCTCTGTGAAAGCTTCTAGAACAAGTAGCTCCAGAGACATCTCCGCAACGGGCTGCAGCTCTGCGAGATTCTGATACCGGAGGTCGTGGTTCCTCGGCTCTTGAAGATCGATTCGACATAAGTTGTTGGCAGAAGGAGGATGAAGTGCCTAGACCGGAGCAATAAGAGAGTGACGTGGGGGAATAGATCGGTGATCGGGAGGCGGAGCGAGATGGAGGACGCCTTCGCCGAGCATTAAAGAAGATTGAGTTGGACGGGTTGAACCGGTTCAATTGCCCAGACCAAATCCCGATTTTGGTTTATTATCGGTTTGATCCTAACCAGAGCTGAATTAATTTCAAATCAATCAGGGGTATTTTTGCCTTTTTGAAAAAAAATTAGGTTTCCGTCGAAATTCTAATAGTGTTAGAGCAAAGTAGAAAAAACGCAATTAATTGATTTCATATTAAAATTTTATTATAATTATAATAGAGTGTAAAATCGGCCACTATAGTGTGGATAAATTGTAATCAATCCTAAATCTTAATACAATGTGAAATATCCCTTTTATCCTCCAAATAATTTTCAATCTCATTATGCTACAAAGGGAAATCTGTCATATCCATGCTTCTTCTCAGATCAAAACTCAAAACCACTTTGAACAAAAACTTCTCCGCGAGAAGCCAAAATCCAAGTTAGAAACAAAAATCTCAAACCAAACAAAACATGTAAACAAGTCTCTGTCCGTCCCTCCTCGTGCTGTCGTCTTCTCTGTCCTCTCCAGCGAGAAGGATCTGGTCGGTCTAGGTCGTTCTCGAGCTTTTGGGTTTTTGAATTATAAGAAAAAATTTGGAGCTAGCGTATTCGTCATCGTAGCCCCGAGCATTGTGGTCATTGCAGCCCCGAGCGTAGCCATCATCGAAAAAGAAAATAACATTGGCGAACGCCCCTCTATGCCTAGGGTTTCCATCGAGGATGCCCTTTTCATCACTGCTGGAGCCGATTCGAGCCGCGACGGTCCCAGAGGCAAAAATCTGGAGGAAGACGAGGGCACCCTCAACCCTTTGATGTTGACTTTTGAGACCCATTACGAGGACGAAGAAGCTCTGATGCCACACTCGACGGATCTGGAAACTTTCTACTCAAACGACGAAACTAATGCAGAAGCCACAATGAGTTTAGAGAAATGTTTTCCAGATATCTTGATTTTGTACGAATTAAGACATCGATAAGCTCCTGATATTGAAAATATGGTTTTGAACATTTAACACAAATGCAAAGAATCTCTTGCTTTTTTTTTGGTTTTGCTATATGGTGCATGCATCGGTGATACTTGCATAAAAATTTGTTCATGGATGATTTTACAAAAAATTGAGAAATTTTAAAACTTAATGTGTTAATTTGTACAAAATTAAATTTCTACAATCGGGTAATGGATCAGGTTCCTCGTGTTTCACCAGAAAAATAGGAGGAGAGGGTGGAGTGAAGTTTGAGAATAAAAGAGGACCAATTTAGTCTTGTTACAATTAATTCAAATATAATGAAAGTTAAACCGTGTAATAACTAGAGATAAAATGAAAATTAAGTCACTACATAAGAATAAATATATATCAGTGCACCTATTTGATATTGAGTTGTAGCTCAGTGCACTTTTATGAGATTACCCCAAATAATTACTTTACTTTGAACTCTAATTTGATTAATGAATCTTGTGAATTATTTAAAAATTTAAAGTATATTTGACATATAAAATAACCATTTTTTATCCTTACAATTCTCAAAACAAAACAATTATAATAGGAAGGAAAATAAGAAAAATTAAAAAAACATTAAATATTGAAAACCAGAGAAGATGACCCAGTTTAGACGGTTGCAATAAAATATCCCATATAATAGCTAATACTGAACTTTGTCAAAGATTGTTCCTACAGGGGACTTAAATACCATAAATCTAGACTCTTCCTTTCTCCACAACATTAAAGGAATTGAAAGGTTCAATTAAATCGAGTACATAACATTCCTACAAAAGAAAATTTGAGGGAAACATTCTTAGAAATTTTGAATCATAATCTTACTAAAATTCAAACCTATTACCATTTCTAATAGATGATAATGTTATTTTGAAAAATGAAAAATACAACAAATCATGCACTTCATTTTCGAACGTAAATTTCCACCCACGAACAGTAAGTATTAGGCATATCCAACGGCTGAGATTATGGTGGGCTATAGCAGAGTTGGACATCTAACGGTAAACGTCCGTTAACCGGTAGGGGTGCTTTTAAGGCTGAAGCCTCAGACGGCACGCTAACGGAGACATCGCGTGATTCCGTTAAGGGCACGAATTTGCAAAAACAAATACAAATCTAATTAATTAATTTTGTATCTTAGCTTGAGTTTCAACGGGCGAGAAAGAGGATATTTCGAAACCAAGAAAAGAGCTGTTTTTATTTTCTCTCCGAACGTTTCATTGACGAAGAAGCTTTCTTCGGTGTCGTCTCTTCCCTTCCCTTCCAACCGGAGGTCACTTCACTTTCTCCGATCGGAAATATGTATGTTTATATGGTGGACACTCTGTGGTCTGTTCTCTATTCAATTTTTGATCATGTCACCGTTTATCTGAATTGCTTGAGCATCAGGGCAGCTCTTATTTGTGTTAAATTTGTTGGGTCTTCTGGTTTCTTTACTTGAACCATGGAATTGTGCGTTTCTTGCCTTTGATTTTCTGCTCGCCTCCATCCGATTAATCATGTAAAGATCTGAGTTTGGCTTGTTAAGTCTTTGGAGGGTTTTGGGTGGTTATTGACTTGATAGTGTTTTGTGATGGATACTTGTGTATGTATAGTTTTTCATGGATCGTTGTTGTGTTTTGGGTTAGGATTTTGGGGTTTTGATATGACTGAGGTGAAACCACAGCTATGCTGTCCTGAGAATAGGAAATCAACTGCTATATCCCAAGGCAGTAATCAAACTGCTGGTCTCAAATTTTCTGGACTTTGTAGCCTAGCCACAACATCTCCATATCATTGGTACTTACTCATTGTCTTCTTATCATAGCATATTGTGTGTTACTTAATGTCTTGGTCACACTCTTCCAAGTTTGAGCCAATTTTTGTTCTGTATGAATTGGGCATTATTTTTGTATTTTCATTGCTCTCTAAAGGAAACAATAAGTGTTTGAACTCAATATTATTGGCCCAGGAGTTACATGTCATAAAGTGGAAATTACTTAGTTTTGGGGATTTTGCATGGTTAGTGATCATTCATTGTAAACGACTTCTTGAATGGTGGGGTTAACTATGGGAGGTGTGATTTTTGCAGGAGAACAACTGGTCCTATTCGGCGAGCAAAAGGTGGCTGGACTCCACAGGAGGTTAGTTTTTATTAGAATCATTTCCTTGTTTGTGCCAGTATGTTTTGGCTCCACGGTAGGTAACTGTAAGCGTTTTACTATATTTTTTCTTGTTCATCGTTGCCTTACATCAAAGAGATAGGTTGGCGCATGTCAAGTAACTAATCTGTTTTGGAATGACTTGAAGCTGTATTTGATCCTGCTGATTTGTGTACTACTGTTTTCTGTAATATATCCAAATTGAGTTCACATATCTTTAGCTTAGATGTGCTTGTGCTTGTTTATATTCATTTCCGGTTGCTTCCTTCATTGCATGTGCTTTCTCTCTTGGTGTCTATAATATTTACTTATAGCCACTTTGATTTACTACAGGACGAGACATTAAGAAATGCTGTCTCAGTTTATAAGGGGAAGAGTTGGAAAAAAATCGGTATGTCTACTCTCGCTGATGCCACTGGTATTAGTTCAGAACTTATTTGATTTCAAAGCTGAGATACAGTCTTTTATCCCCGAGTGTAATTTAGTGAAGTTTGCAATTATGGAACATTTTTGTGGTCATTTGAACAATGGGAATTTGTGAATTGCCCAGAAGGAAAAAGCAGCACCATTGATAATTTCCATTTCAACATTACAAGAGGGTTCTTTACTACTGTAGAACTGAAATTGGTATGGAACTGGTGAAGTGATGTACTTTAGTGTTGAATTTCTAAAATATAATTGTATTATTGAGAATAACTTGATTATGAATTACAAGAGTAGGTTCCTTTATATAGGGAACAATAGGAAATAAACAAAGCTAAGAAACATAATACGAATAGGAAACCCTAATTTAATTAACTATTCTAACACTCCCCTTCACGTTCAAGTCGTGTAACACGAGTCTTGTACGTGGATCAAGAATTATTAGGGAAGCAAACATCTACGTCGAACAACGACGGTCCAAAACATATTCAATCATGCCGATTACACGGACATGAGAACAAGTGATTTTTAAAAAGAATCACTAAAACTTTTCAAGCAACTACGTCATATAATGACGGTGCAACAACTCGTCGCATAGCAGCACAAGGTGATTTTAAGATTACTCACCAAACTTTTCAAGCAACTACGTCAATATGCGGCAACTACGTCGCATAACGACGGTGCAAAGTTGATTTTTAAGAAGAATCACTAAACTTCTTAAGCAACTACGTATGGAAAGGTGCAAAGATTAACCAGTGCAAGTATGCAATAGCAATATGGAAATAAAAACTGAATTACTGAAAGTTTGTTTTCTCAAGTGTCCACTCTAATACCTTACTGTTAAAATCCATGAAAATGGTCATATAATTTCATTGTATCTCTGTGCAGCTGAGTATTTTACCGATAGGTCTGAAGTGCAATGCTTGCACCGATGGCAGAAGGTCCTGAATCCAGATCTTGTAAAAGGACCATGGACTCAAGAGGTTGGTTCTAGATTCTTCTTTTTCTTAATATCTACTTTCAAATTTCTGTTTACTTGCTTAGTTCATATGTTCCAATTTTAACACTCCCGTTTTTCGTCATTGTCATAGGAGGATAATAAAATCACTGAATTGGTGGGAATACACGGGCCCACAAAATGGTCTGCCATATCAAAGTCTTTGCCAGGCCGAATCGGGAAACAGTGTCGAGAAAGGTAACTGTTTTATGCTAGTCATATGTTCATCTACTCTGTCCTTGAAATGCTGATCTGATGTCCAGATATCGTTAGTGCTTGCTCTTGTATGTGTTATTCAGTAATAGATATATCTAGTTTCAGTTGTTCTTATCAGTTGTTGCACATTTTATGAAGACTATCTATATTTATATTTTTCTTATAGATCTACATTTACGGTCTTTTAAAAAAATAATCTCACTCCAGATGAACAAACAAGTGGTTTAATTTATTTATATGATTCTTAAAGCACTGTTTTTTGTAATATTTTCAGGTGGCACAATCACTTGAATCCGGATATAAAGAAGGAAGCCTGGACGCTAGAGGAGGAATTGTCCCTCATGAACGCTCATCGGGTGTATGGGAATAAGTGGGCTGAAATAGCTAAGGTTATACCTGGAAGGTACTGATTCTTATTTATCTTCAACTGCTATCACGAGAAAGATTATCAAAATTGATGTTCCACTTCATTCAAAATATTACAATAGAAAATCTAATGTGGTGCACCACAAGGCTTTCATTTACTGAGCTTCGAGTTGAGGGATTCCTGAATAACATGGTTCATTTACTGAGCTTTGAGTTAGATTAGATTATCACTAATCTAATGTGGTGCACCATATGTGGTGAGATAAAATTTTGCGCTCATTGTGCAAGGAAGCACAGTCAACTGCCTATACATATCTTCTGGCTGAGATCTGTCGGAAGTTAAAAAAATTGTTAACTTGCTCCCACTTGGTCATGCAGATATCTTCAGTGAGTATTTATTAATACCATGTTTTCCATAATTTGCACTCAACAACATGAGAAACTTTTCTGACTTTCATACTGGATTTGATGTGAGACAATAATAGTTATAGCTACCTCCCCTCCTTCCAAAATAACTATTTTCTTTGATTTCAGACATATATTTAGGATTAGTGCTCCACTTCCCACCATGTCCTTTTGTGCTCCCACTTGCTTACACACTCATGTTTTAATAACCAACTCATACACGAATATTATTAGTAATCTATGCTTAAATTACTTCCGCAAAAGGAAAGTGAGCATATTTGGAAGTTGGAACATCCACTTTGGGAAAGTACAACAATTATTTTGGAATGGATGAAAAATATTTTCATGAGCAATGGAAAGAAATATTATTAAATTGAAAAACTTTCAAACAAGGAAAATAGCCACAGCAAGCAGAACTTCCAAAAACAGAAAAATAAAGCACTCAAAAGAAAAGACCAAGAATAACCCAAACATACAAAATCTTCTAACATGGCAAAAAAGAGAAAAGGTAGCAGTTGGATCAAAGAACCACCTGCACTCCCAGAAACACCCATAGCATAAAACTAAGTTGCATAAACACCAAGAGGATTTTCTTGTTAGATCACTTTCGTTACTTGATTGGTTTAGACCCAATTATAAGAGCCAAATACCAAAAGGCTCAAAAGTGTTTTACATAACTTATAATCAAATAGTAAAGTGTATGTACGAGGTGTGGCTAATCTTCTTATCTTGATTCTACAATTGGTCATACAGGACGGACAATGCAATAAAAAATCACTGGAATAGTTCTTTAAAGAAAAAACTAGACTTCTATCTAGCTACAGGGAAACTTCCTCCAGTTGCGAAGAGTGGTTTTCAAAATGGTGCCAAAGATTCAAATACATCCAGCACAAGTAAGCGAGGACCTGCTTGCTCAAATAATGAATCAAATTTAACTGTACAGAATTCATCTGAAACTACAGACATATGCAAGTCAGAAGCAGATAGCAAGGATAAATTACAATCCTCAACCCTGCTTGAAGACGTGGACGAATCATCACGTACATCATATGAGTCTGCTGATTCTGAAGGTATAGAGTGTAGGCCAAAGTCCGGTATGGGTGTTAGCTGCAGCAATTCAGACCCAGTGTCCAAATTCGAGGGTCGTACTGGGAATTGTGAAATATATGTAGACAAAGTTACGGGAAACCCTTTACAGTATGAAAGTCCATCCTATGGTTCTTTGTGCTACGAGCCTCCATTGAGTTCAGAGATGTGTTCTCTTCAGCATGAGTACAACTCTAGTTCAGTTGCCTCTCATGTTAATTTATTCACCCCACCTTCTGTGAAGAGCAATAGGTTGTACATGCAAAGCCCTGAATCTATTTTGAGAAATGCTGCTAGAAGCTTCCCAAACACTCCTTCTATATTAAGGAGAAGAAAGAGAGAAACACTAATGGATAGGTTCCCAAATGAAATTGCAGAAGTTGAAAGTGAAACATTGAAGGACAAATTGCAAGATGGAATTTTGGAGAAGTTTGGGTATCCAGATGAAAGGTCGAGCAAGAGTCCTTTTCATGGTAGTATCATCAATGGGTCTAATGTCAAGTCTTTTAATTTATCTCCTCCTTACCAATTAAGGCCCTCACGAACTCTTGTTTTGAAGTCTGTGGAGAAGCAGCTTGAGTTCAAATTTGACAAGAATGAATCTAATGCCAAATCTGTAATGGGTGGATCTCCAGTTACATAAGATTGTTTTCATGCTCCGAGAAAGGGTTAACAGAATATGAAAGTAAGTTTTCATTTGGTTCCCATTATCCTTTATGTTTGTGCTATAAAATTTTTCCGAACACCTAGAAACCAAACTGTTATGTCTACTGATACTTATTTTGATTAATATGGAGTTTGAGAATGAAAAAGCTTCCTCACTCCCCTCTGGTTTTCCTTGCTTGAGAAATTCATCTTCTAATCCCCTCATGCTAAAGTTTTTGTTATGATTTAAATTGTGTAATAGTTTAAGGATTGGAAGAAGTTTTCTGAGTGACGATATTATTATTCGCTGTATGGTATACACTATCTCATGCATGCATGCATGCCTCCATAGAATCATTTAAGAAAAAGGGATTGTTGCAGCTAGGTACACCTAAATAAACACATTTTGTACATCAGTCACCCAACCCTTTTTTTATCTTGCCATCTTACGTAAAATTCATATTTTTGCACCGCTCTAAAACAAGTCGGCTTCGTCCCTAACCAGCTTATACGACAGGGATCGGTGGGAAGATGATGAATTTTTGGGAGTTCGGGAAACTATTTTGCCGGTGTATCGATGTGCAAAAATATGAATTTTAGATGAGTTGTTAAGATAAAGAAGAAAAGGTTAGGTGACTTATGTGCAAAACGTGTTTGGTTAGGTGTACCCAGCTACAGTTATCCCCAACAAAAACTATATCTTAGTCATCTGTAATTGTAAACACACTTTTTATAATATCTGGTATGAAGTATCATTGATGTTGTTGAGGTGTAATGAATCTTTCAAAACAGTCAATTGGTTGCAACTACTACCAATTGACTCTAAGCTCTCACATTTAGCTATTTGGACTTGTACCTTGCAGTTGTACTTGTTAGGATTAAATAGAATTTGGGTCATCCCTTCACTTGTCTTGACCACTATAGAGTATACTACCTGAGATGGAGCTAAATTTTGAATTCTCACTGGATGAATGATAATATTGAGTATAATAGGGCAACACAGATTTGAGGTTTATGTTTATGCTTTTGAGGCCTTTTTCCCTCATTTACTACATGTTAACAAGAACGCATGGTTTTTACTTTCTAACAGTTTTTTCATATTCTCTTTCTTTGATGCAGGAGCACAGGATGAAGATAATCTTGATTTAATAGCTACTGTGCAAATCACTTCCAACTTGCACAGTTTAGATGGAAAACATGGTGAGTTGAGATTGTATATGGATAGAGGTCGGAACCTTAAGTCTTCTAGGAATACTAAGGCTCATGCTGTCCATAGGATTCAACTGTACTATTGCAGAATAAGAGATGATTTCATTCACTTGTGAAAAGAAGTAGAGGAAAGGATAGGAAATTTTCTCAACCAACTAGTTGGGGATACATTTGTTTTGAGATAGGAAGCGGATTATCCATAATGAAAGAAACATATATAGTTCCAATTTCCGGATATCCCTAACTTGGATAGTATGGGCAGAATTTGCTATTTATTTTCTCGTTCCACTTTATATTTGCAATTCTTGATTTAGCTTGGCCATCACAGTGGAGAATAATCTGTTCTAATTTATTACTTTATGGGTTTTCTTGTTGGAAAACCTAAGGAGTATTTTTTGTCTTCCATCGTTTGAAAGCACAAAATTATTAAGAGAATTCGAGACGGCGGGTTCCGACCCCAAGAGTCATGTATGATATGAGGCCATTTACTGATCAGGTGGGGGAGAATGTCACTGCTCAAATAAATTTCCAATGATGTAATAAGTATGATATCTTTGGTTCCAATTCTATGTTGGCAATGTTATTGTTTAATTTAGAAAAAATCGTAAAAAGTCTCTATAATTATGTATTTTTGCACAAAATCTCCCTTCAGTATATTTTTGTAAAATATTTTCTTCATTCATGTTCATTTTTGTAAAAAACTATATGTTACTCATGTTTATTTTTGCACTACTTATGCAAATCCGTGAAAATTAATGTAATTGCCACTTAAGTGTTAATTCAATACTTGTTTTATCAAAATATGCTATATGTCATTGAAACTTGTTTCCTTAGATGGTCAAATACTTGAAAAACGCATGCTCTGTCGTGTTATGTGGTTTGGTACGAGTCAAACTCGAGCTTTGTCGTGCTATCGCCACGCTGAGTCACCGTCTGCTAGAATTGCTTCGCCGACAAATTTTGTTCTATGTTGAATCAACCCATCAACTTCACCGAATCTTCCTTTTGGGTCTCTGGCGCATCTTGTTTGCGAATCTCGCTGCTTTGGGCTTGCTCAATCCGAATCTCCCAAATTGCAGCCATTTTCTATGAGCGTGCAAGCTCATGAAAAGCCCCGTTCACCTTCACTGCCACAGATCCTATCATACAAATTATATCATATAATTATAACGAATTAATTATCTGTTTTGTTGAAATGATTAGTCTACTTTCTAGTTTTGGTTCAATTGATTGGAGAGGTAAGAAGAGAATGATGATATGGAGTAAATGACAACGAAAATTTAAAGCACAAAGAATGATATTTTAGTCATTTCAACATGAAATAATAATAAAAAACTAACAAACTAAACAACCTACTGTGTTAGTAATGGAAAAGAAAAATTCTATATGACCTCCCAAATTATAAAAGAAAGATTAGGTGACATATATGAAAAATATATACTTTTCAGGTGTATATAGCTCACGTTATCCCAATAAAAGGTTAACAAATATCTTTTAACTTGTTTTAAAAAATATTTTTCATGAAATAAATAATAAAAAAAACTGTTTATAATATTATTATTTAAAAAATATTAAAAATAAAAAACTGGTTTTAAACAACTTTTCTATTTCTAATTTTTTTTATACTAAAATCAGTTTTTTGTTATTATTTATTTTATAAAAATTGGCAAACAAATATATTTTTTAAATACAATGGTATTTTAGTTATTTTGAAAAAAGAACATAATTTTCAAAAAAAAAATTAACATAAAGGGGTAACTTGAAACTTTTGGTAACTTAGGGGGCTTCAAAAACACATCTCTATTTCAGGGGGTTTATGTTAAAATCGTGTATACTTAAGGTGAGGTACGTAGAATTATCTTTTGAAAATATTACTCTAAAATGAGTAATAATCTTCAAGTTGTATTGTTTTAGGATCGTTCTTATTTATATCTTTATCGACTTAAAGTATAGGGATAATGACACTTTGTTACGCCTAACTATAGCGAAATGACACTTTCATACCCTAACTATTTTTCTCTCTCTTTTAGTACCCTGACAATTTTTTTGTGACAACTTACATCTAAAATGTCTAATATACCTAAAATACCTCTGGTCGGATAAATGAATCTGATTTTGTACCGACCCAATTTGAACCAGTTTGATTTCACTATTAGTTCAATTCCTATTTTTTTTCAATTGAACCAGGGGTATTTTATGTATATTAGGCAATTTTAGAGGTAGGTTGTCACAAAAAAATTGTCATGGTACTAAAAAGAGAGAAATAGTTAGGGTATGAAAGTGTCATTTCGCTATAGTTAGGTGTAACAAAGTGTCATAATGTATTAAAAGCAAGAGAGTCAGAGTAACCATAAAAACTCATATAAGAAAGCAAACATAATTGTATAATTGAAGTACAACAACTGGAAGTTCAGCGTGAAGTTAGTACAACTAGTGTAATGTATGCGCGATGCGCGTGTTACCTGTATAACATTGTTAATGAAATGACACGATAAGTTTCTCATTTTCCTTAATTTACTAAACCGTTGATAAACATAACACACTTTTTGTTTGGTTGATTAAAGTGGTAACATACGTTGATAAACATAACACACTTTTTGGTTAATTAAAGTGGTATCATTTAATTTTAACAGTTTTAATATGAAAAAAAACTGCAGACAATACCATAGTGCACCGTACTAAGTTAACATAGTGATAACAAACAACATGTATGAGTTTGCAAAAGGTAATTCCATTACATAAACTATCAAATAAATTTGATTAATGAGTTATATGACAACCACTCTTAAATAATGGAATATAAAATCAATATTAAATACATAACACAGATTCCAATAATCAATTCCTAAAATAATATCTGATCGCCTAATTCCATACATGAAAACTTATTTTTTTCAATAAAGAAATTAAACACAAATAACGAATACTGGAAATACCATAATCGTCATTGTAACAAATGAGAGATAGAAAACTCACCAATACAAATAATAGGCAGGAGTCGGCTAACCGAAGCAAGAACAATAGGATAAGGATATTTAATAGAAAATGATTAGGTCTAACAATGACAATTGGTATATCCTTATCCAATTGATGATCCTAATTTACCACAATACATTGATTATATAAAAACGAACAAAAACGAAAAATATTTATAATAATGGCAACCAATTACATATATGAACGAATAATTTATTACTACATTCGTGATTAGCATATTAAATCATCACTTGACATGATACTTGGAAAAAAACAATCGCATGTTGTGTAAAATGGTACAATGTTGTTGCAACACTATGTATGACAACTCGTTGATAAGTTTACTAATTCAAATGTGCATTAACTAAATAAAATTAAACAAAAACATAAGTCTTTATACTAAAATTTGACAGTACCGTAGCCTTTAAGACTATAATTAGACATACAAGAATAGATGAAGCCTTTATAATTACTTGATAGATGGTATATTTTCGACAATGGTTGAAGGTGCCTTGCCCACTCTAATCCTTGGATGATAAAATTTTCCTACACAAAGTCTCGCTCCATAATGATATTTTAGTTGCTCTTTGGAAACCGTTGTGAGGATGCACACACATCTATCCACATATAGTTCCAAATATCCACAATAATCGTAGAAAGACAGAATACGTTCGTAAGAAAATGTTGCCCAATGTGTTTCATTATCTGAAGCATATATTTTCGTTTTTATCACTAATGGCTTATCAAGAGGGATTGCAATACGAACACACACATATGTTCAATTTTCATTCTCAAAACACTTCGGATCAATATGTAACACTTCTTCTACTTTTATAGCTATAGACAACAGACCGGTTCATTTCTAAACTCACCAACTAAACCATAAACACCCACCCACAAGATAATATGGTTAAAGGTGATTATCTTTGTCCCTAAACCCAACTCCAAACTATGCAATAAAAAGACACTATTAAAAACGTCCACTATTGTGCTAGCCATATTTTATCAAAATCCTTTTTGCAGGTTCATCAAAATGACTTGTTAACTACAATTGATTTTACAATGTAAGATTTGTCATATTTATATCCACGTGAATTAATTTATTAAAAGAAAAAAGGGATCCCAGGATGGGATCCTCAAAACAAGCTCTTAAACAAAATAAATGAAAGAGATTATGTCTATATGAGCTAAAATATGAATGGTTTCACACATAACTAGTTACTACGAGTTTTAGCATTATCTTAACCACTCCATTTGTTAGAAAATTATAATACAAAATGGCACATTATAATGGTTAGCATAAAAGAAGATGAATTACCACCTCACATGCCTGCAAAAAAGTTCTCAGTTCTTCAATCCGCTGAAGTTTAAAATGTGACGCTATCCAGTTAGCAAAAATATCTAATATCTGACGCCTAATTTCAGTATATGAAGCTAATTATGATTATATAGAAGCTTAATAACTTGAAAACTAACACTATAAGAATAAAAAATATAGTCACAGTCACAATCACAACTCACAATTTCTAACAAATGAACATGCATTTAAGGTAAACATTTAATAACATAAGGGTAAATATAACTCTAAACAATATGTTGTTACGTTTAGTGTTGGCGTTATTTTTTAATGCAAGAAAAGATGTCGGACAACATGTTGCAGACTTTTGGAACGACATCGTGAGGTCAGATTTTAGGAAAGTTTTCAATCTTTCCTATATGTTTCTCAGAAACGAGTCTGAGAGCAATTCGAATATGTATGGATTAAGGAAACCTCCAACCATGTAGAAAAGGTGTCAACAAGATTCCTTTATTGTGGCGGCAATATTTTCTTGCCAAGAACTGATGGCGGCAAAAAAACTCTTTCCTATTTGAAGTTGATCTCCTTAAGGGTCACGAAACCCTTAAATCTTGTGTAGCTGCTATAAAAGTCAAGGCTTCCCCTTAGCAGTTTGGATGTTCTTTTGTGCAGAATATTCAGAGCTCCTAAACGTTTTGGACTAGCATGTTGGGAGACTGTATGTTTTGTTAAGAACGGTGTGCTTCGACAAACATCATTCGAGGAGATTGAGTTTTTGATCGATTAGGGTTTGTGGTTTGCATTATTGAAAATTCACGACTTGATTGAAGACAACGATAAATCGAGCATAGGCGTTTGCTCGAAGAGTGGAATCGAGGCATTCTCGAATTCATGGGAGGGGGGGGGGAGTCCCTAGTCTAGGTGTTTCACGTGTATCAATAGTAGTTAGGAGAATGGTTTATGTGATAACCAGTTGATGCTTGAGTTGTATTTTTGACTACCGTATAGTAAAAACTTTTCTACTGGCAGAGTGCCCCAGACGTAGGTGATTGCACCGAACTGGGTTAACATATTCTGTGTCTTTTTTTACTGTTTATTTACGTACTATCCCTTATCTGTAAACAACCAAGTTTTCAAATCAATTGTGACAACATTGTGTTTGACATCTTGTCACTGCTACTAATTGAAATTTCAATTGGTATCAGAGGGGGCACCTTGACTATTAGGTGATTTCCTGTGAAGTCTATTCCGTGTAGAAAAGATGGATAGTTCAAGAGAAGGAGGATATGTCAATCGTCCTCTAGTCCTTGACGGAACCAACTATGGATATTGGAAAGCACAGATGTGTGCCTTCTTGAAATCTCTCGACAACAAAACCTGGAAGACTGTAATCAAAGGGTGGGAAGAGCTACAGTTTGCTGATGCTTAAGGCAATTTAACTGTCCCAAACTCGAAAAATACTGGAGCCCCACAAAAGATGAGGAAGCCCTAGGTAACTCCCGTTCACTCAATGCTATCTTTAACGGGGTTGATAAAAATGTCTTCAGGCATGTTAACACATGCAAAAGTGCTAAAGAAGCATGTGATATTCTTGCTGTTTCCTATGAGGAAAAATCTAAAGTCCGAGAGCAAAAACTTCAATATCTCACCACAAATTTTGAATATCTCTCCATGAATGAAGACGAGAATTTGAAAACATAAGTTTTGCAAACTTTTGTAATGCTGAAGGAATAGGTCACTAATTCTCTGCTCACATCACACAACAACAGAATAGGGTTGTGGAAAGAAATGATCAAACTCTTCAAGAAATGGCTAGAGTAATGATCCTGACTAAAGACGATCCTCCCCACTTCTGGGCAGAGGCACTTAACACGACTTTCCATATTCATACTTGAGTCACTTTTTGTCCAGGTACTTCTTGAAGGGTTTCCATACCAATTAATTACATGCGGAAGCGTGAAAATAACCATGAATTACCGAATACTTAAACAATAAGGAACATCATGTGAGTTGAATATGCATATGAACATGAATAAAAATATGAAATTCTACCTTTTTAATATTTCGGATCACCAAGTATACAAATCTATACTCTCTAGATTTATCCACACAAGCAAGGCTACTCAAATCATCGAGGTTTCTTCTAACAAACTATGCTAGTTTTTGAGAGAAGAAGAAGCAATTTTGTGTGAGAGAGAGAGGAGAAGAGGGACGACAATTAGGGGGGTTTAGGATTGGCAAAGAGAGAGGAATTAATTAGGGAATAAACCGAAAATAAGATATATAAAATATATTTTATTTTCCAAAATTAAATCCCTAAAATATCTCTCAATTATCTTAATGGAATTATTAATTATAATTCATATTAAGAATGGGCTTAAAGCCCACTTAACTAAACTTTAATTAAACCCATTTAATTTGGTTCTAATTAAATGGTTTAGCTAGACCGATCCAATTCCCTTAAATCAATTTATGGTTTAAACTAATTCGCTCCGATTTAATTAAATCGAAAGACGAATTATCCCGATTCTCATACTTCTCAAATATTGACTTATATAAGTCTCTTTTGCTATTCCTTGCTTAAAGTGTGTGACCCTCTAGGTTCACGACCCATTGGCAGACTGGCAAAATTATCATTTTGCTCTTTCCATTATAAGTGGTCTCTAGCAAGACATTATGATTACCCAACGTCCATGAATATCGATTATTCGATTTAACGTCTTATCGTTCATGTCATTATCCTTTTATCCTCCCGATATCTTGATTGATCATAAGGCATAGAACCGTCATCCTTATTTATCAATCACTGTTTCTTGATATCTGAGATGACTGAAAACTGATACTAAGTATCTTCCGCATGACCATGCTATTTACTTCAGTCATACTCATCAAGTGGTCTAAACAGATATCATTCTCATATCGGAGTATGAGGGATAAATCTCTTAGCCGTCTTTCGTTCACTCATAACTAAGCCAATCAGAGCCGTTATAGCTACCCTTTTACAGGCAACGTTAGACGAGGTCAAATTTAGAAATTTATCACATAGTGATCACAAAGACTCTTTGGTCTAAGGATACAATGACAAGCTACAATATGTGAGTATTCTCATGACAACATTTATGCCGCGAACTCACCATCGGATCGTCCAATATCATTCCCCTGATGATATCTGTGATCTAACTCCGGCACTACCTTGCCATGATCAGTAGAGCGTGATTATAAAAAGTTAGCCTCATACTGATTGCTTATTAATGAAGCTTAACTGATCAGGGACGCATTAAATGTAATTCTTTCTGATATACAGTTCTACTATTAGTGATGACACATATAATGATATAGATCAAATTACATGTAATATATTAGTACAACACATTTGTACTACAATACCGTTTTATTTATTCGAAATGATGATAAAACATTACAACTGTAGATCACTTTTACATTGGACTGTGGCACAACTCTAACAATCTCCCACTTGCCCCTAGTTCTAATCTAAGTTCTGATCTACTCCCATGGACCTTGTATGTTACTCATGCCTAGATTGCGGTAGAGGTTTCGTTAAGGGATCAGCCATATTATAATCAGTCGAAACATAACTAATCTCCATATCACCTCTATCAACGATCTCTTTGATAAGGTGATACTTTCTGAGCAATTTCTACGGCCCTCGTGTTGTCACACAAGAAACTTATCGGATCAGACGCTTGCGGCGTTGCATCTAATCTGATCAGAAAGCTTCTAATCCATATGACCTCTTTAGCTGCTTTCGCTGCAATTATATACTCAGCCTCCATTATAGAGTTGGAAGTCATGGCTCGTTTAAAGCTCTTCCAGCTGAAAGCGCCACCATTCAACACAAAAACATATCCTGACTGAGTTTTGAATTCATCAGGATCTGCCTGAAAACTAGCATCAACATGTCCTTTGACTGCTAGTTCTCTATCTACACACCCATACACTAGGAATGCATCATTGGTCCTCCTCAAATATTTGAGGATGGTCTTTGACAGCAATTCAGTGTTATTGGCCGGAGTTAGATTTGAGTCTGCTGGTACAACTGAGTGCATATCATGACATACATGATAGATCCTATAGCCGAAGCATATTGGATCTTATTGATCTGCTCAGCTCCTTAGGTGTTCTAGGACAATGTGTCTTGTTGAGCTTAATGTTATGATGCATGGGTATGTATCATTTTCTTAGATTCAAGCATTGAGAATCTTCTCAACACTTTATTTGTGTAGTGCTCTAACTTAGGCCAAAATCATTTTGGACGATCTCTATAGATCCTGATGCCCAAAATAAATGCAGCATCACCTAAGTCCTTCATCGAGAATCACTTCTCTAACCAAGCTTTGGTGTCAAGGTCGGGATGTCTTTCACGATGAGTAGTCACCAGGAATACAATATTACTCCCACTCACTTTCTTATAAACGCAAGTTTCATCTTCATTCTTGTTGAAGTCGAATTCTCTTAGAAACGAAGATTCCAACTCCGTGAAGTTTGCTTCAATCCATAAATGGATCTTTGCAACTTGCACATCTTTCTGGGATTCTATGGATCTACAAAACCCACAGTCCATGTGATATACACACCCTCTTGTAAGTTCCCGTTAACGAAGGTGGTTTTGACATCCATCTGCCATAGCTATGGTTAGAATAATCCGGATCAATTTGACCATTGCTACTGGTGAAAAGGTGTCATTATAATCTAGACCTTGAATCTGACGATAACCTTTTGCAACCAACCTAGCCTTATAGGTCTGAGGATTTCCATCCATGTCGATCTTGATCATATAGATCCACTCACAACCAATGAGTTTTATCCCAGGGGTTTGATCAATCAAAAAGAGACTTGGTTATCATACATGGATTTCATCTCCTCATTCATGGCTTCCTGCCATTTATCGAAGTCGGTACTGGCCAAGGCTTGTTGAAAGGTTGTTGGATCATCCTGATCCACAACTATCAAGTCATTTCTCTCAGTTGCTGAAAAGCCATATCTGACAGGAACATGACGAGATCTTTCAGACCTCCTTGGACCATCTAGAATTTCTGTAGGGATAGGTTATAAATCTACGACCACCTGAGGCTCCTGCACTTCTACATCTTGCATAGTGGGCTCCTGAATTACTTCAGGCTGATTCATACTCTCTCGATTTTCTTCGAGATTCACGGCACTCCCACTAGCTATTTTGGAAATAAAAACCCTTTCCAAAACACCCCACCTCGAGCAACATAACCTTGTTCTCGTTTGGTTTGTAGAAGTTGTATTTATTAGTTTCCTAAAGATACCTTATGAAGACACGGTTATCTAATTTGGATGCAAGCAACCCCGCAACCCAAATCATTAGGAAAAAAATATTAGGATGTTACCCACACCATATACGACTATGGTCCAGTTCTTATTTGGCTACTACGCAAAAGTGCACGCACCCAAATAGAATTGACCATCTCAACCCGCTCGCGAAGGCGCACGCATCCACAGTAACGGGAGTCGTAATGAGTGTCATGTGGCGTATCTTCCGTGACTCTAGTCAAGTTCTTATTTGGCTATTACGCGGAGGCGCACGCATCCAAATAAAACTGATCACCCCATTCAGCTCGCATCCTTTATTAATACTACGCGAAGGCGCACGCATCCACGGTAATGGGAGATAGAATGACTGTCACAAGGTGTACTTTCGTTGTCTTCGTCAGAGCCCGATTCAAAATAAATATGGCCATTTCCAGGGTCAAGTATTCACCACCTCGATCGGTACGAAGTAACTTGATACTTTATCCAGGCTGGATCAATACTAAGTTGAACCCTCTTCTAGCCTGAGTACTCATAGGCCCATATACGTTAGAATGTATTAGACCTAACAAGGCACTCGCCCTTTCAATTAAACTCGTGAAAGGTGCCTTTGTCATTTTGCCCATTAGGCGAGATTCACATCTTTCAATTTGAGTGAATTCAAATGGACTTAAAAGTCCATACTTTTGAAGTGTTGAAATGCGTTCCTCGCCTATGTGCCCTAAACGACAATGCTAGATCACAATATTGTTTAAATCATCAGATTTAAGTCTTTTCTTATTTACGTTATAGAAATTAAGCTCAACAACGTAAATACCTGATCCTGAAGACGTGGATGCCCACTCTTCTTAACATGATCCTTGTATTGCTTGCAATCCCTCTTCCCGTGTTCTGGCTCATTGTAGTGATAGCAGACCTCCTCCATTTTGTCCTTAGCCTTCACAACAACTTTGAGAGTTGCTTGAACCTTTGGACCCTTGGAGTGTCTGATCTGCCCTGCAAGGTGCTTAGGGGCTTTATCCTTACCCTTGTAAGTTTTATTGAAACTGACCTTCTTGTTGACCATAAGAACCTCCTTAGTTTTTCCCTGAGATTCTATTCAACGGTCACAAGCGTCCCATGGAGCTCTGCCACAAACTTGTCCATGTTACGCAGATTGTAATTTGCTACAAAATCACTATATGCATCTGGATGTGACTGCAACACAAAGTCCACAGCTATTTCCTTCTGAACACCAAGACCGAATCTGGTTAGGTGTTCCATAAGATGTTTCATCTTCAAGATATATGGACAGACAGGAGCTCCAGCCTTGAGCTTGCAGGAAACAAGTTCTCTAAAAGTATCATATCTTTCGACACGAGCTTTCTCCTTGAACATTTCCTTGATCTATGACATCTTGGCACGAGGATCATCTGAAAAGTCCATGAACTGTTTCTGCAGCTCAAGCACCATGTTGCCCATCATGTTACACTGCACATTGATCCGGTCGCTAAGGAAGTTTTGGTAAGTATCCCTTAGCACCCTAGAGGCGTTCAATGGTGGCTCAGCAGGTGGGTCCTGGGTAAGGATATAATCCTTACGTTCATGCTTGATAATTAATCTCAAGTTTCTGTCCCAATCGAGGAAGTTAATGTCGTTAAGCTTATCTTGCTCGATTAGGACCCTTAGTGCGCGGTTACCATAATGTGTTGTGTTTGTCATTTAGTTCTACATGGTAAATAAAATTTTAATCAGCATTTAATTAAAATTAAAGTTGGATATTGAATTATAAAACACTTGTCTGATTCTAAACTTTAGAATATGAACCAGGATCCTCGCATACTCTCAATTGATGTGAACGAAAGTTCACCGCTCCAACTGAGGGAACCAAGGTAGGACCTCATCCAATTACAAGTCCATGTAACCCCTGGCCAGGGTTTGTACATAAAATGTACACGTCATACCCTATCATGATACCCTAGGTCAGCCCTAGCTGACAATCGTAGACAAGTCTACCAAAACACAACTATGACCCAGTTTAATATGAATACTACGCGGAGGCGCACACATCCATATTGAACTATCCAACTCAGCCGGCACCTCTCCCCTATGAATGCTACACGGAGGTGCACCCACTCACAGGTTCGAATATGTTTTGAGTGTTGAGGTTTGGGTGGTATCTCGCCTGACTTGTAGTTATTTGCGAATAAGTGTTTCACTACTCTCTGATTGTATATCGATACAATCTTAATTGGAATCATCAATGAAAAATCCATGCATAGATGATTCCTCAACAAATTTCATACAAGTCTGATTAAATCTGGTTTCAATTTTCGCATGTGGGTTCTAGTTAAACATACATCAACTCATGCACATAAAACTATTCATACATTCATATTCATAATATAAATGTAAAGCCGCATGCATAGCCTACCCCGTCTTAAAAATTAAGGGAAATCGAAATGTAAATCCTAAGATTAAGTCTTCTTGATTTGAACCGGTCTCCTCCTCTTGGACTCCCACTGGCTCCGAGCCTCCTTAGGAACTCCATCAACTCCGTCTTGATTTCTTCTTGCGCCAGTCTTTGTAATTACAATTTAAATAAATAAATGAAATCACAAAAGTAACGACAAGCAGGCCGCAATTAATACAACCCAAATCTAGCAACTCGCAGGTTGCAAAATAAACCGAAATCTTAACAGGGCTTGGCTACGCTTCATATTGAAACCAACATGTTGTCAAACATTATGTTATCACACATCATGTTATGAAGCAACGACCCAAGGTGTTGGGCCTTTGGCCCTTTAAGCCCTAGGCCCATTTTTCTTGGGCCCGTGGCCTAAAACTTCCCTTTCCACTCTTCTGCCTTTTTCCATAATTGCCTCGGGTCCTAACCCATTGCGTGTGATCCTATAGGCTCATGTCCTGTTGGCAGGTCGGCGTGAAGTCCAACTTCACCCATCCATCATAAGTGGTCTCTAGTAAGACATTATGATTACCCAACGTAAATGATGATTGACGATTCGACTTAACCTCATGTCATCTATAACACTATCCTTTTGTCACAGATATCCAAATTGATTATAAGGCATAGAGTCGTCATCCTTATCTAATCAATCATTGTTTCTTGATCTCCGAGATGACTGAGAAATGATACCTAGTATCAATAGCATGGCCATGCATTTCCTCTCAGTCCATCTCATCGAGCGGCCTGAACGGATACCATTCTCATACCATCGTATGAGGGACAAATCCTTCAGCTATCCTTTGCACTCCTCGTATAGTCCCTCCCCGAGCCAATCATATCCGTTATGGCTAATCAATTACATACTAGCATTGGTCGTACGTCACACTCGGTTGATGACTGCACAGTAGTGACAAAGACCCCTCGGTGCTTAGGATACATGTCATACCACGACAACTGAGTATGTTCATGACTGCATCTATGTTGCATACTCAGGTCGGGACATCTAATATCATCTCCCAGATGATATCTATGATTTGACTCCGGCAATTCCATTGCCAATCATCAGTAGAGCGTGACCATCAACAGTCTTCCTCATACTAGTCGCTTCAAAAAGCTTTCTTGGCCAGGGACCCGTTAAGCGTTATACTTAAGGATGTATAGTTCTACTATCAGTGATGACGCACTCGATGATATACATCAGATTACAATTAACTATTATCATAACACAATGATAATATATTGTCGTTTTATTTATTGCAACGATGATAGAACATTTACACCTAAATTGTACATTGGACTAGGTCATATTTCCAACAATAAAAAATAAGCACAATCCATTAAAAATCGAGTAGTTAGGTACTTGTCAGACATATTGGTCCATTAAAATCAGTTAATCATTGGGATTGAGTGTGTTGTGTACTCATAATTTTGTTCACTATTGATATTTTGCAACATGATTTTCTTATATTCTTTCTTTGATTTGCATGCATCTAACATATGCTATGTTATGAAGTCTTAAATATTATTCTATTAAAATTGCAACCTATAAAATTCTCTAAATTTGTTTGTCATCATACTTTTTTCCACCAATCAAATTTTTTGATCTCTTCTTGCATGAATGGTATTATTAGAAATATGCACTAGGTCAATTACATTTATTCATGTATTAACATCATCATTATGAACAATAAAACGGCACTTTATTATCATGGTATTATGATAATAAGTTGAGTATTAATTCAGGATTGATCCGACCGTAAAGCATCTCAAACGGTTGCTTTAGGTGCACCAGAAGAGTCCCTTTTATGTATATATTATTAATTTGAGTGAAGCCCATTTTTCATACAAAAGAGGTCCGTTTTTATACAAAAGAGACTCATTTTTTCTATGCAAATCATCTTTGATTATACATTAATGTTTCTACATCAATTCTGCCGAAATCGAAACAAATACTTGATTAAAAAAATTTATTCTATTGATGATTCATCTTCTTTTTTTGTGCCGAATGCTACAATTCATGTTCCCAAAATTGAAGTTGTTCAGCTTCCCCTCTTATTTCTTTATCACCGCTTACCGATTGAATCTGAACCGTTCAAAATATTTTTTATTTCTTATTTTTTGAACTTGAAGATGATTCATCAAAGAAGACACCTCGATTTCTTCATTCAAATGAGTAATCCATTGAGTTTTTCCTCGTGGATCTATAAATTGAACAATCCATATTATAAAACTCAAATTCTTGTCATACTCGTCTAATTCCACGTTCGAGTAGTTTTGGAGATGATTTGTTTAAGATGGATATTGATTTCTAATAGATTTTGTTGTTATTGTGGCTGGATTGTCATGATTGTAGTTTTTTTTTTAATTTAGGATGGTGTTTTGGGTTGAATTTTTTCTGTGTTATTTAATTGAAATGGAGAATGAGTTTTTGATTTAATCATGTTTCTGGTCATGTTGATTTTCTTTTTATGCGATGATGAGAAAAATTAAGTGCGTGAATTGTTTTGTTCTAGATGTGATTGTTTATGTGTTTGTAATTTTGAATTTAATTTAGAAAAAAAAATTTGAATTTGTAATTTATACAATATGTAGCTAGAAGATGTTTACCAAGATTTTGTAAAGGGTCACTAGAGATTCACCAGAAGAGACTTAACCTTACATGTAATTCAAAGAACTGAAGTAGAAGAACTAATAGAGTCCTCTTGTGTAGAGAGCACAAGGATATTGTCCTGCACCATAAGGGTAACACTAGAAAAATTATGTTTGATCGAAAAACCCTATTTTTAATTTTCTCTTTAGGCCTAATTTTTTTGAGCCGACCTATATTAATTTCGTCTGAGGTCGTCGAGTGTGTCATCACTTGATACTCAACGATCCCTGATCAGCGCATTTTTGCGACCAATATGAGGTTGACTGATGATCCTGTTTTACTGATCATGGGTAGAGGTTATCAGTTCAAATCATAGATATCATTTAGAGAAATAATATTGGATAACCCGTCCTGAGCATACGACATAAACTTAGTCATCAGCATAGCTCATTGTCGTATTATCATAGAATCCCTAGACTTTGGAGTTTCCATTGATTCCTGTATGGCCTCTCTCTCAATCTGACATATTTATCTACTTCTTCCGTAACTGGATAATGAAATGATATGATTAGCCGGGAGACTAGTTGTATGAGGGATATGAGTGACGGTCAAGAAATTTGTCCCTTATATAATTTATGAGAACGATATATGTTTTATGTCTCTTGATGAGTGTGATCGAGAGGAAATGTATGGTCATATTAAGAGAATTGATTAAGACTTATCATTCTTAGTCAACTCAAGATCAAAAAACAAGATTGAATAAATAAGGATGAGGACTCTATGCCTTATGTTCAATCATGATATCTAGAGACAAATAGATTGTGTTAGTTACAACAAAAAGTTAAGTCGAATCATCGATCTATATGAGTATTGGATTTATCATAATGTCTAGCTAGGTACCACTTATGATGATTGGGAAAAATAGAGATTTCAGGTCATTGACAATATTTCAGAGCCTACAGGGAGCCTATAGGGTCACACACAAAAAGCGAGTTTGAAGCGAAATGGGTTTTTGAAGCCTATATTGAATAAGTGAAAAAAATATATGTTTATTATATTGAAAATATGATAAATAAAGAGGATATTTCCGAATTGTAAATTCATAAAAATAAAAAGGGTGTTTTCGAATTAGAAATTCAAAAAGTAAAAGAATATATTTTCAAATTATGAATTCAAAAATAGATAGGAAATTTTGAATTGACATTTGAAATTAAAATGGAAATAACCTGATGATGAATCAGAAACCCTAGAAGCATATATTTGATATGAATATGCTCTTAGGAATAAGACAAAAATCTTCGCGTATTTACGCAGCATTAGTTTTTCACAAAAAATTATTCAGTCACTGAAAAGAATTTTTCGGGTACCAAGAAAAGGGAGGTCCTAACAGGTCTTCTTCTTCTTCTTCTTCTTCTTCTTCTTCTTCTTCTTCTTCGCTCCAATCAAGGTTTGTTCGTGTAGATACCAATAGGAAGCGAATTCTGTTGGAGACATTTGATTGGCATGGAACCTATGTAGCATTCGTGTGGAATTGTAAAGTCGAAAACAACAAGATGTAAAATATTTGATCTCTCTCATCATTTAATATGAAATTGCATGGATTCTTGTAACGAGAACGTGGATATTTATTGTTTCCGTTGTGTATGAGATCCCACGTTTTCCAACGGTACTTTGGGAAAGAAGTGACTTGACTTCCCTAGGTCGGAGTGAGTTGATATCGAGTCAAATCCTCTTTTTTATTTTCAAATATGATACCAATTGTAAAGGGAAAAAAATGAATAAAATGACTCTGTAAAGAACCATCATTCCTCATTCCTCACTCGCTTTCGCTAAAAAAATTTCTACTGATTAAGCTAATCATGGGGATTGGGGTCATCGTCGTCAAACTCTTGTTACAAAAAGTTGGATTTGAAAACTTTCTCCTAAGAAAATATGTCGACTTATATTTTGGTAGAAAACATAGATTTCAAAGCTTTATATGGAAATCCTTTTGCCCCAAAATACCTTTACCCTTATCGATTTGACTTGGATTGGTTTGAGTGCCTTTTGAAGATCCTATATTCTGAGCATCATTGGAGACATTGCCTATTTTTTCCATTCTCCTAATTGAACTCTTCGCAAGGTTATCCATACTAAGTGTTCTAGCCTAAGTTGACTCGCTTGATATTAAGAAAAAAAACGGCAGCATACATCATCTATACGTACAAAGTCACGGAGAAGAATCTGATCCTACATGGGAAAAAATAATCCCGCAACATAAGGCTCCTACCTCGCTTCTCATCTTCCCCTAAAAAACTTCGCATTGGATCATGCAAAATGATTTCACATCCTTATCCATAGATCTCTCGTTTTTTCTTAAATGCGAAAAATTATTTTAAATAATTAATCAACTCATCTAGCAAGGTAGTGCTTGAACCTCACATTCGCGAAAAAACTGGTAACATCACTCCCTAACAATTGGGAGAATCCTATCAGCATGCATATGTATTTAGCATTGCCTTTACATTTCAATACATTGGTTGCAGCAGTGATTCTCTCTGAGGACTGGAGATAAAAATTCGACCCATAATCTTATGCCTCGAAACCTTCAAGTGTTTTCAACGAAATTCTAAGAGAGGTTACGTGACTACTTATTTTACTATTGGAATGGTCTAGCAAATTACGTACAGTGGACACTAGCTAACTTGTGAGCAACATCTTCCTAGTATATTTGCCGACGGCCTATTCAATATTCAAAAGTCGTTCTAGAAAAATCATTTTCTTTGTTTCATTCTATGACTCCTCTGCTCCCTGAGGGAGACTTCTTTTTAGTTGCTAGTTGGGTTAGGCCAACAAAGAAGGACATGAGACTAATATATCCTATTACATTTCATCTAAAACATGTTTATCACATGAATTGTTTTATGTTTTTGTAATTTTAAAATTAAGTATTTTATAAAACTATTATTTTATTAATTTATTATTTTTCTCAGAAAAAGAAGGGGTGGAGAACCCGCTCCCATTTGGCCCGTGAATTCGAGAAAAAGATAATATAAAGTTCTTCTTGAAAATTTGATATATATATATATATATATTTAGCGTAAAAAATTATTAATATCATCGCCAGTTGCCAAACAGTACTTATCTTGGTCCAAATTAACCATGTCTTTGGAGATCCAACAGTTTTCTTGGTTATTCATTGGGTTCAGCAATTTAATTTATATCTCAAAACTATTTGAACCCTTGTAACTTCAAAGAAAATGGGGGTTCTCATCCTCAAGCATTGTACTAAAAATAGGGTAAAAGGAAATGGGATGTACGAAATTGTGGCAAAGGGAGGTAGTGCTGCTGCTGCTGAAAAATAATAAAAATGTCTCCCCTTTTCCCAACCAAAGTTGAAATTGAGTCTGTAATTTTAAGTCACTCACCGATCCCAATAAGATAACTTACCTCATCTCATAAGGTAACAATTATTAATTGGAAACGATTCTATATATTTAAGAAAGGTATGTAGAATTTGCTAGGCTGAGGCTGAGGCTGAGCTGCCACTGCACGGCGTGTCAACCTTTTGTATTTACTGTTGTCTTCATCATCATAACACGGTACAGCCACAGAACACAACTGGGTCTCCCTCTCCCATAAGGTTATGTATTTAGCCTGTAAAGAAAACCCACCATCGCAACTTTATAGATCGATTCACTCTCATCCACAAAATTTTAACTGGGAATTACTATCCTCTCAATTTTTGGTTATTTTATAGCTCTTCATATATTTACTAACATGTACTATTACTTTATAAAACTCAAAATTTATACAAACCATAAATAAGTAAAGAAGGTTCTTGTTCAAGCATTCACAATCAATGTAAAAGTAGAAATTATTATGAGCCAATATATTCTTTTAAAAATAAAAATAGAGCTAATTAATTACAATTTTTGTTCACTGAAATGATGAATCAAACCAAAATATACATTTCAAAAAATTATATATTACTGGACTTATTGAAATAGATAAACCGCGACATCCAAGAAAAATTCAGTATTTTTTATAGTTTTTTTTGTATAAAATATATTTCTATAAGATATAACTCTTACAAGTGTTACACCCTCAGTGGTGTGATAAAAGTGATGTACAGTACACAATCAAATATTTTTTATTTTAAAAAAATACATAGGTAGTTTATCCATAATTTCGTATTTTTAGAGGAGCATTATTAAGCAACTGACCTGACATAATGTCGGACAGTCGAAACAACAGATATTGAGACAGACGCTACATTGTGATCGTAGCTACTGTTAGTTAAAACGTACATGACTAATTTATGAGCCACGAAATTATAAGAGCGACGAGTAAAATTAATAAAAACACATGTTAGATTGTAATTTTTATTTACAAACTAATTATAAGAAGGTATAATAAGTTATATTTAAAAATTATGAATGCAATATAAATTAAATATGAATTGTCTAAATTATATTTTTAAAAGTAAATTGCACGAAAAGTATGTGCGGTAAGATAATCATGTAGGTATGAAATTTATATATTAACATATAAAATATTATTTATTGATTAAGTAGTATTTATTTCTTAATTTTTTTGTTTTAACTTATTTTTATAAAAAATCTATTAGAAATGGACTATTAGTAATTTAATAAAACAAAATCATTAAATGGCCAAAAGGGTTATTTAACAAAAATTTGTTACATTGATTAAGTAGTATTTATTTCTAAATTTTTTTGTTTTAACTTATTTTTATCAAAAAAATCTATTAGAAATGGACTAAAAATAGTAATTTAATAAAACAAAATCATTAAATGGCATAACAAAAATTTGTTACATAGAGCGGCAATAAATTTTTTGATTCGGTGACCTACGAAATTATAAAAAAAGAGCTGTAAATGCGTCACTTAAAAACAGGTTTTAACATACGTGCCTAACTGCAATTACCTCAAATATATTTAACTTCATTTTTGTTAAAACACTAATATTTATGTAATTACTCTGTAGTATAATCAAATTTTAGTACGGATTACATTAAAACACCATTTTATGTCAAAATAATATAATATTTAGGGAAAATTTATTTAGCTACTCCTAAATTTTTTTTGGCATTGTACATATTCTGAATTTGCAAAATTATCCCTGTTAATACCCAATACCCATTTCCATTTATTTTTACAAAATTTTGTTCAACTTAGATGTAAAAAGACTAAAATAGCCATATAAGTGCTTTAAATTTTCAAAATGCGTCATTTTACCGTCAATCTCTCTTCTTCTTCTTCCATACCTCACTCTTTTTTCTGCTTATCTCTCCTCCTCTCCATTTTTCCTTCACAACGTCTCACCATAATCCCTTCCCAAATATGAATATCAAATTTAATTTGACTTTTAAGTTTCAAATCAAATTAATTTTTTATTCTTGTTAATTATTTTGGTTTTGTTTTATGGGTTCACCGCAGTCATGTTCGGGTTCTCGTGACTATACCTGCCTAGCACCCTCTCCCACGAGCTCCACGTCAAAATGCTTCCCCAAATCACCATCAATCACATCCCCACGATCATCGGCTCGAAGATCTTCTTCTTGTTGTGCTGGATCGCGAAGAGGTACCCAGTACTCTTCCTAACATATGAATCGTAGGGAAGGTAATCGAAAAAATTAAACCCTAACTTAGTTTGTTGTTCCAGAGACAGAAAAGTCGCACCTTTGAGAGTCCAATCCAATGGGGTCTTGGAGTTGCCGATCGCGAGGACCTGCCAGCACTTGACAAGGTTGCAAAGCGGGTCGGTGAGGTCGGTCGAGATGGAGACGACGATCCACTGCTCGGATCTGAAGCTCGAGTACGGAGATGACTTGTCGGAGATGACGACGATGGAGCTCCAGTCGATCTGGGCCGTTAGATCTGCTTGTGGTTAGATTCTCAGTGTGGAGGTAGAGGAGCACGGCGGATTCGCCGACGTTGTAGAGGAAGAAGATGGCGGCGACAGTGGCGACGATTTTGAATAGATTCTCGGAGATCCATGTGGAGAATTCGAGACTCTTTGCTTCAAAAAATCGATTTAAGTGATGAGTTGGTAATTTTTTGATATGGGGTTTTGGGGATTTAGGACCAACATTGAATTGAAAATTGAAACTCCTAAAACATGAGAATTTTTTGACATTGTGATATTCATATCAAATTAGAATTGCTCTTCATTTCATTTCAATTTCAATCACAAAATCAATTTTTTTTTCAAATTTTCACCAATGGCATGTAAAATATAAAAAAAATTAATAATTAACAACTCAAAAATTAATTGCATAGAAGGAAAAAAAGGAGAGAATAAGCATAAAAAGAGCGAGGTATGGAGGAAGAAGAGAGATTGAGGGTAATAGGGCACATTTTCAAAATTTAAAACCCTTACAGGGACATTTTAATTTTTCACCTCAAAATTTAACAGAGTTTTGTAAAATATAGACGGAAATGGGAATTGGGTACTAACGGTAACAATTTTGCAAATTCATGGTAACCAAAATGATAAAAAAAATTTAGACGTAGTCAGGTGAAAACACGTCAAATTTTATGTTAGTCATGTGCCATTATCCCTAACATTTATACATCAAATGATATTTGAGTTGAAATTCTTTTTAATTAAGGATAATTACACCTCATTTTACTTGTTATCACATGTTTAGCCATTTATATTTAGTAATGATGACACTTTGTTATACCTAATTATAGCGAAATTATACTTTCATATCTTAACTAATTTTCTCTCTTTTTAGTACCCTAATTAATTTTTTTGACAACTTACTGATAAAATTTTTAAAATACCTAAATTACCCCTGATTCAATTGAAAAAATATATATAATTGACACATAAATACCTAAACAATAAAATTGACACATATAATAGAATTGAAAAGGTTGCTTATCGGGTAGTTTAGGTATTTTATGTGTCAATTATATTTTTTTTTCCAATTGAATCAGAGTTATTTTATGTATTTTAGGCATTTTAAGGGTAGGTTGTTAATAAAAATAGTTAGGGTACCAAATAATAGAGAAAATTAAGTATACTATGAAAATGCCAGTTGGCTCGTCCAAAGTAGTAATTGGTGTGTGTTTAGTATGCAATAATCAAGCTTTCAACTTTCAAAGCAAGATTAAAACCGGGGAAGCTCAAACTCACACTTCCATTAATTCCATTATCCACCAGATAGCAGAACAAAACCAAATGCAATTTATTTCAAATGAAAATTAGCAATTAACGCTCAAATTCTAATAAGATAAGATAAAGAATCAACATACATTCACTATCACAGCTTCACTGATTCTTTTTTTTTCAAATCAAGCAGAACAACTTTATTAAATATTGACTGCAACAAATACAACAGAGAGAATATAGAATATATTCTATAACTTTCTCCAAGCCAGAGCCCATAAAAAACAAAGATGATCAAGTACAAATTGTCATCCGATAACCTGACTTATATACAATCTAGAAAAGAACATAAAAGTAGTGATAATACTCGTCGTCCGAATCCAGTAACAACTCTTCCCAATTCAACTAACAACGCCATGAAGATCGACATTTGCATCATTCTTCAAGGCACACAACTTGACGTCACAAGGGCATCTATGGTCAACGCGAACCACCCACAAACAAGCCGTTGGGTGGGGGGGACCCCTCTCAACTCGGGCCCACTTGGTGTGGAATTTGAGATAGAGCAAGCTCAAATCCGAACAATCGAAAAATGAGAGACCGAGAGAGCGCTTCTCCCGAGATTCCTCACTAAAGTGTTGCGGGACTGGATACCCGCGAGTCTTGAATCACTAGGTCACACCCCGACCAATAGAACCCACCTAAAACACCAAAGAACATATTGACCAAAGTGCCACCCAAATCTCCCCTTCCGCTCTCCTTCACTACTTCACCAATTCTAGTTGAAGCTTTTCAAGCCAAACACAATACCAAAAATTGTAACATGAGATTTGACTATTTATAAAATTTCAATACATAAAAGGAAAGTAAATATACATTACAATTCTTTTATCTGTCAAAATAAACCAAACTGAACCAACTGAAATGTCATAAATGAAAACACTCAGTAATTAAAGTAAAACGAAAATCAATTAGAACCAATTGCAATGTTCGAAATGATCGTAGTCGCTAATATGTTATGGTGCAAGGATCACTTGGAATCGACAGTGGTGCGAGGATTTCGCCGATTCGTTTCCACCAGAGAAAAAAAAATATTTCGAAATCAGGAATTGATTTTCTTGGCTGTGATTGTGGCTCTTTCACGTCACCAGTGAGGTATTCTCTTTAATTCTCTTGCTATCGCCACCACGCTTCATAAATTCAATCGAGATCTTGTAGCAATTTCCAAATCTCGTCGCGATTGTTGCGAAATTGACAAAATTATATCGAAACACACAAAAATTGGCCATGCAAATCTTTCGGGTACCGACAGACTCGACGCGATGGAATTGGCTCACCACGTTGATCAGTTCTTCGGCGACGTTATGAAACGAGAGATAATGCTCGACGCTACTGTGGTGGTACCATAAATTCAAATTTTCAAAAGAGAGATTAAAATTTTAGGAATTTAAATAGATAACATTTGCTTACAAATTTAATTGAGGTTACTTACAAAAATTTGCACACTTACAAAAATTTCAGTCAAAATCTTAATGTAAGAAATTCTATTCCCTATCGTTGTATTGTTCCTATTTACTTTCTTTGTTGGAGCTATCGAAATTCCTTTCAATCAAGAAGGGCAAGAAGGGGGTGGTTTGGATATATTGTCCAAATTCTTAACCCCGTCTAAAAACCTTTTACATCAAAAGTCAAATAATTATGTGGGTTGGCATGAATTTATAACAAATGCAACTTTGAGTATTCTTTTGACAAAATTTCATTTACTATTTTTTCTCGTAATGGGTGGAGTAAGTTATAAAACACATCATAATAAGTGCAGTGAAGTGTAATTATTCTTTTTATTCATGTTATATTTTAACATTTTGATGCTCTTTTGTTTTGTTGCTTTTTTTCAATACAGAGGTAAAAAAAATAAGAAAGTTGTAGTTTTACAAAGTTGAAAATAAAAAGTTCATAACAAGTATGTTAAGTTGTAAAACAAGTGATAATAAATATAGTGGATAAAGTATAGTGCAGTTATTATATAGCGTTTCACCGTACATTACATCCATTATACAAAGTTAATTTGTAATTACTTAATTATGTTTTGTTACACATTACTCATTTCCATTAAATTTTGGATGAAAATCATTTTTTTAAATAAAAAAAGTCGAAAAATCCCTGTGTGAGGTCGAACGGTCTCCGTTTGATCCCGCTCAACCTCAAAATTAAATGTTAATTTGTCTCGTAGTGGCTATTTAAGGCCAATTAGGGATAATTTTATGCTTGTTGGTGTTTCGTGAGCTTATGCATGAAATGGAGCAAAATGGACTAGATATCGAGCTTGCAGACCAGCTGACTTGTGAGCGCCGTAACTCTCACATACAAAGTCCAAATCGAGAAAAAGATATGTCTAGATTGAAGAGAACGGAAAAGGCTACAATTCTTGTGAATGAAGTTTTTGTATTGGAGGTCAACATAGTTGTCGATCAACACCTCCCAAAAACCAAAATTTCTAGAAACTTTCGTTGACGGGTTGGCGATGGGTTGGCGACGAGTTGTCGATCAGCACCCCATGGTGTCGATTCACACCCCCAGAATCCGCAACATCTATTTAAGGCCATTTGACCTAGGGATTGGGAGAGCTTTTGAATCCACCATTTTACCTACCATCCTATAAGCTCCGACAGCTCATTCTCTTGCCTTCTTCCATCTCATTGAAGTTCCAAGTGGATTCTTCATCAAATCTTGAATCCTCAAGTTTTGGAAAGAGGAGGATGAGGCAAGTTTCACCACCCAAACACCAAAGCTTAAATCCTACACCAATTTCTCTATTCTAGAAGGGCAAGAGCATCAAGAAGTGAAGATTGGACCAAGCTTGAAGACTCATCCCACACAAGAACACCATTAGAGCATTTCCTTTTATGTTTATTTTGATGTCTATGTTAGTTTTTACTATTTGTGTGATAATTTGTGGATTAAGCACTATGGTTGAGGGCTAAAACCCTTAACCATAGGTGCTAAACACGGTAGACCTTGATTTATTGCTATTTGATGAAATAGTTTTAGGGAGATGATTGAGTTGTGTGGTTTTCTTGCTTTAATTCATGCTTGCTAGGTAGAACACATAGAATGTATGCTAGGGTTTCCCGGACCTAGGTAGCATTAGGTGTGAGGGGCTCGAACCGAGTTTTGACACCCCGGCGTAACACTTAGCCCACTTAGTATGCGTGCTTAGGAACTATATCGATCTCGAGAGAGAAGGATAGTCCCGGGCCCACGAACCACCGAGTGCTAGGGGTTCGATGCCGAGCGAAGATGGCCCGGATTAACACTTAGTTTAATATTGTCGGGCGAATGCAATTTCAAGTGACTTCGAACCGAGAGGGCAATGAGTGACTTGAAATTAGGCCAATTCCAATACCGAGAAGCGGGGTTGGTAATTAAGACATATATTCATCTCGTAATCACCTAAAGAACTATGAAATCGTTATAGTAATTCACTGTCTGCATGTTTAGCACTCTAGGCATTTTCCATTACTTGTTAATTACCACACCAGTTACTTGCTTGTTTCTTTTGATTAGAAAATACCAAAAATAGTAGTTTTGAGACCCTTGACACAAACATACATTCGACCTAAGATACTCATTAGTCCCTGCGGATCGACCCGGTTACTTACCGGTTTACAAATACTATAACTTGTTCGCGTACTCTTGCGCGGGGAATTCGGGAAGTGACGTTCGCACTACACTTTCCAGCCCAACCCCTAAAATAACCTTAAATTTTGAAATGATACCATCTCATCTCATTTTCTCTCTATCACTCCAAAAATTGATACTACATCTCTCTCTTCTCATTCACAATCTCATATCTTCCTAACTCTCTAAAACAACCAATCGAGCCACAAATCTTACAAATTTAACTCTTGTAACTTCACAAATCGCACCACTTTCTCTATTGATAATCAATCTTTAATTTTTGTATATTTCACTCATGTTTTTATAACACACCGTTCACGAATCTCTACAAATCAATCAATTTTATCTAATAGTACTTTGAGCCTGGAATGTGCTTTTATTATATAGAAATATAATTATATATATTAATATAATGTAAGCCTGGAATCCATTTTCATATTTTAGATCTCTCTTTTCCTTACAATACTTTTTTAACATCTTTCTTATTTTGACATGATCTTTTTAATTATAGAAATGCCATATTTGGCAATTTGAAAATGCAAGATTTGAGCCCCATAAAAAAAATACTGCTCCAATTGCATTCCCGTGCAAACCCCACACAAATTCGAACCCATCCGAACTCTTGATCCATCCATTCGTTTTGCGAGAATAATTTAGCGCGGGACATGTAGTATGCGCGCACTGTGCACATAAGTGAGGGGCAGTTCCGTATTTTTGCGCAGCAAAACGCACTTTACACTTAAGTGTTCGCAGTAAAAAGTTTAGTTTTCTCAGTGTAATATTTGCATTTTCAGTAAAAAAAATTTCATCTTCAGTAGAACAATTTTGTTATTTTCGTTTTTGCGATAGTGTTTAATGAGTTTGGAGATTGATTTTTTTTTATTATAATTTCAATTATCTAGGATTAAAATTTTTATTTGCAGTAGAAATTTTGCATTTTCAGTAGAACAAATTTTTGATTTTCGCTTTTGCAATAGTGTTAAATGAGTTTCGAAATATTCTATTCTGAATGTTAGACTATCTACTTCCAACACTGAACATTATACTCTGAATTTAAACATTATACTCTCTGTGTTAAACATTCTACTCACAATGTTGAACATTACACTCCCAATTTTGAACATTCTACTCTCAATTTGAACATTCTACCCCAGTGTTAAACATTACACTCTCAATGTTGTACTAGAAAGCTAAAATTCTACTCTTCACGCGCCCGAAAATACACGAAATTACCCCACTTAAATGCACAGTGCGTGATGACACATGTAGCGCGCCGTTTTAATCACAATATATGAGTGGCTTACGATTTGTAACACAAAGAAATTAATTATTTTTGACAATTTTTAAGAAAAAATTGACTGAAATTATTTTTAAATCAGAATTAATGAGTTGGGCCAGATTAAATCAAAATTAATTAGATTTAGTCGAAATTAATTGTTTTGGAACGAATTTTCCCTGATTGGCCGATATTTGATTGGTATTTTGGCAGATACTAGCCGTCTCGTCTTGAGGATATGAAAAATCTTGATTTTTCACCGATATCTCGTCATATCCATAACATTGGTTGGGAAGGAGGATTTAGGTTCCAAAAATATATTTTTCATGCTCTTTTGACATTTTTAGGGGATGCCTCTGTCATTCTCTGGCATCTCTATGTATTTTTTTCGGCGAGATTCCAGTCCACAAGAGTATCTATGATCGGCTAAGGAAGGAAGAGGGTGTTATGAGACATTTATGCCCCCGATTCTTCCATAGATGAATCCCATAATAGGTTTATTTGTATTATTATTGTTTGTTTCTATTTGTAGGTGGAGCATATGAATTCAATGGAGGTTGAGACTTAGATGGAGAAGGTGATAAAGAACATTTTTTCCATTTTTTAAAAATTTAAAATTTTCATCATAAATATAACAGCGTTCAAATAAAGTTTAACAAAATAAAAATAGGTGAGTTGGAAATGTATATTTTTATTTATGTAGTAAATCGTAAAACGTGTCATAACATATGAAGCAACGTGTAATTATCCTTAAATATAACGAAACATAATTATTATCCTTTTTATCTAGCCTATATTTTAACATTTTGATGCTCTCTTACTTTGCTGTTAATTTTCTTGAATGTGAGGTAAAAGAAGAATAAAAAACCGTGTGATAATAATAATTGCAATGAAGTGTAATAATCTTCATTTTTTTACCTTAAATTTTAACAATTTGATGCTCTCTTGCTTTGGTTTGGTTTTTCTTGTCTGTTTTTGAGTAGTGAGGTAAAAGAAAAAGAAGAAATCCTTGGTTTGAAACAAGAGTAGTGGAGATAGAGATTAGAGAAGAAGGCATGGTATGCTAACTTGATTGGTCTGGCAGGAAATAGGAGGTGGGGACTGGGAGGATCTCCCTCAGTTTTACAATACGCCTCATACGTCAAATCAGCATTTTCTTTTCCCAAAATGCCCTCTCCTTTCCTCTCCTTTACTTTATTTCTTGAGAAGGTGTGGTGAGTGATGGAGGCATGAAATGATGATGCAGTCAGTTTTAGGCGATAATTAATAAGGTAATGAGCTCGGTAGTGAATAATGATGGTGGGAGTGAATTAGTTGTTACTGTGTTGTACAGGGAAAAGGATTGAGAGAGAAAACAGACGTAACGTAACACTGAGCGAGTCAGAGGGGACCCTACAGCTAGTGGCACACAAGGTCGTGTCTCCATCACCCCTTGTCATCTTCTGCCGCGAAACCCGGACTCCAGTCATTCCATCAACGGCTAAGATCACACAACAACCTCAACCCTAACCCTACTATATGTTATTATGTGGGGTAATTAGTTATTATTTGAGTCACAAGTCACAAGTTAATACAATAGCACCGTTGCTTGGCCTTGTGGCTTACGACACTAAATTCCCAAAACGACGTCACCATTGGCACCCTCTTCCTTGTCTGCTCGCGTGCCCTTCTTTTTCGCCCATCTTTGTCAGATCCACCCCACCCCACCCTTTCCCTCTGCTCTGCTCTCTTCTCTTCTCTGACCTCTCTCTCTCTCTAGGGTTTTGGGTCTCAAGCGTTGGTGTTAACATAAAAACACCTCTCCTCTCCTCTCCCACACCATTTCCATTTCCACCACATTCTACTCTCAAATGCATCCCTCCCCACCCTGACGAGTAAGCGCTCTCCTTCCTCCCTTTATTGTTTCAAATATGCAAATGTTGAATTTATCAGAAAACCCACATCCACATCCACATCCACATCCACTAGGGTTACGATTGTCATATTCTTTTCTTCTCTTTCTCTAGCTCCTCTTCCTGGGTAATTCTCACTTCTACTTCTTGGAGGAGGTTATATATTTATTTACATGTTTGTTCTGGTCACCCCTACTTCTTGCTTCAGATCTGTGTTTCTTACACCTATTTCTTCATCCTCTTGGTCTCGCTTGGTATCACTAATTTGCATTTAACCCATCAACAAATTCCTCTCCCACTTTCATACATACTTTATTGCTTTCCTCATCACATGGTAATTCTTCAGATTCTGCATAATATTTTATTAGTTCAATGAGTCGTGTGCCCATTTTCATTTAATATTGAGTGTGGTAAATAAAATAATGATGCTCCTTTCCTCCCCCATTTGGAAATAATCTTATATACAACAGAGTTGAGATTTATCCTACTCTTGCTTCATCATTTATTCCATTTGCTTACCTTTTCAAGCCATAACATCTTACTTTGATTCTCTTATATATATGTGAATGTGAATCTAGATTTCAACTTTTTGCAGGATCTGCTTGGCTTTTATCAAGATGCTCTCTCTATTTTATTTCTCAGCTAATCATGTTATATGCCTTCCCTTCCCTTCACTTGCAATTGGTTTAGTCCATTATCTTTTTGTTAACCCCTAGGACATGATACTTCTGGTTTCAAATTATCACATGGTAAACATTAGTAATGTTGTTTTTGCTGGGGGTAAATTTTCTGGCCAGACTGTTTCCAAACTAAAAGAATGTAAGTCAGATTGGAATTCATCCATGTATGCATTTATTTACTCTATATCACATTTTATTATGATATTTATCAGGATACACGGTACAAAGTATG
The DNA here is from genome assembly GCA_963920655.1 of Geranium rotundifolium. Lineage (NCBI taxonomy): Eukaryota > Viridiplantae > Streptophyta > Magnoliopsida > Geraniales > Geraniaceae > Geranium > Geranium rotundifolium. Next base: position 22,782,755 of record OY987317.1, on the reverse strand, counting down.
AAATTCATTTCTGGTTGGTGCTTTTCCCCAATAAATTACAAGATAAAATGTAATAAAGAGTAATTAAGTGCACACATGCATGAATTCCAATCTGACTTGCATTGTGTTACTTTAGCACCTGATCTTGGTATTTTATTTTATCCTGGACTGAAAATTTACCCAAGAAAAAAACCACATTGTCTTGATCTTGATGTGTCTGCAAGTTCTTTTGATGATAAGGTATCGCCTATATGCAGGATTGTAAAATACGGTACGTGGTAGTGGGACGGAGAGGGCCTTGTAGGTATTAATCAGAGATTAGATGAAAATACATTGCTTAATCGGGAATTATAGAGGTGTAATAGGGGATTTTTACAATATTGCCTAGATGTCATCTCTTAATTTAAATATATTATTGTTTCTGCTTGACAATCTCTCCTAGCAATTGTTCATAAGCTGTGTCTGTAACTCTGGTAATGCATGTCTTTCTATGAACCCCTGCTAATGGTCTTACTTTGCATCAGTTGCTTATACACTAATGCTATGGTTTTACTTGTGATTTACAGATACATTATGAAGAGTTTGACTTCAAGGAAATGGGCAGTGATGTGTACACCTGGAAATGAAGGATAGACAGCGTTGGAGATCTGAGGAGGACGCTTTGTTACGTGCATATGTGAAACAATATGGGCCGAGGGAGTGGAACCTTGTCTCGCAGCGCATGAACACGCCCTTAAATAGAGATGCTAAATCCTGTCTAGAAAGGTGGAAGAACTATCTGAAACCCGGCATCAAAAAAGGATCCCTCACTGAAGAGGAGCAGCGTCTTGTCATACGTCTTCAGGCCAAACACGGCAACAAATGGAAAAAAATTGCAGCCGAAGTTCCAGGCCGTACTGCTAAGAGACTTGGAAAGTGGTGGGAAGTTTTTAAGGAGAAGCAGCAGCGAGAGCACAAGGAGAACAACAAGACCGTGGAGCCGATTGACGAGAGCAAGTACGATAGAATTCTAGAGACCTTTGCAGAGAAGCTTGTGAAAGAGAGACCTGCCCCGACATTTCTCATGGCTACTTCCAATGGAGGCTTTCTTCACAGTGATCCACCGCCTGCTTCTGCCCCAACTGTGTTTCCTCCGTGGCTCTCTAACTCCAACGCCACCTCGCCATCCCCTTCTGTAACCCTGAGCCTGTCTCCGTCAACAGTTGCTGCTCCGGCGCCAATCCCATGGCTGCAGCCTGAGAGAGGGCCTTTTGGTATGGCGGCACCGCCACATGGAGTGATATCAGAGTTGGTGGAGTGCTGCAGGGAACTGGAGGAAGGGCACAGCGCATGGGCAGCGCATAAGAAAGAAGCGGAGTGGAGGCTGAAGCGGGTGGAGTTGCAGCTGGAGTCGGAGAAGGCGTGCAGGAGGAGGGAGAAAATGGAAGAGATAGAGGCAAAGATAAAGGCTCTGAGGGAAGAGGAGAAGGCGAGCATGGAGAGGATAGAAGCGGAGTACAGGGAACAGATAGGTGGGCTGAGGAGGGATGCAGAAGCCAAGGATCAGAAACTGGCAGAGCAGTGGGCGGCCAAGCACTTGCGCCTCACAAACTTTCTTGACCAGCTAGGATGTCGTCACAGATAGATTTCCTTGTAAGCTCGTCTTAGCTCTCTTCTAATATGTTTAAACCTTCTGAAATTCTTATATCAGTTCAGTGCCAATTTACATGAACCTACCTTCCTGTCTAGTTGAATGCGCTATAATAATGTAATGCATATTGTTTGCTACCTTCTATTTCTATGTGAAAGGCTTGCTTGATTTCATGGTCTTAAGCATCATCCAGTCCTTTGGGTGTGTAGGGTTTGCATACTCACGGTACAGTATTCATACAACATATCCTTTACCTTCTTTGGTTATTTTGTCTTTCTTACTTTTGTGAGAGGATTCAATACACTACGTATACCTCAATATTTGAAATCTAACATTTTAAGGTGTTCAAGTTTGAAAATGGCAGTAAGTCTAAACTTAAATTTTGGAATGAAGCAAAACTATCTATTTTGGAATGATCGAGTTTTTGACAAATGGTATATATCTACTCTTATTAATTTTTCATGTGTCATCATCCAAATTTGTTAGTTCTTAAACAAGATACCCATTTTCTTCTTATTTTGCTTTTAAAATTTCAACACATTGTCATACAATAAGTAATATATACAACTATTTCTTTTTTATCAAAAACTCAGGAAATTGTGTATTAAGATTTAGGCTCGAAATTGAAATAATGCATGATCCAATAGTTTTGACGGTACGATGAGCTTAACTTGAAACTATTTTTGGTGTTTCAACAATAAGAGATCATGTGATCAAATTTGAGTAGTCTGATTTTGGTACAAAACCATTAAATTTATAAGATAATGTTGCATGTCCATTCAACAAGGATAGCTAATTTCCAAAAGCAGAGCAATCCATCCGAGTAAATTTCCACAAATTTGTCGTACGGTTTATTTTTGTAAACATTTCCAAGTTCCTTTAGTTTTGAGAAAGTGGAGCTCCAAATTTACATTTTAAAATTTCAGAATTCAACACATGTAGTTTCTCCTAATTGAATTTTCGCCCAATTGAATTCAACACATGTAGTATGTGAATAACTTAAAACATAGCATATTCATAATAGACTTTGGGTTCCATTTTCCCTGCGGTATCTATCTCACGTCTATTCTATTCCAATTTATGTTGAACCTCTTTAAAGTGTGAGTTAAGTGAATTAAAAATTAAATAATTATGTATAAGGAAATACAAATACACAATCTCTTGAGATCATGATGTGAGGTTGGAGAAGAAAATTGGCCAAATGCTACGTCGGTTCCTCAAATTGATCGGGTGTTTGGCTGGAGGTTTCATAATTAGGGGTTTGGCCGAAGGTTTCGTGTCGATAACTAGCAAAATATATCAGTAAATTCGGCTCAGACCTGGTGCACCACTATTAAACTTGTAGATCTGATTTCGTCTTCTTCTCTGCCGAGCATCGATCAAGGGATAACTAGTCTTCTTGCCATCATGAAGAAGAAATGCTATATCTGTTCCTCAAATTGATCGGGGGTTTGGCCGGAGGTTTCGTAATCAAGGGTTTGGCAAAAGGTTTCTTGCTAATAACTAGAAAACTCTATCAGTAAATTTAGCTCAGACCTAGTGCTCCACCATTAAACTTGTAGATTTGACTTCATCATCTTCTTTGCCGAGCACCGATCGAGGGATAACTAGTCTTCTTGCCATCATGAAGGAGAAAAGTATACTGAGTTACATACAACATAAAAAAATTACAGAGAACATAATTGATGTATATCATGAATTACAAACTAATATTTTTAGATCCAGCTGCAACTTTGGTTCCAGTCTTCCAGACTTCGTCTGACGATTGTTTTCGAGCTCTAGTGTGATGCGTACACATCCTAGAAAGAATTCATGCCTGGCAGCTTAGGCCATATCATATTTGGCAGGGGAGACCAAGTTTAGTGTCCGAGATGGAGCAAATCGGAGCTTCAAAAATGGGATGAATCACCAGTCTTTGGAGAGGGAGTCATTAGTCATGAACAACAAAGAGAAGATGTCGGCTCTAAACTACACTGAGAGAAGATGTAGTTATTATTAGAAATAATATCACGTAAGTACACCTAAAATATTCTTTTAACTTTGTAGGTTACCTAAACGAAAAATATTATCACCATTAAAAACTATATTACTGTTTTATGTAAAATGACGATTTTGCCCCTTTTGAATAACTGATGTATGTTAAAGGTCAAGGTCATATTAGTGTTTTCGTATAACTAGAGAGAATCGGTTTAAATTGGGCCAATTATAATCAAATCCCCTGCGTATATTCAAGGATTTGGGTCAATTTTTAAGGTATTTTTGGTAAGAAACACAAGATATGTTTTTCGCCCATCCACCTCCTCAACCCCTAGACGGAGATGGCCATCATCATTAGAATCAACCTCATCCCCACAATTTTTTTCAATCTCCTCAACGATATCGAGGTCACGCTGCACCCAATTTTGGTGAAGGAGTGTGAGTTTGCTTGAGAAGAATTACAAATCAGAGAAAGCCAAGATCAACATCATCGCCAGACCCAACAAATTGCCCTTTTACAATCGCTTCCATCTCATCGTCACTGCCGTCAAACCCTTCCCGCCTCTCTTCACAAACCTTTCCGTCGAGATCCAGGCGATCTCTTAGTACCGTGCGACTCAATCCTCAAATCCGGCTGGATTCCGACTTATCGCCGTAACCCTATGTCGTCAAGAGGCCTAAGATCTTGAACTAATGTCACACTTTTTGGTCATATAGTTAAGAGTGTTCCTATTCCAACCAAAACCCGGCCCGCCCGCCTAACTGAATTGGCCCCCGACCCGTTGGGCTTCACCCGCTGAAAGAGATCACCACGGGTTCCAAACGATGAATATCATGCAGCGGACTTTATGTAACCGTGGTGATCGTAAAAAGCTAAGATCTTAATGCCATTTGAACATGTTATAAACATAAATATAAATATGATGTTTACCTCTTGTAATCGACAAAAACACAAGTGTAGTGTTCTCTCTATCAAGTCCACACAAGCACCACAACCGAAATGATTTTTCACTCAATATTTTGCTAGAAATTTTGAGAGAAAACAAGACAACAATGGAGGAAGAGAGGGAGCTGAAAATCAGCAATGAGGGAGAGAGAAAGGAGGGAGAAGTTGCTGAAAAATTCAAGAAATAATTAAATAGATATTATGTGATTTTAATTTGAAATTAAATTGAATTTCAAAATTAAAATTGCATTATCTATCCCTTTATTCTTTCTTATTTGCATTTGTTCCCTCTCTTATCTTAAATCCCTAAATGGGCTTTAAGCCCGTTTAACTAAAACCTAAATTAAACCCATTAACTTGAGTTCTAATTTCGGTTTAGTCAAAACGGCTCAATTTCCTCGAATTGATTTCTTCAACCGTCTGGTTAAAACCTTAGGCCATAAAACTACTGAATTGTTCTCAATTCTCATCCATAATTGTTGTCATGTATCGTGCTTAATGCGTGTGACCCTCTAGGCTCACGAATAATTGGCAGACTGGTAAAATTACTATTTTGCCCTTTCCATCATAAGTGGCCTCTAGCAAGACATTATGATTATCCAATATTTGTGATTATCGATTATTCGACTTAACCTATTATCGTACATGTCACTGTCCTTTTATCAAACCGATATCCAGATTGATCAATAGGCATAGAATGGTCATCCTAATTTATCAATCACTGTTTCTTGATATCTGAGATGACTGAAAACTGATACTAAGGTATCACCTGCATGGCCATGCTCTTTCTTCAGTCATACTCATCAAGTGGCCTAAACGGATATCTTTCTCATACCGAAGTATGAGTGATAAATCCCTTAGACATCTTTCGAGTTCACCAATGTAATTCATAACCAAGCCAATCACAGCCGCTATGGCTACCCTTTTACAGGTAACGTTAGACTAGGTCAAACTTGGAGATTCATTACACAGTGCACACAAAGACTCCTTGGTCTCAGGATATAATGACAAGCTACGATCTGTGAGTATCTCATGACGGTATCTATGTTGCATACTCACAATCGGGTTGTCCGATATCATCGACCTGATGATATCTATGATATAACTCCGGCACATACTTTGCCATGACCAGTAGAGCGTGATCACAAGGAGTTGGTCTCATACTGATCGCTTCATAAAGAAGCTTAGCTGATCAGGGACTCATCAAATGTAATTCTTTCTAATCTACAGTTCTACTATTAGTGGTTACACACGTAATGACATAGATCAAATTACATTTGATATATTACTACAACACATTAGTAATATATGCCGATTTATTTATTCGGAAAGATGATAAAACATTACATCTGTAGATCACTTCTATATTGGACTGGGGCATAACTTTAACAATCTCCCACTTGCCCCTAGTTCCAATTTAAGTTCTGATCTACTCCCATAAACCCTGCATGTTACTCATGCCTAGGCTGCGGCTGAGCCTTTGTCAAGGGATCGGCCATATTATCATCAGTCGAATAGTGTTTAATCTCCATATCACCTCTATATGTGATAAATCTCACGAGGTGATTCCTGCTGAGTATATGTTTGGATCTGTTGTGGAATATGGGCTCTTGAGCAATAGCAACGGCACCTGTGTTGTCCCACAACAAGCTTATAGGATAAGACGCTCGCGGCGTTGCATCTAATCCGATCAGAAAGCTTCTAATCCATATGGCCTCTTTAGCTGCTTTTGTTGCAGCTATATACTCAGCCTTCATTGTAGAGCTGGCAATTTTGGCTTACTTAAAGCTTATCCAGCTGAAAGCGCCACCACTCAACACAAAATAAGTCCTGACTGAATTTTAAAGTCATCTGGATATGTCTGAAAACTAGTATCGACTTGTCCTTTGACTGCTAGTTCTCTATCTTCATCCCCATAAACCAAAATGCATCCTCGATCCTCCTCAAATATTTGAGGATGGCCCTTGTCAGCAATCTAGTGTAATTGGTCGGGGTTAGATTGGAATCTGCTGGTACAGCTTAGTGCAAACGAGACTTCCAGTGTCGTGCACATCCTGGCATACATGATGATTCTCACAACCGAAGCATAAGGGATCTTACTCATCCTGCTCAGCTTATCAGGAGTACTAGGACTCTGTAGCTTGCTGAGCTTAATGCCATGACGCATGGGTATGTATCCTTTCTTAGAATCAAGCATTGAGATCTTCTTAACACTTTACCTATGTACATGTTCTTACTTAGCAACATGTTCTGACTTTGGCCCAAAATCCTTTTGGAATGATCTGTAGAGATCCTGATGCCTACATTAAATGTAGCATCACCTAAGTCCTTCATCGATAAGTACTTCCCTAACCAAGCTTTGGTGGCAAGGTCGGGATGTCATTCCCGATGAATAGATATCAAGAATACAATATTACTCCCACTCGCTTTCTTATGTACGCAAGGCTCACTTTTGTTTTTGATGAAACCGAGTTCCCTTACAACTTTATCAAAATGACGGTTCCAACTCCCTAAAGCTTGCTTAAATCCATAAATGGATCTTTGGGGCTTCCATATCTTTCCGGGATTCTTTGGATCTACAAAACCCACAGGTCGTGTGATATACACGCCCTCTAGTAAGTTCCTGCTAAGGAAGGAGTTTTGACATCCATCTGCCATAGTTATGGCTAATAATAATAATCCGGATTAAACTGACCATTGCTACTGGTGAAAAGATGTCATCATAATCCATGTATTGAATCTGACGATAACCTTTTACAACCATCCTAGCCATATTGGTCTGAGGACTTCCATCCATGTCGGTCTTGATCCTATAGACCCACTCAGAACCGATGGGTTTTATCCCAGAGGTTTGATCCACCAAGCACCCGACTTGGTTTTCATATATGGATTTCATTTCCTCACTCATGGCATTCTACCATTTTTCGGAGTCTGGACTGGTTAAAGCTTGTCTGCAGGTTTCTGGATCATCCTGATCCACCAACATCACGTCATTTCCCTCAGTGGCTGTGAAGCCATATCTGTCTGGAACATGACGAGATCTTTCAGACCTCCTTAGACCATTTGGAATTTCTGTAGGGATTGATTCTTCATCGGCGACCATCTGAGGCTCCAGTACTTCTACATCTTGCATAGCAGGCTCCTGAATTGCTTCAGGCTGTTCTGTATCCTCTCGAATTTCTTCGAGATACACGAGACTCCCACTAGCTATTTTGGAAATATATTTCTCCAAAAATATCCCTCCTCGAGCAACAAAGACTTTGTACTCGCTGGGTATATAGAAGTTGTATCTCTTAGTTTCTTAAGGATACCTTACGAAGACACATTTTGTCTGATTTGGATGCCTGCATCTCAGCTACCCAAATCTTTTTAGGAAAAACATACTAGGATGTTTCCCACACCATATATGACTATGGTCAATTTCTTATTTGGCTACTACGCGAAGGCGCACGCATCCAAATAGAACTGACCATCTCATCCCGCTCCCATCCCAACGAATACTACGCGGAGGCGCACGCATCCACAGTAACGGGAGACGTAATGAGTGTCATATGGTGTACCTTCTGTGACTCTGGTCCAGCTCTTATTTGGCTACTACGCGGAGGCGCACGCATCCAAATAGAACTGATTACCTTATTAAGCTCGCATCCTAATGAATACTACGCGGAGGCGCACGCATCCACAGTAATGGGAGACAGAATGACTGTCACAAGGTGTACTATCGTTGTCTTCATCAGAGCCCGATTCAAAATGAATGCGGCCCCACATACGTCGGAATGTATTAGACTTAATAAGTCACTCGCCTTTCACATAAACCTATGAAAGGTGCCTTTGTCATTTTGCCCATTAGGCGAGACTTGCATCTTTCAGTTTGAGTGAATTCAAACGGACTTAAAAAGTCCACACTTGTGAAATGTTGAAATGCGTTTCTCGCTCATTAGGAAAGACTTGAATCTTTCAGTTTGAGTGAATTCAAACGGACTTAAAGTCCACACTTGTGAAGTGTTGAAATGCGTTTCTCACCTATGTGCCTTAAATGACAATCCCAGATTATAACTTGGTTTAAATCATTAGATTTAAGCCTTTTCTTATTTACGTTATAGCGATTAAGCTTACCAACGTAAATATCTGATCCTGAAGACGTGGATACCCACTCTTCTTCACATGATCCTTGTATTGCTTACAATCCCTTATTCCCGTGTCCTGGCTCATTGCAGTGATAGCATATCTCCTCCAATTTGTCCTTAGAATTCACAGCAGTTTTGGGAGCTGCTTGAACCTTTGGACGCTTGGGGTGTCTGATCTGCCCTGCAAGGTGCCCAGGAGCCTTACCCTTACCCAGATTAGCTTTCTTGAAGCTGACCTTCTTGTTACCATAAGGACCTCCTTGGTCTTGCCCTTGAGGTTCTTTTCAGTGGTCACAAGTATCCCATGAAGCTCTGTTAAGGACTTGTCCATGTCATGCATATTGTAATTTACTATGAAATCACTATATGTATCTGGAAGTGAAGTGACTGCAACATAAGATCTGCAGCCATTTCAACCTGATCATCAAAACCGAGTCTGGTTAGATGTTACTGAAGACATTAAATCTTCGTGACATGGTGACTAGCAGGGCTCCAGCTTTAAGTTTGCAAGAGTTAAGTTCTATGAAAGTATCATATCTTTTGACACGAGCTTTCTCCTTGAACATTTCCTTGACCTCTGCCTTACAGGTATGAGGGTCATCTGAAACGTTCCTGAACTGCTTCTGCAACTCTGGCATCCTATTGCCCACCATAATGCATGACACGTCAATTTGGTTACTAAGGAACTTTGATAATTATCATTAGTACCCTAGCGGCGTTCAGCGGTGGCTCAGCAGGAGGTTCCTTGGTAAGGATATACTACTTGCGTTCATGCTTGAGTACAAGCCTCAAGTTTCTATTCCAATCTGAGTAATTCACGCCCTTGAGTATGTCCTCAATCTGGACTCTTAGTGCGCTATTACTCCTTTGTGTTGTGTTTGCCTTTTAGTTCTACATGGTAAAATTAATTAAGATTTAAGTTGGAGATTAAGTTATAAAACACTTGTCTGATTCTAACATTAGAATCTGAACCAGGATCCTATCATACCCTCAATTGAAGTGAAGGGAGGCTCACTGCTCCAATTGAGAGCATCAAGGTAGGAATACATCCATCTACAAGACTATGTAGTTCCTGGCTAGGGTCTGTACTAAAAGTACACGGCATACCCTATACTGATACCCTAGGTCAGCCCTAGCTGACAATCGTAGACAAGTCTACCAAGCTTGAACTATGGATAGAACTAATGTAGCTACTACGCGGAGGCGCACGCACCCACACAGAACTACCCATCTCATCCAGACTTTTTCTCTATGAATGTTACGCGGAGGCGTACCGACATCCATAGGGTCAAAGCCCTTTTGAGTGCCCAAACTTGGATGGTATCACGCTTGACTTGTAATTATTTGCGTTTAAGTGAATTATAAAAGTCTGATTGCATATCGATACAATCTTAATCTGAAATCATCAATTTCAAATCCATGCAAAGATGATCCCTTAGCAGGTTACATGCGAGTCTGATTAAATTCCGATTTTAATCTTTGCATGTGGGTGATAGCAAATCATACATAAACTTGTATATTTAAACTATCATACATTCATACATTTAAACATATAAATGTAACGATAAAATATATGCATAGCTAAGCCCATCTTAAGTTCCTAAGAATCTAGCAATACTGATCCTAAAGACATGGTCTTCAAGATCCAAACTTGCTCCATTCTCGTGAACTCCCACTGGCTTCGAGCCTCCTCCAATCCGAGTCTCCCTCTTGACTTGATTCTTGTGTCGGTCTTCGTGATTACAAATTAAAATAAAAAAAATAAAATACACATCACGACACGCAGGCCGTATTTACTACAACCCAAAATTAAGCAACACGCAGGTTGCAAAACCGAAATTAAAATGCAAATCTAATGGGCTTAGCTAGCATCATGTGGAAAACATCATGTGATCAAAGATCATATTATCAATCAACATGCTGATCAAACAAATAAATTTTCCAAATTTTATCTTTCTTAAGTGTGGAAAAATTCCGGTTTATCGAAACCGGACGGTTTAATCGATTTATTGAATTTTGGACTGGTTCTCGCTGGTTTATCGAAACCGAACCAAATCTGAAAATTAAATTATTTTAGAGTTTCCAAATATCCTCGCGAACCAACCGGTTCAGCTCGAATCTGGTCAAGCCGAACCGGCTCAACCGAAGGTCGCCCGCGGAGGCAACCACGGTGGCCCGTGAGGGCTGCCGAGGTCGCCCGCGGGGCTGACCGTGGTCAGCCACGGGAACGACCATGGTAGCCCGCGAGGGCAGCCATGGTCGCCCGCGAGGGCTGCCATGGTCGCCCGTAGGCGACCCTCGTCGGCCCATGGTGTTGACCATGGTCTGCCCTAGGGCATTCCATGGTCCACCAAGGGACTCGACCTGGTCGGCCATGGCTAAGCCATGGCTAACCCGAAAAACCCCAAAAAAATTATTTTTTTTTCAATTTCCAAAATCAATCAAATCTGAAATTTTTTTTCAATTTACATGCATGCTAATGATGAAGAACACATATAAACATAAAAAATATCAGATTTAAACATATACAAATAAACATATCAACCATGACTCTGATACCACTGAAAGAGATCACCACGGGTTCCAAACGATGAATATCATGCAGCGGACTTTATGTAACCGTAGTGATCGTAAAAAGTTAAGATCTTAATGCCATTTGAACATGTTATAAATATAAATATAAATCTGATGTTTACCTCTTGTAATCGACAAAAACACAAGTGTAGTGTTCTCTCTATCAAGTCCACACAAGCACCACAACCGAAATGATTTTTCACTCAATATTTTGCTAGAAAATTTGAGAGAAAACAAGAGCAATAATGGAGGTAGAGAGAGGGAGAGATTTCGGCAATGAGGGAGAGAGAAAGGAGGGGAGGTTGCTGAAAAATTCAAGGATAAAAATGAATAGATATTATGTGATTTTAATTTGAAATTAAATTGAATTTCAAAATTAAAATTGCATTATCTATCCCTTTATTCTTTCTTATTTGCATTTGTTCCCTCTCTTATCTTAAATCCCTAAATGGGCTTTAAGCCCGTTTAACTAAAACCTAAATTAAACCCATTAACTTGAGTTCTAATTTCGGTTTAGTCAAAACGGCTCAATTTTCTCGAATTGATTTCTTCAACCGTCTGGTTAAAACCTTAGACCATAAAACTACTGAATTGTTCTCAATTCTCATCCATAATTGTTGTCATGTATCGTGCTTAATGCGTGTGACCCTCTAGGCTCACGAATAATTGGCAGACTGGTAAAATTACTATTTTACCCTTTCTATCATAAGTGGCCTCTAGCAAGACATTATGATTATCCAATATTCGTGATTATCGATTATTCGACTTAACATGTTATCGTACATGTCACTGTCTTTTTATCAAACCGATATCCAGATTGATCAATAGGCATAGAATGGTCATCCTAATTTATCAATCACTGTTTCTTGATATCTGAGATGACTGAAAACTGATACTAAGGTATCACCTGCATGGCCATGCTCTTTCTTCAGTCATACTCATCAAGTGGCCTAAACGGATATCTTTCTCATACCGAAGTATGAGTGATAAATCCCTTAGACGTCTTTCGAGTTCACCAATGTAATTCATAACCAAGCCAATCACAGCCGTTATGGCTACCCTTTTACAGGTAACGTTAGACTAGGTCAAACTTGGAGATTCATTACACAGTGCACACAAAGACTCCTTGGTCTCAGGATATAATGACAAGCTACGATCTGTGAGTATCTCATGACGGTATCTATGTTGCATACTCACAATCGGGTTGTCCGATATCATCGACCTGATGATATCTATGATATAACTCCGGCACATACTTTGCCATGACCAGTAGAGCGTGATCACAAGGAGTTGGTCTCATACTGATCGCTTCATAAAGAAGCTTAGCTGATTAGGGACTCATCAAATGTAATTCTTTCTGATCTACAGTTCTACTATTAGTGGTTACACACGTAATGACATAGATCAAATTACATTCGATATATTACTACAACACATTAGTAATATATGCCGATTTATTTATTCGGAAAGATGATAAAACATTACATCTGTAGATCACTTTTATATTGGACTGGGGCATAACTCTAACACCCGCGGCTTCAGGTGCGGGCTACGGATGAAAAAGGCCTGACCCGTATGAGAATGGGCGGGTTGCATGTTGAATACATCAAAACCATGATTAACCGGCCCGCCCGTACTACACATATTTCAGTCCATTTAATTAATTTAACTCAATAAGTAAAGCCGCACATTTAATTTAGGAAGCTCATTTGAACAACTCTCCATCTCCACAAACTAAACTCGGTGACAAGTTAACCGATTCTCCTTTTTCAGAGAGTTTTTCTCTCTACTAAGCTTACATCTTCTCACTTTGAATACTTCACTTACCAAAAGCATTTGCAATAAATATGTATTGTTTTAATGGGCTTCAGGCCTAATATGAAATTAAATTTTCTTTTTTGAAGTTTATATTATAGTGAAATTTTAGATGGTTGATGCGGGTCGTCAACCAATCTAACTGCGAACCCGTGCGATTTTTAGTATACGAGACCCACTCCACTTTGGGCGGTTAATGGGTTAGCCAAAACTCTAACACTATCTCAACAGTTAGGTCAATATATTTTTATTTGGGCAGTTGAACCGTTCATGAGCACCCTTACATATAGTTGGTGTTCATCGACCCAATTTTTGGGTTTATTGATCCATTCTGATTGTGTGGACAAAATCCGTAATTTACACTTTTGTTTTTGTGGTCATCTATTCTGTGCAAATTAATTTGGTGCCGACAGAGATTTTACTTAAATAATGTCTCATTTTCTCAAATCTTATCCCATTTGATATGTGAAAAAGAGTTTTGCTTAATTTGAAGGTTTAAACGATAAATCAATCTTTCAATAGATTTTGGTGACAATACTAAATTCTCATCCATTAATATTTGAAGTAGTCAATGTTACAAAGAGCCATGAGAAAGGAGGAAAGAGAGAGAAAAGAGAAAGAGGAGAGAAAAAATGCGTCTATAACATGTATTTTAAATTTTAAATTATATTTAGGAATATTTAGTCATTTTGCGTTTAAAAGTAACGGTGTTAACTTATAATAAATGAAAAATGTAGTGAAGTGAAAATAAAATCTCAGCAAACCTTTCAGGCGAAAATTTTACATGAGATTATCCCAAAAACGTATAATAAATATTTGACGAATAATATAATAAATAACTCATATATATATATATATTGTAATTAGTAATTACTAACCTAACAAGAAATTAATATAACAAAATATAATGCGACAAAGACAAAATGAATGTTTGAAATAGAAATTTGACAAAAAGATGTGAATATTTTTTTGCAAGAAAAATTCCGGCAAAATATTCAAACTAAAGATCTTGAAAATATATATATATTAACAAATTAAATTAGGTTGTAAAATGGGCTCAACTATTGAAATTTGGAACGAGAGGGAGAGATATCGCCTGGCATGTGGTAGGCACAACACAACACTCTGAAGTTGAATTCTTCTTGAGCTCTTGTCTTCCTCATGTCATTAAATTTGCAAGCTGCCAATTTAAGGTGCAACCCCAATTGGAGGTAACGAGCTGGCATTTGAAATTGAAGTCTCGCCTATAATGCCTCCTTTAGAGTAATGACATCATTACGCGGGTGAGCTGATTTCACACGAACTTGTATTTCATCTCCAGCCATTGTTCCCGCAGACACCCGCACGTAATCTTCGAGTCCCACCTGCATTGCTCACACACCTTATTCTTCTTAACTTCGTAAAAACAATAATTCCTTATTTGGCTTTCGATTATGAATGAGCTCACCTCAACCAACAACACAGCTGCCATGTGATTTTTTGCAACTCTAAGTACCAAAGCACAGAATGTTTTTTCTTTTGGTTGCCTTCTCAAGTATTCTAGTGTCCAATAGCGCCGAGCAGTGTCGCTGATTCTTCTTTTTGCTTTACATTGTAAATCTATAAGTGATGCAATGTGTTCCAGATCAACAGCTGTATAAGGAGGAGATTCACCTCTAAGAAATGCTTTTACCTGTATAGGAAACAGACACACATTCATTCATTGTAAAATGCTACACTCCATAAAAGAATAACGGGCACATCTGGCTTTTAACATTCATGCACACTTGTGTAATGACAGACTAAACTACCTGATAATGAGCAAGAAGATCCATATATCTGCGTATTGGAGATGAAAACTGAACATAACCAGGAATTCCTAATATCCCATGGCGTACAGGGTTCCTATAATCCATTTCAGCGCCACGCATATTTCTAACTAGGGCAGATGTCCTAACAGGTCCCTTTGGAAGATGTACGAATGGCGATATGTCAAAGTCTGATTGGGGTTGTCCTCTATATGGTAAGGGAATCTTATGGAAGCAGCCGTAAGTTGCTATGACTTCCCCACAGAGTATCATCATCTCAGTCACAAGTCGCTTTGCAGGGTCCGCCTGGTTTTCAACATAAACATTAAATGATGGCTCTGGCTCCTCCGGATTCTGCACTTTGATGCGAGCATTTATTCCCACTGTGTCTATTCCACCCTGAAAGTCAAATGTTACACTTCTTTTATTACAAAGTACAAAATTTTCCATAACAATCATAGAACACACAAAGCATGCCCCCTCATTCCAATACGTATTATACATTGCTCCACATGTGTTTGTTTGTTTGTTTCTTTATTTATTCTTACACTCACAGACAACATATTTCTTAAATAATGTAGCACATCAATATGCACAGGATACAACTGCAAATATTATAGGCATACTGTGGACACAAATTGTGAGTTCAGAACAGATGCTTGAGATGATGATGATGAACATAAAGTTAGAGGGTGATGATAACAATATAAGTGGATTTTTTCAGTGCCCATAAACACACCAAACTGAAACCTTTAGCCGCATAACTGTAGGAAGTAGAGATTTCAACATTAAGTAAATCTTACTTAGAGCCTAACCTGTTCTTCGCGCCATTTTAACCGAAGAGTTGCAGCCTTTGAGAGAATTCTCAGTTCGACCTCCTCTTCCAGGTTCATATAAATCAACTCCAGCGCACTCTCATATGTCAGCATATAGGTTGGTTTAATGATTGAGTTCTCGACAGAATATTTTGCAATGCTGTTCTACACATTGAGGTATTACATTGCTTTTCATTATTGTATTAGAACATCAAAATATGAATCATTAATCATTGTAGAATTTTTAAAGTGAACTACATAAGTTGGACCAGACTCCACATACTCTTGTTAGTTGGATGTGACTTATATTTATAGGTAATTTTTTTCTTCATTTTATTCAATATTGGACTTCGTACCTTAATACTCCCCTCATGTACAGGATTAAACTTCAATCCATCAGCCATAGGACACTACATATATGCATATGGATGGGAGACCATAGGGAAAATGACGAACTGACCACATGGCCAAAAGCAACTAGCCCAAATCAACTGGTTCTGTACCAGCAAGTATGGCACATGCCCAAATGTCTAGAAACCCGAATCAACCAAGATTTGGAGTACACGTATCAGTAATACTTCACAAAAATGTTTACTTGGATTTGTGACACACCACCAATCAGGGAAGCTAAATTAATGAAAGACGATTAGAGAAATTACTGATTTGGTGAATGATTTTGTTACCCTATTTGTCATTTCCTTTATTTATTATTTTCTTTTTGGTTTTCTTGGTAATTAAGTAAGTTGAGTGTTATAAAATATGGCACCAAAGGGAGGCATTGAATATTATTAAAGTATGTTAGACTCATTAGGATTTGCCCATTAGAGTTTGTCATTAACAAAGTACATGGCATATTCTTGCAAAAGTGTGATAATATAGGGCATGTTTTTGCAATTTTACCTATTCTATTTGTCTGCCTCGTTTATTAGTTGAATTATCTTTATATATAACTTTTTTTTACATTTTTATTGACTGATACTATATTTTGACAATCATCAAATAGAAAAATATTCTAGACAGAAGCGGTGATAAATTGCAGCGTAGTTCTGAACAAAAATTCAAGATAACCAAATGACACACAATTGCCACTTTGTTCAAATATTCCACATATTTTCCTTGTGATCAAAACATCTCCACGAGGGACCTTGAAATTCCATGATACCACACGAACTATTATACTTGAGACAAAAACGAATTTACAGCTACATTTTGTTGCCTCAGCATGAAGTATGACAGCCAACAAAATAAAATTAAGGCATCTTTTGAATGCTAAAATGCTAATGCTAGAATAATTTTTGCAAGAAATTATTTTTTACCCATATGATAAACCACCTTCATAAAATTCTTTTAGGGATGACTGTAAAAACTAGTGGTGTAGTATTCCAATTTTGCAAGGACTTAGAGCATACTTCGCAGTGTTATGAAATTCTCGAAATCTCCCCGATTTCTCGGTAAAACTGAGTTGACCGAGTTTTTAAACTTGTTCAACATAGTTCAATCCTATTGAGTTCTTACTTGATCAAAGTTGGTCAACTTTTATATTTTGCATATGCTTTGAAACTATTCTATAATTTGTACTTTTGTTTTAACTTATAAAGTTGTTTGAAAGTATCTTATTTACAAAAATATTGTAATTTTTTTCTTATTGCTTTTTTTCTAGAAGATCCTGGAAGTTATCGAAGACTCGTTGGGAAACTTAATTACCTCACTATAACTCGACCAGACATTTCATTTGTTGTGAGTGTGGTAAGTCAGTTTCTTCAATCTCCATATGATTCTCAATGGGATGCAGTTATACGCATTTTAAGGTATATCAAAGGAACTCCATGACAAGGGTTACATTATGAAGACAAAGGGCATACTGAGGTCATTGCCTATTCTGATGCGGATTGGGCAGGATCTCCTTCAAATAGACGTTCTACGTCAGGTTATTGTGTAATGATGGGGAAATCTTATCTCATGGAAGAGTAAAAAGCAAGCTGTAGTTGCTAGATCCAGTGCAGAAGCCGAGTATCGAGTTATGGCTTTGGCTACATGTGAACTCGTATGGCTAAAGCAGTTACTTCAAGAACTCAAACTGATAACGGTTACTCTGATTACGTTAATATGTGACAATCAAGCTGCATTACACATTGCGTCCAATCTAATGTTTCATGAAAGTACCACAAACATATTGAGATCGATTGTCACTTTATTAGAGAAAAAATTGTGTCTAGAAGCATCACAACCAGGTTCGTTAACTCTAGTGATCAATTGGCAGGTATCTTCACAAAATCTTTGTGAGGACCCCGCATAAGTTATGTTTGTAACAAGCTTGCTGCATATGACTTGTATGCTCCAGCTTGAGGAGAAGTGTTAAAATAGTTAATTAATTAGCGTTTCCTATTAGTATTATGTTTCCTAATTTCGTTTATTTCTTATTATTTCTTATATAAAGGAATTAACTATGGTAATTCAGAACAAGTTATTCATACTAATACCAATATATTTTGGAATTCAACAATATAGAAGTAGATGTAATATTTATTTAATAGAAAACAAGTTTTGCTGATTTCTCCACAACTCCTTATTTTTCTTCTCACCGAGATCTCCTTAATTTCGAGTTTTAGAGCCTTGATACTTCGTAAATTGCAAAACCTTAACGTGAACTATCTGGAAATTTGCACCGTAAATGACTTTAAAAACAAACTGAAAATAAAAAAATACCTTTCAAATTAAATATATTACTAATTGTAAAAATAATTGTATCTATCATCAAAGAACTACATTGCAAATTCAGTCATTTTAAAGAAATTAGAGGTCACATGACCTATTTTAGGTCTGTTTTAACGGATTTTGAGAAACATTGCAAATTTTGGATATTCATCCGGAAGATTTTGTGACTAACGAAGTATGCAACAACTCCTTGCAATAGTGGGATACTACACCGCAAATTTTTGCAATTATCCCCTTCTTTTATATAAAAACATGAATGAACTAAGCTCTTATAGAAAAGACCCCAAATTAATTACAATGTACCTGCCATCTTCATGCAGCACAACAGACACCGTAACAGCATTGCAAATTTTTCCTTGTTTGAAACTCATTCCCTCCATTGCTAGTTTCTCTGGAAACATTGGATAAGTGGCAGTGGGCAAGAAAACAGTAGTTCCTCTTGACATTGCCTCCCTACATAAAGTTAATCGTATTAAAATAGTGATCTGACATAAATGCTCTATCACTGATTCCCAAAGAAATTTAGAACCCACCTATCCAGTGTGCTTCCAGGTTGTACAAATCTAGCTGGATCAGCTACATGTATCCAAACTTTAATTCGGCCATCCTCCAACATCATTGCACTCAGAGCATCATCTAGCTATTTATTTTAGTTCCATTAGTAATTAGCATTATGAGATTAAAGATTTTCACACCAAATGAAATATAATAGTATGGCTACTGAGGCAATTTACAAATCTCAACTTAAGAAATCAAATGATAGAATAGATAATTACCTCATCAGCTTCATCGACGTCAATGGCGTAAACCTTTAAGTGAGTAAGATCTTTTCTGTCTGCCTGAAGATAAAGAGCATAAAATGAACATGTTGTCACAAACAAACATATTAAAAGAAGTTCAGGCGGCACCCAAAATATACATGTAGGTCAAAGTATTAACACATATTATCCTTGACTTTTAGCTCCTAATAAAGCTTTTTACAATATTGAAAGCTTCACCATACACAGGATCCTTTTCGCATATCTCTTAAACCCATATAACAACAAATCGCTAGACATGAATCTCACGATCTGGAAAGTTAATGAAATTTTCCATGAGAATAGGCATAAAATAAGAAACTTTTAAGACATAAACGACAATCATATTAAATAATTTATATTTGGGGAAGGGGAAGTATTGGAGGGGAAACCAGAAAGCTAGAACCGAAAACTTCCTATCTGATTATTTCAGGACTAGTAAATTTCACCAATTCAATATCATACAGAAACGCCACTAGTCAATAGTCGTGTTTAGAATATGAAGTGGGGTCACCTCATCTGGGTCTGATGACTCTGAAAGAATCTTGTCAGCAGCGGATATAATCTTCTCCGAGTGATCAGTACGGATTTTGAACTTTAGAAGATCAAGATTTACATGTAAGGGAAAATATCCAATATCTATGAGAAGGTTTAGTGCCGAATATCGTGTTATTCCCCTTTCCATTTCCTTAAGAACCTGACAAAGAAAACTCGAGAGATTAAAGAGCTTAAAAGTTCAAGCATACAATTGATATACATGGATCATGGAAAAAGGAATGTCACTGAAGAAACACACTATACTAAGATCCTCGAACTAAGCCTTCTGCACAAACTATTGGCAAAATCACCTTTATTTGGCCATCACATCAAATCACAACCACTCTTCTAAAATACGAGATATTACCATCTCAGCTTCCTTATCTTGGTCATGAGTTTGGTACTCAGCTTCCTTGTGATCATCAGTTTGGTACTCAGCTTCGTTCTCTTGATCATCAATATGGTACGCATAAATTGCATACATTTCAAGAGCCTCTATCCTGTATCTGTATTTTTCTTCAGCCAGCCATGATGATTTGGAAGGTTTAGCATTTGAAGGCATTGCTTCTGCAGATTTAAGCAATTGTACAAACTCCTGACGTTCCTTGTCTGCAGCTTCCTTTTCAAGCTTCCTGCGTACAAGCTCCTTCACCTTGTTTTCAAACAAACGGAGTTCCAGATTTAAACCATGAATAGCAAAACACAATCCAACATTAAGCCAGTATTACTAAGCTACAACCTGGATAGGGTCGTGCACATAATTCATTAACAAGAACTTTATGGGATCGTCCACTTATATTCTCCTTCTCCGTCCTATCTATTGCTATATCTTATGTTGAGTCTTGCATCATCATGTATTTTCGTATCATTTATTAATTCCCCTGTTAACTTGTGCATCTTCCTAGCATTTTAAATTTTTTTTCTAGTTGAACATCCTATCCAGATGGTGTGTTTAATCTCCCTACACAGCACATGGACAAATCACCTTAGGCAGGTTTGCCTAATTTATCTTCTCATTAAAGCAACCGACCTTTTTAGCTCCATTAGCTTCCTAGCAAGGAAGCAACCCACCTAAGTTTTTCATCTTAAATGAAAATATGAAACATACCTGCAGAACAGGTCTAGGCACATAAAGAAGACGATAACACACTTTAGTGGCTTGTGGAGCAAAGTATGTTTTGTCTTCTGAAAGCAAAAGATGGGCGCAATAGCACTCTAGCGGCTCCGCACAACCAAACATTGTCTGTTAGATAAGCTAAGGTCACTTAAAGAGCAATGAACAAGGACATAAAATAGGCAACAGTTGGAAACTAGATCACCTCAGCCAATTCAGGAACTGTCAGTGGTTTATGACTTCCGCGAAATTCAAACCAAGCCGTCTCAAGCAGCGATGGGTCCTGCACCAAACCAATAAACATTCACCGCCTACAGTTGAGTCACCCATTGGAAAAACAAAATAACCATCCACCATGCAAAAACTAACCAAATTGCACTTTGCTCTGTCCATGAAATCAGAAATGTCAGCGGGGTCAAAATCATCAATCCCAGGAACGATAAAAGTAACCTGTTGCAGTTTGATGGAGAACCAGACACCATTCTGCCAGAGGAAGATGAGGAAGATATCAAAATTTATAATTTCAAGCAACCTATGGAACATGTTAATAGTTTTGTTTGCAGTTGAACCTGATCAGAAACAAACCAATTTTTGTCCCCATCAGGCCTCTGAGCAACAGCGAGCAATATCCTGGCAGAATTTTTCTCAAACTCCAGCAGCACTCCCTTTTGCAGACCTTGATTCTCAATGTTTTCTTGAACAAGCTCTCTACTGCTTGAACTGGTTAGTTCCACTCTGTAAAGTTAATTATCATGAAATTGGAGCATAGAGCTTAAATCATATGCTCGGAAAGAGAAAAAGGAGAAAATATCAGAAACGTACTGGGAGGCAACGCGAAATGGTTTCTGGTTGTTCCGCTTGAGCTTGAGTTCGATGTCGGCCATACAGCGACGGCCGTTGAGGAGGAGCCGCCGCCGCCCTGAGGCAAGGGGAGGAGGAGACGCGGCGAAGCCAAGTACTGAGCAGCATGTGGCAGCGTCCAGTCTAACTGCCATTATCGTCAAACCTAATAACCGGTCGAAGTTTATGCTTTATAGGTCACACGAATAGATCCCACAACAACTTTTGGACGGTGAACTATATAGGATAATGTCACCGGACCACTTTTAAAGTTGGTGTTTTTTTCACCTGAGTAACTTAAAACATTAACTTTAGGGGTAGTCAAGTGATATTATCCCTAAAAATTTAAGGTAGAGCTCATAAGTTAATGTGGGTATTTTATAACCAAAACCGAGCCGTCAAACTAGACCGCATAGTTGGTCCAAATTTATTAATGGCAGCAACCCATATGGTTTTGATTTAAGTTTTGGATTGTATACAAAAGAAAATCAAGGGGACTTAATTAATTCAGAAACGGTCAAATTATTTATACATGATGGCATTTGTGCGGTGCATCTCACTCTCATATGACGTACAACACAAATTACCAATATGCAATTTAATCAAATATGTTTTGAATTGTGAAATAAAATGAATTCTCTTTTTATTTTGTCTAAATAAATTATATGTGTTGAATTATCTTCATCAATAGGTAAAAATATGGCATAATATGAGTACAAGTTAAGAAGTCTAATATATTTGGAGTCAATATAAGAATCGGTAGAACTGAACTCGAACCGAAATGATTTATAACCAATGCTTTCATACTCATTTATTTGGTTTCTTATAAATTGAAAACCTATATTCTGGGTTGGTTCCAAAAAAAATTGAGTGGGATTGGATACCCGACTCATGCTCATGTCTACTCATAAGTAGAGTGTGGATATCCGACTCATATATGGGTTTATCTATGTTAGAAAAACAAAATTGTATATCTCATAATCCAACTAAAGAGAAATTTAAATATATAAAATAATATTTTTGGTGCTCATATGTTAGCTGATCATAGACTCCATTAGCTCAACAGTTGCCTGATCTTCCTGTCACAACCACAAAACTAAAGACTGTCCAAGCGGAGTGCCTTGCACCGACTCAACCAATCGCCTCCTAGAACTACACGAGCGTCTGGTCCTTCACTTAATCTAACCTAGTTGGAGAAGTGATAGTGAGCTGCGCATCGCATCCTCCGTGCATGCTAACTGACGGGAGAATATCTCACAAGCAGATATCTTATTCTCGTATGCACAACAAGTGCATCGATCATCAAGTAACAATTGGAGTATTAAGTCCCGAAAATCAATCTTACGACTTACGAGTAATTGCGAGTATATTGGCACGAGCGTAAGATTATGCGATTTATAAAAGGGTTTGGATGATGAAAATTAAAGATAACTGGAATTTTGACGCAGGTAAACAAATGTAAAATCTCTCTCTCAACCACAAGCATGCACTACAAGCTCAAAAATCAAATCAAGCATACAATATGCAATTGATGGGCGAAAACACTACTTATATTTTTGTGTCTTTTCACCACTATCGGTAATGTACCGATCACATGTAATAATGGATAAATATATATTAACTACCCGAGTATCGTACCTAAGTAAATTTGATGTCCTAAGCACCCATTTTTGTGACTAATCCCAGTCGATCAAATTTTTTGTGTTTCAATGCAATAAGGTAAAAGTGTGTGGTATGATTTCGGGTACAAAAATCGCATAGTAGCTCCGGATATCCTAATTAAAAGTCATGCATATTGGGAGTTACTCGAATCCTCGTAATCTCCCCAAGAAACCTTTTATCTGTAACTCAATGACTAAACCGATTATTTTCTAATGGGTTTAGGTTTGTTTTTGAAGATTAGTTGGTTTATTATTGTGTCATAGAGGTTTCCTAAGTCAGCCCAATAATTCTTTGTTAGAACTTAAATAGAATAAGTCAATTATTGTTTAAAGGACTTAAACTAATTTAAGATTAGGAAAGCTCTTTACTCATGCAGGGAGGAAACATGAAATTTCTAATGTACCTTTACTTCTTTGTAAGGACCTAAAGGCTCTAAACTAATTACAATTAGGAATGACAAAAAATTCCGAACCCGACGGGCACCCGATCAACCCGTCCCGTTCGGAACGGTGAAACCCGATGTTTTGCGGATTCTGGTCGGATTCGAGTTTTGTGAACGGGTTTTTGAGCGGGTGCGGGTCGGGTTCGGGTTGACCTATACCCGATCCGATTTCGACCCGCACCCGTACGAATTCAAAATAATAATAGTTTATATATTAATTTTTTTAACAAAAAAACTAAATTTTAATTACCAACTTACTCAAGAAACCTAAATTAATATAATATAACATATATTTATATCAACTTTTGTATTTGTATTGTAAAAAAAAAATGTTGATTGAATTAATATTTGAATTTTCGGGTCGGGTTTTGGGTTACAAATAAAACCCGTACCCGACGGGTTTTTTGCGGGTCGGGCATCTGCTCACGATGAACAGGGTTTTTGCGGGTCAGGCACCCGCTCACGGTGAACGGGTTCGGGTGCGGGTTTGGCTAAATCCGACCCAAACCCGGTCTGTTGCCATCCCTAATTACAATGACCTATCTTTTGTCAAGACTAGATCTAAAGAAATTTCTCTTATTAAGTTTCGTGAACCCTCTAACTTTTAGTGGTTTTCTAAAATTATTGCACGAGTGCTAGTCCTTAATTTCTCAAAGACTAATACACAGTTCAATTAAGGGATAATTCCAGGTGGCTACATCTAGATATTGCTGTTTTTCATGTGGGTACACCTAGAATATTTTTTTCCAGATGACTACGCCTAAAGTGTGCAAAATTTCCACTCTGCACATTCCGTCCAATTATGTTAATTTTTAACATTTTTCACATGTGAAAAGACTAAAATGCCCTCACATATACTTCTAATTTTCAAACCCAGGCCACCCTCCATCTCTTCTCTCTCTCACCCATCTCTCTCTGCAATTAAATTCAACTAAAACCTAATCAAACCCAATATTTGTATCTATTGAACCAAAATTTCTAAAACCTCACAAGAATAGGACACATTCATTCATCAACACCAAACCCAAATTCGAGACAAACTCGAATCAATCTTGAAAATCAAACTACATAAACCATACATTCTTTCCATTCTCCAAATCCACGAGTCTACACTAAGAATTAGTATTCAAAACTATAAATGCTTAAACTTGCACATACGAAAAGGTAGTGGGTTTGAAGGAAGCAAACCAGATCATCTTTGACAAGAGCATGAAGGAGGTCGCGCATGCCGGAGCGGCCCATCTCGTCGAGGTCGCGAACAAACGTTGTAGCGGTCGGGGGAGGCGATCACCGAGGCGCCGTCAGGTTGTTGTAGGACCCGAAACTCGACCTCTTTCCTCAACTGATCTTTCGCCTCCGGGTTCGGCCTCGCGAACGACGACCATAACAGTTGGGGACGCTCTGCCAGGCAAGGCAATATCATGACAATGGATAGATAGTTATATATCTTGATTCTTGGGTTACTAGCTGATACTAATTAATTGATAAATAATTGCATTTACTGTATAAGTCACAAGAGATGAGGGAGAGAGATGGGTGAGAGAGAGAAGAGGTATAGGGTAAAACTTTAGAATCAAAACATCCCCAATTTGACATGGTATGGTAAAACTTTCAGGATCCTTACACTTTTTAGGAATTTTGTTCAAAAGCACCAAAGAACATTCGGTTGAATGTATAGCCTCAAAATTTCTCAATTTCCTCTTTTTCCCAATATTTCTTTCAAAAACTTAGCATACAAGGGTGTCTCACATACAATCTCTAAATATGGAATATTAACCTCAAGTTTCTTAAATATTTCTAAAAAACTTCAAAATTTTATCATCATTAATATCTTTTCTCAAAGCTAAGGGAAATGGGGGATTCGGAGTCCGAATCCGTACCTCGACTTGGGGCTCCTGTACATTATCCTTGCATGTAGCCCAATTTCCTCCCGAATTTGCCTCTAGGGTTGAATTTCTTGATGCTTCCTTTTCTTTCCCTTCTTCCAAACTTGTTTCACCATTTGGAGCTTGTAGTTCTCCTTGTTTTCTATGCCAAATTCAACTTCTCAACTAAACTAGACTTCTGATAAGGTATTTTTATACCGCTTTTTAGCACCGATTTACCACATTTTGACCTTGTTTTGTCTCAGTTGAGTATCCTTTACCTTTATTTTGTGTCTCTTTTACTTCAAGAGTACTCGTAGTGGATATTGCAGATTTTTGGTCATTTCAGACCATTTTTCGTGTTGTATGCTTTGCATTAGAGGTGATGAATGTTGAGCATGTTAAGAGAATTTTGATAGAGTATATCTGTGCCTTATTGTCACAACTTGGAAGAGCTTGTCGAAGATTACAAGGTCCGTGCGGCGTTTGGGCGATTTAACCTTTCGACGGTGAAATAAGCCTATTAGGGTGAGCAAAAAATTTGCACGTCGAAGCAACAAGATCGAGTAAGAGAACAAGCGAAAAGAGAGAGGACAATTATTTAAGGTACGGGGGATGATCGACCCTCTACCACGAGGGACCGATCGATCCTTTTTATTTGACGGGAAAAATCATCATGCGACCACGTTTGGCCGATTTGAACTAATGTCGAGACTTTTTGCCCTCCAAAATTTAAGAAATACAATGTCCTACACCCATAATTATACTACTTTACAAGGAATCTCTAGATATAATTCTAGCTAAAATAAAGAAAAGATTTAGGAAACCCTATCTTGTGCTCCAAGCAGGCGAAGCCATCCGTTGATCGTGATCCAGTGCGTCCAGCTAAAGGGAAGTCTCCTTGCAGTAGGGGCGATGATGTGGCATTGCTTAGTGATGTGCTCAAAATGTGACACACAAAAAGTGTATTGAACATCGGGACTCCCGGCAGTGTACCAGTCATAAGTAATATAGGTAAGTAAGATTACGACTCTGAGTTTATCGAACCCAAAAGACAATTATTATGCAACTTTAATCACTCGAATTTAATTTTATAATTAATCTCAGTTGATCGTTATTTTGTGTATAAAGATGGCAAAGTCAACACATGCAAGATTATACAAATTAGAGAAATTTTCACTTAACTCCACCTAAGTTTTCAGAAATCTCACTTACCTCCCAAAAAAAAAGGATGTTAACTCACAGCCCACCTAGGTTTGTCAAAGTACCACTTAGAATAACTCCGTTAACTTTTTTTGAAAATTTAGTTAAATTTTTTGGAAATGACGAAAATGCCCTTATATTAAAAAAATTATTGAAACTTTCAAATGGCATAACTCTCTCATACGAGCTCCAGTTTGAGCTCATAGTATATCAAATCGAAGAGAATCAAAAGATTAACGAATTTGAAGAAATAATTTTTTGTTTATAATTCATATTTTTTTAATAATTATTAATAATATATCAAAACTTTCGAATGACATATCTCTCTCGTATGATATCCGTTTCAGACTCATAGTATATCAAGTCGAAGAGAGTCATAAGATCAACAATTCCGAAGAAAGAAGTTTTTATCCAAAATTTCATCCAACGACTACAAATTTTATACTCTTTAAAAAAATTACGTCCAACATTTAACGGTGTTAGACCAAAATGTTAAAAAACGTTATCAATAATTAAAATTTATATTATTAATATTTTTGGTAATAATTATTTATCAAGTAAATATAAATCAATTATTAATAATATATAGACAAAAACTTCTTTTTTCAAAACTGTTGATTTTCCGATTCTCTTCAATTTGATATATTATAAGCCCGAAACGAAACTCTTATGAGAAAGTTATGTTATTCAAAAATGAAAAACGGGTTTTAAACATCAGTTTTTATTTTTTTGAAAATTATTTTTTATACTCAAATTATTATTTTTTAAATTAATTTTTATACTAAAATTACTTTAAAGATTATAAAAAGTTTGTTGTCTTTAGGTCTTCATGCATAGGCTTGAGTTCTATTAGGTGCAGCCACGGTGACTTCTTCGCTTTGGCCACGGGGAGTGGTTAGTGTTCTGCTAGTGATCTTCAAAAGTCTCTAAAAAGGCCCAAAGTATGCAATATTTTCTCAAGAGACCCGTGAGGTAAAATAGGTCTAAACCAAGGGTAAAATGTATCCAAATGGGACAAAACAAGGCAAAAGTGGGAAGAAAAGAAGCCGAAAAAGTAACGCTTTTCAGATCAATCAGGAGCTTGAGAGTTATTTTTATGAATTTTCAAATTCCTTAAGTATACAACTAGATTAGTTGATTGGATTTTTGATAGTTTGATAGAGTACTGTAATATTTTCCCCCAATTTCTGTTCGTCCAAACCCAATTGCATCGAACTAGTACGCTTAGTGCCCGCTTTTCCATAGACCCCACACATACTTCTTGTGGGATCGATATTCAAAACTTCATTGAACGCCCATATTACTTGCACGATCGGTACATAGCCAGGAAGGAAGCGAGGTCTCCTAGTCCTTAAGAGATCCACCCCGCGTCAGGGGGCAATGCATTTTCGATTCAGGCGGTATTGTGAGACCTCAAGTAGCCTTCGAGGGACTTGCCGATACCTCTTGTTGTAGTACTTGTAGATGCCTTTTTCCCGGTTCTTACCGTTGATGATCAATCTGGTCGATAAGAGATGTGAGGTTAAAGTGCAAAACGATCGATACACAGTTTAATTATCATACTTATCAAATAATTGTATTATTTGAAAATTATACAGTGCAGTCATTTTGGTCTTTTTACCTACCAATTATGTAGTTTTTAACGAAAGTTATCTTAAATGTAACAACAAAAGTTTGGGTACATGTAAATTTCATGTATACTCGAATACAGTGAACTGAAATTATTCAAAATATATGATTATCTTATTGTTACTAAAAAGTAAAATTGAATTGTTAGGCCCTACTGAGATGTTAATTACTTAAAATTTGTAAGCTCTGAAGATTATGGTATTGGAATTATTAAATAGTTTGAATTTGGTCAGATGTAAATTTTTTATCTCGCTTGATTGATTGGGTGTCGCAAACAAACTAGAGCTATTACACGGACAGGTCAAACAATTGGGGGTATTTTGGTTTACAAATGTTAAATATTGTGTAGTTAAGTGCAAATTAAGTTTACTTGAGTGTATTACACATAATTGTTCCTGTAAATTTAACGAAACCAACCTTTATAAAATTGGAAAAGTGTAAACTATTTCACTCATAAATAAT
Source organism: Geranium rotundifolium (assembly GCA_963920655.1). Taxonomy (NCBI): domain Eukaryota; kingdom Viridiplantae; phylum Streptophyta; class Magnoliopsida; order Geraniales; family Geraniaceae; genus Geranium; species Geranium rotundifolium. The sequence continues at coordinate 22,753,839 of OY987317.1, read as the reverse complement.
GTAGTATTTTTTTAATTGAATTAAATCCAAGCATAAGTGTCGTGTGGTGGTGCTTATACACACGTGAAAGAAGGTAAGATGGTTAAAGGTGAAAAGGAAATAACTGGCAAAGCGATTTCGTAGAGAGGCAATGGGTGTCAAAAGTGTCAACTCCAGACACCCTTTTGTCGGAATTACTTCTAACTCATCCTTTATTGTCTGTCTTTCCACAAGATCTATCTCTATTTTCCCAATTATTTAAATCAATATTTTCTCATAACCTTTTACTAAAATTAGATTATTTTTGAACACTTAATCATCAACAACTAATTAATTATAACATAAAATTAAAGCATAATAATTAATGAGACGGTTATTATTGGTGTTGGAAAGAGGAAAAAAACATAGGAAGCGCAGAAGTAGAGCGTAAAATTACATGGGATGGATTATGTTGTCCAAATGAGAAGAAAGTTGTTATTACCGAACACACACGTGTGCAAAAATGAATGGGATAAGATGTAAGGAGAGAGCGGGACGTGGCGGGAAGAGAGGTGGGTGGAACTGGTCCAAGTGGTTACCTGCTATAGCCGGTTGGCGTACCGGGTGCTCCAGTCACCTTATGGTAGGGGTCAATGGGTATTATAATAAAGAGGACTTGAGGGGTTTAAAGAAAATATAAAAAAATAAATTGGAAAAGAGGTTGGGGTTGGGTGGTTTTCAGGGGGTTTCTGGTGATCACTCTCATATAAATATACGCCATTCTATTCATGATCAGCAACACATTCATTTCTCTCTCGTTTCCAAGATCCCATTTTCTGTTTTTTGTTTCCGGAGAATTCCAACAGGTAATTTATTCCCATCCACCCACCAATCAGATCCTGCCCCAACCCAGACAGTTTCTTCAGCTGTCAATTTATTTCATTTGTCTCATAATTCTCTCTACACTCTTTTTTGTTGTTATTGTCAGATTCTGGTCTTTGTTTTTGTTTTAGATTTGCATGGGGTTTATACAAACTCAAGGGTGGTGCTGCTGCTGATGTTTTAGGTTCAAATATTTGAAGATTTATCTCCAACAGTGATGGGTCGGATTATGGATGATAGTGCTTTTGTATCCTTACTGCTCGATGCCCAATAAACATGTGAGTGTCTTCTTCATCACTTTCTAATGGGTTTTTGAATTGGATTTCTTTTGGGTTTTGTATATAGGAGGATTATGGAAATGGGAATTATTTTCTGACTCTCGGATCCCACATTCTATTTCGTCATCATTGTGTAACAATTGGAAGTTTTGTTTTTGACATCAACTCTTATTGAAAATTGCTTTCATCTTTTCATGTTTCCAATGCTAAACCTATTTATGCATTGATCTTTATACAGAAGCATTGTCCCACTATGTTTTGTTTGAATAAGGAGTTGGAGTCTTTTCAATTATTTTTCTTGGTTGTAGCTTTGTTTGATCTTTATCATATGATCTGTATTTTTTTTGAGAGACAATTTCATGATTTGGCTCCTTTTTTGGCAGTATGCATTGTTATTTTTGCAGATTTATGTTCTCTCATCAATGTACACAAAGTGATGTGCCTTTTCTGGGTACTCACTAGACGCATTTTGATTTGTTTTCAGGGTTTTGAACCGGGTCTCTGGAAACTCAAGCTATCTGGTTATTGATGTTCAATGAGTTCTTGTAATTTATGTTTTAGATATGGTGATGCAGCGTCGGATGGAATATGGTTTCAATGCTTACCCGGTTCCAGTAGTTCCCCGAGCTTCTAGATCAGCTAGGGTAATTAAAATCTACAAATGCCAGGTTCTATATTGACGTAATTACTTTATGATAAGATCTTTTTGATCTTGTAATTCTGAATTACTGGTTGTAGGGGAGGGGACCAACTAGGAAGAAGCAAGAAGAAAAGCAGATACATGCCTTTGAAATATTGGCTAGTGTAGCCGGCAAAATTTTGCGAGAAAGTGAAAGTTCTTCGCCTAATGATCCGACTTGTGGGAAGGATCACCATGATACCATTAGTAGTGTCATAAACAGGGAAGAAGATGAAGGCCTTTCGCTGAAGACTAACCCTTGTGAGCATGAAGTTTGTGATGAGAAAACGTCCGCCTCTATAGTGGGATTGCAAGGGAACCATCAAATCTCATTAAAAGAAGGTTCGACCTCTCAGGATAATTTTAGTTCTGGATTCAGCTTCACGTCGAAAAATTGCGACCGTCCAAAAAGGATATGTTTTGCTGAAAATGTAACAGCATTTGGTAGCAAAAGTTCTTGTGGAAGCTCTTCCAGCAAAGTAGTTGGAGATTTATCTCATGATGGGGAAGTAGAGGATGTAAGCGAAAGAAAGCTAGAAGCTGAACCATCGAAGGTGAAGAGTATAAAAAATGAAACTTCTCCTGTTTCAAGTAGTTCAAGTGACTTTATGGAACTGGACAAGAAACCACCCATACACGTGGGTTCAGAAAGTGATATAAAGCCGTCTTCATTAAGGGACTGTGAAGCTCTTGGTCCTTTTCCAAGACGTGCTAACATAAACATAGTTAGTAGAGATGATGACGAAAAAACTTTTGGCTGCAGTCAACGGGGCACCATGGAGAAGGCCTATAGGTCACCACCTGATACTGAAGAACAAAGAATAAACGAATCCAAAAATTGGAGAGTTAGTAAAAGTTTGTCGGCTGGGGGGCACTCCAGAAATGGTAAATGCCTATTTTCTGGTTCAACTTTTGATACTTCTTGTGACTGCAATTTTAGGTGCATGACAGTACCTGTTGAATTCCGCAAATCTCTATTGATCTAGGTTCTTGTTGGCGTTTCTTGACAGGATGGTCATACTTTCTTGTGCATTTCCTTTTAGTATCAGTTTATAACTTTTTAGACTTCATGATCTGTCTAATTAGTAATAGTTTCTGATAGTTTTATTGATGCTTTTAGATGTTAAACCAAAGCCAATTTACAACTGTGGAAGACCTAGTTATGCACGCCAAAGATCTGAGAGGATTGTTCCTTTCAAGAAAAGGAAGTATTATCACCAGCACGCATTATCTAGTTCTGATGGAGGGTTTGGTTGTGAAGGCGCATTTAACCCTCCTGACAAGATAGATAATGACGACGACTGTGCTGCTAGTGGAAGAACACATGGTCGTGAAATTTTGCTTTTCTTCATTCATAAGTAAATAGTAATAGTTAGTTTTAGCTGAATGACACTGATTCTGATGGTTCAGCAAGTGGAGCGTCATCTGCCGTAGCTAGTCAGCAAGCACCTAAAGAGCCCAGGGATTGTAATGGTATGAAAATTATGCTGAAAATAAATTATACACAAACACGCATATATGTCTTTTTGGGGGTATCTTATGTTCGTTCTTTTCAATATCCAGTGAAGCTTAGCATCAAATCCTTTAAGGTTCCAGAGCTCTTCATCGAGATTCCTGCGACAGCAACTATTGGTTCGCTTAAGGTATGCAATATTGCAACACACCCATTGCTTTTGTTGACATTGTACAACTCCCGAGTAAAAGACGTGTGCTAAGGGATATAGAAAAGATGGTTCACTATTTTCTTAATATTTGCGGACAGATTTAGTTGAATCTAAAATGTTCATCAAATAGAATTCCTAATTTGATGCATATGTTCTACTCTCTCCATCCCAAAATAAGTGTCTGTTTGACTATCTATAAAGATGAAAAATTCAATTTTTAGTGCTTCGTTTTCCGGTTATGACCATTTACTTCCACATCCTCCCATGTCCCCACAACTCAAGTCATTCGTGGTATTCCATGAGAATGCGACTGTTTTTCTGAACAAAGTGGTTTTTATATAAATGCAAGTGCAACACCATTAACAGGCACTTTGGTTTCTTTGTTATCTTTATTGATGCTGCACTGTTCTTGCCTGGCAACTGAATATATATCTGTTCTTGTAGAACACAGTTATGGAGGCAGTTAAAGCGATTCTTGGAGACGGACTACATGTTGGTATCCTTGTGCAGGGAAAGAAAGTTAGAGACGATAACAAAACGCTAATTCAGACTGGGATTTCTCAAGAGGACAAACTTCATTCTTTGGGCTTTATGTTGGAGCCCAGACACGGAAAGCTCAGTTCACCTCCGTACACTGAAGACCCTCCTCTGTTATCTGGAAGCGTTCCACGCACTCTTACCAGGTAAGCAACATGTCTAACAGTAACCGGGGAGGGGAGAGGTGGTATACAACACTTATTTAGTGGTATTTTTATCCAACTTACGAGCATACTGTCAGGCATTCTGCGTCTTGGAGTTCACAGCCTGGGATTTCCGGCCTCTCCTCCAAGTCCTTGCTGACAAACTCAAGCAGTTGCACAGATTTTGACAATTATTCTGTCCCCTCACTTGGTTGCACTTCTAATGACAATAATACCATGAGCGAGTCCCGAGCCCTAGTTGCAGTTCCAGCTATCAGCATGAAGGCACTGACCGTGGTTCCCTTTCATCGTAAGTCCGGGCATCCTGAATTTGTACAGCGTCGAATCAGGAGACCTTTCTCAGTTTCAGAAGTTGAAGCGCTTGTCCAGGCGGTTGAAAAACTCGGAACTGGAAGGTCAGTTTAGTGATTTCTGTACTTAGTTTGGTTGAGAATTCTTTTTATGGCTGAATCTGTATGTGGATCATTAAGTTCTTATCCTGGCACATTTTAATCGTGTCAGGTGGCGTGATGTGAAGATGCGAGCATTTGACAGTGCCAAACATAGAACTTATGTTGACTTGAAGGTTAGTAAATATTTGCTGTGTCGTGTTGTCAAGATATTGGTTGAGTTTGAAGTGTGAATCTGTTGCAGGATAAGTGGAAGACTTTGGTGCACACAGCAAGAATATCGCCACAGCAAAGGAGGGGAGAACCTGTTCCGCAGGAACTGTTGGATCGGGTGCTGGCCGCTCACGCTTACTGGTCCCAGCAGCAAGCCAGGCAGGTTAAATCTGCCGTTTGAAGATCAACAACTCTGGTTAACTTATTGTTATCATAATGTAAATTTAACTACAGAATGAAATAACATGAAAAGGAAACTATTGTAATACGCTTGCATTTGCATTTACCGGTCCATTGTTTGGAACTTGGAAATTCTTTTGTTCTTGCTCGGCTTTTCCTTCGGGAAGTCAAAATAAAAAGAACACTCGCAATAAACCGTGCACATGTAAAATGTGGCTGATTCCGTTACTGTGTTGTATGTTGTGCAACTTCTACTGATGTTATGAAGATGAAATTGTTTTAGAAAACATGTTGGTAGCATATTCAGAAACTTTTTTTTTTGTTGTAACGTTAAGCCATCGGGATCATGATTTGAGATATTATTGTGAGGTTTCAACAAAATTGTGATATGAATTTCTCCATGTTTTCTTTCAGGAGATGGAGAGGAAATACAGATTGTATCATGAACCAAACCAATTTTTCCCAAGTCAGAAAAAGAGGACAGCTAAAGTCTTGGAGAAAATGAAAGACGAACCTAAAAATGACTACAAGAAACATGAGAGAATAAAATCCGTTGATGAATTATTGGATGGTGTTGATATTCTTGAGAGCTTTTTGGGAATTGGGCTTGAGTGAAGTGAAAATAGGGGGAGATGGGGCCCTCGGCCCGAAATCATTAGCATGCTGAAGGATAGTCAACATGTGGTTTGAAGATAAGATTTTGACATTGGAGAGGAAAAAAGCTGGCCTTGGATATGAAATGCGCTACTTCAGAGCCCTTTTGAGCGTAGCACTCTTGCATAAAACCCGAGACAAAAGAATCCGGCCGGGAAAGCGTGATTAGCAACAAACTTGCCAAACAAACACACTGAGGGGGTATTCCAATTGTCCGACGTGGAAGAGTACCCGACTGTAGAAGAGCAGCCCCCTACAAAATATTCAAGGGCAAGCACACATAACGAGTTGGAGCCCAAAACTAACCCAAACCGGGGAGGGTTGATCCGGATAGAACAGGAGAGGCAATAGGACCAGAGGTCGTTGCTTTGAATTCAACGTCTTCACCGATAGATGAGGCGACATGAAATAATGCCTCATAAACGAACACAAGACGAATTGATTCCGAATATCCGAACCGGGAAAGCTTTGCCCATCACACGAATATTGGCTGAAATAAGGATGGGGACCAAAGATTCAGATAATAAAAGGACAAGGGACTAGTCAAAGTATCATGTATTCTCTATACACGTCAATTCAATAATATATATTACTTATTTCTATCATGGTGACAGAGGTTTAACGATTTTTAGTTAAATTTTTTGTGGTCTTGAGCTCTATCCACTCATTAGTTTATGGTTTTAACATATGGGTAGGAAATTCAAAATTTATTTTATTGCATTCTCATATTATTTTCTCCGTTCTTATTTTGTGGTCTCGTTCAAAATTATTCTTGTATGGCACCTCAACTCGCTTTAGTTGGAATATTTTGGATTATCATTTCACTCTTTCCATTTGTTTCGACCGACGACCGTGGTACACGTGTACATCCCGTAATTTGTAAAGTATATCCCGTAATTCAGAAATCGCACGTGAAAGGGGAGGTGTGGAGCATCAACGAGATCCTTTTAAGGATTTCAACTCCCAAGGAGAGGTGAAGAATGCATATATTATTTAAATTCAAACTCAATTTGGTTTACACCGTATTGGGTTTGAGAGTGGGTTATTAGACAAATAAGTTAGATCCATTGGGGTTTAGATGGTGTGTTTGGGTTTCATAATTTCCTATAAATATGGAGTCTTGTATCCTCTACAAAATCAATATCAATAATATTTCTCTTATTATTTCTATCATGGTATCAAACGAATAATTGATCCTCGAGTCGATCATAAGATTATTTTGCTTTGCCCACTGAATCGACTATTTATGATTTTGATGGGTGGGCAAGGCAACCAATTTTTTTTCGCATATGTGTTTTATTGATTTTCTTCGTTCTCGCTTTGTGGCCTCTTTCAAAAGCATATAGGGTCGTTCTTATCAATTTATTTGGAAAGCATCTTCTCGACTTCCCACTCGTTTCCTTTTATATTTGGAGTTTGTTATAATTTCGCTTCTTATCTGCCTCTATTTCACTACTCTATGCCATCTGTTTCGCTCGGAGACCATGGTCCACGTGTACATCCTGTAATCCAGTAATTCGAAAAACGGCATGTGAACATCCCCGTAATCCGAAACATTTATCCCGTAATTTGAAAACCGGCACGTGAGAAGTAGTGTAGAGATTAACGAATTCCTTTTACATACTCCAACTTGCAAGGAGGGAAGACCGCATATATTGTTGAGATTCAAACTCAACTTGCAAGGAGTGGGAAACAAAAAAGACCATGATTTTCTCCAGCGCATGAAAGTGGTTTCCATCGTCTATAATTCAACATCGACATGAACTTCAACCGATGAGTCGCGATGAGAGCACAATGGAAGTTACAACCAAAGACAATAGAACGAAAGCTGGGATTAAATATGTCAGAGCAAAATCTACGCTCTGACGAGCCCAAAGAAAAATGTGAGAGAGGACGAGGAGGACGAATGAATGAAGATTGAAAGTCTAAAACTAAAGGCTCGTTTAGGCTTTCAAAACGCGCTGTTTAGGCCTTTAGAAATGCGCAGTTTTAGTGGATGTTTTAGGAGATTTAGACATAGTTCATTATGGTCCGTTGGTGAAGGTATGATCGACGTTCCTCATAATGCCAAGTATCAAGAGATTGGCTATTTGGTTTTCGCGGTTAACGTCGGTTCTGAAAAATCAAACCAAAATATGGATTGCGGCTTCATTAGTTTTGCTCAAAATCAAACCCAATCAACTGAATGGAGTGGTTCGGTCCGATTCAGGCCCGTTCTGTCGATTTGGTCCAATTGTGCACAGTCTTACATAACCAAATGAAATCACAAACTCTTGATCCTGAGTGTTATTACTGGGAAGTATTGACTAGCAATGTGGTGGCTGCTCGTATATTTTGGATTGGAAGAGGATATTGGTAAGAAGAAATTAGGCATATCTTATTTTTATCTAGATTCCGGTGAATCCCCTTATTTTTGTGAAGATATTGATGAGATGCATACAAATGATGGAAGGGTTCCTGAATTCCTTAGTAAGTTCAATGCCTCTACAACTGTTAGTAATATTAACAACACAAAGGGTGAATGTAAGACTGTTGGTTGTGCATGTAAAGGCTAGAGAAATGGATGCATTGAAAGTTTTCACAATTGAGAGATTGGGAAATGTTTAATGACACTGGAATTCTATACTCTACAGAACGTTGTACTTGAAATCAAGTTGAAGTTGGTGATTACTGAAAGTGATCAGAGATCATCAACGAAATCTTCCTAGGATGAGTACTTTGAGGATAATGGAACAAAGCAGCTAAATGGAAATGTTTAGCATATGAGAATGGTGTTAATGATGAAGATGATAAGGATAATCCACTCTCTGTTGAGCAATACGGTTATCCGAAGGCCGAGTCCGACGTGGGTTTCTTGTATTAGAGTTCTTGACACAAGAACATGTTTATTGAAGCTCCAGAATAATGAAACCGCATTCAACATATACTGTTATGATTCCAGAAATGAGAGGCTTTTGAACAAGAAGAAGATAGGCGCAAAACGATGTCGTTCCAAGGCTGGAGTTATGAGCAATCTGATTGGTACACGTGGCATGACGCGAGAGGAGATTAACGCAGAGTTGGAATTAGCCATAGGGGCTGCTCAGCCTTCTTCTACGGCTCATTTGTGGTCCCAAATAGAGAAGAGGACAGGGAGGGCAGAGAAGGTGGAGGTCGTGAGTTTGGCAGAAGGACCAACAGCACCGAGAAAGGCGCCGGAGGAAGAGGCTCGCTAGGGTTCCGATTTATATACTGTCTTGTTCATCATTTTAGGTATTGAAAAGTTTGATATGTGATTAGTGCCTCTTGAGGAACTTTCTCTCGTAAAGAGATTGTAGCTATCCGATTTATCAATCAAAAGCTGTAATTTTGGGTCCTGAAATTCTAGTTTTATTTAATTGAGTTACTTGAATCGTAACATATGCCCTGTGGATTTTCATTATAAGAGCATGGAACCCTTCTACCAATTGGTACTAGGGACTACATTTTTTAACTAAGAGAAATATAAATGCTGGACAAGACACAAGTGCAAGAATATTTGTTAATGTACCAAAATAGGACAGAAGTCGTGATCCAACATTTTGCAGGCTTTGGAGTTCCAATCTTGCATATGAAGAACTGGTCTGGACTGATTGTTAATCAATTATTTTCTTTTTATTCAGAGCTGGGCTGCTTCAAATAATTGTTACTTAACTCCTATATATCCAAAAATATGTCTCACGTTGGCATGTTACTGAAATGTGCAACACAAATAAATGAACTTGTTGCCGAAAATCAACTGGAATGAAATACTCTTTCTTAACACCCTCAATGTTTTTGTTCAGTCTATAGACTCCATAATAACAAACTTGATGGTATTTGAATACGACCAAAAGGTCATAAATAACAAATGGTACAAATAGCAAGCCTACATTTATCTATAACACACGCAATCCCGTTACTGATAAGTCATTCTGTAGAATTCACCATGACAAAATATCCTTCATTGTTACAACACAGAAGATATATCTGTAAGAGATTCCACCCACGAGTATTTATATTAAACTGAAGCCACAGCATGAATATAGATAGATCCACTTCAGTACTTCTTGTACTGAATAATTATGTTTATAGGCAATTGTGAAGCAAGCATGTAATTTCCTTAATACTGCTTAATCTCTTATGCTTGCGGTTCCTTCTTGCTGCAGCAACAAAGCCAGCTTGAGTACAATAGCAGAGATACAATGAATAATGGAAATACAGTCACACAGTTTTGAAAAGATAGAAGAACCAAACATGGGACCTATATACTGCAAGGACTAGCATCCTGGCTAGCTTTAATTTGAGGACAATAAGACTGAGCAATCGAGAAATTCTAATTTTTAGAAAGAGAGAGCAACAATAAGCTAATCCCTTGAAAATAGAAGAAACTGTCTCAAAGTAGGAGACTTGAAGAAGTGGCTGAGAGAGCAATTACTATTGCACTCGGTCACAACAATTTCTACCTGATGGCGTAATTCAACAAGGTCTCATGTATCCAATGAATTCTCTCAAATTCCATATGATCTAACCACTTAATCTCAGAGGTTTATAGAGGATTACAAGTTACAACTAGACAATATTTGAACAAACAGACAGCAAATGAACATGAACAAAATTGTCTTCCAATGTGCCGAATTGATGTCTATCCAAGTCTTTGATGCAATAAAACATATCGTCCATTGGGTCAACAGCGGCCATCTTGATGGAAGGATAATATTGCTTTACTAGTTGCCATTCAATTCAGATATATTTTGAAGATTAGGCAATACTAATGTGAAGAAACTTACAGAGTATCATTCTTGAGATTCATCAAACCATCTGGGAGGATCGAATCCAGACCCACCTAAAACAGTAGAAATGGAATGAACATTGTAAGGATAGCTATGCACCTTATTGATATATTGCAATGAACATACCAAGGGGATTGCATCTGCAAATCCGCCACACAGTCAAAGCAGAACCCTTAACTGCTCCATACTTCTTGTAAGCTATCATGGAGTACTCACTACACGTCGGAACATATCGACAACTCTTTAGCATTAATGGCGAAATTTCTCCTGTTTGATCAATACCCAATTCGGTGAACATTGGAAATACAATTGCCAGAAACAAAACTGGGCTAACATCATAACAGAAGCAGGACATTCATGATAAGGGTTGAGGTAAAAATGCCTACTTCTGTAGAATCTAAGCACGGATAGTGCAGCTTTAACTCCCAAACTATACTTTTCCTCTTCTGATTGTAGATGAAAACCAAGGAATAGTTCAGTAGTATGAGCGCATGTTTTGAGTTCATTGTATAAATTGAGGTAGAAAGAGAAGGGAACACCTTGCAAGTTGTCGAGGTCGGAGTCGGAGTCATGGCTCAATCCATTTGTGATTGGTGTACGGCGAGTCGAGGACTTGGTGGAGATGGATAGTATTGACCTGTGCTTCAGATTGAAATGGGATTTGACGGGGAAGAAGGGCATGTGGGTGTTGGGGAGGAGAGCCACCGCCATTTAATAGCGTTGTTGGTTGCAGTAGCAGCAGCTCCCTTGTCTTGGCGACTCCATCATATCTTACTCTTTATTTCAATTTCAAGGATAATTGCACACAACTCTTCTTCAGTATACTAAAAATATGTTTTGTATGGTCGCCTAAGCTTCTTATTGTTGCATCTTATTACTTTTAGTTAATTTTCTTTTAAAGAATTCTTTATTTTTAAATAACAAAAATTAAAAATGATATCTTTTTAACTTTTTTCGAAAAACAATTTTGAAAAGATTAGTGTGTTTTCAAAATTGTTTTTAAAAATAAGTTTAAAATAATATTTGAAATTTTGAAGGCTCGGGAGGACTGACTTAAAGTGTATTATGTTTTGTCGATTGGAGAATTAGTATGTTTTAGAGTTTTTATCCCACAAAAATTTGCATAAACATGATAGAGTTTTCTTAGTGTATGATTTTGTTTCTTGTTTGATTAGGGTTTTGTTTTTCAATACAACTTTAGAGTTAATGTCAATGGGCTTCCCCTTTAAGTATAACGTGTCCATAAGGGATATCGAGTTTTGTTTTAGTTAGGTGCGTGCATGTGAAATAAATGTCTAGTTAAGTGCAGTCAGGGTGGATCCAAATTTTTTTTTGGAAGGGGCAAAAGTTCATATTGAAATATTTAGAGGTTATTACACATGACTACACCCAACTATACGTCATTATCACATAAGTATACACTCAAATTTAAAACTCGATTTGGCAGTCACCAAAATTATATTTCGTCTCACTTAGTTCTAACAGTGTTAAATTTAACAAAATTTTGAGGTAAGAAGACCAAAATACCATCAATAGTTATAATTTGAAATCAAGTCATCGTACCGGTTCAAATTCAAAATTAATTTTATATGTATTTAATAAATAAATAATGTATAAAAAGATGTCTTCAACCTTTACTCAACTCTTTGTTGTTATTAATATAATTAATTATTAATGATATATTAAAATTTTTGGATGACATAATTCTTTTATACGAGCTCTGTTCGGACTCAAGATATATCAAATCAGAGAATTAGAAGGTCTACAACTTTTAAGAAAAACTTTTTTGTTTATATATTATTATTAATTTAATTATTAATATTTTTTTGTAATGATTAATTATTAAATAATATAATAAAACTTTGAAATGACACATACGAGTTTCGTTTCGTGATCATAATATATCAAATCGAAAATCATCCGATAATCTTCGATTTGATATATTATGAGCCCGAAACGAAATTCATATGAGAGAGTTCTGCTATTCGAAAGTTTCATTAAATTATTTAACAATGAATCATTATAACAAAATAATATATTTTTATATAATAAAAACTTAATTAATTAATTTATTAATAATAAAATAGTTTTAATAATAATATTGTTTATTTAATAAATATGATGTAATTATTAGTTTAATGAATAATATTTTTAATGATTATTTAATAATAATAAATGTTTTAAATTTGAACCGGTCAGACCAGAATTGAACCTGTCTGACCAGCCCGGTATTAAATTAGAACGATCGAGGGATAGTTTGATTTTCTTACCTTCTGTTAGATTTAACTCCATTAGAGCTAAGTGAGACGAAATGTAATTTGGGTGACTGCAAACTCGAGTTTTATATTTGGGTGTACTCATATGAGAATGATGTATAGTTGGGTGTACTTATGTGTAATTACCCCAATGTTTTTTACGATTTTTACAACCAATCCTAAACCCCCCAAGATGCCCAACGCTTCTCGAACAGGATGAGTACTAAGAACACTACATAAGCAGTAAAGGGCTACTAAAAATTTAATTTTAGTAATAGCATAATTAATTAAAAAAGTTATTCTAATAATTACTTAATATATATAAAAAAACTAACTCGAGCTTGATTATTTATTTTTTTAGTTAAGTTTCATTTTAAATTTTATAATGATAAAATAATTACTAAATGCATTTGATTATTTATTTTTAGTTGAGTTCGAATTTAATTTTCATGTATATATAAATATAAATAAAGTCGGTTGGCGAGCGTTACAAATCCTGATAAACTGGGCTCGAGCTTTTTATCAAACGACCCAATATTACGCTCAAACTCGGCTCAAAATAGATTAGAACCACCACATATCGAGTTTTTAATATAGCAAGAGGTCAAGCAGCTCATTAAGAGCTCGACTCATTTATTCATGACGATAATTCATGTACAATGATTTACTATGACAAAAAATAATATTATCATTTATATATATTTTTTGAAAATTATTAACGTTTACATTTTTAATAAATTTTGGGTAGTTGTAGTATATTGAAAATCAAGTACAATTAATGTGGGTAAAGTGCAATTTCCTAAAAGGCGGGGACCCATGGTTAAAATAACTATTATCTACCACTAGGATAAACAACTATTTACAAAGAGTGGGGTCCTTGCCGCCCCCAGTGGATCCGCCTCTGGGTGCAGTTATGTGGAATTACCTCTTATTATTAGAGGTAATTTCATGTCAGTACCCCATGTTTGACTTATTTTTAAATTAGTATCTCAAATTTGAAAAAGGTTTTTGCATGTACCACAAGTTCAATTACGTTGCACTTAAGGTATTAGAGCTTAAAATCTAACAGAATTTGTATGTGAAAAGTCCAAAATGTTCTCAATAGTTATGATTTGAAATCTGGCTGGTCTGGCCAGTTCAAATCTGGTCAAACCGGTTCAATTTGACCGGTTTCATTATTATAAATAAAAATAAAAATTAATAATTAAATAAAAATGATTATAATTTGAATTATTAATAATAATAATATAAATAATTAATTATTATTATTAATAATTAATATTATATTGAAACTTTCGAATGTGATAACTCTCTTTTACGATTTCCGTTTCGAGCTCTAGAATATTAAATCGAAGAGAATCAGATGATAAACAATTTTGAAGAATATTAATAATTAATTATTAGTATTATTTTAATTATTAATATTATGGGAAAATTCCACTTAGCCACTTTTAAGGTTGGCCGAGTTTCACTTAAACTCTCTTAAGTTCAAAATCTACTTGTGGAGTCCCCTAAGTTTGCAAAAGTCTCACTTCACCCATTTTCAGTTAACTTTTTTGAAAATTCTGTTAACCTTTTTGTGAAATGACGAAAATACCCTTTCATTAAAAAAATTATAAAGAATAAATAAAAATGATTTTGAACCTTTTCTTTTCTTATTTTTATTTACAAAAATAAAGAATAAAAAAATATTTTAATATTAATTTTTAAAAAAAATATATATTTCATAAAAAATTAAAAAAACGATGTTTAAATATCATTTTAAATTTTTTTAAAAAAATTTATAAGAAAAACTTTTTAAAAATTATTTTTACTACTAACAGAATTTTATTCTTTATTTTATACAATGAAAAGATTATATAAAAAGTTCAAAAATCATTTTTATTAATTTATTATAATTTTTCAATAAAAGGGTATTTTCGTCATTTTACAAAAAAGTTAACAGAATTTTGAAAAAAGTTAACAGAAAATGGTAAAGGGAAACTTTTTCAAACTTAAGAGACTTCACAAGTTGATTTTGAAGTTAAGGGAAATTAAGTGAAATTCGGTCAAACTTAAGAGGTGATAACTGGAATTTTCCCTAATATTATTCCTCTGGTTATTGTCCTAATGACATCAAATATTTCTAGGAAGCCTTATTTTATTGGTAGCTTAGGTGAGGAGATAGTCAGCTACCAAGTAGCAAGATGAAGATATTTTTGGTAAACCACGAGGGCATATTATGAGGTGGGTTTAGTGAATATTTGTTGTTGCTACCGTATGGACTTCAAAAGATTTTGATGTGTTAAGGGCTAACCAACACTTCCTCTTGATCTCAAGGTTTGGAAAATCACGATATTCTCAAATGAGACAAAAAATAACCTCGTTGACGATGATGAGAAGGATGCTAAAGTAATCGTTAGCACGATCCTTGGAAGGGAAAAAGACATTGAAGGTGACAACATCAATGATACAAAACACATGATTAATAAGACTGTTGGTGAGAAATTGAAGGGCAAGCGAGGGGCTTTCTAGTGCCAGCTCTAATATATGTAGCCAAATAAGTCGGTGCTTAGGCTTTCAATTATTTAAGACCTGATTTAAAAAAAATCAAATTGTTTATTGGAAAAATGGGACTTAGACCTCCTTAACTAAAGATAGTTTGCATCTACACCCCTTAACTAAAACCTTAATTGTTAAACCTCTTTGAGTATTTCACTTACCCTAACATCGTTATCTTTCAAGTCAAAATGATGACATGTGATTTATACATAATGTCTCTATTTTTTAATGACAAAATTTCCCTTTGATTAAAATTAAAAGAAAAGAAAAGAGATGCATCATCTGTCTCGTATTTGGTCTTTTAAACAAGTACTCTTACCTTCTATGTCTCATTTTATTAATTCATAATATGGTTGACGGCCGATGGTACATACTCTTCGTAGTTATCTTGTTAATGGCTAGAGTTGTAAACAAGCTGCTCACGCTCAATTCGTTAAATTTTCGTTTCGGGCTTGTTATAATCGAACTTGAGCCGACCTTCAACTTGACATTGTAAGACTCGATATGCTCGCGAGCTGTCTCGTTTGATATTTAATTGATTATATTTATATATTTTTTTACATTTCAATAAATATTTATCATGAAATCAAATGACCTGAATTAAGCGGAGCCGATCTCAAGTTGACTTATTTAGTATCTAATCAATTATATAATTCTATTTAATTTTAACTTTTAATGAATATTTGTTGTTGCTACGATTAGTGTTGGCATATTTTTTCGCGCAAGGTAAAGATGTCAGCCAACATGTTGCAACACATTTGACGTAACATGATGTGCGCATAATTAGGCAAGTGGTTGAAGCTTTCCTATTTAATTCACAGAAGTTTGGCGCCCAAGGGATTATGTCACGACGAATTTAGGCAACGTCCAGCTGGAAGAATACACGCCAGCAAAGACAATTAAGGCGGCAACGCCAACCTGTCAACTTGCAAATAACGCAAAGAGGCAAAGGCCAATTTGGAATTGTATTGCATATTCGGAGTTGAAGACCAAATATGCATGTAGAATTGCTATAAAAGCATGTGCTACACCCATAACAATTCACACGTTCTCTGTGTTGGGTTTTTGTGCCCTAGCACAATGTATTTTCAATCTAATCATGTAATAAAGATTATTAGTTGAAATAAAATCAGCATTCATATTACTAAGTGTTGTAATAATATCTTAAGTATGATTTGCTTTGTATCATTGATGTGTCAACACATAATAGTAGATCTACAGATCATATAAAATCTTATTTGAGCAGTCCCCAATCAGAATAGCTTCATAAGAAGCGATCGGTATGAGGCTAACTCTAAATGATCACGCACTACTGATCATGGCCAGAAGGGGCTAGAGTTAGGTCATAGTATCACCAGTCAAGGGTGATATTGGATGACCCGATCATGAGTATGTTACATAGACACAGTCATGAACATACTCATATGTCGGTGCATGAAATCACATCCTCAGACGGAAGGACCATTAAGGTCAATATGTAATGAGTGACGAGTTTGACTCAGTCTAACGTCTCCTATAAAAAGGTTACAATAACGACTGTGATTGGCTCGATCACAAGTTACATAAGTTGACTCAATGGATCGCTGAAGGATTTATCCCTCATACAGATATGTGTGAGCAGATATCAGTTTAGGCCACTTGATGAGTACAACTGAAATACAATAGCATTGCCATGCAGTCGATACATAGTATCAGTTATAATTCAGTTAACTCAGAATCAAGAAACAGGACAATAGAACGAGGATGACTTGTCTATGCCTCGTGGTTGTCAAAGATATCAAGAGGATAAAAGGATAGATTCATGTACGACGAGGTTAAGTCGAAATCTCGATAATCACAAGCGTTGGGTAATCATGATGTCTTGCTAGAGGCCACTCATGATGGAAAGGGTAAAATGGTAATTTTTCCAGTCCGCCGACGTGTCGTGAGTTTAGAGGGTCACACACTAAAGTTTGAGTAAAACAGATGGAATCATATGGAGGAATCATGAGAGAGACAAAATCCGCTTTTGGATTAAACCGGATTAGACCGATTTCGGTTTAGGACTAAACCGAAAATCAAGAACGGTTTAGCAGGACTAATTAATTATAATCTAATTAAATTGATTTAATTAAATTAGATAAGCTGGGCCTAGCCAGAATGGGCTTCTCTACATAATTAATTAAAAGTTTTGGGCTTTAAGCCCATTAAGGCCTTTAATTATTTATTGCTTAAAAAGGTTTATAAAGGGAAATTTTCAGATCTGAAAATTAAGGGAATTAATTTCCAAACCCCTCCTCCCCTCTCTCTGTCCGTTTTGATTGCTTCGATCTTCTAGTATGGATCGTTGTAAGTATCCCCGTATTGCTCTTCCTGTGTGGACGTTCTTTAGAGGTTGCTAAATATTATTTAGTGACTACGGGATTTCAAATCAAGGTAAACATATAAATTTAATTCTAGCCTAGATCTCATGATCAATTCATGATCATGCAAGATCCATATTAATTCGGATATTTGAGATTAATTTCTTGTATGGGCTTGAAATTATATGATTAGAACCCTCAAATAATTCCTTCACTCTGTGCTAAATTCTCAGAGCTCTTAACTGTGCAAGGCTGACGGATTGAGAAGCTGATTTAGAAGAACGATGTCGATCACATAGCATCAAGCGTGAGGTTTGAATGTTTGTGATTTGTGGGTTTGTGTGTGCGTGATTGAAGATTCACGAAGACTATCGAAGACGACGACAAACCGAGCATAGGCTTGCTCGAAGGGTGGAATTGACGGAATCTCAAAGACAGGGGGAGTCCCTGGTCGAAGTGATTCATAGTGAGATCCATAGTAGCTTAGGACAATAGCTTGTGTGATAGCTAGTTGGTGCTTGAAGTTGTACTATTGACTACCATATAGTGAAAACCTTTCCATTGACAGAGTGCCCCCAGACGTAGGTGCGAAGTCACCAAACTGTGTAAACATATTGTGTGTCTTATGTTTACTGTTTGTTTAATTAATAAATATTAAGGGTCAATTTGTCTTTTTATCCCAAAACTAACAGTATTAAGTTAAATGAAATAACGACATATTTAAAGGGTTTAAAAATTTAAGTTTTTAGTTTAGGTGGAAGAGGTGTTTTTTTTGTTTTTTTTTTTTTCTGAAGATCGAATTTTATTTAATAAAGGGTAGCTAACCCGACATCAAGTCGGACGGATGAAGCTACCGGTGGTGGGACAGACCCCTCACCATAGTCTCAGTTAATGTTAGCTAAAGCAAACTTGACTAATTTGTGAGCCACTTTATTACAAGATCTGCGAGCAAAATTTAAAGAGACATCGAAATCGGGAGTCGCAATTAAACGTCTGGAGTCGTAGATGATTCCCCCGATCATGTTTGTCATGGGTTTCGTATCCCGAACGTGCTTGACCACACTCAGACAATCCGTCTCGATCTCGAATTTATTCCATATATTGCCCTTTGCCCATGAAAGAGCCTCTCTGACGCCTACGGCCTCCACCTCTTCAGGGTGGAGAGAATCCGTAAATCGTCTACACATGGCGCCCATAATTCTGCACCCCGAATCCCTGCACACCATCCCTATGCTCCAGTAACCCCCCTGTTCATCTATCCCCCATCCACATTTATTTTCAGAACT
This sequence comes from Geranium rotundifolium, assembly GCA_963920655.1. Lineage (NCBI taxonomy): Eukaryota > Viridiplantae > Streptophyta > Magnoliopsida > Geraniales > Geraniaceae > Geranium > Geranium rotundifolium. Next base: position 22,735,027 of record OY987317.1, on the reverse strand, counting down.
TCGTAATTTGGTGGAACCCAGGCGTCCGGTGATAGCGTGACAAGGGGATCCGTTCCTGAGCCCCCTCCATGAGGTTGCGCTGCTGACCAGGCACGTCGTAGTCCTTTTGCGGTTGCAGCCACTCTTGCCGGATGGAAGACTTCACATTTCAAGACGGCTTGGTTCCTAGCCCTCCATATTGACCATATTGTGATGGCCCACAGACTTGCCTCATTGATACAGGGGCATTAAGAAATTTAAGCACATGGGCCCAACACTTTTTAATTGCCTATTTTATATTTCCTAATATTTAGTTTCTAAAATAAGTGGCTTGTAGCCCAAGTAGATCTACTTTCCAAATTGTTATTTCCTAGCTTATTATTTCCTAATATCTTAGTTACTAGTTTGTTATTTCCTTTTGTAGTTCCTAATTGTTATTTCTTAACTACATGTATTTAAAGGGGCTTTGGCTCTTGAAAAATTCAGATTGGAGAAAATAAAAATTATAGCTTTGTGCTTGAGGCTTTGTCTTGTTCTACTTATCACCTTAGGCCGAGGATCGTAGGTGTGGCGTAGAAACCTTATCTTAGCCTAAAACCCGGCTAAGTGGCGGTTAAACCTTATCTTAGCCTACACCCGGCTAAGTGGCGGTTCTATTCCTCAAAACCCTACCCAATTCTCTACCTCTATCTTATTTTCTCATTCATTCCTACACATTCTTCGATCGAAATCTTCAATCCCTAGAATCCACCAAAATAAATTCAAATTCATCCCGTTCTACTTATTTTCGTAGCCATCCCCATATCAAGTGGTATCAGAGCACTGGTTGGATGGCTGGTGGTAAATCTACAGGCGTTGCTAATGGCGGGGAGGATGACAGTAAATCATTGTCTGATGAGCAGAGGCGTATTAATTATCTCGAACTACAAGTTCAGAAACTTCTTGAGCACGTAGGGAGCGGTAGTGATTCCAAAAAGGTTATTCATGTGAGTGGTAATGCGAGAGAATCACGCCAAGGTCAAAGATTTGATTTTAAAGAGAATTTCATGCAACAAGAGAAGTTTCAATCTCATGCCTAATCACATAGAGGTGTGACAAGGAGGTATGATGAGCATGACAAATCTAGAGAAAATCAAACTCATTATGAAGATCGTGATTTCTATGAGAGGAGGCTGGATAAGGAATATTTTGCCTACACTAACATGTCAAAGCTAAAAATCCCAAAGTTTGAAGGCTGCGTGAATGAAGATCAATTCCTAGAGTGGTTGAGCACCGTAGAGAGGGTGTTCCATTATACTAAACCACCTGAGGATTGGAAAGTAAAGCTAGTGGCTGTAAGATTGAGAAAACACGCTTCAGATTGGTGGGACAACCTCAGAAGACAACGCGAAAGATATGACCGTGTCAAGATCGTAACATGGGATAAGTTGAGAAAAGAGTTAACGAGAAAATATTCTCCATCTACCCACAAACATGAGGTATATCTCAAATTACAGAAGTTAAGGCAAGGAAGCATGTCCATAGAGGAGTATGTTAATAAATTTGAGATCTTGATGATGAAAGCCGAAGTAAGAGAAGCTGAGAAGCATTAAGTCAATCGTTTCATTGATGGTCTAAATTGGGACATTGCAAAGGTGGTCGATCTACAACTTTATTACGTATTGAATGATGTGATCAAGTATGCACTAAAAGTTGAAGCTCAAAACAAGCAGAGAAGAATTAACGCATCTAGAAGATTTATTAAAGCCAAGCATTATGTGGCAAAAGAACCATATGAAGCAAGTACAACTATCAAGCCAAAAGTAGAAAGTGAAGTATATGAGGTAAACCTTGGAAACTGTTCAAATAAACTTAATTATTTTAATTGCCAAGGTTTAGTGGATATTGCATCTGAGTGTCCTAATCAAGGAGTGGTAGAATTCGTGGAAGATGGACATGTGGCAAGAGAAGATGACATGCTCGATGAGAAATATGATGAGAACATTGTTGAATTCAAGGCAAACGATGTCATGTATTCACGTGTGGATCAAGAGCATTCTTTAATCATGCAAGAAAGTCTCAAATCGAGTCTGAATCCTACGAGGGGGGCTGATGTGTCAAGAACCGACATGTTTCACACCAAAGAAACATGCATAGATCACACTGAAAATCAAGGCATAATCAAAGGAGCGATGGTGTCGCGAGAAGAAACTGTTATTAAAGCCGACGATAAATTGGTAGCTGGATTCAAATCAACATTAAAAGATGATGCACGTGACACATGTATTATTCAAGAAGAGCTATCAATTGTACCGAGATCTATGAATATTCAAGCGAAAGAAGATCAAGAAGAAAATGACTCACACGTCTTTCAAACTGACTGTCATGCTCAAAACAAGGTACACAACTTCATTATTGAGAGGGAAATTTTCACTATTGTTGGTAATATTTCTCTTGCTGACAAATTGGAGATGCCAACAAATAAATACCTTGAGACATATATATATATTACAAGAGCTCGATGATGAAATTCCGACAAAAATAAGGGAGCAGACGTTGAGTTTGTCAAGCACTCATAATTATGAAGATCCGTTTTTATGTGACATGAATCCAAAGCGAGATGGACGATTGTGGCAATTCGATCAAGGAGATAAGCATGATGAAGTATCCAACAAATACTCTCTTGTGCACGATGAAGGAAATTATATTCTCTTTCCCATGTCACCGAAGAAAACCTACAATGATCATATGCAAATGGGAAAAGATGGTGAAAAATGGAAAGAAAAGGAACTTGTGAAATACGTCAACTTCCGTGCATATCAATTAGTTATTTTTAATGCAGTTGATTGACATCCGTTTGATGTTGGAGATCAATTGATGACAACATTTAATATAGCTGATTTACGCCCTTTCGACGTTGGTGGAGACTTGAGGATATTGTTCGAGAACAGGGGAGAATGTCCAAATGATTGCGAAATGTCTTATGCCTTCAATTATAAAGATCTACGTCTTTACAATGGCAAAGACTCGAGGACAAGTCTCTTTTCGCAACGTTGGGGGTTTGATACAGGGGCATTAAGGAATTTAAGCACATGTGCCCAACACTTTTTAATTGCCTATTTTATATTTCCTAATATTTAGTTTCTAGAATAAGTGGCTTGTAGCCCAAGTAGATTTACTTTCCAAATTGTTGTTTCCTAGCTTATTATTTCCTAATATCTTAGTTTCTAGTTTGTTATTTTCTTTTGTAGTTCCTAGTTGTTATTTCCTAACTACATGTATTTAAAGGGGCTTTGGCTATTGAAAAATTCAGATTGGAGAGAATAAAAATTATAGCTTTGTGCTTGAGGCTTTGTCTTGTTCTCATTATCACCTTAGGCCGAGGATCCTAGGTGTGGCGTAGAAACCTTATCTTAGCCTAAAACCCGGCTAAGTGTCGGTTAAACCTTATCTTAGCTTACACCCGGCTAAGTGGCGGTTCTATTCCTTAAAACCCTACCCAATTCTCTACCTCTATCTTATTTTCTCATTCATTCCTCGACATTCTTCGATCGAAATCTTCAATCCCTAGAATCCACCAAAATAAATTCAAATTCATCCCGTTCTACTTATTTTCGTAGCCAACCCCGTATTACTCATCCTCCCCCTCCACCCAAGCTCTCAAATTTGATAGACCTGGGCTTGGCCCCATTCTTTCCTGGATCCGTTGCAGCAATCTATCATTTCATACCGGTGCTACCACTTGACAGTTTAAAATATGTGGTCTGTGGTCTCCTCCGGATGTCCACAGAGTGGACACTGGGTGACAATTGGTAGCCCCCTCTCCGCCAGTCGAGTCCTTGTCGGGAGCATATTTGATATATCCCTCTAGGCAAAGATTTTCACCTTTGGTGGGACTTTCAACCTTCATAAGTCTCTCCAATTGCTCCCTTGCGTTGGAGGGGACCATATTGACCCGATCCGACAGAGAGCCCGGTATGCGCTTTTAACAGTGTATGTGTCTTATCAGCCTCCCAGCACCACTGATCCTTATCTTCATACCAGCTCGGTATTATGGAGAAGATTCGACTGGCCGTGTCTTGATCCAGAATGGCTCTGACTTTCCTTACATCCCAAGCTCTGCACCCTGAGCCGAATAACTCAGAGATCCTCATCCCCACTGGGATGGCTGGATTTGCGGTGATTGTCGGGTGTTCCCCTTTCAGCCAAGGGGTCCCTACTATTGGGCAGAGACCTGGTCCTATATTTACCCTGGCCTTCTCCCGGACTATCGATCTTGCCTCACAAAGGCTTCTCCATGTGAAACTTGGGGCATTCCCTAAAGGTGCGTCAAGGAACGTCGAATGAGGAAAGTACCTGCCTTTTAGAATTTTTGCCGGTAACGACTCTGGTTTTGTGAGTATCATCCAAGCTTGTTTCCCACAAAGTGCTAGATTGTGCTCCTTTAGATTGAGGAACCCCATCCCGCCCAGCTCCTTATGCTTGCACAAATCAGCACACTTTCTCCACGTGATACCCTTTGTTCCAGTACTTCCCTTCCACCAGAACTTGTTGAACAATCGTCCAATGTCATCCAGGAGACTTTGTGGGAACATGAATACCTGCATTGAGTACGCCGGAAGGGCCTGCAATATTGATTTGATCATTACCTCCTTCCCTGCCGAAGAGAGAAACCTATTGCTCCATGATGCCATTCTTTTTGCCACGCGTTCCTTTATATAAGCCAGGGCATGTCTCTTATTTCTCCCAACCATATTTGGGAGGCCCAGATACACGGAAAATTCACGTTCCTCCTTGAACCCTAATGCGGCAATAATCTCGTCTCTATGGTTTAAAAGGGTGTTTGGGGAGAAGAAAGCTGATGATTTGTCGCGGTTAATTAATTGGCCCGAGGCCTTCTCATAAATAAGGAGACATCTTACTATCTGCTCTGCCTCCCTTCTTGTTGCCCTGCAAAATATGTAGATGTCGTTAGCGAACAGTAGATGGGAGACTGCTGGGGCTTTCCTTGCGACCTTCACTCCTTGTAGATTCCCCACTCTTGTGAATTCCTGCAGCAGTAGCGACAAACCCTCTGCACATATAAGAAAAAGATAGGGAGAGAGTGGGTCCCCTTGCAGACCTCTGGTTGGGTTTGGAACCCTGACTGTTCGTCCTGATGATGTGACCGTGTATGTAACAGTTGTAATGCATGCGCTGATCAGGTCGATCCATCTCTGATTGTACCCTAACGCCCGCATTACTTGGAGTAGAAAACTCCATTCTACCCTGTCATATGCCTTACTCATGTCTAACTTCAAAGCCATGATTCCCTATTTCCCTGCGATTTCTTCCTCACGTGGTGAAGGACCTCTGAAGCTACAATTATGTTATCCGTTATAAGTCTACCGGGGACAAAAGCACTCTGAGATGCTGATATAACCCCATCCAGGGAGTCCTTTAGCCTGTTGACCATAACTTTTGATATTAACTTGTATAACACATTACATAACGCGATAGGTCTGTAGTCCCCTTGGGAGTCTTGATTTTTCTTTTTTGGGATAAGCGCGATGTTCGTTTCGTTTGCACCTTCCGGTAGCTGACCTGTGGTGAAGAACTCCCGGACCATTCTGACTAGCTCTGATTTCATCATTTGCCAATTTGCTTTATAGAATGCCGGATTTAGCCCATCCGGCCCTGGGGACTTACCTGAGTCCATCCCGTATAAAGCCACTCTCACCTCTTCCTCCTCAACTTGTCGTAACAGGGATTCATTTTGCTCGTTTGAGATTGAAGATCGTACGAGTCGCACTATTTCCCTGCACTCCGCCCCTCTCCCTGTGAAGAGGTCTCTGTAAAACTCAGAAATCTCTTCCTCAATACCAGTTCCCCATCCCACTCGAATTCCTCCTGCTACTACTAGTGAGTTAATGTAATTTACCCTTCTCCTCTCCGTTGCGCATTTATGAAAATAGGAGGTGTTCTGATCCCCCTTTTCCAACCATAACTGTTTTGACCTCTGCCTCCAATGTATTTCCTTTGCCAGTAGCAGCTCGTTTAGCCTTTCCGCTTTCCTTCCATATTCCTTGATGCCCTGGTCATCTCTTCTACTTCGTAAGATATTTACTGATGCCTGCAGGGATCTCAGCTCAGAAAGAGCCCTCTTATTCTTATCTATCCCCCACCTTCGAACCCTGTCCCGGACTGATGCTAGCCGGTCCATAAAAGGATGATGGACGTTATCTTCCCAAGCTACGGAGATCACTCCTCCACATTCTGGGTTTAGTAACCATTCATTGTTGAATCTGAACTGGTTTACTGCCCCCATATGCGTCTGTCGATTAGCAGTCAACAGTATTGGGCTATGATCAGAGGTTGAGAAACCTATGTTGGTTAGCCTGGTGTTCTCGAATACATTGAACCAGCCGCTATTAGTTAAGGCTCTATCTAGCCGTGCTTCCTTCCACTAGCTCGTTCCCCTGCTTTTTTCCCACATAAATCCGTGCCCTATCAAATCCACGTCCCTTAGTCTGCAATCCTCCAACATTGAATGATATCCCTCCAATAGCCCCTGTGGAATCGGCATACAACCCCTAACTTCTTCCTGGCTACCCACATTATTTAGATCACCTATGACGCACCAAGGCGTCGACATCCCAACTGCTAGGGTTCTTATTAGCTCCCACGTAAGATGTCCGTACCGTCTGTTTGGGTCGCCATACACTCCTGTTATGTGGACTTTCTCCCTATCCCCCATGGTTTTTTGATATGTGGATATGTCTTCTTGAGGATGAGAGAACTGCTACTCCCTTGCCATCCCTCCAGAATAAAGCCAACCCCCCACTTCTCCCTTCTGGTTCAACACCCCATACTGAAGAAATTATTTGAGGGTTCCAATCATATAATTTCATGCCCATACAAGAAATTAACCTCAAATATCCGAAATAATTTAGATCTTGCATGATCATGAATTGATCACGAGATCTTAGACTAGAATAAAATTTAATCTTACCTTGATTCAAAATCTCTCTGTTACTAAATAATATTTAGTAACCTCTAAAGAACGTCCAGGAAGAGCAATCCGGGGATACTCACGACGATCCTTACTAGAAGATCGAAGCAAGCAAACCGGACGGAGCGAGGGGGAGTAGGTGGCCGAATTCAGCTAGGAGAGAGAGGGAGTGACGGCTAGGGTTATGAAAATAATTCACTTGATTTTCAGATCTGAAAATTACCCTTTTATAACCCTTATTTGGACTTTAATTAATTAAAGGCCTTAATGGGCTTAAAGCCCAAATCTTTTAATTAATTGTGTAGAGAAGCCCATTCTGGCTAGGCCCAGTTTAGCTAATTTAATTAAATCTATTTCATTAGATTATAATTAATTATTCTTGCTAAACCGTTCTTGATTTCCGGTTTAATCCTAAACCGAAATCGGTTTGATCCGGTTTAATCCAAAACCGGATTTTGTCTCTCTCATGATTTCTCCATATGATTCCATCCGTTTTACTCAACCTTTAGTGTGTGACCCTCTAGGCTCATGACACGTCGGCGGACTGGTAAAATTACCATTTTACCCTTTCCATCATGAGTGGCCTCTAGCAAGACATCATGATTACCCAACGTTTGTGATTATCGAGATTTCGACTTAACCTTGTCGTACATGAATCTATCCTTTTATCCTCTTGATATCTTTGACAACCACGAGGCATAGACAAGTCATCCTCGTTCTATTGTCCTGTTTCTTGATTATGAGTTAACTGAATTATAACTGATACTACGTATCGACTGCATGACCATGCTTTTTTATTTCAGTCATACTCATCAAGTGGCCTAAACTGATATCTGCTCACACGTCCGTATGAGGGATAAATCCTTCAGCGATCCATTGAGTCAACTTATGTAACTTGTGATCGAGCCAATCACAGTCGTTATTGTAACCATTTTACAGGAGACGTTAGACTGAGTCAAACTCGTCACTCATTACATATTGACCTCAATGGTCCTTCTGTCTGAGGATGTGATTTCATGCGCCGACATATGAGTATGTTCATGACTGTGTCTATGTAACATACTCATGATCGGGTCGACCTATATCACCCTTGACTGGTGATACTATGACCTAACTCTGGCCCCCTTCTGGCCATGATCAGTAGAGCGTGATCATTTAGAGTTAGCCTTATACCGATCGCTTCTTATGAAGCTATTCTAATCGGGGACTGCTTAAGTTAGATTTTATCTGATTTGTAGGTCTACTATTATGTGTTGACACATCAATGATACAAATCAAATCATACTTAAGATATTATTACAACACTTTAGTAATATGAATGCGGATTTTATTTCAACTAATAATCTTATTATATGAGTAGATTGAAAATACAGTGTGCTAGGGCACAAAATCCCAACAGTCTCCCACTTGCCCTAGACACAATTGGTATTCCAATCTAAACTCATTCCCCTGACATGCTCTTCATGCTTAGGCTGCGGAGGTGCCTTAGTTGAGGGGTCAGCTAGATTATCATGCGTTGAAACGTAGCTTATCTCTACTTCACTTTTATCAACCATCTCTTTGATGATGTGATACTTTCTCTCGACTTGCTTGGTCCTGTTGTGAAATCTGGGCTCTTTAGCAAGTGCTACGGCCCCCGTGTTGTCACAACATAAGCTCACGGGATGAGACGTTCGCGGCAGTACATCTAATCCACTCAAGAAGCTCCGTACCCACATCGTGCTATCCTGCCATATACTAAGAATGCGTCATTTTTTCTCCTCAGATACTTGAGGATACACTTGACGGCAGTCCAGTGATCTTGGCATGGGTTACTGAAATCTGCTGGCATAGCTGAGGACAAACGATACGTCAGCCCTCGTACAGATCATGGCATACATGATGGATCCCACTGCCGAAGCATATGGGATTCCCTCCTTCTTCTTAAGCTCATCAGGTGTTTTAGGACACTGATTATTGCTGAGTTTGATGCCATGTCTTACCGGGAGGTTCCCTTTCTTAGAGTCAAGCATTGAGAATCTTCTCAACACTTTATCTATATAGGTGCTCTGACTTAGACCTAAAAATTCTCTTGGATCGATCTTTGTAGATCCTGATCCCCAGAACGTAAGCGGCCTCTCCTAAGTCCTTCATGGAGAAACACTTCCCTAACCAAGGTTTGGTCTCAAGCAAGGTTGGGACGTTATTTCCCATGATCAGTATATCGTTGACATACAGCACCAGGAACACTATGTTACTCCCACTGCTCTTCTTGTAGATACAAGGTTCATCTGGATTTCTGATGAACTCGAACTCTTTTACGGCTTCATCGAACCGTAAGTTCCAACTCCTTGAAGCTTGATTCAACCCATAAATGGATCGTTGCAGCTTATACACCTTTTTGGGATGTTTTGGATCGACAAAATCTTCTGGCTGGGTCATATACACATCCTCCTGCAAATTCCCGTTAAGGAATGCGGTTTTGACGTCCATTTGCCATATCTCGTAATCGAAATATGCTGCAATGGCTAACATCATCCGAATTGACTTAATCATAGCTACTGGCGAAAAAGTCTCATCATAGTCCATGCCTTGGACTTGACGATAACATTTAGCAACCAGTCTTGCTTTGTAAGTCCGAGGCCTTCCGTCCATATCTGTCTTTAACTTAAATATCCACTTGCAACCTATGGGTTTTATCCCAGGTGTGCTGTCTACTAAGTTCCAGACCTGATTGTCTTTCATGGACTTCATTTCCTCATCCATGACGTTCTGCCATTTTTTTGAGTTGGGACTGGCCAAGGCTTGCTGAACTGTTGCAGGATCATCCTGATCTACAACTATCAAGTCATTACCCTCTGTGGCTAAGAAACCATATCTGACTGGGTTTTAACGAGATCTTTCAGACCTCCTTGGTCCTACAGGAGTTTATGTTGGAATAGGACTTGGATCATTGACTTCATCGGGTACTTCTATATTCTCTGTAGGCTGTTCTGTGTCTTCTCGAATTTCTTCAAGAAGCACAGGACTCCTACTAGGTTTCTTGGATAAGAATTCTCTTTCCAAGAAAACCCCACCTCGAGCAACAAAGACTTTGTTCTCTTTGGGTTTGTAGAAGTAGTACCCCATGATTCCTTTAGGGTACCGTACAAAGACACACTGATCTGCCTTGGGTTTGAGTTTATCACCAAGCAACCGCTTGACGTACACATCACACCCCCAGATCTTGAGGAAAGACAACTTGGGAGCTTTCCCTTGCCAAACCTCAAATGGAGTGGTCTCCACTGCCTTTGTAGGTGCCCGATTCAAAATGAATGCGGCCGTTTCTAGGGCATGGCCCCAGAACGATACTGGAAGGTTGGCATGACTCATCATGGAACGAACCATGTCTAGCAGGGTTCTGTTCCTCCGTTCGGAAACACCATTCAGCTGAGGGGTTCCTGGCGGAGTTAATTCTGAGAGTATACCGTTATCCCTTAGGTGACTGAGAAATTCCTGATCTAAGTATTCGCCACCTCGATCGGAACGAAGTGCCTTTATACTTTTATCAAGCTGGTTTTGTACTTCATTCTGGAATTCCTTGAATTTATCAAAGGACTCCGACTTATGTCTCATTAAATAGACATACCCATACCTACTGAAATCGTCGGTAAAGGTCATGAAATATCTGAAACCTCTCCTGGCTTGTGTACTCATGGGCCCACATACGTCTGAATGTATTAGGCCCATGAGATCACTCGCCCTTTCACCTAAGCTGCCAAAAGGCGCCTTTGTCATCTTACCCATGATGCAAGATTTGCATCTCTCGATTGGTGTGAATTCAAACGGGCTTAATAGCCCACACTTATGAAGTGTCGAGACGCGTTTCTCACCTATGTGGCCTAGACGATAGTGCCACATCACTGTCTGGTTTAAGTCATCCGACTTCAACCTCTTATTTACGTTATAGTTTGAACTGTAGTTAGTGTTATCAATATTTAAAATATATAATCCACCAACCATAGATGCAGTGCCATAAACGATATTATTTCTTGATAAAGTAAATAAGCCATTGTCTATGGTAAATACAAAACCAAGTTTGTCCAAACTGGACACTGAAATAATATTCCTACTAAATGTAGGTACACATAGTACATCGTCCAAAACTAAAATAAGCCCTGTGGGCATCCTAAGACTAACAGAACCGACAGCCGTCGTTGACACCGAACTGTTGTCTCCAACTCTCAGATCCCGCTCGCCTTTCCCAAGGAGCTTCTTACTTTCCAGATCCTGCAGATTAACACAAATGTGAGTTTCTGCTCCGGTATCAACTACTCATGTGTCTGAGAAAGTAACGTTGAGATTATACTCAACAACGTAAATACCTGATCCAGGTCCTAAAGGGTGTCCTCCCTTCTGCAAGCTCTTCACATAATCCTTGTGCTGCCTGCAATCCTTCTTCCAATGACCTGGCTGCTGTCAGTAGTAACAGACTACCTCTGAGGTCGAAGTGCTCCCTTCGGTTCTAGGAACCGCTTGGATTCTCGGACCTCTAGGTGCCCTTATCTGCCCTACTAGGTTCATTGGCGCCATACCCTTACCTGACACTGCTGGTGTCTTGCCCTTGTTAGAGTGTCCTGGTGACTTGCCAGTAGGTTTGCCAGCTCTTTTGAAGCTGACACCTTTATTGACCATCAGAACCTCAGGGGTCTTGTCCTTGAGGTTTTTCTCTGCTGTCACCAACATCCCATGTAGTTCCTTGATGGTCTTTTTCATATTATGGAGATTGTAATTTGTGATCAAATCTCCATAAACCTTTGGAAGCGACATCAGGACAATGTCTGATTTTAGTTGCTCTGTGAATTTATGACCTAGACTGGCCATGCGATCAAAGAGCCGCTTCATCTTAAGGACATGTGGGCTCACTGCCTCACCAGCATTCAGCCTGCTATAAAACAACTCCCTAAGAGTGTCGTATCTTTCGACACGAGCATTCTTCTGGTAGTATATTTTAATTTCCTCATTCATCTCTTGGGGTTCTCCCATGAGATGCATGAACTATTCCTGGGTGTCATTTTCCATGGACCCGACCATGAGGATGCCAACATCTTGTCGATCACTTATGTACTTGTCATAAGCGTTCTTATCGGCTTCGCTGACATCATCTGCAGGCTCAATCAAAGGTTTGTCTGTAAGGATATACTCATGTCTGTCATACTAAAGTGCAAGCTTCAGGTTCCTCTCCCATACCAGGAAGTTGGTCCCTGTCAGCCTGTTATTCGACAGAAGAGACTTTAAGGCTTCACTGCCAGAACGTGTTGATTTGGGTTGCGACGGTGCCATTAATCTATACATGAAAATAAATTCGATCAGATTCTTAATTAAGTTGAAGTAAGAGATACTTGATTATGAACATTTCTGATTCTTGTGTCTGAATCTAAACCAAGATCTCTGCATACCCAAAACTGAAGTGAGTTAATCTCATCGCCCTAGTTTTGGACATTGAAGTAGGATAGTCCAGTCCTTTCACAATTCCATGTGATTCTTGGCTAGGGCTTATATATTGTGTGTATATGGCATTGCCCTATATATGATACCCTGGCTCAGATCATCTGAGAATCGCAGCCAAGTCAACCAATTTTCAACGCATGGTCCAATCTGCATGGCTACTACGCTAATGCGCACGTACCCATGCAAGCTGGTCCATCTTCTATTAGAACCCATTCTCATGGATCCACGTTAATCGTATCCACCCATGAGTCCGAGAACTAATCGAAGTAATGAAAAGTGGGCGGTATCTAGCTTGACTTGAAATTATTTGCCTTTTAAATATTCATTATCACTGATCATAATTTGATCTTAATTTGAATTTATCATCTACAAATCCATGTAGAGATAATTTCAATTCCGGTTTACATGTGCGTGATTAACTAATTATTATTAATCTTTACACATATGGGTGATGATCTAATTAACATGAACTTATGAAAATTAAATCACACATTCAACCATACATTCATAAACATAAACGTAAATTTGCTTTAGCTAGCCCGCTAACCCTACTGGAATAAACTAGAATCTATACTAGGTCTTGTCTTTCCTCATTCTCCTAGACTCCCACTGGCTCCACGCCTCCTCGGGATTACCGTCATTCTCTTTGGTTCTTCTTGTCTTGGGACTTTGTAATTACATTTAATTTAAATAAAATAAATGTTGTGACACGCAGGTCACTAATAAATTACAACCCATAAGCAACTCGCAGGTTGCAAACCGAAATTAAATTCTAAATCCGGGCTAACTTAGCAATCATGTTGCAAACACCGTGTTATCAAACAATCATGTTATCAAACAAGCATGTTATCAAGCAAGCATATTAATTCCAATTTTATCTTGATTTAAATCATAAAATACGGCTTATCGAAACTGTTTCTCGAACCGGTTAATTTCTGAATTAAATCGGTTTACGCGCTGGTTTATCGAAACCGAACCGGTCTGAAATTTTAATTAATAATTGCTGAAAAATTCTAGATTTTTCTGGGTCGGATCTGACCCGAATCCAATTGGTTTGACCGAACCAAAATTGACCCGAGGGCCAATTAGGGTTCGGCCAAAACCCTAGCCGCCAGGGCTAGCTGCGCCGTGGCCGATCAGCCCGTGAGGGCTGGCCGTGGCGGGCGGCCTGGCCAGATCTGGTCGGGCCGAAGCCCTCCCCTGGTCGGAGCCCAGAGGCTCGGCCAGATCTGCCACGGGCAGATCTGGTCGGCCTTCCCGTTCCGACTGATCGGCCCGTGGCGCTGCCGGGGTTAGCCTCTCGGCTAGCATCGGCCTCCCACGGGTCTCGATCCTGATCTTACTCGATCAATTAATATTTTTCAGCAACATTAAAAAAATTCCAGCAATTAATTCATCAACCAAAAATTATAATTTGCAATTTTTTCAATTCACAATACCGAATTAAATCGCAAAATTAATTCTAGCCTATCATGCTCGAATACAAAATCATGCATAACCAAGCCTCTGATACCACTGAAGAAATTATTTGAGGGTTCCAATCATATAATTTCATGCTCATACAAGAAATTAACCTCAAATATCCAAAATAATTTAGATCTTGCATGATCATGAATTGATCACGAGATCTTAGACTAGAATAAAATTTAATCTTACCTTGATTCAAAATCTCTCTGTTACTAAATAATATTTAGTAACCTCTAAAGAACGTCCACACAGGAAGAGCAATCCGGGGATACTCACGACGATCCTTACTAGAAGATCGAAGCAAGCAAAACGGACGGAGCGATGGGGAGGAGGTGGCCGAATTCGGCTAGGAGAGAGAGGGAGTGACGGCTAGGGTTTTGAAAATAATTCACTTGATTTTTAGATCTGAAAATTACCCTTTTATAACGCTTATTTGGACTTTAATTAATTAAAGGCCTTAATGGGCTTAAAGCCCAAAGCTTTTAATTAATTGTGTAGAGAAGCCCATTCTGACTTAGCCCATTCTGGCTAGGCCCAGTTTAGCTAATTTAATTAAATCTATTTAATTAGATTATAATTAATTAGTCTTACTAAACCGTTCTTGATTTCCGGTTTAATCCTAAACCGAAATCGGTTTAATCCGGTTTAATCCAAAACCGGATTTTGTCTCTCTCATGATTCCTCCATATGATTCCATCTGTTTTACTCAACCTTTAGTGTGTGACCCTCTAGACTTACGACACGTCGGCGGATTGGTAAAGACATCATGATTCCATCATGAGTGGCCTCTAGCAAGACATCATGATTACCCAACGCTTGTGATTATCGAGATTTCGACTTAACCTTGTCGTACATGAATCTATCCTTTTATCCTCTTGATATCTTTGACAACCACGAGGCATAGACAAGCCATCCTCGTTCTATCGTCCTTTTTCTTGATTCTGAGTTAACTGAATTATAACTGATACTACGTATCGACTGCATGGTCATGCTTTTGTATTTCAGTCATACTCATCAAGTGTCCTAAACTGATATCTGCTCACACGTCCGTATGAGGGATAAATCCTTCAGCGATCCATTGAGTCAACTTATGTAACTTGTGATCGAGCCAATCACAGTCGTTATTATAACCCTTTTACAGGAGACGTTAGACTGAGTCAAACTCGTCACTCATTACATATTGACCTCAATGGTCCTTCTGTCTGAGGATGTGATTTCATGCGCCGACATATGAGTATGTTCATGACTGTGTCTATGTAACATACTCATGATCGGGTCGTCCTATATCACCCCTGACTGGTGATACTATGACCTAACTCTGGCCCCCTTCTGGCCATGATCAGTAGAGCGTGATCATTTAGAGTTAGCCTTATACCGATCGCTTCTTATGAAGCTATTCTGATCGGGGACTGCTTAAGTTAGATTTTATCTTATTTGTAGGTCTACTATTATGTGTTGACACATCAATGATACAAATCAAATCATACTTAAGATATTACTACAACACTTTAGTAATATGAATGCGGATTTTATTTCAACTAATAATCTTATTATATGAGTAGATTGAAAATACACTGTGCTAGGGCACAAAATCCCAACACATACTCCTTCGAAATTCAGTCTTCTACACAAAGTATTTAGTCGTGCCTGTGTACTGTATGTCTCACAAAGAAAAATGAAATAGGGTCTCTTTTTTGCTGTTACCTCCAACAAGAACTGTATCGCCCGTGGGTTCCTAATCCCCCTGCAGTTCCAGGAAAGGATACTCATTTGCCACTATGGGACCTCTCAGCTGATCCCCTGGTCCCTTGTTCTGTAGTACCTTCGTCATGCACCATCTTGTCTTCTCTTTGGCGCATTTGGCTGGAAGCCGTGTTGCTCTCACCCGTCTCTGCCCTTGAGTGGTCCGAATTTGCTCCTCTCCCCTAACTCCCCCACTCCCTTTTACACCTTTCATTGGGCCTTGTGTGAGGTATTTGTCTCCTATTGTGTACCTGTTCTGCTTCGTCTCAGCTCTTAACAAAGTCCCGTAGGGTTTCTGCTCTTCTCCCATCTGTCCTGCCCTCCCTCCTTGACATTGCTTGTTTGCATGCCCTAGTATTCCTCAGCTGAAGCAAAAGGACGGGAGTCTCTCATATTTGAAATTGATCATATATCCTGCTCCTTTTGAGTCCTCTACCTGCATCCTCCTTGTTAGAGGTTTGTTGATTTTCATCTGCACCCGTATTCGAATATACGAGCACCAATGCCCTGTAAAATTGCTTTGGTCCAGTCTCACGACCTTTCCCAGCATATTCCCAATTCGGACCGCTATTTTCTCTATTTTTAAGTGAGCCGGCATTCCATGCATTTGTACCCAAACCTGAAAGAAACGAAACTCCGTCTCCCCAGGTGGAGACTTCGGAGGTAAAATTTGCAGCAGGAGTTGGACTTTATTGAACGTCCATGGCCCTCGTTCCAGCACACTTGACATGTCATGCTCATTGTAGAATTGAAATATGAATAGATTGTGGGCCGCCTCGTTAATGGACACTTTGTTCTTTTGTTGCCACAAACTTGCAATTAAATTTTTGAACGTGTTGAAATCATAATTCTTTCAACTAATAGCTTTCCCACGAGACAATATTTGTCATCTACTCGATTGTCTTCTTCCGACTCATCGATCACCAACCCAACACTCTCCTCTAATGATATGTGCGTCCATCTTTCTTGGATTTCTTCTAAACCCTCTGTATCCACCCCCTTTGGCTGCCCGCACCCCCCTCCTGAATTATGATCATCGTGGCCTAGTGGAAGAGGTGTTTTTAGATGGTCTATGAGCCATTTTCCCTGAATTTTAATAGTTAAGAAATGTATAATATTAAAAATTATCTCAAGACCTGTATAAAAATCAAATGCCATGAGATAAAGGAAAAAATAACTGTAGCCAACAATTAAGTTTTATGTAAGTGTATGTCTAATTGTTTAATACATATACAGTTTTATTTTAAATGTTGAGGTAAAACTCATATGCACGTGACAATTTGTACAAATCTTCAAATCTTCCGTACTAACATAATGAAGTTTTTATGTAAAGAAAAATATAGTAAATATTTAGTAAAGGACAAAAAAAATACAAAACGTCTAACAAATCTGAGGTTTTAGAACCTATTTGAATATGATGAGATTTTGGGAATTGAGTTGACATAAATTTTTTGTATTATTCGTAGCGAAAATAGCAGATAGGCTTCCTTAACTAGATATATTCTTTCTGCATGCACTATTAACTAAAATTTTAATTTTTAAACCCTCTTGAGTAAGTTAAAATTAATATTAAATAAAATTGTATAATGGATTAACTACTAAACGAATAAACTTGAGATTGACTCGATTCAATTTGACTCATTTAAATTTCTTATGAATATTTATGAAAAATAAAAAAATATAAATAATTAATTAAATATTAAACGAGTCAGCTCGAAAGTCTATCGAGCATTAAAATATTAGGCTTAAGCTTGGTTAATTTATTAAACGGGCTCAAACTTGAAGTCGAATTTGGCACGAAACCAATTATAACAAGACTAAATTTCTTTTTTAACGAATTGAGCATGAGCGGCTCATTAAAAGTTCAGCTCATTTACAACTCTAAGATAGACGCAAACAGTAAGGACTATCGACCGTCAACCAGACATACAAGATACGAGCACTTGCCTTGCTTAAAAACACAAATGCGAGAAAGATGATCAATTTTTTAATTTTACTTTTATTCTATTCAAAGAACAATTTTTCCATTAAAAAAAATGAGTCTTTTATGTGCAAATCACATGCCATCGTTTTGGCGTGAAAGTTAACGGTGTTAGGCTAAGTGATATCTCACGGCATACATTTATGAATGTACCGCATCGTGACTCAAACTCAAGACCTTTGGCCCCAAGTTCAAGTGATTAACCAATTGGTCAAGTAAGCGTTGATATAACATGTTTTAGTTACTAAATATATTTTAAACATCCATCTAATTCGTTCTCAAGGGTCATTAATATTCGGTGTATTGACAAAGTCAAAAGAATTCTAATTTAGTAATATGTTATAAATGCATATTTAGTAAATTGTTAATTCTATTATTAACATGTATACTCAACTATTTTGTTTATAAATATTCCCTAAATGTCTTTTAATATTTAAGCTACTCTTTTATTTCATCAATTGTTCATTAAGTATTCCCTAAATGTCTTTTAATATTTAAGCTACTCTTTTATTTCATCAATTGTTCATTAAGTATTCTCATTTTAACTCACAAAAATGGCAAGACACAGTGTAGTGACTCTAACAACATTGTGTACCATAATGTTACTTCTATCTTTTAAAACTGCAGACGCAGCAACTTTTACCGTTGGAGAGGACAAAGGTTGGGCACCCGGTGTATGTCAATGGCCAGTTGGTAAGAAATTTTCTGTCGGTGACGTACTAGGTAACGATCCAAATCTTAACCTCAAGAGTCACCTGTCAAGAATTTGAAGTATGCATCTTATTATGATTTAAATTTTTAGTTTTGTTTTTGTTTCAATTTAGTTTCTTAAATATTCCCATTGTTATAATTTAATATGAAAGAAAATATTATAATTGTATAGATTTAAAAAACAATTATCTTGCTACATCAATATTAAGTTTCTTTATTGAGTGATTATGTTTTTGAATCACACATATCACAGTTCTACAATACTCGTATAGTCGTATTCTCTTATTCTTTACAAAGAAATTTCATTGTGAATTAAAAAAAAATATGATGAGAAGAAAAAAATGTTCAGCTGCCTATTAAAGTCTAAATCTAAACATTATAAGATCATTTTAGCCCAACTCAAACTTATAGCCAGCATATAAATTGTAAAAATAATAATACTAGATTTAAATTGACATTGTATGAGTAGTTGCATGACTAACAACTAAAATGAATATTCGACGTAGTGACAATGTTATTAATACTTTTGACTTAATTGTTTATGACGCAGTGTTCAAATATAATCCTGCCGAGAACGATGTAGTTTCTGTGTGCGAGGCAGGCTACAACATGTGCACTGCCGGTGGAGAAGACGTAAAATGCAATACGGGAAATGATGAGATTGTGTTGAAAAAAGGCAAAAATTTCTTCATAAGCACTTGCCCAGGTCAGTGCCAGAGTGGAGTTAAAATGGTTGTTGATGCATGTTGATGACTAGTGACGAGAACAAGGAGCATATGGAACAATTGGTTTGCTCTTCCTATATTTACCAATATATAATTTTCTACTATAATCTAGTTATATTATAAGTAACCACTTTTGTTGATTTTCTTTATATTTTATTTTATCTCTTCAGTTTACTATCTTTTCTCGGATGATTCCTTGTGTATTTAAATTTATTATAAATTATTTTATAATAATAATTCTCCCATGTTCTATAAGAATTATTCAAAATTTTATGTTTTTATGTAAAATTTCACCATAACTTATCAATAACTTCGATCATAAACGTGTTGGATTATTTAAAAGATATTACAATATCGAGTCAGATAATAATATAAGTGGATGACGATAATAAACAGAATGAAAACCATTTTTGGATGGTTTGAATAAAAGCATGCAATCAAGAACAACAATTAATCGAATTTTAACCCTAAAATAATTTCACCAAATATGCCCTTAAATTTTATTTTTATTTTGACAAATCCTTAAATTAATTATATCTTTCAATTATTTTATTTGATAGATACTAAGAATACAAAGAGTATTTGAATAGAAGGATTATTAATCCTTCTCACAGATATTGTGTTAAAACAAGACGTGTCATCTTTCTCGCATTTGTCTTTTAAAAAAGTGCTTTTACCATTTATGTCTCGTTTAAGTAATTTACATCATGGTTGACGGCCGATGTTCCATGCTTTTCGTGGCTATCTTTGTCATGACTATAATTGTAAGCAAGTCAAGATTTTAACGAGCCACTCATATATGCTTGATTCGTTAAATTTTCATTTCAATCATGTTATAATCGAGCTAAAGTTGGGCTCATTTAATAAACGACTGGAGGTCAAGCCTGATTTTTAAGGTTCGATAGGCTCACGAGCCGACTCGTTTAATATTAAATAAATATATTTTATACATTTTAATAAATATTTATAATGAGGCAAATTGAGTCGAGCTCATCTCTGGCTTGCTTGTTTAGTATGTAATCAATTATATATTACTATTTAATTTTAATAATAATTTAAAATTTTAATGAATATTTGGATTAAACGAAAATTAAATATTAGTTTTAGTATAATGAAGATTAAACGATTTGGGAGAGAGTCTAACTAAACTTAAATGTAACCATTTTTTTCCAGGTTAAGCTTATTTTCTAAAACTCGTTGAATATCGAGTGGAGTGAACTAAGCAATTTTATCAAAACTGAAGTTATAACTGTTGAAAAATGTAATTAAATAATTATATTTATCCTAACTAAATAAAATTGAAATTGTTTTTATTTATTCAAGAGATATAATGCAATATGACAACAAGCCTCGTATCTACCCCCAAGCCAGGGCCCAAAAAGAGCAAAATGGTACATCAATAGTTAGCGATCATCTAATCTGACCAAAATAAGACGTAAATAAGACGTAAATAAGACGTAAATACGATGACCAAACAACAAACTAAAAATGATAGAAGACAACATAAGTTACATTCCAAAGCAATATATAGAGAATATTCTAATGAAATAATAGTACATCCATCTTTCACCCTTCTTATCCACCTGAGCATCTACTGGAGTTATTACTTCCCAATTCTGGCCATCGACTTCATACCCCTCGCTGTTTACAAGACTTCGACGACCTCTCTCAACTCAACCCCTCTTGGAGTAACATTTGGATAAGAGCCCTTATGCTCTAAAACCAAATTCGAAACAACCTATCCAGGAACGAGAGAGCGCTTCTCCCGGAGTTCCTCACCAAGTTTTTGCAGGACTGGATACTCGTGAGGCTTGGATCACTGGATCACACCCCTCGGAATTCCCCTTGTGCTCAGATCGAGGAAGAGTCAAAACTAGATCTCTCCATTACTATTTTCAAAATAGAAACAAACTCCTATTACCGCAAACCTTAACATCTGTCGACCACCACCAGAAGCCCCTATCATCACCGACATCATCGTCGGAACGAGACCCATGAGAGGCTACGCACTCGAATCTACCTGTCACTCACAATATTCTCTCTGTTCCACAATGAGAAACCAATCGCACGAAGCGATACAACCATTCACATAAAGCGATACATAAACAATAAAAAATAAAAAACTAGAATCTCTTGATTTGAGAATCAGCCTCCGAGACCCTGAAAGCCATAACCATAGTCTCGTTGAAACCGCAACCCATCGAATGGTGGCGCCGAAGGGGCCGTCGAGTTTGTTCTTCGGAGGTGGAGGGTCTGAACGCCATCGAGAACGCAGCGAGAGCGGAGGAGACGAGAGTGCTGGATTTTCAAAATCTCATCTTTGCCGAAACAAAGGGAAGGATGCATCCAGCGAAATGAGACGCCGCCGGCACAGGATCTTGAACACTCTTCTGCCTTGCTCTCTGGCATCAAAGCGACCCATGAACCACTCAATCACACTCCCAAAACCACCGCGAACAACCACTGAAACCCCAAACCGAGGTCTACCGTCGAATATATCAACCTTGAGAAATCCGACGATAAAGCGAGATAACAACCACAGACGAGAAAAGGTCGTCGAGGAGGATCCAACGATCCACACCGGTGGGAGCGGAGGGGGAGGTGGTCAGATAAACGTCGTCTCCCCTCTCGTTTTTTCTCAGAACCGTCTCTCCTGCTGTTTTAATTGCATTTGATTCTTTTGATTACATATGTTACAAACCTTTTCATTTTTTACATTAATTTGCATTGAATCAAGAAATCTTTTGGTTGAAGAGAAGGACATTAGATAAATAGATGGTCATCTCTCTTTTCATTTGAACTCATCTCAACACAAAAAACATGAGTTCTTGGTTCTCCCTCTCTTTCCTTAGTCTCAAATATTATTTGTAAGTATGGTTATAGAGAAAGATACAAGTTCAAGTTCGCCAGAACTAGACCTTTAGTGTACGGTGGTAGTTCGATGTCGTTGTATCATGGAAGGTGCACACTCGTTGATCCCAGCACTCGAGGGAGAGCGAATAAACTTTAAGGAAAGTGTCCAACACGCCTCGACTATTGCCAAGTTTGTATCGATTAATTTGTAAATGTTTATGTATCTTTAAGATTTTCATATTTACAATTTATCAAATTCCGCAATTTGTTAATATTATTGTGTAATACCTAAACGAGTAACCTTGAGATTGGCTCGATTCAATTTGGCTCATTTAATTCCTTTATGAATATTTATTAAAAATAAAAATATATATAATTAATCAAATATTAAACGAGCTAGCTCGCAAGTCTATCGAGCCTTAAAATATTAGGCTTAAGCTCGGCTAATTTGTTAAACGAGCTCAAACTTGAAGTCAAATTTGGCTCGAACCCAATTATAACAAGACCAAAACAAAAATTTAGCGAATCGAGCATGAGTGGCTCGTGAAAACTTTGGCCCATTTACGAATTTAGCCATGACCAAGGTAGACGAAAAGAGTAAGAACTATCGACCGTTAACCATGTCATAATTTACTTAAACGAGACATACAAGGTAAGAACTTGCCTTACTTAAAAAACACAAATGCAAGAAAGATGATCAATTTTTTAATTTTACCCTTATTTTATTTAAAGAGCAATTTTGCCATTGAAAAAAATGAGTTTTCATTTTCAAATCACATGCCATCATTTTGGCTTGAAAGTTAACTTTGTTAGGCTAAATGAGATAACGAAATACTTAAGGAAAACAATGTTCAGTTAAGGGGATCTAGGTGCCATTTTCCCAATATTATAAAATGTTTTAGTGTTTTTTTTCTTTTTTTTAATCGTCAAATTGTATCAAGTTTTGGGCTCGACTATATTATGATAAAGAAAGACAACACCAAACGTGCTCACGACACACCCTTATTTAGAAGGGGACCCCATATTTCCACTTGACGCCCACCGGAAGAGAGGGGCCCAACAGAAGTTGAGAGAAAGTTCTAACAAAAGTTGGAAACAAAGACGAGGTATAGCAGGGTGACTCAAACCCATTCAAGTGATTAACCAATTGGTCAAACAAGCGTTGAAATAAAATGTATATTTAGTAAACATATATTGTAATCCATTTAATTCATTCTTAAGGGTCATTAATATCGGTGTATTGACAAAGTCAAAAAAATTCTAATTTAGTAATCCGTTATAAATGTATATTTAGTAAATTGTTAATTCTATTATTAACATGTATACTCAACTATTTTATTTATAAATATCTCCTTAATGTCTTTTAATATTTAAGTTACTCTTTTCTTTCATCGATTGTTGATTAAGTATTTTCATTTCAACTCACAGAAATGACAAGACACAGTGTAGTGACTCTAACAATATTGTGCATCATAATGTTGCTTCTATCTTTTAAAATTGCGGACGCAGCAACTTTTACCGTTGGAGAGGACAAAGGTTGGGCACCTGGTGTATGTCAATGGCCCGTTGGCAAGAAATTTTCCGTCGGTGATGTACTAGGTAACGATCCAAATCTTAATATCAAGAGTCATGTGTAAGGAATTTGAAGTATGTATCATATTATGATTTAAATTTTTAGTTATGTTTTTGTTTCAATTTAGTTTTCTAAATATTCGTATCGTTATAATTTAATCTGAAAAAAATATTATAATTGCATAGATTTAAATTTTTTTATCTTGTTACGTCAATGTTAAGTTCCTTTATAGAGTGATTATCGTTTTGAATCACACATCACCATTGTACAATACTCTGTACTCTCCCATTCCTTACAAAGAAATTTCATTGTGAATTAATATAAATAACTATGTTGAGAAGGAAAAATGTTAAGCTGTTTATTAAATTCTAACTCTAAACATTATAAGACCATTTTAACCCAACTCAAATTTATACCCAGCCGATAGATTGTAAAAATAATAATATTAGATTTAAATCGAAATTGTATGAATAGTTGCATGACTAACAGACAAAATGAATTTTCGACGTACTGACGGTGTTATTAATACTTTTGACTTAATTGTTTATGATGCAGTGTTCAAATATAATCCCGCCGAGAACGATGTAGCTTCTGTGTGTGAGGCAGGCTACAACATGTGCACTGCCGGTGGAGAAGACGTAAAATGCAGTACGGGAAATGATGAGATTGTGTTGAAGAAAGGCAAAAACTTCTTCATAAGCACTTGCCCAGGTCAGTGTCAGAGTGGAGTTAAAATGGTTGTTGATGCATGTTGATGACTAGTGACAAGAACAAGGAGCATATGAAACAATTGGTTCACTCTTCCTATATATACCAATATATAGTTTCCTAATATAATCTAGTTATATTATAAGTAACCACTAAAAGTTGCTTTGTTAATTTTCTTTATATTTTATTTTTTTCTCTTCATTTTACCATATTTTCTTCGATGATTCCTTATGTATTTAAATTTATTATATATTATTTTATGATAATAATTCTCTCATGTTCACCATAACTGATCAATAACTTCAATCATAAATGTGTTGGATTATTTGAAAAATATTGCAATATAATAATATAAGTGGATGACGATAATAAACAGAATGAAAACCATTAACCGAATTTTAACAGCAAAATAATTTCACCAAAATATGCCCTTAAATTTTATTTTTATTTTGACAAATCCTTAAATTAATCTTATCTTTCAATTATTTTATTTAGTAGATAATAAGAATAGAAAGAGTATTTGAATTGAAGGACTATTGATCATTCTCTCACATATTGTGTTAAAAAAAGACGCGTCATCTTTTTCGCATTTTAAGAAAGTGTTTTTACCTTTTATGTCTCGTTGACGGCCGATATTTCATACTTTTTGTAGCTATCTTGGTCAAGACTAGAGTTGTAAACAATTCAAGATTTTAACGAGCCACTCATATATGCTTGATTCGTTAACTTTTCGTTTCAATCATGTTATAATCGAGCCAAAGTTGGGCTCATTTAATAAACGACTAGAGGTCAAGCCTGATATTTTAAGTGTTGTAAATGTCGCACGACGTTATGATGGCGATCAAGGACCTCTGGAGCCATGTCAGGCCATGACAGATTTTCATTTTTTTTAGGGATAATTCCATACACCACCCCCTAAAATATATCAAATCTCACCCAACACCCCCTAAAACCATTAATCTCACAAACACCCCCTTAAAATGGGCAAAAATCTCAGTTTTCAAAAATTTATTGAAAAAGACAAAAATACCCCTCTCCCTCACCATACCTTCTGTCTCTCTTCCCTCCCTCCACCGTCGCCGGCGAGCCTCCCTCCGGCTAATCCCCTCCACCACCGCCGCTCCTGGCGCCACCTCGAACACCTCTGCCGCCACCATCAGCCTCCCCTTCCTCCCCTCCTCTCCCCCCTCCATCCTCACCTTAAACTCCTTCTCTCTCCAAACCCTCAACCTCGCCTCCCTCCCCATCAACTCAATCTTCGCCATTATCGCCAGGATTGTGAACACGCGGCGGGAGGGGATTGGCCGGAGGGAGAGGGAGGGAGGAGAGACAGAGGGTATGGCGAGGGAGAGGTGAGGGAGTGGTGAGAGAGAGGGGTATTTTTGTCTTTTTCAATAATTTTTTGACAACTGAGATTTTTGTCCATTTTAAGGGGGTGTTAGTGAGATTAATGGTTTTAGGGGGTGTTGGGTGAGATTTGGTATATTTTAGGGGGTGGTATATGGAATTATCCCTTTTTTTTATTTAATATAAATTAATATGGTATTATTTATTTAAAATTTGTTTTGTTTAAATTAGAATTAGATTTTTCAAAAAAAAAAACTAATTCTAAATTTGTTATGTAAACAAATGAGGCTAGGCCTAAGCCCACCATCGCACTCAGTGATGCCCAGAAGAAAGAAACAAGAGTACTGACTGCTGAGGTCCATTTCGCTGAAGTCAACAAACCGAGCTCGTGCTCGCCGTTAGAGGAGAACGAGGCGGTTGAAGCGGCAACCGAGGCGTCGCCGGGCGTGTCTCTTGCAGAAGCCGAGGAGTCGCCAAGGATTTTCGAATCACCCGGAGAAGCGACGGCCAGCGGCGAAACCGACCGGAGCTCGCCTTCGTCGAGGTTCAGATCGAAATCGTCTGAAGAAAATGGTTTTTCCTCGAGCCTCAGTCAAGTCTTCCTCGCCAACCGCCCGTACGACATGGCGCCGCCGCGGCGCCCGTCAAGCCCGCCACGACGCCCGTCTGGACCGCCACGACATTCCATCCGCCACAAGTGTCATATAGAATATCGTGGCGGCAATGGTGATTTTGGCGCCACTGCGCCATTTACAACACTTGAAATTTTAAGGTTGGATATGCTCACGAGCAGTGGCAGATCCAGAAAATTTGTCAAGGGGGGGCAAAATTTTACACTAAAAATTTATTTATTTAATTAATTAATAAATAAAATATTTAATTAAAAATAATAATTTTATTAATAAAATAATTACTAAATGCGTATAACAAAATTTAATTCGAGTTTGATTATTTATTTTTAGTTGAGTTTGAATTTAACTTTCATGTATATATAGATACAAAGTGAGTTGTTTCGCGAACCTTTCAAACTCTAATAATTTGGTCTTGAGATCGATTTGTTTATCAAATGATCCACTATTGTACTTAATATCTGCATAAATTTGTTTAAAAAATTGACAATTTCTAATAATTAGTAAATATAACAGACTAAACAAAAAGTTTAATGAAAAATGAAAAAAATTAATTAATACAATTAGTCAATAAAAAAGTTTGTCAATTCCAAGGTTTGAACCTATGATCTCATTAGTAAAATACCATTCCTTTACCACTAAGCCAAACAACTTTTTGTTGTTAAGTACACAGTTTTTGTATAGATATCAAAATTTAAGGGGGGGCATATCTAATTTTCGGAAAAAATTTATATGATTTTTTTTTCGAATTCCTGGGCCAAGGGGGAGCTGGATCCGCCACTGCTCACGAGCTGACTCGTTTAATATTTAATAAATATATTTTATACATTTTAATAAATATTTATAATGAGACAAATTGAGCCGAGCTCATCTCTAGCTTACTTGTTTAGTATGTGACCAATTATATATAATTATTTAATTTTAATATTAATTTGAAATTTTAATGAATATTTGAATTAAACGAAAATTAAATATTAGTTTTAGTATAACGAAAATTAAACGATTTGGGAAAGAGTATAAATAAATTTAAATGTAACTATTTTATCTAAGTTGAACTTATTTTCTAAAACTCGTTGGAAATCGAGTGGAGTAAACCAAACAATTTTATCAAAACTGAAGTTATAACGGTTGGAAAATGTAATTAAATAATTATATTTATCCTAACTGAATGAAATTGAAATTTTTTTTATTTATTCAAGAAATATAATGCCATTATGTGCATT
This sequence comes from Geranium rotundifolium, assembly GCA_963920655.1. NCBI lineage: Eukaryota > Viridiplantae > Streptophyta > Magnoliopsida > Geraniales > Geraniaceae > Geranium > Geranium rotundifolium. Next base: position 22,707,649 of record OY987317.1, on the reverse strand, counting down.
TGATTCTCTTGATTGCATATATTACAAACCTTTTCATTTTTTCCATTGATTTACATTGAATCAAGAAGTATTTTGGTTGAAGAGATGGAGAATATAATAAATATAGGGATAATTCCAGGTGGCTACACTAGATTTTGCTGTTTTTCACCTGGGTACACCTAGAATTTTTTTTTCCAGCTGACTACGCCTAGAATGTGCAAAATTTTCACTTTACACTTTCCGTCCAATTCTGTTAGTTTCTAACCTTTTTTTAATGTGAAATGACTAAAATGCCCTTAAGGTTAAAAGTGTTATTATAATTGGATTGAAAAGACTAAAATGCCCTCACTTATTCATCTAATTTTCAAACATATGCCACTCCTTCTCTTTCTCATTTCATTCATTCATCCTCCCTTCTCCCTCTCCTTCTCTCACGGTTTTGAGATATTTGTTTGTAGCATTTGACGATAATGTGTTCTACCTCGTCAGATTGAGAATATTATATCTCAATCGTATCCATGTCCCGGTCAAAATTGGAGACAATTGGGTATATGTTGATAAAAGCAAAAGTGCAAAGATCCAAACTGTCATTTCAAATGCTCAACTTTCTCTTACAACAACACAATGGTTCACTAAACCAGAAATTCAGCTTCCAGTGAGCAAATATCACAAACACAACAAAACTACATACATACACTAATAAACAGTAGAGACCACTGGATCATCATTTGGTTCTAAAGTGCTTGTTACCGGGTTTCCTCTCGAGACTCGCCTCCTCCGTCGTCGATCCCTCCTCCACCTCCTTCGGTTGCGCCTTCCTCCGCCGCTCATTGTTCCCCGCCATCCGATTCCGGCAACTCCTCTTGCACCCGTCGAATTGCAAAATCTCATGAAACCTGCAAATTCCAAAAAAAAAACTCAAATCAACATAGAAACGAAATGACCCAACCCCTAACCCTAACCCTAACCCTAACCTGCCACACTGCTGGCAGAACCTCTGGCGGACTCCGGCGACGAGCACGACAGCGGCCTTGGCGTGGCGCTCGCAGACCTTGTGCCGCCGGTGGTACCTCTTGTCCAGGCTCAGGCTTGCGCTACACTCGTCCGCCTGGCAGCACGCGCCTCCACCCCCTCCACCGCCCGCTCACCACCGTAATCAGGATCTGACGGCGACCTGTGGTGTCTCTATCATCGTCTTCTTCGATCTCGGTCTCTGTGTCAGACTCTTGGTTTCCAAGAGGGTCTTGTTCTTGTTCTCGTTGTCCTCCCATTTTAGAAGGGGTGCGGATGAGGGACGCGCGTGTGTGTGGAGGAGCTAATCTGGGAGATTTGGGGGTTTTTGGAACAGTGAGGAAGAGGAAACAGAAAAAAAAAGGCCACACACACAATAGTTCACATGGGGGCATATGTTTGAAAATTAGATGAATAGATAAGGGCATTTTAGTCTTTTCAATCAAATTATAATAACTCTTTTAAACTTAAGGGCATTTTAGTCATTTCACATGAAAAAAACGTTAATAACTAATAGAATTGGACGGAAAGTGCAAAGTGAAAATTTTGCACATTCTAGGCGTAGTCAGCTGAAAAAAAAAATTCTAGGTGTACCCAGGTGAAAAATAGCAAAATTTAGGCGTAGCCACCTAGAATTTTCCCATAAATATATGGTCATCTCTCTTTTCATTTGAACTCATCTTAACACAAAGAACATGAATTCTAGGTTCTTCTTCTCTTTCTTTAGTTTCAAATGTTTTTCGTAATTATGGTGATAGATTAAGACACAAATTTAAGTTCACCAGAACTAGACCTTTAATGTACGGTGGTAGTTCAAAATTGTTGTATCATGGGAGGTGCACACTCGTTGACTCCAACACTCGAGGGAGAGCGAATAAACTTTAAAGAAAGTGTCCAACACCTCTCGACTATTCTCAAGTTTGTACCGATTAATTTGTAAAGGTTTTGAAATTCTGATCAGCTAGTCGTGCAAGATGCCACACACAATGTTACGTAAGAAGCTATAACGTTGTGTCTGACTTCTTGCGTAGATAACTTAGGACAGTAAAGATAAAGCTATAAACAATGACACAGCAGATTGTTTACCCAGTTCGGTGCAACATCACCTACGTCTGGGGGCTCTCAGCCTAGTGGAAAGATTTCACTTATCAGTAATCCGTCAGAACATACAAGTACCTGTGATCATCCCTAGATCTATACTTTATGCTACGTCTTACAGTGCAATCTATCTCAGGGTCTCCCCCTGAATCCAAGAACGTCTTGATTCCAGTCTTCGAGCAATCGCCTTGCTCTGTCGGTTTAGTTCTTCAATGAACTTGGTGGTTGCGTGTAGTCTTCACTCACGCTTTCAGTAAACCCTTAATCACCTTAACTCTCAATAGTTATGTGAGGCACAATATCCTAAGCTCAATCTGCAATTTCTCAGCCCGTAGACCTTCACGTCTAAGAACCTTGCAAATTGTTGCTAGGAAACAAATAAAGAACCACACCATTGCTAAGGGGGTAGCCTAAGCTTTTATAGCAATCGTGAATGAGTAATAACCCTAAATGGTTTCCTCTTAATCACCGTCTTTCTTCTTTCCTGATTTGCAGATGTTCTGGAACTTTGCATAATTCCTAATCGTAATCGTATTTCCTGCACAATCTGAACTTGCATGATTTCCGTCGATCAGGATGTTTTGCCGAGACGCCGTCAACAATGTTACACAAGATTTCGTAGAAGATGCTTCGACATTCTTTGTAACATGTTTCTTCAGTTCCTTTAAAAATCAGCCGATCTCTAAAACCGTCGTAACTACAATCTCCCCCTTTGGCTATTTTTAAGGACATCATTCTTCATCGTATTCTGCGTTGCATTCTGCATCGCATTCGTCGTCTCGTCGATTGGCAGTGTCGCGCGTATCATCGCGTCTTGCGTCTTCGCGTCGTCTATATCTTTCTCCTTGTATCATTGTGATCGTGTATCTATCTTTACTTACTACTTACTCCCCCTTGCTGGCTCAAAAAGAGCCAAAATTTAAACAAATATTGTACCAAAGCAGGGTATTAAGAACCAAATCCAAACATAACTCACACTCACTCTCAATCAGCAGTCGAGAGTCAGTGTGATACAATGTTCAACAAAAATTACAAAATAAAGGTGTTCAGTTCTTCGGAAATCATAAAGTTTATCAAATTAAACAGAGCTGCTGCTGGAACTCGCAGTCTCTTCTTCAGTCGCTTCAGTGGAGGCATCTTGGGTAGATTCTTCTGGATCATTAGGCAGAGAGGTGGTGTCATCATCTTCGGAGCCAGGAGGAGACATGGATTTCAGCAGGTTGGCGCAATGTGATCGGCGCTGGGAGAGATGCTTCAGGGCTGTCTTGAAATTGATGATGTCCTTGTCAAGTACGGCTATCTCTCGTTCAAGCATAACTGCATCCCTGCTGGTGGTCTTGGTTAGAGGGGCGACACTTGTGGCTCGACTGGTCATTGCCTTTGCTTCTGGCCTGACAAGATCAGGAGCATGCTTGCCCTCAAACAATTTGTGGCTCACCACAATCAGTCCTCCTCTTTTGCCAACCTTATCCGATGTTTTCAACACTCCGGGGTGTTGATGTACAAGCAGCTCAGAGATAAGGGATGGAAAGGCAATAGGAATTTTCACAGCAAGTGATCTAGCATGGCGAATAAGATGATCAATCACAAATTGCCCAAAATCTAGTTTAGATCCAGTACCTATTTGGAAGATTAGTATCACCAGCTCTGGTTTGATAGATGATGCGTGGGTCGAGGGAGCCCAATTTGCTACTCCAATTCGGAAGAGAATGGAGTACTTGGAAGTGAGATCTGATGCTGCCACAGTGCCTTTGGTCGGCCATGTTCTGCTTTTGTCTCCGGTAATCTCACGGAGGACTTTGTTTAGGTCGGGTGGTGGCATAGATCGAACCCGCTTTCTTCCCAGGAAGTCATTGAAAATGTCAGAGGAGATGTTGAAGCGAATGCCTCTGACATACACCTTCTCAAACTCCAGATCATCCGGAGTCCCAAACCCAGTAGGCAAATTGGCAATAAATTCTTTGACCAAGAGGGGATAGTGGTTACCAATGTTTGTGACGGTTTTCATAAGTTCTGCCTTCTCCAGAAGTTGGACTATGGCTTCCAGTCCTAGCAACTCCGATGACAGGGTCTTTTCTGGGTATGCCGTTCGTTTGAACACGAATTCCCACCGTTTGGCACCGTCCGCAGAAGGAAATGACACGTTGTCATAAGGAACACTCAATGTGTTCTTGTCCATCTTCAGGCCTTCTTCCTTTCTTGCTTTCCTTGTGGTAACCTCCTCTTCATCATCATTAGTTGCTTCATCTACCAATCTCCTTTTGGACACACTTTTCTTTTCCTTGACAGACATCTTTTTCTTCTTGTTGGTGGGGCCTACAACATCTTTGACCTCCTTCCTCTTCCTAGTTTCTTTGAGTTTTACAACCATTACAGCTAAACTTTCATTCTCTTCTAGAACCTTTTTCTTCAGGGATGACAGCACTGTGTGTGCCGTCTCAACAGCTTCTTCTGTGGCATCTTCTCTGGCATCCAGAGGGTTTTCTTCTGCGTTATCGGTGGCGATATTTTTGTCTTTCTGAGCTTCTTCCAGATCGGTCTCTCCGTCTCTGGTTTCTCCTTTCTCAACTTCTTCCTCGGCTTCTTCCGAGTCAGCGACTTCTTCTTCTACTACAACCTCTTTTGTGGCTTCAGGCATGAACTCTGTTTTCTTCAGGGTCTTTGGCCCTTTAATCCGAACTCCATGCTTGTTGGTTTTTGCTTTGTTGCTCTTGGAGCTTTTTGCTTCTGCTCTCTTAGGTTCGGAGGCTTTCTTTGGGACTATTGTGCTCCGAGTTTTCACCATGTTTGTGTAGTGAGATTTTCGTTTGCAGAATGTGAAGGGTGAGGGAGATGAGAGCGAACACGAGAAGGGGCAGGCTAGGTTTAGATTTTGAAAAAACAGATTGATTCAAATCTTTTAACGTCTGAGCGTATCTTTTCCTTTCTTTTATATAGGCTTTTGGTGTGCTTGGCCCAATGGCATGTGTTGGGATTTTGGACCGGTTCATGAAGAGGCACCAACTAACTCCTCTCAACCGTTTCTGCAACTTCTTACTGCTCGTTGATGGTGCACAGACCGAGTGATGATCTGAGGTTCTCAAATCTGCTCGCATCTAATGCTTTTGTGAAAATATCAGCAAGTTGCTTCTCTGTGGGGATGTGCTCTAGGATGATCTTCTTATCTTCGACTAGTTCTTGAATGAAGTGGTGTCTAATGTCAATGTGTTTGGTCTTACTATGTTGGACAGGATTTTTGGAGATGTTGATAGCACTGACATTATCACAATATAAAGTCATGGCTTCCTGTCTGACATTGTATTCGACTAACATCTGCTTCATCCATAGTAGTTGTCTGCAGCTACTCCCAGCAGCAATGTACTCTGATTCGGCAGTGGAAAGGGCAACACATTTTTGCTTTTTACTAAACCATGATATGAGGTTGTTGCCAAGGAAGAAGCATCCTCCATATGTGCTTTTCCTATCCGCTGTGTTTCCAGCCCAATCGGCATCACAATACCCCACCAGGGTAGAGGATGTGTCGAATGAGTATAACAAACCCAAGTCTGTAGTCCCAGAGACATATCTTATAATTCTTTTAGCTTGGGATAGATGACTAACCTTAGGATTAGCTTGATATCGTGCACATACTCCTATAGAGTAGGCAATATCTGGTCGACTTGTAGTAAGGTAGAGAAGACTATCGATGATGCTTCTGTAGAGATGTTGGTCGACGGCTTCTCTTGAATCATCTTTAGTTAGCTTGACATGTGTAGCTGCAGGTGTCCTTTTATGTGAGGCTTTCTCTAGCCCAAACTTCTTGACAATATTCTTCGCATATTTGCTCTGAGATATGAAGATGCTATCTTTTTGTTGTTTGATTTGGAAGCCTAGAAAATAAGTAAGCTCTCCCACCATGCTCATCTCGAATTCTGATTGCATTTGTTGAATAAATATCTCTACCATCTTGCTTGACATCCCTCCAAAGACAATGTCATCGACATATTTTTGAGCTATCATCAAATTCCCGTCTTCATTCTTCACAAATAGGGTTTTGTCGACTCCCCCTCTAGTGTAGCCGCTTTGAATCAGGAATTTTGTGAGCCTTTCATACCAAGCCCTTGGTGCTTGTTTCAACCCATAGAGAGCTTTCTTAAGTTTATACACATGATCAGGATAGTGAGGATCAACAAATCCTTTGGGTTGCGACACATATACTTCTTCATTGAGGTCCCCATTCAAGAATGCACTTTTGACATCCATCTGGTAGAGCTTTATCTGTAGATGGCATGATATTCCTAGTAGGAGACGAATTGCTTCAAGTCTTGCTACAGGAGCAAAGGTCTCATCAAAGTCGACTCCTTCAATTTGAGTATACCCTTGAGCAACTAACCTGGCTTTGTTGCGAGTGATGTTACCAAGCTCATCGGACTTGTTCTTGAAGATCCATTTTGTGCCAATGATATTTCCTTCACTTGGTTTGGGCACCAGTTCCCATACCTGGTTTTTCTCAAATTGAATCAGCTCTTCTTGCATAGCATTGACCCAATACTCATCATTGATGGCTTCATTGATATTTTTGGGTTCTGTCTTTGAGACGAAGCAAATATTGCCTATCATCTCGTTGTAGTCTTCAGGAGTTCTTGACCGAGTTCGTATGCCTTCATTCAGGTCTCCAATTACTCCAGAGATAGGATGATTAGTCTGGATTCTTCGTGAGGGATTCTTGTTGCTGGTTTCAGGAACTACTTCGTCATTTAGACTAGCATCATCATTTTCTGTTTTGCTGCTAGCATCTTCTCTGACATCAGGAATAGCATTCTTCCTAACATTGTTGGGTGGATAGGCTCCGTCTTTGTCCGTCGCATCTTCTGAGGCATCTTCGCAGTCATCATCAACAACAACAATGATTGATTCCATCATGGTCTTGGTTCGTTTGTTGAAGACTCGGTATGCGCGACTATTCCTTGAGTAGCCAAGGAAGATGCCTTCATCGCTTTTTGGGTCAAGCTTTCGACGAGGCTCTCTATCAGCCAGAATATAACAAGTGGAGCCAAAGATATGGAAGTACTTAACATTTTGCTTTCTCCCCCTCCATATTTCATAATGAGTTACTGACATACCTGGTCGGAGAGTGACTCGATTCTGGATATGGCAAGCAGTGTTAAGTGCTTCTGCCCAAAAGTGAGTTGGTATATCCTTAGCCAGCATCATAACTCTCGCCATCTCCTGTAGAGTCCTGTTCTTGCGCTCAACAATGCCATTCTGTTGGGGAGTGATTGGTGCTGAGAATTCATGAGCTATCCCTTATGAGTTGCAGAAATCTGCAAACTTGCTGTTTTCGAACTAACGACCATGATCACTACGAAGGCGGATTATTTTGCCTATTGTCTCTCCTTTTTCTCTTTGGACTTGGATGCATAAATTCTTGAAGATCGAGAAGGTGTCTGATTTTTCACGAGGGAAGTCAACCCAAGTGTATCGTCAGTAATCATCTACACATACAAAGACATATCGTTTTCCTCCAAGGCTTTCAACTTGCATTGGTCCCATGAGATCAACATGTATCAGCTTAAGTACCCGAGAGGTGGTGATATGCTGTAGCTTCTTGTGTGACATCTTGGTTTGCTTACCAATCTGACATTCCTCGCAGATCTTTCCTTCTACTATTTTCAGGTTTGGGATTCCTGTAATTGCCTGCTCTGAGATTGCCTTCTGCATACTTCTAAGATTTAGATGTCCAAGCTTTCGGTGCCACAGTTTGGTTTCTTCTGCTTTGGAGACAAGGCACTTGGTCGCTTCGATATGTGTCTCGGGTGCCCAGATGTAGCAATTATCTGTTGAGCGAACTCCTTGTAGAATAGTGACTTGATCGAAGTCTTTAACTATACAGGCTTCTTTAGTGAATTTCACTTCTGAGCCCTGATCACAAATCTGGCTGATGCTAATCAGGTTTGCCTTAAGTCCTTGTACAAGTAATGCTTCAGTCAGGCAAGTGGCTCCTGGATGCTTGAGTACTCCTTTTCCAATGATTCGAGCTCGAATCCCATCTCCAAAAGTAACAAAGCAGTTTGTATATAATTTGAGACTGGAGAGAAACTCTGGAGTACCTGTCATGTGTCGAGAACAGCCACTGTCGAGATACCAGTCTTTGTTTGTTGATGCGCTTAAGGATGTATATGCAACATTAGCTCGATAGACTAGGTTTTTAGGTCTCCATTCAAGGCGAGATATCTTCTGAGGAGTTGGGAGATGCCTTTGATATCTCTTTTGTGGTAGCTGAGCTTGCTTCCTCCCAAGAAGTTGAAAACAAAAAGGTCTGATGTGACCTCGTTGACCACAGTAATGACATATCCATTGATATTGATAAGCTGGTCTTCTGAAGCATTGTTGTCTGCGTGGAGGATGTCTTCTGGCAGTTGCTTGACAATAACATGTTGTAGACAATGTCATGGCTTTTGTTGTAGGTCGTCCCGTAGAACGTGTTGGGGCATCCAGTGGTTTCTTGTCAACCATGGCTTGTTGTGGGACAAACTTCGTCATTGCTGTTGAGGGGATACCGTGTGTGTACCCTAGTCCCGTTGTATCCTTGGACTGCTTTCCTACTGATAGGATCTTGTCAAGGCTTTCTGTGCTAGGATTCATCATCTTTACCGATTTAGTCATAAGACTAATTTCTCCGTTAAGTCTGGTGATTTCGTGTTTTAGCTCCACGATTGTCTCTAGAAATCTAGACTTCTCGTTGGTAAGACTGATAATCCTTTCACCTTGTTGATCAAGTATCAGAGTTTCCTTGATCCATCTGGTATGTAAGCCTTTGTATGCCTCGACTAGTTGCTCTTTAGTCCAATTCTCATTTGGAGTTGGATGGAGGTGATCATCATTGATTTTGGAGGAATTATCAATGTTACATACAGGAGTAGTAGTAGTGAATGCAACAAAGTTGCTTACCTATTCCGATCCACTATCTTCATTGTCATCGTCTGATAGGGTGGCATTGTATCCACGTTTTTGTTGTTTGAGGAAATTTGGACATTCTCTACGAAGGTGGCCGAATCCTTCACATTCATGACATTGAAGTCCTTTCTTGTTGTATTCTTCCCCACTCCTGTTTGGTCTGTCAAGACTTCCTCCTGTTTGAGCTTTCTGTGGAGCTTTGTTTCTGGCATTAGCTGTGACATTCCGTCCTCCCATTCGACTGAATCTTCTCATGACTTTGTTGTAATTTTTTGTGAGAAGGGCTATTGTAGCATCAATGTCTTCGTCAGAGTCAGATTCCTCAGGATCTGGTTGCTTGTGTGTAGAGCTTTTGAAAGCAACTCCTTTGTTGCTTTTGTCGATGTTAGGTAAAGACAACTCATAGGTCATTAGAGACCCCATCAGCTCATCAAATTTCAAGATCTTGAGGTCATAGACTTCCTCAATTGCAGTGATCTTCATCTTAAACCTAGGGCTAAGAGCACGCAAGGTTTTTCTTACCAATTTTTCATCAGACATTGGTTCTCCCAGAGAGTAGGATTCATTGGCTAGATCTCGAATACGAACATTGAATTCTGTAATCGATTCGTCTTCTTTCATGACGAGGGCTTCGAAGTTGGTTGTCAGATATTGCAATTTTTGTTCTCGAACCTTAGTTGTTCCTTCATATGCAACAGCCAGGATATCCCATGCAGATTTGGCAGTTGTGCATGTGTTGATCAGTCTGAACACGTTTTTGTCAACACCATTGAAGATAGCATTCAGAGCTCGAGAATTTCCCAGTGATTCTTCGTCTTCATCATCAGTCCAGTCTTTTTCCGGTTTTGGACCGATGGGATTGCCATCATTGTCACTGAGCATTCCACCCATTGATTACAACCTTCCATGTCTTGTTGTCAAGTGACTTCATGAAGGCACACATTCGAGCCTTCCAATAGCCATAGTTGCTTCCATCTAGAACAGGTGGTCGATTTATGGATCCTCCTTCTCTGGTATTGTCCATCTTTGATCAAAATATTTGTTTAGGAACTCACCTAAAACTATAGGTGCCCCCTCTGATACCAATTGAAATTCTGATCAGCTAGTCGTGCAAGATGCCACACACAATGTTACGTAAGAAGTTATAACGTTGTGTCTGACTTCTTGCGTAGATAACTTAGGACAGTAAAGATAAAGCTATAAACAATGACACAACAGATTGTTTACCCAGTTCGGTGCAACATCACCTACGTCTGGAGGGGTCTCAGCCTAGTGGAAAGATTTCACTTATCAGTAATCCGTCAGAACATACAAGTACCTGTGATCATCCCTAGATCTATACTTTATGCTACGTCTTACAGTGCAATCTATCTCAGGGTCTCCCCCTGAATCCAAGAACGTCTTGATTCCACTCTTTGAGCAATCGCCTTGCTCTGTCGGTTTAGTTCTTCAATGAACTTGGTGGTTGCGTGCAGTCTTCACTCACGCTTTTAGTAAACCCTCAATCACCTTAACTCTCAATAGTTATGTGATGCACAATATCCTAAGCTCAATCTGCAATTTCTCAGCCCGTAGACCTTCATGTCTAAGAACCTTGCAAATTGTTGCTAGGAAACAAATAAAGAACCACACCATTGCTAAGGGGGTAGCCTAACCTTTTATAGCAATCGTGGATGAGTACTAACCCTAAAGGGTTTCCTCTTAATCGCCGTCTCTCTTCTTTCCTGATTTGCAGACGTTCTGGAACTTTGCATAATTCCTAATCGTAATCGTATTTCCTGCACAATCTGGACTTGCCTGATTTCTGTCGATCAGGATGTTCTGTCGAGACACCGTCAACAATGTTACACAAGATGTCGTAGAAGATGCTTCGACATTCTTTGTAACATGTTTCTTCAGTTCCTTTAAAAATCAGCCAATCTCTAAAACCGTCGTAACTACAGGTTTATGTATCTTTAAGATTTTCTTATTTTATTCATATTTATAATTTATCAAATTCCACAATTTGTTAATATTATTATATAATACCTAACAATAACCAATATTCTAATAAGTAATGTGTTATTAAGAATTTCTTATAAATTTAAATACTTTATGTAACTTTATCTTTAAAAAAGGCTTAATTTTTTGTTTGTTTTTTCTTTAGATCTTAATATAGGTTGGGCCGGCCTGGAGCTTTCTCAAGGACTCGCTTATTTTCATCGATAATGCAATTAGTCGGTGTGTAGGAAATGTGGCATAGGTTAATCACATTTCATATGTATTATGTTATATCATTATTTAGCAATAAAGGCAATTTTATTATCGTTGTGTTATGGTAGTAAGTTAAGCATAATTTAATCTAAGGTCATCGAGTGTGTCATCACTAATAGTAGAACCCTTAGATAAGTACAAAAATATATTTAACATGTCCCTGGTCAATAAGATTGATAAAGCGATCAGTATGAGTATGACTCTTGATCACCCTCTACTGATCATAGGTAACGGGGTTACCAAGTCAGATCGTAGATATCATTTTGGAAATGGTATTGGACGACCCGACCTAGGTACGTGACATAGATATTGAAGGATTCCCATGGGTACCATAGATTAATTTCATGCAGCAGACTTGAAATAACCATGGGAATCGAATAGAAACACGGATCTTATTGTTAAAATTCAGCATGCATATAATTTTTGAGATCTGAAAATTTACCTTTAAAATCGATCTAAAACACAAAGATATGTGTTTCTCTAGCAAGTCCACACAAGCATAATACCTAGAATAGGTTTCCTCACACACCCTTGCTAGTGTTGTGTGAAAAATTGGACAAAACAATGGAGGAGAGTGAGAGGGAGAGTTCGACTGAAAACCAGAGAGGGAATAAGAGAGAGTGCCGAAAATCCAATTAGGTTTAGGGAAGAAAATATTGTGTAGTAAATTAAAATCTGATTTTTTTAATATCTTTATATAATTACACAATATAATCCTTTATTCCCATAATTGCACTTAAGCCCCATTCTCAATTAAAACCAAGAATGAACTTTAAGCCCACTTAGCCAAATCCAAATTAAAACCCATTTAATTGAGTTCTAATTATATGGTTTAGCTAAACCGGTCCAATCTCTCTAACTTGATTTCTTCAACCGTCTAGTTAATAAACCTAGGCCAGAAATCAACCGAATTGATTTCAATTTGATTAAACTGAAAAGCGGATTCTCCCAATTACCATCCTTACTTGTTTGTCACATATCGTACTTAAAGTGTGTGATCTCTAGGCTCACGACCCGTTGGCAGACTGGTGAAATTACTATTTTACCCTTTCCATCATAAGTGGCCTCTAGCAAGATATTATGATTACCCAACGTTCGTGATTATCGATTATTCGACTTAACCTTTTATCGTACATGTCATTGTCCTTTTTATCAAACCGATATCCAGATTGATCAATAGGCATAAAACCGTCATCCTAATTTATCAATCAATGTTTCTTGATATCTGAGATGACTTAAAATTGATACTAAGGTATCACCTGCATGACCGTGCTATTCCTTTTGTCATACTCATCAAGTGGCCTAATTAGATATCTTTCTCATACCGGAGTATAAGTGATAAATCCCTCAGACGTCTTTCGAGTGAACTAATGCAATTAATAATCAAGCCAATCAAAGCCGTTATGGCTACCCTTTTACAGGTAACGTTAGACTAGGCCAAACTCAGATATTCATTACATAGTGCACACAAAGACTCATCGGTCTTAGGATATAATGACAAGCTACGATCTGTGAGTATCTCATGACAGTATCTATGTTGCATACTCACAATCGGGTTGTCCGATATCATCGATCTGATGATATCTATGATATAACTCCGGCACATACTTTGCCATGATCAGTAGAGCATGATCACAAGGATTTGGTCTCATACTGATCACTTCTTAAAGAAGCTTAGCTGATCAGGGACTCATCGAATGCATTTTTTTTTATCTACAATTCTACTATAAGTGGTTACACACATAATGACATAGATCAATCACACTCGATATATTACTACAACACATTAGTAATATAATGCCTTTTTTTATTAGATCGAAAAATGTTATACATTACAATATAGATTAAGGAATTATGTTGGACTAGGGCATAATCCTAACAATCTCCCACTTGCCCTTAGTTCCAACCTAAGTTCCAATCTACCCCCATAGACTTCACATGTACCTCATGCTTAGGCTGCGGTAAAGCCTCCGTCAAGGGATCAACAACGTTATCATTAGTCGGTACATAAGTAATCTCCACATCACCATTATCGATATACTCCCTGATAATGTGATACTTCTTCTGTATGTGTTTAGTTCTGTTGTGGAATCTGGGCTCTTGAGCTAATTCTATGGCCCCCGTGTTGTCACACAACAAGCTTACCGGATCAGACGCTCGCAGCATTACATCTAATCCGGTTAGAAAGCTTCTAACCCATACGACTTCCTTAGCTGCTTTTGCTGCAACTATGTATTCAGCTTCTTTTGTAGAATCGGCAGTTGTGGCTTCCTTGAGGCTCTTCCAGCTGAATGCTCCACCATTTAACACGAATAAAAATCATGCTTGAGATTTGAAATCATCAGGATCTGTCTGAAAACTAGCATCAACATATCCTTTGACTGCTAGTTCTCCATCTTTCCCACCATACACTATGAATGCGTCCTTAGTTCTCCTCAGATAATTGAGGATACTCTTGACAGCAATCCAGTGCTCCTAGCCTGGGTTAGACTGATATCTGCTAGCACAGCTTAGTGCGAACGAGATATCCTGTGTAACGCCCCAAGATCCGGTTCTCCGAATCTTAGTCGTCACGCGATAAAATACAAGTATCGATAATACATATACGAAGATACATATACGAAATAGTTATGAAACACCTGAGCGTTAAAATACTTCAATTAAAGTTATTGGTGGAAAAACCGTCTTTCACAATTTAAATCCGAAAATTATCAAATACGCAAGTTATCGACTCGGAGGTCACCCGGGACCACCCGAACTCACAAAACCTGAGCCCCGGGCTTGTGGGCCCCACACAAGCCACCACATTAATTCTCGGGAAACAAAATCGAGCTACGGGATTTACTTCGAATCTGTCTAGAGACAGATTCGGCAGAACAGTCCACTTCCCGGACTTGCAGCTCCAAATCCGTAGCTCGTCTGGAAAACACGTAAACATGAAAGTTGAAGCTCTGCCAGTCCTCTACAAACTTCATGTTTTGCTCGGAACCAAGTTCGAACGGGAACGGCTCCGTCCGGAGCAAAACAGATTGTCCGTCCGGCTGGACAGATTCAGCGGTTCAGTCACTTCCCGGGCTTCTAGCTCCCAAACCGTTGCTCCTTTGGAAAAACTCCCAAGATGAAGGTTGAAGCACTTCGAGTCAGCGTTCCATGGCCACCGGAATCAGCCACCAACGTGGCCGGAGCTCCGGCGACCCTCCGGTCACCGGAATTTGTTCAAATTTGTCTTAAAACATGCCTAATCATCTCTAGTGTCTAACTAAACTTAAAACAACACATTTCTACTTAAAACCCACGAACCAAAATACTCCAAATTGAAAAGAGAACCATACCTCTTGTAGTCCTCGATGCCGGGATTCCGAATACGAAGAAATCTCGAAGAAACGACGGACGGATTGACGGGAAATCTTCCTTGCTTGGCCGGACCCTCTTTCTCCTTCCCTCTTTCTCTTTCTCTCTCCTTCTTTCTTCTCTTCTCCCTCTCTTTCTCTTGGTTGTTCTCGGATGAAATGGGAGCTCCCCCTCCTTATAACAACACATTTTATTTAATTAATTACTTAATTAAATAAAATGAAAACCCAAAAATCAACCCTTTTTCCTCTTTCCCAACATCACCAAACCCCACACACAACAAGTCACTTCCTTGTCCCCTTGATACCTAACCCATCAATCACATCGGTCACCTTTTCCACCAACTGAAAACGGATCAGATTTCCCAAAATCGGACGTTTCGGACCCCGAACGGGCACTTTTATCGAGATTTCAGCAAAATCTCCCAAGTGACTTAAAATGGGCTAACTAAGAATACTGCATCGACCGTTTTGCGATTCGGGACTTAACGAGTCCAGAATCGCCCAAAACGTCCTCGGTTGACTTTTCCGGCAAAAAGTCAACCTAAGTCAACTTTTCCCGAATGGGTCACGAAGTGGTCTTTAGTCGCCCTGAACTTAGCTTGGTCGAAAATAACGTCATCTTATGTCCAAAACAACTCTCGGGGTCAGGTTCAGACTCGATCTGGTCACTATTCAAAAATTTTGAATTTTCCCAGATTTTAGTCTAACTGCCCGGGAGAGGTCCTTACAACCTACCCCCCTTAAAGGAATTTCGTCCGCGAAATTAAACAGAGTTAAGGACGTACCTCAATTCTTGAAGAGTTGGGGATACTTGGCGTGAATCTCGTCCGCCCGCTCCCACGTCGACTCCCCCTCCCCGTGATGCTGCCACAACACTCACACTAACGGGATGGTCTTGCCTCTCAGCACCTGATCGCGAGAGGCCAAGATCCGAACTGGCCGTTCCTCATAAGTCGCATCCGGAGTCAACTCTAGCTCAGCCCAAGCTATCACGTGTGACGGGTCGTGGTGGTACTTCCTCAGCATGGATACATGGAAAACGTTATGCACTGCCGCAAGGGATGGTGGCAAAGCAAGCCGGTAAGCCACTGCTCCCACTCTGGAAATGATCTCGAAGGGCCCAATGTACCTCGGCGACAACTTCCCGTCGCTCCTTGCCTTCTTGAACCTGATCAACCCCTTCTTCGGGCTAACCTTCAAGAAGACATGGTCGCCCACTTCGAACTCAAGCGGTCGACGCCTCCTGTCCGCGTAACACTTCTGTCTGCTCTGCGCCGTCTTCAACCGTTCTCGGATCAGGGCTACCTTCTCGGTAGTCTCCCTAACCAGATCAGGTCCTAACAGGCTCTTGTCGCCCACCTCCGCCCAACAGACGGGTGAACGACACGGCCTACCATACAACGCCTCGAATGGTGCCATCTGAATGCTGGCCTGGTAGCTGTTGTTGTAGGCGAACTCTGCTAGTGGCAAGTGATCCTCCCACGCTCCATGGAAGTGCAGAATACATGCCCGGAGCATGTCCTCCAGGATCTGGATCACTCGCTCTGACTGACCATCAGTCTGCGGGTGGTAAGCGGTACTCAGCCGAATATTCGTCCCCATAGCGCCCTGAAGGCTGTCCCAGAATCGCGATGTAAAGCGAGGGTCTCAGTCCGACACTATCGACACCGGCACCCCGTGTAGTCTGACTATCTCGCGCACATACAGCCTGCTCAGCTTGTCCACTGGGTCCGTCATCTTTATAGGCAGGAAGTGAGCGGACTTCGTCAGTCTGTCAACCACTACCCAAACAGCATCATTGCCCCTCGTAGACCTCTGCAAACCGCACACGAAGTCCATGGTGATATGCTCCCATTTCCACTCAGCGATCTCTAGTGGCTGTAGCGGACCTGCTGGTCTCTGGTGCTCGATCTTCACCTGCTGACAAGTAAGGCATCTCGCCACAAATTCCGCTATCTCGCGCTTCATCCCGCTCCACCAGAAGTGGCGTCTGATGTCGTGGTACATCTTAGTCCCCCCGGATGTACTGTGAGTCGCGAGCTGTGCGACTCACGTAGTACCGCCTCGCGGAGACTCTGGGGCACGAACAGTCTGCTCTGGAAGCGAGGACCCTGATCGTTGCCCAGTGACCACCCTTCGGACTCGCTTCCGCTGGTCAACCTTTCTCGGAATGTTACTGATTCCGCATCCTCGATCTGCGCCTCGAGTACCCTACTGATCAAATCTGGCTGCGCTACTAAGGAACACAGAGCCACCTGCCCTGTGACTTCCTCTAGCTCCATCTTGAACTCGCCGAGTTCTCCCAGCATCTTCCATTCCCGTACAGCTACGGAAACGAGACTGTGGAGTGACTTCCTGCTGAGGGCGTCGGCAACAACATTTGCCTTGCCCGGGTGGTAAAGCAGGTCAAAGTCATAGTCCTCAATCAGCTCCATCCAGCGCCGCTGTCTCATGTTGAGGTCCTTCTGAGAAAAGAGGTACTTCAGGCTCTTGTGATCAGAGAAGACCTGAAATTTCTCGCCATAGAGGTAGTGACGCCATAACTTTAGTGCAAATACGATTGCCGCAAGTTCCAGGTCGTGCGTCGGATAGTTCTTCTCGTGCACTCTCAACTGTCGGGACCCGAACGCTACCACCTTCCCCAGTTGCATCAGCACAATACCTAGTCCTTCGCCGGACGCGTCACAGTAGACGTCGTAGCCTATGCCTCGCTCTAGTACTATCAGCACTGGAGCCGTGGTCAACAGAGTCTTCAGCTCCAAGAATGAGTTCTCACAGGACTCGTCCCACTCAAACTTAACTCCCTTCCGTGTAAGGTGAGTCATCGGTGCTGCCAGTCGTGAGAAATCCTTCACGAACCTTCTGTAATAACCTGCTAACCCCAGGAAACTACGAATCTCGAACACGCTCGTCGGCTGTGCCCATCTCGAGACTGCCTCAATCTTCACCGGGTCCACAAAGATACCGTCGCTGGACACTACATGCCCGAGGAACCTCACCTCAGTGAGCCAGAACTCACACTTCTCCAACTTCGCATAAAGCTGGTGCGATAGGAGTAGCTGAAGCACGATCCTCAGATGTGCCTCGTGAGTCCTCTCGTCCGGAGAGTAGATAAGGATGTCGTCTACGAACACGATGACGAACTGGTCAAGGTAAGGCCGGAAGATCCATGTCATCAGGTCCATGAACGTTGCTGGAGCGTTGGTCAAACCGAACGGCATCACCAAGAACTCGAAGTGGCCATACCGTTTCCTGAATGCCGTCTTCTGGATGTCCTCCTCTCGCACCCTCAACTGATGATAACCAGATTGCAGGTCGATCTTGGTAAAGCATTTCGAACCCCTGAGCTGGTCGAAGAGATCGTCTATCCGCGGCATCGGATAACGGTTCTTTACTGTCACCCTGTTCAGCTTCCGGTAATCGATGCACATCCGGAGTGAACCTTCCTTCTTCTTCACGAACAACGCCGGAGCACCCCAAGGCGAAGTGCTCGGCCGGATGAACCCCTTTTCCTGTAGCTCCTGGAGTTGACTCTTCAACTCCTCGAGTTTCGCGGGAGCGAAACGGTAGGGTGCCACAGTAATAGGCGCCGTTCCCGGCAACAACTCGATCGCGAACTCCACCTCTCGCACTGGTGGCAAACTGCTCAGATCGTCTGGGAACACGCCCGCAAACTCATCAACAACCCGTGGTAGTCCTCGGCCTCCGCCCGTCGGGCCGCTGCCCGCTATGGATAGTGCTGCAAGTAGGACTCCACTCCGACTCCCTAATGGACATGTGATAGTAGAGCCACCGCTCGATACTATCACTCTCCTCTTGTAACAGTCGATGATCGCTCGGTACCGTCTCAAACAGTCCATACCCAGGATGACGTCGAATGTCGTCATGTCAAGTACAATCAGATCCCCCACAAGGGGATGGTCGGCTACGCGCACCTCGCATGCCTTGCAGACCCTGTCTAGAACAGTTTCGTCCCCCAAAGGTGTATCAACACGCAGGGGCGGACTCAAAGACTCGACCCTCAATGCCAGGGACCGTGCAAATCGTGCAGAGATAAAAGAATTCGAGGCACCTGTGTCTATGAGAATAGACGCCCACGAATTAAAAACAAGAAACGTACCCTGCGCTGATCTCTGGTCATCAGACTGTGGCGTCTCAGTCTGGCCCGCAACAGAATATACTCTGCCCCGTGTCTGCTGCCCTTGCCCGGTACTCGGCCCTGCCGACCGTGCTGGTTCTTTTCCCTGCCTGGGCCGGTAGTCCTACCGTGATGCGGATGACTGTACCGGTGTAGCGCCCTTGGAGGGACAGTCCTTGGCAATGTGCCCGAGGCGTCCGCACCTATAGCATGTGGGCGGTCCTGCGCTGGCCCGGCCTCCCTGAGACCCGGCCTGACTTCCCGGCCTTCCCGCCAGCGATCTGGGCTGTCCGCCCTGACTCTGCCTCGCAGTCCCATGCCTCTGTGGGCACTCCCGACAAAGATGTCCCGTCTGCCCGCACATGTAGCAAGTGGTTGGTGGTCTCGATCCTGCCGAGCTGGCAGCTGCTGTGTCTAGCGAAGCCAGCGGCATCTGCTCCATCCGTCCAGCCTGCTGTGGCGGAAAGCCCGAATGACGGGCCTCTTGAAGTCTCTAAACTCCGAAGGGCCACTCGGTCGGGGCCTCTGTGCACGGAGACGTCGGGTCTCTGCCATCCCCTCCTCGATGGCTGCGGCGGTGTCCACTATCACCGAATACACTCGGATCCTAAGAGCAAGGATCCGTTCGAAGATTTCGGGCCTCAGCCCCCGCTCGAACCGTTTGCAACGGCTCGCATCGGACCTCACCAGATCCGGAGCAAATCTCGACAAGGCCGTGAAACGGGCCTCGTACTCGGCGACCGTCAGGGTCTCCTGGCGCAGTTCCAGGAACTGCTGCTGCCGGCTATCCCGCGCCGACTCTGGAAAGTAGCTCTCGAGGAAGACCTCCCGGAACTCCTCAAAGTCCTGCCCAACCCGGGCCCTCACCCGCTCCCACCAGTAGTAGGCATCGCCCTTCAGCTGGTGAACAGCTAAAGTGATGCGGATGCTCCCCTCGTTGACCCCTGTGGTGTCCAGGTCCCGAGTGATCTGCTGTAGCCACTGCTCGGCTATCGAGGGATCAGGCTCTCCGTGGAAAGCAGGTGGGTGCAGTCGTAGGAAGTCTCGCAATGCGTTCGACGGCTGTACTACAGCCCGAACTGGTGTTGCCTCAGGTGTGGTGGACCTAGCTGCCCTTCGCCCCATGACCTCTGTCAGGGACTGTATCAACCTCAACAGCTCTTCCCCCATCGGGACCCTGTCGGGAGCGGTCGTCGGGGCAGCGGGCATCCCCATGGGAGTTCCCGCCAGCCCAGCACTGCCGGTGGCAGTCTCCGCGGACTGTGTCTCGACACCAGTGGTCTGCTCCGCGGGCTCGGCAACTCGAGCTCCCTGAGTCGCCCTCGACGCTCCCCGCCCCCTGGTACCTCCTCGCCTAGTCTTCGGCGCCATGTGCACTACTGCACGGAAATGAGATCACAATCAGGATCCACGATCAAGCGGACTTCGCGCTAAAGGACAATGGAACTTCACTGATTTTCTACCATTACTAATCATACTAGGTACTAATATCCTAGCGTAGTAATACCAACCGGCAATGTTCTCACTAACATGCCCACCAGTCAACACATGTCATCAATCAAACATGTCAATAATATACTCACGTTAACAAGCAACCTCATGTACTATCACAGTACCACAACCTGTCCATCATTTCTCAAGTCATACAGTCACACCACTGCACATAAGTTGTCAGGCTAACTCACTACTGACCAACGTAACACCACAAAACTCAAAGACCAAAGCCACGTAATACTCTCCTATTACTGACTCTACCCGACGTGTCGACGCAAGGCACACAGGTGTTGAACCTGAGCCTCTGATACCAAACTGTAACGCCCCAAGATCCGGTTCTCCGAATCTTAGTCGTCACGCGATAAAATACAAGTATCGATAATACATACACGAAGATACATATACGAAATAGTTATGAAACACCTCGAGCGTCCTCGAGTGTATCATAACTATACTCGCACAAAGTCAACACCTTTAGTTTAGGCGTCCCTAACTTAAAGGTGATTGCACAAGTAAGTAAACCAGTTCTAAAACAATTCCATCAAAACATCCTTTGAAAATGAAGCAAGTAACTCATAAATAAATACCATAATGGTGAGGCATAACGCCACCTCACCGAGTGTTTTACAAAATAAAGTAATAAACCGGATAATGAAAAGCAGTAACAAAACAGGTTACGACTCAACAGAGTCTACAACAGCCGACCAAACACCACTAGCAAAGACACGTCGACACGACACGCCCCCAAGCTCCCAGTCAAAAGATCTAAACGCATCCATAACCTGCACAAGTTGTAGGGGTGAACACGCTACCTCCAAGACTCAAACATCGCACATACACAAGATGATAACAATGCAAAAGTAGTTGTATAACATAATTAACTACACCCTAGGGTAACCGATTTCAGCCCAGGGAATCCACCCTTGCCTCGGTTCACCCTCGCTTAGGTAAAGGTAACCGATCTCGATCAAGGGAGTCCACCCTCAACTCGATTCACCTTACACCTAAATAAAGGCAATCGATCACAACTAAGGGAGTCCACCCTCAGCTCGGTTGACCTTTCCCACAAAGATAAAGGTAACCGATCTCGATCAAGGGAATCCACCCTCAACTCGGTTTACCTTACACCTAAATAAAGGTAACCGATCAAAACTAAGGGAGTCCACCCTTAGCTCGGTTGACCCTTACCACAAATAAAGGTAACCGATCTCGATCAAGGGAATCCACCCTCAACTCGGTTTACCTTACACCTAAATAAAGGTAACCGATCACAACTAAGGGAGTCCACCCTCAGCTCGGTTGACCCTTACCACAAATAAAGGTAACCGATCTCGATCAAGGGAATCCACCCTCAACTCGGTTTACCTTACACACCACCTGTAACACAAGTATCACACCATACTCATGCAGAAAACATACTAGGTGCAAGACGGAATAAATCATCGTCTGAAAAGCAAATAATATAATACCTGGCACAATCCCGTGCATACAATCAGTTCAGAGTTATACTAAACTAATTCACCCAACATTATCATGCAAATCTCACTATTCGCGTATAATCACACCAAGCATATTCACGCCACTACCATAGTGCCAAATCATGCTCACACGTATATATACACACATATATAATCAAACAAAGGCATCAAGCCATATAGTCTAGGTAGCTATGTCCCCCTACCTTAGGAAAGCTCCACGTACGCTCCTAGCCTCCCGCTCGAGCTATTCACGCCTTGCCTTTCCCGCGAGCGTCAATATCAACTAATAATTATATTCAATAATTAAAAACTCAAACAGACTCCAAAACGAATGCAATAAATTTACAAGTGTACTCCAACAAGTGCCTAACACTTGGACACACTTCAAATTAATCAAAGTAGCCAAAATGGGTCCGGAACGACCCATTTTCCCCGAAACACCCAATCTGCCCGGAAACGAGTTTTTTTTGACCCTCGGGACTCCGAAAATTACGAAACTTGTTTCTAAACTCCTCATTTAATATTCTAAGACCAATGCAATTAACGGAATCGAATTCCGACACCCGAGCGTTAAAATACTTCAATTAAAGTTATTGGTGGAAAAACCGTCTTTCACAATTTAAATCCGGAAATTATCAAATACGCAAGTTATCGACTCGGGAGTCACCCGGGACCACCCGAACTCACAAAACCCGAGCCCCGGGCTCGTGGGCCCCACACAAGCCACCACATTAATTCTCGGGAAACAAAATCGAGCTACGGGATTTACTTCGAATCTGTCCAGAGACAGATTCGGCAGAACAGTCCACTTCCCGGACTTGCAGCTCCAAATCCGTAGCTCTTCTGGAAAACACGTAAACATGAAAGTTGAAGCTCTGCCAGTCCTCTACAAAATTCATGTTTTGCTCGGAACCAAGTTCGAACGGGAACGGCTCCGTCCGGAGCAAAACATATTGTCCGTCCGGCTGGACAGATTCAGCGGTTCAGTCACTTCCCGGGCTTCTAGCTCCCAAACCGTTGCTCCTTTGGAAAAACTCACAAGATGAAGGTTGAAGCACTTTGAGTCAGCATTCCATGGCCACCGGAATCAGCCACCAACGTGGCCGGAGCTCTGGCGACCCTCCGGTCACCGGAATTTGTTCAAATTTGTCTTAAAACATGCCTAATCATCTCTAGTGTCTAACTAAACTTAAAACAACACATTTCTACTTAAAACCCACGAACCAAACTACTCCAAATTGAAAAGAGAACCATACCTCTTGTAGTCCTCGATGCCGGGATTCCGAATACGAAGAAATCTCGAAGAAACGACGGACGGATTGACGGGAAATCCTCCTTGCTTGGCCGGACCTTCTTTCTCCTTCTCTCTCCTTCTTTCTTCTCTTCTCCCTCTCTTTCTCTTGGTTGTTCTCGGATGAAATGGGAGCTCCCTCTCCTTATAACAACACATTTTATTTAATTAATTACTTAATTAAATAAAATGAAAACCCAAAAATCAACCCTTTTTCCTCTTTCCCAACATCACCAAACCCCACACACAACAAGTCACTTCCTTGTCCCCTTGATACCTAACCCATCAATCACATCGATCACCTTTTCCACCAACCGAAAACGGATCAGATTTCCCAAAATCGGACGTTTCGGACCCCGAACGGGCACTTTTATCGAGATTTCAGCAAAATCTCCCAAGTGACTTAAAATGGGCTAACTAAGAATACTGCATCGACCGTTTTGCGATTCGGGACTTAACGAGTCCAGAATCGCCCAAAACGTCCTCGGTTGACTTTTCCGGCAAAAAGTCAACCTAAGTCAACTTTTCCCGAATGGGTCACGAAGTGGTCTTTAGTCGCCCTGAACTTAGCTTGGTTGAAAATAACGTCATCTTATATCCAAAACAACTCTCGGGGTCAGGTTCAGACTCGATCTGGTCACTATTCAAAAATTTTGAATTTTCCCAGATTTTAGTCTAACTGCCCGGGAGAGGTCCTTACATCCTGTCTCGTGCATATCATGGCATACATGATGGATCCCACAGCCGAAGCATATGAGATCTTACTCATCCTGCTCAGCTCATCAGGAGTTTTAAGACTCTGTTGCTTGCTGAGCTTAATGCCATGCCGCATTGGTATGTATCCCTTCTTAGAATCAAGCATTGAGAATCTTCTCAACACCTTATTTATGTAAGTGCTCTGAATTAGGCCTAATATTCTTTTGGGACGATGTCTATAGATCTTGATGCCCAGAATGAAAGCATCATCACCTAAGTCCTTCATAGAGAAGTATTTCCCTAACCAAGCTTTAACCTAAAGAAAGATTAGGATGTCATTCCCGATGATCAATATGTCATTGACATATAGCACTAGGAATACAATATTACTCCCACTCGCTTTCTTATATACGCAAGGTTCACTTTCGTTTTTGATAAAACTGAATTCCCTTACGGCTTCATCAAAACGAAGGTTCCAACTCTGTGAAGCTTGCTTCAATCCATAAATGGATCTAAGCAGCTAACAAATCTTTTCGAGATTCTCTGGATCAACAAAACCGTCAGGCTATTTCATGTACATATCATCTTTTAAGTTCCCGTTAAGGAAGGCGGTTTTGACATCCATCTGCCATATCTCATAGTCGTAGTATGCTGCTATGGCTAGAATAATCCGGATAGATTTGACCTTAGCTACTAGTGAGAATGTTTCGTCATAATCGATACCTTCGATCCGACGATAACCTTTTGTAACCAATCTAGCTTTATAGGTCTGAGGTTTTCCATCCATGTTGGTCTTAAGTTTATAGAACCATTTACAACCGATGAGTTTTATCCTAGGGGTTTGATCCACCAAGCACCAGACTTTGTTGTCATACATGGATTTCATTTCCTCACTCATGGCGTTCTGCCATTTTTCGGAGTCTGGACTGGCCAAAGCTTGTTTGAAGGTTTCCGGATCATCTTAATCCACCAATATCAAGTCATTTCCCTCAGTGGCTAGAAAGACATATCTGATGGGAACTTGACGAGATCTCTCAGACTTTCTTGGACCCTCTGGAATAGGTTTAGTGTCTGGTTCTTGATCAATGACCTCTTCTGGCTCCTGTATTTCTACATCTGGCACAATGGGTTGTTCCGTATCATCTTGAATTTCTTCAAGATGCACGAAACTCCCACTAGCACTTTTAGAAATAAATTCCTTTTCCAAAAATACCCCTCTTCGAGCAACAAAGACTTTGTTCTCGTTGGGTTTGTAGAAATAGTACCCCCTTGTTTCCTTGGGGTACCCGACAAAGACACACTTATCTAATTTGGGTTCGAGTTTATTGCCTAGCAAATGCTTGACATAAGCTCCACATCCCCAAATCTTAAGGAAAGCTAATAAGGGTTTCTTCCCGTTCTATACTTCGTATGGAGTGCTTTCCACTACCTTTGTAGGAGCCCGATTAAAAATGAATGCGGCCGTCTCTAGGGTATAGCCCCAGAAGGAGATAGGGAGGTGAGCCTGACTGATCATTGACCGAACCATGTCAAGCAAGGTCCGATTTCTCCGTTCGGATACACCATTCATCTAAGGTGTTCCCGGCGGAGTCAATTTAGAGAGGATCCCACACTCCTTTAAATGACTGTGAAGCTCTTGGTCCAAGTACTCACCGCCTCGGTTAGATCGAAGCGCTTTTATACTTTTCCCAAGCTGGTTTTGTGTTTCGTTCTGGAACTCTTTGAACTTGTCAAAAGTTTCCAACTTATGTCTCATAAGATAGACATACTCGTATCCAATGAAGTCATCAGTAAATGTAACGAAGTAGTGAAAACCCCTTTTGGCCTGAGTACTCATAGGTCCGTACAGCGAGTTCATTAGTATCTTGTACACATAAACCATTGCATCATTACCAATTGTCTTCGCTTCCAGTCTTCTCCAGTAGAGCTCTGACACAAAGCTATCGAAAGGACTAGCCTTCTTCTCAAACAAGTAGCCCCTTATTGGTATAATCGTGTAGCCCAAGTCGCGTGCATAAATTAATTATTCGCTAAAATACACACCTATGAATTTACCTGTTGGGAAAAGGAAAACTATCATCTCTATAGGGTAAGAAAGGTCGAGTAATTGTACGAGGACATACTACATAAGCCTTAATAAATCCATACAAGTTGGACAATTCCTGCCCTTCCAAATTTCCATGCCAGACAGGTTCATCACCTGGCATAGGATAAGTTTTCATAATATATGGCCACATCAGAATGTATGAGACCTAATAAGTCACTAGCCCTTTCACCTAAACCGGCAAAAGGCACCTTTGTCATTTTTCCCATAAGGCATGACTCGCATCTCTCAATTGAAGTGAATTCAAACGGACTTAGAAGTCCACACTTGTGAAGTGTTGAGATGCGTTTCTGGCTTATGTGGCCTAAACGACAGTTTCATATCACAGTCTGGTTTAAATCATCAGATTTAACCCTTTTATTACTTATGTTATAGATTGAGCTAGTGTCGGTGTTTTGAATATTAAGAATATATAAACCACCAACCAATGATGCATTGTAATAAAATATATTATTCTTGAAAATATTGAATACTCCCTTATCAATAGAAAAACAATATCCTTTCTTGTCAAGCAAGGAAAAAAAATAATATTCCTGCGAAACGCAGGTACACAAATAACATTGTTTAATAACAAAACTAGCTCGCTGGGAAAACTTAGACTAATGTTTCCTACTGCAGTTGTTAAGACTTGATTGCCATCACCAACTCGTAGGTCCGCCTCGCCCCTGCCCACATCTCTTCTATTTCCCAGAGCCCGCACATTAACACAAATGTCAGATTCTGTACCGGTATAAAGTACCCAAGAATCTGAATTAGATAAACTGAGATTGAGCTCAATAAAAAATATACCTGATCCTGAAGATGTGGAAGCTCTACTCTTCCTAAGAAGCTGCTTGTGTTTCTTACAATCCTTCTTCTAGTGCCCCTATCCTTGGCAATAGAAGCAGACGACATCCTTCTTAGGATTCTCAACAGCCTTGGGAGCTGCTGGACCCTTAGGTTGTCGAATCTTCCCCGCTAGTTGCATAGGGGCCTTATCCTTGCCCAGACTGGCTTTCTTGAAGCTCACTTCCTTGTTGACCATAAGAACCTCCTTGGACTTTCCCTTGAGATTCTTTTCAGTAGTCACGAGCATACCATGAAGCTCTGTCACAGTCTTGTCCATGACATGCATATTGTAATTTCCAACGAAATCACGATATGTCTCTGGAAGTGAATGCAGCACAAAGTCTGCAGACCG
Organism: Geranium rotundifolium; assembly: GCA_963920655.1. Classification (NCBI taxonomy): domain Eukaryota; kingdom Viridiplantae; phylum Streptophyta; class Magnoliopsida; order Geraniales; family Geraniaceae; genus Geranium; species Geranium rotundifolium. Next base: position 22,680,638 of record OY987317.1, on the reverse strand, counting down.
AGTCTGGTCAAGTGTTCCAAAAGACGTTTCATCTTAAGGACATGGGGACTGACAGGAGCTCCAGCCTTCAGCTTGCAAGACATCAGTTCACTGAAAGTATCGTATATTTCGACACACGCTTTCTCTTTTGAAAATCTTGATTTGTAGCTGAGTCAAGAAGTCGAACACAAAGTCGTGACTTGTGTATCGACTACTTGCCTAAATTGTAGACTGTGGTAAATAACAACCAAACAATAAAAATGACACTAGAGATGATTACCCAGTTCGGTGACTCCGCACCTACGTCTGGGGGCACTTTGCTAGTGGAAACGTTTTCACTATAAGGTAGTCAATAGTACAACTTCAAGCACAACTAGCTATCACACAAGCTATTGTCCTAAGCTACTATGGATCTCACCGTGAATAACCTCGACCAAGGTCCTCTTCCCCTGTCTTTGAGATCCTCTCAATTCCACCCTTCGAGCAAACGCCTATGCTCGGTGTCGTAGTCTTCTTTGACGGATTTGTGAATCTTCAATCACGAACACAAGAACCCTAACCGATCAAGCACTCAATCTTCACGACTTGATGTTTGATCGGAGCAAAATCGTTCTAGCAAACTTAATCAGCCTCTCAACACGCCAATGGTGCACGGTTATGAGGTCTAAGAAATTTAGCTAATTTAGAACAAGAACAGACGACTGCTAATGGGGAAGCTTCAAGCTTTTTATAGCAGTCCCAAATTCCTAATCTTTCCCGGATTAGGAATAGGAAGTCTCTGACTTCCTAAATAAATCAGGCAAGCAGAGTTGCCGCCTTTGCTGACGTGTTAGTGACAGCTGGAAGTCGCCTAGCTTTGTCGACGTCATTCTCTTGCGCTCCAAGTCTTTGTGACGTCATTCTTCTTTCGCTCCACGCGGCGTCTAAATAGGAAAGCTTCAGTCATTTCCTAATCTGGAACGTAATACGTCGCTCCACATGTCGTGTAACATGTTGCACTAACTTCTTACTTTTGCGCTAAAAAATTATTTCAACACTTAAACGTAGCAACAATCTCCCCCTTTGGCAATTTTTTAGGCAAACACATTTTTAGGCACATCGTTATCTTGTGGCAGTTACGAACAGCAAGCGATGCGACTAAACACCTGTTTAAGCACATCTTCATCTTTTGGCACTTACGCACAGCAAGCGATGCGACTTCTGGTGCGGCTTCTGGTTCGTTTTCTGGAGCGGCGACTTCTGTATGCAATCTTCTTGTTTGCGACTTCTGGTGCGGCTTCTGGTTCGTCATCTGGAGCGACGTAAATTCTGGCATAACTTTTCGTCTTTCTTGCCCGTTAGCCTATATCTCCCCCTGTTTGTCTAACAATATTGCCAAAGGAAATCATATAATGATTTTCGAATAATAGCAGGGTATAAACCAGCTCAAACCATGAGCAAAATATCCCAACTAGCAAATGTCACAGTGTGCAGAAAATTAACTCGGACAGTCCCCGAGGATTTAAGTAGTGTGTTTGAAACAAGTTATCATACGCGATCAGAGAAATGTTTAAAACGAGGTGGAGTCATTGACATCATCTTCATCTTCAGCAGGAGCAGTGCGGAGGTCATGTAGGAGGGCTTCACAGACAGTCTTGCGAGTCGATAGCACATCAATCGTCTTCTCTAGGTCATTGATCATGTCCACCAGCTCTTCCTCCATTCTGGTGCCGAGCGGTCCGGAAGAACGTGAGCAGGAACCGGCTTCTGATTCTTTGGCCATGGGAGGAGCGAGATCCCTCATATGCTTAACCTCAAAGTTTTTGAGACTGATAGTGAGGGGCAGCGGCTTCTTTCCAGGAACATCTGTCACTCGAACAATGTGAGGACATTTTTGGAGGAGAAGTCTGGTGATCAATGATGGAAAACCAATAGGTAGCTTGACAGCACATGACTTGTCATGTTTGACAAGATGCTCAATGACATATGAAACAAAGTCAAGAGGAGATTGCGTACCTATTTGGTAGATGAGTTTTGCCAATTCAGTTTTGATGCTCGACCCGTGAGTGGAGGGCGCCCAGTTTGCCAAGCCAATGCGGTACAAGATTGAGTATTTGGCAGTGAGCTCTGTAGCCGCAATTGTGTCCTTGAAGGGCCAGGTCTTTTTCCGTCCTCCAGTGATCTCAAAAGCCACTTTGTTCAAGAGCGTGACTTCTGGAGTGACTTCTGGGTCCTCTCCTCCAAGGTAAGTATTGATTGTGGTGGCAGATATCTCAAAACACTCTCCTTGAACAAATACCTTCCTGTACTCCGCGTCTTCTGGGTCATTAAACTCGCTTGAGAGGTTGACAATGAACTCCTTGACCAGCGCTGGGTAGAATGGCCCGATGTTGATGACCGTGTTGGTCAGACCTGAGCCACGAAGGAGTTCTACAATTGCGTTCATTCCCTAAGCTTCGGTGGACAGCTCTCTCTCCGGGTAGATGTTGTGCTGGTACACATATTGCCATTTGACAGTGTTGTCTACTGAGTGAAATGAGACATTGTCTGTAGGAGCCTTAGGAACATTTTTTGGGAGTTTCAGACCTCCCATTGACTTCTTGACCCGTGGAAGTATGACACGAGTTTCTTCTTCTTCTGACTCCTCTTCTTCTGGGGCAGAGGTTGTTACCGAGGTCAATGACTTCCTTCTTGACTTCTTTAGTGGTTTAGGAGCAGATACTCCTCCTTTCTCTGTGGTTTTTCTTTTTGGGGTTAATCTTCTTGGCACTGGTGGTTCTTCTTCTTCATCAATCAACTTTCTCGTTGGTTGTTTCCTTCTCTTAAGCCCTTTGGGCACAGATTCTTCCAGAGGTGTTTTGTCCTTTTGAGTTGCTTCTTCTTCCATAGTCTCGGCAGTGACTATTTCTTCGGTGTTGACAGGGTCTGCTAAAGGTTGAGAGACTTCCGGTATGTCTTCCGGATCTTCATTTAGCCCTGAATCACTGTCCGGGGCGACAAGGGGACTATCGTCTTTCTGCAAGTCTTCGTTTAGTGGGGATTTATCTGGTGCTGGTATCGATTTTGGGGGGCCAGATCGGTCCTCACTGCTAGCACCATGAATCTCAGGAGCGAGGGTTTCTTGAGCTTCTTCTGATAGATTCTTATCTACCGTGTCTACTTCAGGAGAGGCAAGAGGGTTACCTTGTAGGGGCTTCTGAGTAGAGTGAGGAGCCTCTTCTTCAGCGCCACTAATCTCTGGCAGGGCTTTGTCCTTCTCCACAGTGGGGGTTTCCTCCATTGGTACTTCCTGAGGTCTCGCCGAACCCTCCCCCGAAAGATTTCTTCCACGAATCTTCACTCCATATTTGTTCGTAGTTGATTTTGAGGCCGATAACTTCTTGGCAATCACCTTCGCCCTCATCTTTGCTCGTAGTTTCTTGGAGGCAGATGGTACGCGTCCACTTCTGGTACCGACCATTTGACAGAGAGCTTGATCAGAGTTGTTTTGGAGAAAAAGAAACAACTGCTATAGTTGCAAATTTGTTTTTGGTTTTCGTGGTGCCCTAACGATTTTGAGAAGGTTGAGGGGATGAGCAGTCTTTTTCTGCGTGGAAGTCGAAAGGAGTGATTGCTGATTGGTTGATCGTCAGATTGCAATCATTCCTTTTCTCTTTTGAATTTCAAATAAATTTCATCTGGACTTTAATAAAGAAATTTGGGCCCGGCTTGATATTGTGGACCCTCGTTGGTTTTGATAGAGAGAGAGAGTAAAATCAATTAAAAGCTCTCCCTCTTCTTTCTTGACTTCTGGTTACTCCAGACAGCAAAGTCCAAGGGATGACCTCAGACTTTCAAACCTATTAGCCTCTAATGCCTTTGTAAAGATGTCAGCGACTTGTTTCTCAGTGGGTAGGTACTCGAGCTTTATCTTCTTGTCTTCTATAAGCTCTCGAATAAAGTGATGCCTGATATCAATATGCTTTGTTTTGCTGTGTTGAACTGAGTTTTTCGAGATATTGATTGCACTGATGTTGTCACAGAACAAAGTCATGACTTCTTGCTTGACACCATACTCGGCCAGCATCTGTTTCATCCAAAGAAGCTGAGTACAGCTACTTCCAGCTACAATATATTCGGACTCAGCAGTAGACAAAGCAATACAATTTTGCTTTTTGCTGAACCAAGACACAAGATTGTTCCCCAGGTAGAAACAACTTCCAGAGGTACTTCTTCGATCTGGTGTGCTTCCCGCCCTCTCAGCATCACAGTATCCAACTAGAGTAGGAGAGGTATCGAAAGAGTATAGTAAACCTAATTCAGAGGTTCCCGAGATGAACCTTATTATTCTCTTGGCATGAGCTAAGTGACTGACTTTTGGATTGGCTTGATATCGAGCACAGACTCCCACGGAGAAAGCGATGTCGGGGCGACTTGCTGTTAGATAGAGAAGACTTCCTATTATGCTTCGATAAAGGCTTTGATCAACTGGTTCTCCCAGATCGTCCTTTGTGCATTTGACATATGTGGCAATAGGGGTTCTTTTGTGTGAGGCCTTTTCTAACCCGAACTTCTTCACAATGTTCTTTGCGTATTTGCTTTGGGAGATCAATATTCCATCTTTCATCTGTTTGATCTGGAAGCCTAGGAAGTATGTGAGCTCACCGACCATACTCATCTCAAACTCAGACTACATATGTTGTACGAAACGTTCCACCATCTTGTCTGACTTTCCTCCAAATACAATATCATCGACATATATTTGAGCAATCATGATGTCCCTTCCTTCCTTTTTCACCAAGAGAGTTTTGTCTACTCCCCCTCGAATATAGCCATTCTGTAGTAGGAATTGGGTAAGACGTTCATACCATGCTCGTGGAGCTTGTTTGAGGCCGTAGAGGGCTTTCTTAAGTTTGTAGACATGATGAGGAGAGTTATGATCTTCAAATCCCTTTGGTTGAGCAACATACACTTCTTCGTTGAGATTTCCATTGAGGAAGGCACTCTTTACATCCATCTGATAGAGTTTGAAACGCAGATGGCATGCTATGCCGAGAAGGAGTCGGATGGCTTCCAGTCTGGCTTCCGGAGCAAAAGTTTCTTCGAAGTCAACTCCTTCTACTTGTGTGTACCCCTGAGCCACCAATCTTGCTTTGTTTCGAGTGATGTTTCCTTGCTCGTCAGACTTGTTTTTGAATATCCACTTTGTCCCGATGACATTGACATTGTCTGGCTTGGGTACTAGTTCCCAGACTTTATTCCTTGCAAATTGGACCAATTCTTCTTGCATGGCGCAGACCCATTACTCATCATTGATGGCTACTTGTATATTCTTTGGCTCAATTTTAGAAATAAAGCAAATGTTACCTATTATCTCTTTGTAGTCTATAGGTGCCTTTTGTCGAGTGCGCACTCCTTCATTGATGTCTCCTATCACATTATGGGATGGGTGATTCTTATGAATTCTTCTTGACGGAGCTCTCTGTTCTATGGGAGATGTCTCTTTGTCCGAGATGATTGGGCTTTCGTCTTCAGATTCATTGTTGCGCTCTTCGCCTTTGACTTCTGGTCTGACTTCTCCTCTGACTTCTCCTGAGAGATTTGGGACTTCTTCCTCATCGTCACTGGGTTGCTCGTAGTTGTCATCAATTACAACATTAATGGATTCCATTATAGACTGGGTGCGTTTGTTGAAAACTCGAAAGGCCCGACTGTTTCTGGAATAGCCAAGGAAGATGCCTTCATTGCTTTTAGGATCAAGTTTACGTCGAGGTTCCCTATCTGCAAGTATGTAGCAGATCGATCCAAAGACATGGAAATATTTGACCTTAGGCTTCCTTCTCCTTCATATTTCATAAAGAGTGAAATATTTCATAAAGAGTGAGCGATATTCCAGGGCGGAGGGTCACTCTATTATGATTATGACAAGCCGTATTCAAAAATTCAGCCCAGAATTGCTGCGGGATGTCTTTGGCTAGCATCATGAATCTTGCCATTTCTTGAAGAGTGCGATTTTTTCTTTCAACGATCCCGTTTTGCTGAGGAGTGATGGGGGCAGAGAATTCATGAGCTATTCCTTCACCATCACAAAAATTCACGAAACTGATGTTTTCAAACTCCTTTCCATGATCACTTCTAAGTCGGACGACTTTTCCAATGGCTTCTCCTTTTTCTCGTTGAACTCTCCGACATAGGGCTTCAAAGACTGAGAAGGTGTCTGACTTTTCCCTAATAAAGTCTACCCAGGTGTACCTTGAGAAGTCGTCGACACAGACAAGAATGTACTTCTTGCCTCCTAGACTTTCCACTTGCATAGGTCACATAAGGTCAACATGTAGAAGTTCTAGAACGCGTGATGTAGTAAGATGTTGTACCTTCTTGTGTGACGTCTTTACTTGTTTGCCAATCTGGCATTCTCCACAAATTTTTCCTTTAACAATCTTGAGATTTGGAACTCCAATGATCGCCTTTTCATAGAGAATCTTCTGCATGCTTCTCAAGTTGATGTGACCAAGTTTTTGATGCCATAGCTTCGTCTCTTGAGCTTTGGATAAAAGACACTTGGTTGGCAAGGTTGTGACTGTTGGAGACCACAGATAACAGTTATCAAGAGACCTGTGACCTGTCATGACTTCCTTCTGGTGTTCGTCCTTGACAGTGCACTTGTCACGAGTGAAGTTGACATCCAGATTCAGATCGCATATTTGACTGATGCTGATGAGGTTGGCCTGTAAGACCTTCTACCAGTAGAGTCTCTTTTAGGCATGGTGAGTTGGGAAGGTTGAGTTTTCCCTTTCCAAGTACTCTAGCTTTCACTCCGTCACCAAAAGTGACAAAGCTATTAGTGCAAGGTATTAAAGTGACCAAGAATGAGCTATTACCAGTCATATGTCGAGAGGATCCACTATCAAAGTACCAATCATTGCTGGTTGAAGCCTTTAGAGCGGTGTAAACAATATTTGCTCGACAGTTTACCTCCTTGACTCGCCATTCCTTACGTGGTTGGGCTTTCTTGATGGTGGTCTTTTGCTTGACAAAGCTCCTTCCATATAGATGATAGCAGAAAGGTCGAATATGACCTCTTCGTCCACAGTGGTGACATACCCAGTTATGTCTTTTGCTCTGTGTCCTTGAAGTGACCAAGGTATGAGGCTTCTTGGTCGCTTGGTCAGGTGTGAAGTTAGTAGACTTTTGACGGGGCTTGTGTGTGACGACCTTCTGAGGAACGAAGACAGTGTGTGATGATGAAGCTTCTTTCTTATATCCAAGACCTTATATATTTCTAGCTGGTTTTCCAATCGAGAGGATTTGGTCTAGAGTGTCGGTGCTGGGATTCATCATCTTTACAGACTTGGTGACTTGTTCTAACTCGCTTCTTAATCGAGCCACTTCCCTTTTTAGATCAACAGTAGTTTCGAGAAGTCGTCACTTGTCTTCATTAAGAGAACGAATGAGAGCATTCTGTTTTTCGATTACATGAGAATCTTCAAGCCATTTGACATACCATTCGTTGTAAACGTTGTTGAGGGTCTCATCGGATAGCTCGTCATTAGAATCATACTTCTTTGAACTTTCGGATGGTTGATCTATTGTGGAGGCAGTAAAAGCAACATAGTTACTTGTATGCTCAGAGTCACTGTCTTCCTCATCTTCATCGTCAGTTAGTGAGGCATTGAATCCCTTCTTCTGTTTCTTTAAGAAGTTAGGACATTCTTTCTGCATGTGCCCATACCCCTCACATTCAAAGCACTGAACTCCTTTTTCTTTTCCTGATCGCTCTCCTCGTTTACCATCGCTATTTGTGCTTTCGAACTTCTGGAACTTGTGCTGCGGCTTGTCTCTGACTTCTCGGGTGACATTCCTTCCTGTCATCTGGTTAAATCTTTTCATGACTTTATTGTAGTTTTTGGCCAGCATAGCGATAGTCTCCTCAATGTCACTATCCGAATCCGAGCACGTCAAGTTTTTCTGCTTTTAGGTAGAACTCTTGAAAGCGTTTTTCTGACCAAATCTTCATTGGTCATAGGCTTGCCAAGTGAGTATGATTCATTGGCTAGATCCTTAATGTGCACATTAAACTCAGCTATAGTTTCGTAAGTTCGTCGTGAGGTACTGTAACTTTTGCTCTCTGACTTTGGATGTACCATCATAAGCAACAGCAAGAGTGTCCCAAGCAATTTTGGCACTTGTGCACGTGTTGATGAGTCGAAACACATTCTTGTCTACTCCATTCAAAATAGCATTGAGTGCACGAGAATTACCTAGGGTGACTTCATCTTCTTCCGTGCTCCACTCTTTTTCGGGTTTAATGCTAGTTTGATTTCCTTGAGTATCAGCATAGTGAGGTTCCTCCCATCCATTGATGACCGCCTTCCAGGTTTTGCTGTCGAGAGACTTCAAAAAGGCACACATCCGTGCTTTCCAGTACCCATAGTTCGTTTCGTCGAGCACTGGTGGTCAATTGACAGATCCTCCTTCCTTTAAATCCATATTAGCTACTCAGAATTTCGCAGGAAAATCACCTAAGAGATAAGGTGCCTCCTCTGATACCAATTGAAATTCTGATTTGTAGCCGAGTCAAGAAGTCGAACACAAAGTCATGACTTGTGTATCGACTACTTGCCTAAATTGCAGACTGTGGTAAATAACAACCAAGCAAGAAGAATGACACCAGAGATGATTACCCAGTTCGGTGACTCTGCACCTACGTCTGGGGGCACTTTGCTAGTGGAAAGGTTTTCACTATAAGGTAGTCAATAGTACAACTTCAAGCACCAACTAGCTATCACACAAGCTATTGTCCTAAGCTACTATGGATCTCACCGTGAATAACCTCGACCAAGGTCCTCTCCCCCTTTCTTTGAGATCCTCTCAATTCCACCCTTCGAGCAAGCGCCTATGCTCGGTGTCGTAGTCTTCTTTGACGGATTTGTGAATCTTCAATCACGAACACAAGAACCCTAACCGATCAAGCACTCAATCTTCACGACTTGATGTTTGATCGGAGCAAAGCCGTTCTAGCAAACTTAATCAGCCTCTCAACACGCCAATGGGGCACGGTTAAGAGGTCTGAGAAATTTAGCTAATTTAGAACAAGAACGGACAACTGCTAATGGGGAAGCTTCAAGCTTTTTATAGCAGTCCCAAATTCCTAATCTTTCTCGGATTAGGAATAGGAAGTCTCTGACTTCCTAAATAAATCAGGCAAGTAGAGTTGCCGCCTTTGCTGACGTGTTAGTGACAGCTGGAAGTCGCCTGGCTTTGTCGACGTCATTCTCTTGCGCTCCAAGTCTTTGTGACGTCATTCTTCTTTCGCTCCACGCGACGTCTAAATATGAAAGCTTCAGTCTTTTCCTAATCTGGAACGTAATACGTCGCTCCACATGTCGTGTAACATGTTGCACTGACTTCTTAATTTTGCGCTAAAAAATTATGCCAACACTTAAACGTAGCAACATCTTTGAACATTTTCTCGATCTCTACCATTAAAGCATTGGGATCATCGGAAATGTCCAAGAACTGTTTTTGCAAGTCAGGCACCATACTGCCCATCATGATGCACTGCACGTTGATCCGGTCGCTAAGGAATTCCTTGTAGGTATCCCTTAGCGCCCTTGCGGCGTTTAGTGCTGGCTTAGTAGGTGGTTCCTGGGTAAGGATATAATCCGTACATTCATGCTTGAGAAAAAATCTCAAGTTCCGGTCCCAATCGAGAAAGTTAACGCCGTTCAGCTTATCCTGCTCGATTAGTGACCTAAGCGCGCTGTTACCAGAATGATTCGTGTTTGCCATTTAATTAACACAGTAAACAAAATTTTAATCAGTATTAATTAAAATTGAAGTTGGAGATTTAGTTATAAAACACTTTTCTGATTCTAACATTAGAATCTGAACCAGGATCCTATCATACCCTCAATTGAAGTGAACGGAGGCTCACTGCTCCAATGGAGAGCATCAAGGTAGGATTACATTCATCTACAAGACCATGTAGTTCCTGGCTAGAGTTTGTACTTAACAGTACATGGCACACCCTATACTGATACCCTAGGTCAGCTCTAGCTAACAATCGTAGACAAGTCTACCAAGCTTGAACTATGGACAAATATAATGTGGCTACTACGCGGAGGCGCACGCACCCACAGAGAACTACCCATCTCATCCAGACTTCTCCTCTATGAATGTTACGCAGAGGCGTACCGATACCCATAGGCTCAAAGCCCTTTTGAGTGCCACAACTTGAATGGTATCACGCTTGACTTGTAATTATTTGCGTTTAAGTGAATTATTACAGTCTGATTGTATATCAATACAATCTTAATCTGGAATCATCAATTGCAAATCCATGCAAAGATGATCCCTTATCAGGTTACATGCAAGTCTGATTAAGTACCGGTTTTTAATCTTTGCATGTGGGTGATAGCTAAACATACATAATCTTGTATATAAAAACTATCATACATTCGTACATATACAAAATACAAATGTAACGGTAAATCATGCATAGCTAAGCCCATCTTAGGTTCCTAAGAATCTAGCAAAACTGATCCTAAAGTCTTGATCTTCAAGATCCAGACTTGCTCCATTCTTGTGGACTCCCACTGGCTTCGAGCCTCCTCCAGACTTCGAGTCTTCCTCTTGACTTATATCTTGCGACGGTTTTCGTGATTACAAATTTAATTAAAATGAAATAAATACAAGTCACGACACGCATGCCGTATTTAATACAACCCAAAACTTAGCAACACGCAGGTTGCAAAACCGAAATTAGAAAACATACAAGTCTAGAGAGCTTAGCTATACATCATGTGGAAAACATCATGTTATCAAATGTCATGTGATCACTCATAATGCTTATCAAACAACAAATTTTCCAAAGTTTATCTTTCTTAAGTGTGGAAAAATTTCGGTTTATCGAAACCGGACAGTTTAATTAATTAATTGAATTTGAACCGGTTCATGCTGGTTTATCGAAACTGAACCAAATCTGAAAATTAAATTTTTTTAGGGCTTTAAGTATTCTCGCGAACCGGCCAGTTCAGCTCGAATCTGTTCGAGCTGAACCGGCCCAACCGAGGTCGCCCGCGGAGGCAACCATGGTGGCCCGCGAGGGCTGCCATGGTCGCCCGCAAGCGACCTGGTCAGCCCTTGGTGCCGAGCATGGTCTTCCCTAGGGCATTCCATGGTCCACCAAGGGTCTCGACCCTGATTAGCCATGGCTAACCCAAAACAACCCCAAAATATTTTTTTTCAAATCAATTAAAATCTGATTTTTGTTTCAATTTCATGCATATTCAAATCGATGAACATATGAACATTTAAATAAAAAAAATCAGATCATACATGCATGAATTAAACACAAAATTAATACATCCTCTAATACCACTGAATGATTCCCATGGGTTCCATAGATTAATTTCATGCAGCGGACTTGAAATAACCATGGGAATCGAATAGAAACACGGATCTTATTGTTAAAATTCAGCATGCATATAATTTTCAAGATATGAAAATTTACCTTTAAAATTGATCTAAAACACAAAGATATGTGTTTCTCTAGCAAGTCCACACAAGCACAATACCTAGAATAGGTTTATTCACACACCCTTGCTAGTGTTCTGTGAAGAATTGGACAAAACAATGGAGGAGAGTGAGAGGGAGGGTTCGGCCGAAAACCAGAGAGGGAATAAGAGAGAGTGCCGAAAATCTAATTAGGTTTAGGGAAGAAAATATTGTGTAATAAATAAAAATCTGAACTTTTTAATATCCTTTTATAATTAGACAATATACCCCTTTATTACCATAATTGCACTTAAGCCCCATTCTCAATTAAAACCAAGAATGAGCTTTAAGCTCACTTAGCCAAATCCAAGATAAAACCCATTTAATTGTGTTCTAATTATATGGTTTAGCTAAACCGTTCCAATCTCTCTAACTTGATTTCTTCAACCGTCTCGTTAATAAACCTAGGCCAGAAATCAATCGAATCATTTTCAATTTGATTAAATTGAAAAGCGGATTCTCCCAATTACCATCCATGCTTGTTTGTCACATATCGTACTTAAAGTGTGTGACCCTCTAGGCTCACGACCCGTTGGCAGACTGGTGAAATTACTATTTTACCCTTTCCATCATAAGTGGCCTCTAGCAAAACATTATGATTACCCAACGTTCGTGATTATCAATTATTCGACTTAACCTGTTATCGTACATGTCATTGTCCTCTTATTAAACCGATATCCAGATTGATCAATAGGCATAGAACCGTCATCCTAATTTATCAGTCAATGTTTCTTGGTATCTGAGATGACTGAAAACTGATACTAAGGTATCACCTGCACGGCCGTGGTATTCCTTCAGTGATACCCATCTAGTGGCCTAAATGGATATCTTTATCATACCGGAGTATGAGTGATAAATCCCTCAGAAGTCTTTCGAGTTCACTAATGCAATTAATAACCAAGCCAATCAAAGCCGTTATTGCTACCCTTTTACAGGTAACGTTTGACTAGGTCAAACTCAGATATTCATTACATAGTGCACACAAAGACTCCTCGGTCTTAGGATATAATGACAAGCTACGATATGTGAGTATCTCATGACAGTATCTATGTTGTATACTCATAATCGGGTTGTCCGATATCATCGACCTTATGATATCTATGATATAACTCCGACACATACTTTGCCATGATCAGTGGAGTATGATCAAAAGGAGTTGGTCTCATACTGATCGTTTCTTAAAGAAGCTTAGCTGATCAGGGACTCATCGAATGCAATTCTTTCTAAACTACAGTTCTACTATATGTGGTTACACACATAATGACATAGATCAAATCACACTCGATATATTACTACAACACATTAGTAATATAATGCCTTTTTTATTAGATCGACAAATGATATACATTACAATATAAACTAAGGAATTATATTGGACTAGGGCATAATCCTAACAGATATAATCATGAACATACTCAGTTGGCGTAGTATCATTGAATCCTTACCGACTTTGGAGTCTGTCGTTACTATATAGTCACTTCCTAAGTTGGACATATACCGAACGCAGTTTGTAACAAGATGGTCATAACGGGTATGATTGGCTCACGAACGGGCTGTACGAGGAATGCAAAGGGCAGTCAAAGGATTTTTCCCTCATACAATATGGTATGGGAAGATATCTGTTTGGTCCACTTGATGAGTATGACTGAGAGGAAATTACATGGCCATACTGATGATTAAGAGTTATCATTCTCAGTCATCTCCAGAATCAAGGAGCGTGATTGAATACATAAGATTGACAACTCTATGCCTTATGTTAAATTTGGATATCTAGTGACTATAGAATTGTGATATGTACAATATGAGGTCAAGTCATCATCGATCATCATGATCATTGGGTAATCATAATGTCTTATTAGAGGCCACTTATGATGAATAAACCAAATGATTATTTGGGGCCATTTTTTAATGACTCATGAGCCTACAGGGTCACACACAAAGAGCAAGCCCGAAGCTAGTGGGCTTATAAAGCCCATTAAGAGGAATAAGTGAAAAACACGTTTTCCCAAATTCTGCAGATCATTCAAATTGCAGGCCTCATATCTCCCAAACCAGGACTCTAAAGGAAAAACTCCATGTCATCAAAGTTGACATTTTTAGTCCTCTTTAATATGGCGCAAGTTTCGGGTCAATCGAACTTTAGACGAGAGAAATATGAGTCGCACAAGTTTGGTCGCAAGAACTAGAAAAACGCGGTTTCCTTTCCTATTTTGGTTTAGATTGTGAATCTGAAACAAATAAGGAAAAAGGGAAGTGGGAGCTTAAAATTTGGGGAATATTTTGAAATTAGGAATTCATAATAAAATAGGTTTTTATTAGGAATAAAATCTCTAACCCAAAAACCTATAAATATGTTGCAAAGTTTCTTGGTAAACCTAATGCTCTAAGAGAAACATTAGCCTTCACTTAAATTCTAGGGTTTAGAGGAAATCAATTATAGTAGGTTGATTGTCTTCTTGCTTCGATCAAGACTTGCTCGTGTGGATACCGGTAGAGAGTGAATCTTGAAGGAGGCACTTGGATTTGATTCGTGAAGAACATGTTCAACTCTCAAAGGTTTTGTAAGAGTCGGATCTACTAGAGGTAAATAATTGTTTTGACCCTCTTATTGATTAATATAGATTTTGCAATTGATCCTTATGAAGGGAAACACAGTTAATTGTTTGTTTTTGAATGCTTCCGTTGTGTACGAGATTCTGCGTTCCCCAACAGTGGTATCAGAGACATGTTGCAATTTAAATTAATCAAATTCTGCATGATTTGTGTGAAATATGCATGATTGGTTGAATATTTTATTTGCATGATAAAATATGAAATAAATTATTCTTTATATGGGAATTAGTGTTTCAAAATTTTCTGAAAGTTTTGTGTGAATCTGGATGTGGTGTTGATCATGGACCGTGGCTATCAGCCACGGGCCCGTGGCAAAGGCCACATGCTCTGGGGTGAGAGGGATAGTAAGTTATTAGGTCTCATACATTCCGATGTGTGTGGACTTATGAGCACTCAGGCGAGAAAGGGTTTTCACTACCTTGTTACATTTACTGATGACTTCAGTAGATATGGGTATGTCTATCTAATGAGACATAAGTCGGAAATTTTTGACAAGTTCAAAGAGTTCCAGAACGAAGCACAAAACCAGCTTGAGAAAAGTATAAAGGCACTTCGATCTGACCGAGGTGGTGATTACTTGGACAAAGAGTTTCACAGTCATTTAAAGAAGTGTGGGATCCTCTCTGAATTGACTCCGCCAGGGACACCTCAGATGAATGGTGTGTCTGAACGGAGAAATCGGACCTTGCTTGACATGGTTCGGTCAATGATGAGTCAGGCTGACCTCCCTATCTCCTTCTGGGGCTATGCCCTAGAGATGGTTGCATTCATTTTGAATCGAGATTCTACAAAGGCAGTGGAAAGCACTCCATATGGAACGGGAAGAAACCCTTATTGGCTTTCCTTTAGATTTGGGGATGTGAAGCTTATGTCAAGAGTTTGCTTGACAATAAGTTCGAGCCCAAATCAGATAAGTGTGTCTTTATGGGGTACCCCAAGGAAACAAAGGGTATTATTTCTACAAACCCAGCAAGAACAAAGTTTTTGTTGCTCGAGGAGGGGTATTTTTGGAAAAGGAATTTATTTCCAAAACTGTTAGTGGGATTGCCGTGCATCTTGAAGGAATTCAAGGTGATACGGAACAACCTGCTATGCAAGATGTAGAAGTACATTAGCCAAAAGTGGTTGTTGATCAAGAGCCAATCCCTACATCTATTCTAGAGGGTCCAAGAAGGTTTGAGAGATCTCGTCAAGTTCCCATCAGATATGGCTTTCTAGCCACTGAGGAAAATGACTTGATATTGGTGGATCAGGATGATCCAGAAACCTTCAGACAAGTTTTGGCAAGTTCAGAATCCGAAAAATGGCAGAACGCCATGAGTGAGGAAATGAAATCCATGTATGACAACCAAGTCTGGAGCTTGGTAGTTCAAACCCCTGGGATAAAACCCATCGGTTGTGAATAAGTCTATAAGCTTAAGACCGACATGGATGGAAAACCTCAGACCTATAAAGCTAGATTGGTTGCGAAAGGTTATCGTCAGATCGAAGGTATCGATTATGATGAAACCTTCTCACCAGTAGCCATGGTCAAATCTATCCGGATTATTCTAGTCATATCAGCATACTACGACTATGAGATATGGCAGATGAATGTCAAAATCGACTTCCTTAATGGGAACTTAAAAGAGGATGTGTATATGACACAGCCTGAGGGTTTTGTTGATCCAGAGAATCCCGGAAAGATTTATAAGCTGCGTAGATCTATTTATGGATTGAAGCAAGCTTCACGGAGTTGGAACCTTCGTTTTGATGAAGTTGTAAGGGAATTCGACTTTATCAAAAACGAAAGTGAGCCTTGCGTTTATAAGAAAGCGAGTGGGAGTAATATTGTACTTCTAGTGCTGTATGTCGATGACATATTGATCATCGGGAACGACATCCCAACCTTGCTTGAGGTGAAAGCTTGGTTAGGGAAGTGCTTCTCGATGAAGGACTTAGGTGATGCTGCTTTCATTTTGAGCATCAAGATCTAGATCGTCCCAAAAGGATATTGGGCCTAAGTTAGAGCACTTACATAGATAAAGTGTTGAGAAGATTCTCAATGCTTGATTCTAAGAAGGGATACATACCCATGCGGCATGGCATTAAGCTCAGCAAGCAACAGAGTCCTAGTACTCCTGATGAGCTGAGCAGGATGAGTAAGATCCCATATGCTTCGGCTGTGCGATCCATCATGTATGCTTTGATATGCACGAGACCAGATGTCTCGTTTGCGCTAAGCTGTGCCAGCAGATATCAATCTAACCCAGGCCAGGAACACTGGACTGTTGTCAAGAGTATCCTCAAGTATTTGAGGAGGACTAAGGACGCATTCCTAGTGTATGGTGGGAAAGATGGAGAACTAGCAGTCAAGATATATGTTGACGCTAGTTTTCAGAGAGATCCTGATGACTTCAAATCTCAGGCAGGATTTGTGATCGTGTTAAATGGTGGAGCATTCAGCTGGAAGAGCTTCAAGAAAGCCACAACTGCCGATTCTACAACAGAGGTTGAGTACATAACTGCAGCACAAGCAGCTAAGGAAGCCGTATGGGTTAGAAGCTTTCTAAACGGATTAGATGTAATGCCGCGAGCGTCTGATCCGGTAAGCTTGTTGTGTGACAATACGGGGGCCATAGCGTTAGCTCGAGAGCCCAAATTCCACAACATAACTAAACACATACATATGAAGTATCACATTATCAGGGAATACATTGATAATGGTGATGTGGAGATTACTTATGTACCGACTGATGATAACATTGATGATCCCCTGACAAAAGCTCTACCGCAGCCTAAGCATGAGGCACATGTGAGGTCTATGGGAGTAGATTGGAACTTAGGTTGGAACTAGGGGCAAGTGGGAGAGTGTTAGGATTGTGCCCTGGTCCAGTGTAATAGATTATTCTACATTGTAATGTTTTATCATTTTTCGATCTAATAAAACGGCATTATATTACTAATGTGTTGTAGTAATATATCGAATGTAATTTGATCTATATCATTATGTGTATAACCACTGATAGTAGAACTGTAGATCAGAAAGAATTACATTTAATGTGTCTCTGATCAGCTAAGCTTCTTTAACAAGCGATCAGTATGAGACTAAGTCCTTGTGATTACGCTCTACTGATCATGGCAAAGTAAGTGCTGGAGTTATATCGTAGATATCATCAAGGCGATGGTATTGGACGACCCGATGTTGAGTATGCAGCATAGGTACTGTCATGAGATACTCACATATCGTAACTTGTCATTATATCCTAAGACCAAGGAGTCTTTGTGTGCACTATGTAATGAATCTCTAAGTTTGACCTAGTCTAACGTTTCCTGCAATAGGGTAGTCATAACGGCTCTGATTGGCTTGGTTATAAATTACATTAGTGAACTCGAAAGACAGTTGAGCGATTTATCACTCGTACTCCGGTATGGGAAAGATATCCGTTTAGGCCACTTGATGAGTATGACTGAAGGAATAGCATGGCCATGCAGGTGATACCTTTGTATCAGTTTTAAGTCATCTTAGATATCAAGAAACATTGATTGCTAAATTAGGATGACGGTTCTATGCCTATTGATCAATCTGGATATCGGTTTGATAAAAGGACAATGACATGTACGATAAAAGGTTAAGTCGAATAATCGATAATCACGAACGTTGGGTAATCATAATGTCTTGCTAGAGGCCACTTATGATGGAAAGGGTAAAATAGTAATTTCACCAGTCTGCCAACGGGTCGTGAGCCATCTTCGGCCAGCCATCTTCTACTCTCCTTCGGCCAGCCATCTTCTACTTTTGAGATCCTACACACTTAATGTGTAATCCAGTATTCAATACTGGGGATTCACAAGTAGATAGATATGTAACATAAGTTCCTGAAATGTGGATCCTCCACATTCTCCTTCAACTCATCTTGGTATCTCATCCAGTCCCCTTCCTATGACCAACCTGATTGAAAAATACAATCATCACCCTTGCGTTCTGAATTAGCCTTGGTCGTGTGGACCATGGGTGACTCTCAAATTCTTTCAATCTAATTAAGGGTCCCGCCCTTGTTAACATCAGCTTTCGAAAAAAGCTTATCCCTTTATTGACCATCAAAACATACTTAGTTTGACTATTGATGTTCATTTCATCAGTGCGACGCATCCCGCACAACTCTGAAATGGTCCTATACATGTTGTGTATGTTACAGTTCGCTATAAACTCATCATACACATCTGTTGCCTTTTAAAGACTATGTCTTCTTGCAACCCAGCATCTATCTAACCAACATTAGTAGAGTGTTAGAGTGCTTTACAAATGCATCTCTAAGAGCTCTAGTGGCATTAGAAGCTGGTTCCTTAGGGATTGTGTTGGTCAAGAAAAATTTCTTCTTGATTTATTTTGTACCAGTAAAGAGACCTCATCATTTTCAAGGGTATATCTCAGGGAATAAATGTGTTTAAAATTAAATTTATGGGGTCCAAAATAATTTAACTCATGAATAGCGGAAGCGAATTTGACCATGGATTCTAAGACACTTTGAACGGATCATCATGTGGAAATTTAAAGCAAGTATAATCTAATAAAAATCTGGAATTTTACTTCGTAAAATCAAATCCAATATCACAAATGCTTTGTTTGTGATCTCTAGTTGTATCCACACAAGCAAAGCACCTTTAGAAGGATTTTTACAAAACTAATTAGTAGTTAGTCTTGAGAAAATAGCAAAATCAATTAAAGAACAAGAGAGAGAGAGAGAGAGGCGCGGCAACGGGGTGGAGGCCGAAAATTAGGGTTAGAAAATTGTGTAGGATTATTTCTTAAATCAAATATATGATTTATGCAAATATCTTCCACTTTCCAAATCCTAACTAACTTCTTATTTCAATAATAATTATAATTGTAATAAGAATGGGCTTAAAGCCCACTTAGCTAAGTCCATTAATTAAACCCATTTAGATTGGGTTATAATTAAATGGTTTAGCTAGACCTTCCTAATTACTCTATACCGATTACTGGTTTAAACTATTTCGCTCCGATTTAATTAAATCGAAAGACGAATTATCCCGATTCTCATACTTCTCAAATACTGACTTATATAAGTCTCTTTTGCTATTCATTGCTTAAAGTGTGTGACCCTCTAGGCTCACGACCCGTTGGCAGACTGGCAAAATTATCATTTTTCCCTTTCCATCATAAGTGGACTCTAGTAAGACATTATGATTACCCAACGTTCGTGAATATTGATGATTCGAATTAAAATCTTATCGTCCATGTCACTATCCTTTTGTCATACCGATATCTAGATTGATCAAAAGGCATAGAACCGTCACCCTAATTTATCAATCACTGTTTCTTAATATCTTAGACAACTGAAAACTGATACTAAGTATCTCCTACATGGTCATGCTATTTCTCCATTCATAATCATCAAGTGGCCTAAACAGATATCATTCCCATACCGGAGTATGGGTGATAAATCAGTCAGCCGTCTTTCGAGTTCACTCATGTGATTCATAATTAAGCCAAACAGAGCCCCTATGGCTACCCTCTTACAAGTAACGTTAGACTAGGTCAAACCTAGAGATTCGTCACATAGTGATCACAAAGACTCCTTACTCTTAGGATATAATGACAAGCTCTGATTTGTGAGTATGCTCATGACGGTATCTATGTCGCATACTCACCATCGGGTCGTCCAGTACCATCTCCCTGATGATATCCATGATCTAACTCTGGCACTACCTTACCATGATCAGTAGAGCGTGATAATAAAGAGTTAGCCTCATACTGAACGCTTCTTCATGAAGCTTAACTGATCATGGACGCATTAAATGTAATTCTTTCTGATCTGAAGTTCTACTATTAGTGATGACACACATAATGATACAGATCAAATTAAATCTTTTGAATTACTACAACACATTTGTAATATGATGCCAATTTATTTGTTCCGAAAGATGATAAAACATTACATGTGTAGATCACTTTTATATTGGATTAGGGCACAACTCTAACAATCTCCCACTTTCCCCTAGTTCCAAACTATGTTCCGATCTACTCCCATAGACCTTGCATGTTCCTCATGCTTAGGCTGCGGTAGAGCCTTTGTCAAAGGATCGGCCATATTATCATTAGTCGAAACATAACTAATCTCCATATCACCACTATCTGTGATTACTCTGATAAGGTGATATCTGCTGAGTATATGTTTGGATCTGTTGTGGAATCTAGGCTCTTGAGCAATAACTACAACACATGTGTTGTCCCACAACAAGCTTATCGGATCAGACGCTCGCGGCGTTGCATCTAATCCGATCAGAAAGCTTCTAATCCATACAGCCTCTTTAGCTACTTTCGCCGTAGCTATATACTCAGCCTCCGTTGTAGAGTTTGCAGTTGTGGCTTGCTTAAAGCTCTTCTAGCTGAAAGCGCCACCATCCAACTCAAAAACGTATCTTGAATGAGTTTTGAAGTCATCAATATCTGCCTGAAAACTAGCATCAACCTGTCCTTTGAATGCTAGTTCTCTATCTACACCCCCATACACTAGGAATGCATCCTTGTCCCTCCTCAAATATTTGAGTATGGCTTTTGACAGCAATCCAGTGTTATTGGCCGGGGTTAGATTGGAATCTACTGGTACAACTGAGTGCGAATGAGACTTCTAGTCTCGTGCATATTGATAGCATTTGTGCCCTAGTCCAATTGCTATTAGCCTGTAAACGTCTATGTACATTATCATCGTTTGTAACATATATATAAAACGGCTTTGTATTACTTATGTGTTGAAGTAATATGTTAAGCATGATCTGATTTATGACCACTAAAGTAGTAGAACCATAAATCTGTACGGATCACACTTAATGAGTCCCTGGTCAAAATATGCTTCCTTAGAAGCGACTAGTATGAGGATGGTTCTTAATGACGTAGTTCTACTTGTCATAGGGATGAGGGATCCCGGAATCATATCATAGATATCATGAGGTGATTGATATCGGACGACCCGCTTTGAATAGTGTTTTCATAGATTAAGCCATGAACATATTCAAATGCGATAGCTTGTCACGACATCCTTAGACCAAGGAGTCTTTGTGATCACTATGCAATGAACGTGCGGCTTTAACTTGCGCCAAACGCTTTCTGTGACAGGATTGCAATAATGGGCATGATTGGGTGGCGGAACGGGTTGCATGAGTGACACGAAAGACGGCTAAGGGATTTATCCCTCATACTACAGTATGGGAAAGATATCCGTTAAAAGGCCTCTTGATGGAGACTGACTGAGAGTAAGAGCATGGCCATGCCGATGATACGGGTTATCAGTTCTCAGCCATCTCGCATATCAAGTAACAATGATTGATTAAACAAGGGTGACGACTCTATGCCTTGTGATCAATCGGGATATCTAGAGATAATAGGATAGTGACTTGTACGCACAAGGTTAAGTCGAATCATCGATCGTCATGCACCTTGGGTAATCATAACGTCTTACTAGAGACCACTTATGATGGATCGGGCAAGAGCGATCTTTTGCGCCGATCTGCCAACGGTGGCATGAGCCTAGAGGGTCACACACATTCAAGACGGATAACTTGAGACAAGGAAACCTTAACGTTTCTTGAAGAGCAATACATGGACAAAACTGGAGGTTTTGTGCCATGGGTTCGGTTTGAGAGAATAATTAGCGAATCGAGAAAACTGAGTTTTTTCGTCGATGTCGCGTCGGACTTTGTTTGATAAGTAACGACAAAAAGGGTCGGGCGACTTTTGGACACGGCACGAGACCACACGGGCAAGCCCATTGGGCTCGGCCCATGAGGTCTCATGGCCGGCCCAAACAAGGGCCCATTAAGGGCCCAATAAGCCCTCTTGGCCGGCCCACATGGTGGGTCCATGTGTGGGGGCCACACAACACCATGCTTAGTCGGTGATTGTGGATTAAGAGGTGAGTGATTTAAGAGGTATGGGTTAAAGCACCTTTAAGCCCATACCAATCACCTTTTGACCCATGCTCATGAGATTGATGAAGTAGAGAAATATCAAATGGGATTCAAGACACTCTCATCAATCCTACAACTCTCTCTCTCCTCTCTTTGCTCTCTTGTTCTTCATTTAATTGTTCTAGTAGGCAATTAAGTGAAGGATCTTCAAGATCATCCCCTTGGTGTGGACTTGCTCTAGAGAAGAAGATCCAAAAGTTCTTCTTTATCGATTCAACGAAGACTAAATGCAAAATGGAGAAACTGTCCAGATTGTCCAGTTCCGGCGACCGACAATGCGTGAGCCATAGCCGCTTCGTCCGAGCTCCGATTGACCTGAAACTGGCGTCGTTGGAATGATAAGTCCAATTGCTACAACCTTTGTGAAATACTGATTTTCCAAAAGAGCGCTGGTTTGGGAGATACAAGGCCGAGAAGCAGACTGGTCCGCAGAGTCTGTTCAGTGAGACGGGAAAAATGTTTTGCTCCAGACGGAGGTCTTCTCGTCCGAACTGGGTTCGGAGCAAAACACAAAAGATGTAGGGAATTTGCTGTGGTTTAATCCCCAAAAAAAACCGAAGCAATTGGAGATCTGAAGCTCGAGATATAGAGCTTCAAAGTCTCGGTTTTCTGTCGGGCAGATTCTGGTAAAACCCGAAAACTCGATTTCCTAAGGATCTAACTTGGTAGTCGATCTTGCGCAGGTTAGGGGCGGTTTATAGGTTGCTTCCGCTGCCATGAACGTAATTAGGATGCCCCGGAACCCAACACATATCATGGCATACGCGATAGATATTACAGCCAAACCATATGGGATCTTATTCATCTGCTCAGCTCATCAGGTGTACTAGGACACTGTGTCTTGCTGAGCTTAATGCCATGATGCATGGGTATGTATCCTTTTCTCAGATTGAAGCATTGCGAATTTTCTCAATACGTCTATGTACGTGTTCTAACTTAGGCCCAAAATCTTTTTGGAATGATCTCTATAGATTCTGATGCCCACAATAAATGTAACAACACCTAAGTCCTTTACGATAAGCACTTCCCTAACCAAGCTTTAGTGACAAGTTCGGAATGTAATTTCGGATGAATAAGTACCAGGAATACAATATTACTCTCAGTCGCTTTTCTATAAACGCAAGGTTCTTCTTCATTCTTAATAAACTCGAATTCTCTTACAGCTTCATCAAAACGAATATTCCAACTCCATGAAGCTCGCTTCAACCCACAAATGGATCTTTGCAGCTTACATATCTTTCCGGGATTCTTTGGATCGACAAAACCCACAGGATGTGTGATCTACACACCCTTTTGTAAGTTCCCGTTAAGGAAGGTGGTTTTGACATCCATCTTCCATGTCGTATAGTCGTGGTATGCAGCTATGGCTAGAATAATCCGGATCGATCTAACCATTGCTATTGGTGAAAGGTTTCATCATAATCCATACATTTAATCTGACGATAACCTTTTGCAACTGTTGGGCCTGTAGACAGTTGTCCACAAGCACCCGATAATGCGCAAGTGCACGCGGTCATTACAAGTAATGAATCCTGGTAAGCACAAAGTCGAATCCACAAGGACCAATAAGGGTTAATTCAATTTAATTTATACTATCAAGTGTAACTTAAAGTACTCGATTTATAAATCGGTTTTGAGATATGTAAAGTAAAAACGCTTGGGAGAGACTATTCAGTAGAGAAAACCATAGATGTTAGGCTATTTATTTAAATTACAATGAAATAAATGAATAAGTTCTGACAAATTATGCAAGTAATGTGAACCCTAAGCAACAATCAGATTAACACCTCCTCTCGGTTTGGTGTTAGCCTAGACACAAAGTGTTCATCATCCCTCTCGGGTAGATAACAACCATGAGTCTGCAATAAGTACAACAATAATGGGGTAGGGTTCCGAAGAGTTGAACCCCTTTGAATCTAATTTTGC
Source organism: Geranium rotundifolium (assembly GCA_963920655.1). Taxonomy (NCBI): domain Eukaryota; kingdom Viridiplantae; phylum Streptophyta; class Magnoliopsida; order Geraniales; family Geraniaceae; genus Geranium; species Geranium rotundifolium. The sequence continues at coordinate 22,656,632 of OY987317.1, read as the reverse complement.
CCATCACCCACCGGCCCTCTCAGACACGACAACGCGACTCTCACAAATAATATTTATTCGTCAACAAATATTATAAACCTTAAACACTCAGAATCAATCACATATGCATAAAATATTTCAGTTCATACTCATAAATTCATCATAATAAAAATTTATGACCTAGCATCCATGATTAAGGGTATTTAGCCCATGATCATGGTGCTAGAACCAAAATCCATAAAGATAAATAAACAAATCGAGTTTAAGGAATAAGAACGAATAACCCTAAAACCCAAAAGGTTGAAGAACATGAATCGTTGAATCCCTCTCGATTGTTGTTGTGTAGCTTGCTTGATCTTAGCACTTGAATCGTTCTTGAATCGGATTCGAGCTCCTCTCAAAGTTCCCAATCGTCTCCTTGTTTGATATGGTGATCTACTCTCTACTCTCCCAAACCGTGGTGGCTGGATCAGTTCAATTGTGGCGTGAAGACTCAAAAATTCGGCTCCTCTTCTTCAGAATTCGTGTTTGGTTTATATATTTTTTTCTGCATCTGGGAGGTGTAACGATCGTTACATCTCCGTTGCATCATCGTTACAAGTCTCTGTCTTCGAATTTCCTTCGAATTGATATATTATGGGCCCAAATCGGAGTTCGGTTGAGGACTCTACACCACCCGAAAGTATTAGACAATGTTCAACATCTTCCAGACCTCTAATGAAAAAACTTCCTTCACAATAATTGTAGATCTTTTCTTCCTCTTCAATTTAGATATAAAGTTTGCTTGATTTGGGTTTTAGATGTGGAAGTTATAGCACTTTCAAGTTAGCTGGTCTGCAATCCCGATATCTGTTTTATTGCTCCCTTTCAGTGTTGTTTAGAGCTTCTTCCCATGAAATTTAGAGAAAACTTCCTTTTAAAGAGTTGTAGATCGCCAATTTTTCTTCGATTTGATCTAATTTTGGGTCACCTCGGATTAAATATGAGGAAGTTGTGCTCTCTGAAAGATTCTGCTGCGATTTTTGCTTGGTTTTGACCCTTTTCACATGTATTCTGCACATTCACACCAAACATACCCGAAGGCGTAAAAGTGGCATAAATATCAATAATTTAACACATCGAAGGTGAAATAACACCTAGAATGTGGGTAATAGATATCATAAACTTACATTTGATGTGACCACATCAGCAACCAACCTAGCATTATAGGTCTGAGGATTTCCATCCATGTCGGTCTTGATCCTATAGACCCACTCACAACCGATGGGTTTTATCCTAGTGGTTTGATCAACCAAATACAGATTTGGTTATCTCATATGGATTTCCTCACCTCTTCCTAGGCTTCCTACCATTTATCGGAGTCGGTACTGGATCTTTCTGATCCACAACTATCAAGTCATCTCCTTCAGTGGCTGTGAAGCCATATCTGACGGGAACATGACAAGATCTTTCAGACCTCCTTAGACTATCTGGAATTTCTGTAGGGATTGATTCTTCATCTACGACCATCTGAGGCTCCTGTACTTCTACATCTTGCATAGCAGGCTCCTGAATTGCTTCAGTCTGTTCTGTACCCTCTCAAATTTCTTCGAGATGCACGGGACTCCCACTAGCTATTTTGGAAATAAATTATCTCCAAAAATACAACTCCTTGAGCAACAAAGACTTTATTCTCGCTAGATTTGTAGAATTTGTATCTCTTAGTTTCTTAAGGATACTTTATGAAGACACACTTATCCGATTTGGATGCAAGCAACCCTACAACCCAAATCATTAGGATAAACAAATTAGGATGTTTCCCACACCATATATGACTATGGTCCATTTCTTATTTGGCTACTATGCGGAGGCGCACACATCCAAATAAAACTGATCACCTTATTCCGCTCGCATCTCAATGAATACTACGCGAAGGCGCACACATCCAGGGTAATGGGAGACAGAATGACTGTGACAAGGTGTACTTTCGTTGTCTTCATTGGAGCCCGATTCAAAATGAATGCGGCCGTTTCCAGGGTCAAGTATTCACCACCTCGATTTGTACGAAGTAACTTGATACTTTATCCAGGCTGGTTCAATACTAAGTTGAACCCTCTTCTGGCCTGAGTACTCATAGGTCCACATACGTTAGAATGTATTAGACCTAACAAGGCACTCGCCCTTACACTTAAACTCATGAAAGGTGCCTTTGTCATTTTGCCGATTAGGCAAGATTCACATCTTTCAATTTGAGTAAATTCAAATGAACTTAAAAGTCCACACTTGCGTAGTGTTGAAATGCGTTTCTCGCCTATATTCCCTAAACGACAATGCCAGATTACAATTTGGTTTAAATCATCAGATTTAAGCCTTTTCTTATTTACGTTATACAGATTAAGCTCAACAACGTAAATACCTGATCCTGAAGACGTGGATGCCCCACTCTTCATTACATGATCTTTTTATTTTCTGCAATCCCTCTTCCAGTGTCCTGACTCATTGCAGTGATAGCAGACCTCCGCCACTTTTTCCTTAGCCTTCACAGCAGCTTTGGGAGCTGCTTGAACCTTTGGACCCATGGGGTGTCTGATCTGCCCTACAAGGTGCTCATGGGCCTTACCCTTACCCTTCTCAGCTTTCTTGAAGCTGACCTTCTTGTTGACCATAAGGACCTTCTTGGTCTTGCCCTTGAGGTTCTTTTCAGCGGTCACAAGCATCCCATGAAGCTCTGTCAAGGACTTGTCCATGTCGTGCATATTGTAATTCACTACGAAATCACTATATGTATCTGGAAGTGACTGCAGCATAAAATCCGCAACCATTTCCTTCTGAACATCAAAACCGAGTCTGGTTAGGTGTTCCTTAAGACATTTCATCTTCAAGACACGGGGACTAACAGGGCTCCAGCCTTAAGCTTGCAGAAGATAAGTTCTCTGAAAGTATCATAACTTTCGGCACGAGCTTTCTCCTTGAACATTTCCTTGACCTTTGCCTTCCAGGCATGAAGGGCATCTGAAATGTTCATGAACTGCTTCTACAACTCTGGCACCATACTGCCCATCATAATGCATGACACGTCGATTTGGTCACTAAGGAACTTTTGATAAGTATCCTTAGTGCCCTAGGGGCGTTCGTCGGTGGCTCAGCAGGTGGTTCCTGGGTAAGGATATACTACTTGCATTCATGCTTGAGTACAAGCCTCGAGTTTCTATCTCAGTCTGAGTAATTCACACCCTTGAGCCTGTCCTTCTCAATATGGACTCTCAATGCGCTATTACTTTCTTGTGTCATGTTTGCCATTTAGTTCTACATGGTAAATGAAATTTTAATCATTATTTGATTAAAATTAAATTTGGAGATTGAGTTATAAAACACTCGTCTGAACAAGGATCCAACGAAGACTCACCGCTCCAACCGAGAGAACCAAGGTAGGACCTCATCCAACTACAAGTCCATGTAATTCCTAGCTAGGGTTTGTGGATAAAAGTACACGACATACCCTATCTTGATACCCTAGGTCAGCCCTAGCTGACAATCGTAAACAAGTCTACCAAGTTTCGACTATGGCCCAAAACTAATGTGGCTACTACGCAGAGCCGCATGCATCCACATAGAACTACCCAACTCATCCAGACTTCTCTGCTATGAATGTTACGCGGAGGCGTACTGACATCCATAGGCTCAAAGTCCTTTTGAGTGTCCAAACTTGGATGGTATCACGCTTGACTTGTAATTATTTGTGAATAGGTGTAGTATTACTTTCTAATCGTATATCGATACAATCTTAACTGGAATCATCAATCACAAATCCATTGGAAGATGATTCCTAAACTGATTACATGCAAGTCTGATTAAATTTCGATTTTAATCTTCACATGTGGGTGATAGTTTAGAAATACATATTCTTATGCATATTAAACTAATCATACATTCAAATCATACTTATATAAATGTAAAGTGCCATGTATAACCTAGTCCGTAAAAACCTACAGAATAACAAAGACAAATCCTGAGATTAAGTCTTCTGGATTTGAACTCGCTTCTTCCTTTTGGACTCCCACTGGCTCCAAGCCTCCTTTGGAACTCCATCAAATTCGTCTTGATTTCCTCTCTTGCGTCAGTCTTCGTAATTACAATTTAAATAATAAATAAATTACAAAAGAAACGACACGCATGCTGTATTTAATACATCCCAAAACTAGCAACTCGCAGGTTGCAAAATCAAATACCGAAATCTAGACGGGTTAGGCTACACATCATATTGAAAACAATCATGTTGTCAAACATCATGTTATCAAACATTATGCTCTCCAACAACAAAAATTTTTCTTGCTTATTTTGTGGGAAAAATTCCGATTTATCGAAACTGGACAGTTTAGCTTGATTAATTAAAATTGAACCGGTTTACCCTCGTTTTATCGAAACCGGACAGGGTCTAAAAAATCTGAAATTTTTGGGAAATTCCCCGGGAATCGGCATCAGCTAAGAACCGCTCATGCCCCCGGTCTAATCGGCCAACCGTGGCACGCCCAAAGTGGCCCGGAGGCTACCCTGGGCGCGGCCACGGGCCGCTGATCTGGTCGGCCTAGGGCACGGCCATGGGCACCCGAGGGCCTCCCATGGTGTGTCATCGGTGTCGACCTGGTCGGCCACACAGCCATGGGCGCCCGAGGGCCACCCATGGTCGTGCCCTCGACTCGACTTGGTCGCCCGCGGCATTGTCATGGTCGGCCCGAGGGCCACCATGGTCTGCCCGAGGCGACCCGATATGCCCTTGGTGCCGACCATGGTCAGTCTTAAGTTTTTCCATGGTCCACCTAGGGACTCGATCTCAATTAGCCATGGCTAATTCAAACAAACCCAAAACTTAATTTTCAGCTCCAATTTTATCAACCAAAAATCTAATTTTTATTATATTCAATTCATACATAAACCGAATAACGCATACGAATATTTCTAGGATTTAAATCTAATTCTAACATGCTCAAAATAAATCACATATCAACAAGCCTCTGATATCACTGAAAGAATTCATGGGGTCCATAACAATTAAACTCATGCATAGCGGAAGCGAATTTAACCATGGATTCTAAGAAACTTTGAACGGATCATCATGTGAAAATTTTCAGCAAGTATAATATAATTAAAATCTGGAATTTTACCTTGTAAAATCGAATCCAATATCACAAACGTTTTGTTTGTGATCTCTAGTTATATCCACACAAGCAAACCACTTTTAGAAGGATTTCTACAAAACCAATTACCAGTTAGTTTTGAGAAAATATCAGAGAGAGAGAGGGAGAGAGAGAGAGAGAGAGAGAGAGAGAGAGAGAGAGAGAGAGAGAGAGAGAGAGAGAGAGAGAGAAGAGAGGCGCGGCAATGGGGCGGTGGCCGAAAAATTAGGGTAAGAAAATTGTGTAGGATTATTCCTTAAATCAAATATATGATTTATGCAAATATCTTCCACTTTCCAAATCCTAATTAACTTCTTATTTCAATTATAATTATAATTGTAATAAGAATGGGCTTAAAGCCCACTTAGCTAAGTCCATTAAATAAACCCATTTAGATTGGGTTATAATTAAATGGTTTGGCTACACCATCCCAATTACTCTAAACCGATTACTGGTTTAGCTAATTCGTACTTGATTTAATTAAATCAAATTGCGAATTTCCCAATTCTCATATTCTTCATATACTGACTTTTTCAGGTCCACTTGTGGTATACTTTGCTTAAAGTGTGTGACCCTCTACGCTCACGACCCGTTGGTAGACTGACAAAATTACTATTTTGCCCTTTCCATTATAAGTGACATCTACTAAGACATTATGGTTACCCAACGTTCGTGAATATCGATGATTCGATTTAACCTCTTATCGTCCATGTCACTATCCTTTTATCATACTGATGTCTAGATTGATCAAAAGGCATAGAACCTTCATGCTAATTTATCAATTGTTGTTTCTTGATATCTGAGACGACTGAAAACTGATACTAAATATCTCTTGCTTGGCCATGCTATTTCTTCAGTCATTCTCATCAAGTGGTCTAAACAGATATCATTCCCATACCGGAGTATGGGTGATAAATCTCTCAGCCGTCTTTCGAGTTCACTCTTGTGATTCATAACCAAGCCAATCAAAGCCCTTATGGCTACCCTTTACAGGTAACGTTAGATTAGGGCACAACTCTAACAGAGTTTTGTCTTCTCGTAATTGATTTTTAGACAAGAGAAATATTCGAAGCTTATTAGCACCGATCTGGGATTTACAATTTCTTCAGGATTTCCTTTTATAAATAAGATAGTGTCATCAACGAATTGCAGGTGTGATATGCTAAGACTTGCACTGATTTTCATGCCTGAGATTCGATTGGATAGTTCGGTTGCCACCAATAATTGTTGTAGGCCTTCACCTGCAATGATAAAAGGCAGAGGTGATAAAGGACATCCTTGCCTAATTCAACGACGCCAGCGGTCCCCAAAACCCATCCTTTGCAAGATGAACATAAGATAGCTCCAATCAATATTGTCAAAGGCTTTCTCAGAATTTAACTTAATAACAGAGCATTGAGATTTCGAGCGTTTGATTTTGTCGATAATCTCATTTGTGATGAGGATGTTATCAACAATCTGTCTTCCATTGAAAAAAGCAGATTGAGTATCGCTGATTAAATTCTTAATCACAGACTTGAGTCTTGCAGCTAGAACTTTTGCTAGGATTTTAAAAAGGCATGTGGTAAGGCTGATGGGTCTCAGATCGAAGCAGGTTTATGGAGAAGACACTTTGGGGATAAGGGCGATAAATGTTGCGTTCAGCCTTTTCCCAACAATCCCTGTTTTATGAAAATTTAAAAAGAAGGCCATTAAATCAGGTTTGACGATATTCCAACATTTTTGGAAGAATAGCGTCGAAAATCCGTCCGGACCAAGGGATTTAGCTCCATCGCAATCCTTGATTGCACTCAAAACTTCATCCTTTGTGAAAACAACCTCAAGGGATTGAGATTTATTAAACGTGATTGAGTTCAAAAGTAGGTTTAGAAAGGCTGGCCTGTTTTCTACCTGACATGTGAATCTGCTTTTGAAGTGCAAGAATAGCTCCTGTCTGGTTTTTTATGGATCGGAGGACCATACACCATCAATAAGGAGGCCACTGATATGCTTCCTTGTGTTCTTACATGCTGCAACTCTGTGGAAGAAAGAGGAGTTTTGTCTCCCTCTTTCAACCAAAGGGTCTTGGATTTCTGTCTCCACTAGATGGCCTCCTCCCTCTGTTTATAAAAAAGTGTCTTTTGAATTTTCTTCCTTGACTCTGATTTCTGTTCTTATAACAACTGTCATGTCGCGATGGTGTCTAGTTGATCTAAAGAAGTTTCTAGCGTTTTGATGACATTTTCAATGTTTCCATATGAATCCAGGTTGCACTTTTTAAGATCATATTTGGGGAGTTTGAGTTTCTTCCGTAATTTGAAACTTGGTTCGTCAAAGACACGATAGTTATTCCACTTATCAGGCACAAAAGCAGGGAAACTTTCAATATCAGCCTAGGCATTGAGATATTTAATTGGTCTTGGTCCCCAATCAGCTTCAGGGAAGGTTAGAGTGATCGGACATTGATCTGATAGACCCTTTTCCAAGCAAGATTGGGATGGATTATGAAAGTATGCTTGATGAAAATAGGAAGTGATCCAATCTTCTAGCTTTGGAATCTGGCCCAAACCAAGTAAAAGCCTTCCCCTACAAAGGTAGATCAATAACACCTGCTTCATTGATAAAATCATTGAAGTTCCTTGTAGAGGTTCTCGAGTAAGCACAATTGAGACCTTAACTTCTATAATCTGCAGGTAAATCTCAACTATCCGTTATAGAATCCAATGCCCCACATTAGATCCCTGATTTGCAATTTAAGATTTGGTTTTCCAATGACTACTCCCCTTAAATCAAAAACAAATATTTCTTAGTGTAAATATATGCTCTTTCCCCAAAACTAGAGCATGCGCTGTAAACTTCTGCGTGTGTAGTAGAAAATTTATGAATAAGCTTTGAACAAACTTTTAAAAAAATCATTAAACTGTGGCATCAACTAATATGAGTACGAGTGACGGTGATATTCAGTAGATTGGTGATCATACATAGAATTCGAAATGCCACCTCAAAGTTAGCTGTGTATACCATTAAATTTTCAGTACAGGCTTATATCCATATGAAGTTCTTGTACCCAGGTTTTATAATCAGAAAGCAAACATGGGTTTGAAACAGCAGTTCAATAATGATGAGCGGCAAATCAAAATCGACTTGTGACTTGAGCAAAGATAGCCTTAAAATCCTTTGTAGGTGTGCCAGTTCCCTCAGGTTTTGATGCTAGATCAAAAGCTTTGAATTTGGCTTCCTCAAACTCCAGTGCCTGTGAACAATACAAGTCATGTGCTTCTCACTACATATAGTGCACCATCAATGCATGTATCAGATTAACAAATAAATAATTGCTTTTATAAAAAAATACCTGAATGCAGACTTCTGCAACATCTGCCCTTGGAATGGCTTTGGTGTCCGTCTGGAGAAGCTCATCATCCTTCCCAATGAGTAATTCGCGAATACCTCCATCTTTATCTTGCAAGCCTCCAGCCCTATTTCAACCAGCCAGCACGAAAGTTATAGGAAAATACCCGCACCATAGACAATAATAGAACATTGTTTATAACACTGAATATATGTGATTTATGGATACTTAGTTGTTAGCCAGAAGTAATTATTTCTACAAAGAGTGAAAGTTTTAGAATTAAAAAAATGCCGTTCGTCTTGGATGACAATGTTTGGAAACTATTGTTAATGCAGACTAAATGTGACAGCCAAATTGATTGAATATTGAGTCTAAAATGCCAAATAAGGATCGATGCAGGTAGAGATTAATGTACCTTATGATTGTGTACGGGATACCCGAGTCGGCCAAATACTGCTCAGCCTTCCTCTTCCATATCTGTTACATTAAACCATAATAACAATTACTCACTTGCAATAAACTTGTGAATCTGAAAAGCAATGTAGAGCACGGCAAGATGGATACATGCACATGTAAATAAGGTATGCTGGATGCAAATAATCAAACACTAAAGCAAAGAAAACTATTACAAACCAGTATATTCCCATTCCCCAAGCTGTTCAAAGGATGATTAGGGTTTGTTCCGCCCATGGATCCTACCAATACAATTTGCTTCACTCCTGCTGCCTTAGCTGTTTGTGAACTATGTATAATTAAAGAATGTCCCATGTAACCGCAAGATTTATATAGAAAAGAAAAAGTGAATTCTCACCCGCATCAATTTGGTTCTTTTGTCCAATCCAGTCTACCTATCATGAATAAAGATTCACCAATGTGAGTAAAAAATGCAACATAATATGAAGTATGAGGACAGAAGATGAGTATGTGGTGGTTACCTGCTCAGGATATGCTCCATCTTCAAAGTAGAACTCAGGCCTTCCCCCTTTGGACGGATCAAACCCAGGCTTCATCTTTGGGACAGCACTTGTGAGAATTATAAGGGCGTCAATACCCTGAATAGCAGGTTCAATGCTGCTCGTGTCCCTTATATCCCCAACAAAAACATCATCTCCTCCCTCAATTTTCCCCTTGCTCTCCTCTGTTCTCACCAGACCTCTAGCAACATACTGGCCTGACCTCTCCTTCAATTTCTTATAAACAATTTGGCCTGCCAAACTCAATTAACAAGCCAAGTCAATATTAAATTATAAACAATCCGTCCACTCAACAACGATTCCTAGGATTAAGGTATAAGCTTTTTATTTTCACCATAAAGAGAAGTTAGCCCTATCGATGAAGTACAATGCATTTGAAATTGGTACAGCTTGAAGTGGATTACAGAGAATTATGAAAACCACATTTATAAGAGCTTATTTGCACAAACAAAATTGCCATTAACTTCATTTGGTTTGATTTGCCAAAAAGGGACTCTGGTTGATTCATGTACATCTGAAATCAATACCTATCATTAAAACTGAAGTACAATTTTCAGCTGATCATCTAAACTCCAATCCCTAAACCAAAGCATCAATTACCAGTTTGCATCTCAAGAATATGACACAAGACGAATATATACATTTCCAGAAAAATAAAAGACCCATCGAAGAATCATAAAAATTCACGCACAATTACCAAACAGAGCAAACTAAAACCTTCAATACATGATTGGGTGGGTTGGGGTTAGAGGGAAATGTAAATATTTGCAGATGAATAGTTGGAGAAAGGAGAATGAAAAATCATGGAAAAAGAGATTGAAAATCAATCGAATTTGGTGAGTTTTCTCAGAAACAAAGAGAAACGAGAAGAGAGTAGCGAGAGGACCTGTTCGACCACCAGCTCCGGTAACGAGAACTGTAGGTAAGTTCGCCATTTATGCACAGTCTATTCCTCTGTACCTCCTTCTGTGCGCAGTATTTGTTTGATGGAAATAAATATATGAAGCAATAAAGAGTAGGTGGTGTAGTACTATAACGGGTCGAAGGTTCTGGATTTGATTGATTACTGGTGACGTCGACGAAACGAGTATGATACTCTTCGCATGGCTAAGGCCCAATTATCGTATGCTCACTAAATGGCCCGATTTTCTTCTGAAAATTGGAAATTGTAAGGCCCAACTATTATAGTCAAATCTTATACGTAATTGGTTACTAATTGTATGATTAAGTACAAATAGTATGACGTTTCACATTCATTGGAACATGAATTAGACGGTGCAGATTTACCAAGATGAACGGTGGCAGATCAACGTAAATAAAATTGTTTCAGCAGCGAGATAAAAGTGATTTCATCAAATTTGGAGAGTAAATAAGTGTCTATGCTTGACTGAATGATAATCATGATAAATTTATGAGCTAAAATCTCACTAATCATCACAATCTTCTTTGATCGCATTCAATTTTCGAATTTGTGAGCTAAAATCTCGCTAATTATTACAATCTTCTCTCGTCGCATTCCATTTTCGAATTCAATGTTTATAGCGCGTATGAAAATTATTTCATCGCTATTGTGATGGTTCAATGACACAAAATCGATGAACCACGAAATATTTCGTCGAACTCAAATTTGTTTCATCACTTTTTTTCAAAACCTCATGAGAAAGTTTCATTATATAAACATGATGACACCTTGAACCGTTTCAATGAGATGGATTTTTGTTTCATTAGATGTTTTCGTCAGTAAATATTAAATGTTTCATCGTAAATTTAAATATTGAATGTTTCGTGTAAAGTTTCATCAGTATGTACATTTCTTCTTTTACAATTGGTTCATGTTAAAGTTCATTTGTTTCATTTGTATGTCATTGTGAATGGTTACATTAACAAATCTTATTGTTTCATGACTTGTTCTGCCTTCAAAGAAAATGTTATACCAATCGACAACATTACGTCTCTGAACCACGGCTTATACGTGTACATTTATCGTTCAATTGTTCCACCACATTTCTTGACGACCGATGTAAAAGTGTGTGTACCGTAACATAGAAATTTAACTCGTGCTATTCAAGAAAAAAAAAACATAATGAAAGACTATTCATAATAGATAAGAGTTGCTAACATAATATGTTTGAATTTCAGTAACAAAACACACATTCACATAACCATTACAACTCAATTCTCAATGTCTCCCAAGTAATCGCTACCCATAACATTGCTAAGATCACCTTCAACACCACTGTCACCATCTTCGGAATCGACAATGGTTGTTCTTCTGAATTTTATTCTCCGACTCAAGCGTCTCGCCAGCCTTTATAGGGGAAAGCTCTGTAGAACTCATCCTGAATCTCGGTTCATGTCTATTGGACAACGAGGTATGTAATATCCATTGTCGTCTATTATTTACCCATTTACTACATCTGAAAATGATGCAACATATTATTCAATCAATTATCTAAAAGATCTGCCTATGTTTAAATAAAAATGAATAGTTGTTTGAGTCGGAGCTAAATCGATAACATCGATGGAGATTGAATTTTTTCCTTCTGCAATAAAAGATATTTGTATTAGTGATCATGTGTATATTTCATTCATGAAGTTTATCATCAATGGAGACGGTCATGTATTGATCGACGATCTCGTTCATACCTGTTTGGGTCATAGCTTGATCGATGACATTGCTGTAAACTGGAAGTTGTTCTTTTGTAGTAAGATTTAATAGTACCGGTAATCATCCATATATTTCACATCAATGATATATGTAGGGATGCCTTCCACTACAAATATTTTGCTTTTTACAAACCGTCCAAACCCACTCACAAGTGTTGCTTTATTGTAATCTGCGCGCACGCTCTCCAAGCGGGCGCCACGTGTCCAGGAATGCCAGCCCGCAGTGACTTTCTGGGTCGCAAAAGTTCAACACTCAGCGCAAAATGTTCCACATATGTCACCCTGAGGTATATATATATGCAGTCCACTACAGACTTCAACAAAACGTTCAAACGTCCAAACCCTCATCTGTCCATCTATTTTTTCGCGAGCGGCGATCATGCTACACGTGGCGGAGTGGTTCGCTGATCTCGTTAGTCACAACTAGATGGAGAGCTAAGGGCACATTCGTCATTGCGATCGCACATTTAAAACACGATCGCGCATTTAAAGCGCGATCGTTCAACGATTCTCACTAAATTAGGCGCATTCAAATCACGATCGAGCATTCAAATCACGATTATTCAACGATTCACACTAAAAATAGGCTAGATCCAGAGAGCGATCGTTCATCATTTCATGTGTTGTTGAATATTATCTAAGTAAGTTAGTTATACAATATATAATGGCATGTTATACATGGTACACCGACATGTTATACATAAATAGTATGACCGTTATACATAAACCTCTGAAGTGGGCAATCGTTTTATGTGCTGATGAACATCATATATATATATATATATAATCGTTTCTTTATGGAAGCTGCGCACACGCTTTCCTAGCGTGTCCATAACAGTTGTCACGCAGTGACTTTTGGAGTTGCAAAAAGTTCCATACTCAACGCAAAAGTTCAACATGCACCCAAAAGATCCATTTCTAGTGCAAATAGTACCCAAAAGTTTCACCTCCAGTGCAAATAGTTCCACACAGCCAAAAGTTTGTATGTGATTTAAATCTAATATATATATATATATATATATGGAAGGGTTCGGCTGAGAACCAAATGTGCGGTGAGAACATGATAACACTGGACATTCACTTATTTACATTGAACATTCACTTATTCTCGTTAGACATTCACTTATTTTCGTTAGACATTCACTTATTTTCAATGGCTAAAAGTTGGTTCTCATGTTCTTACAAAGGGGTTTGGTTCTCACCTGATCCAACCTCTATATATTTATATAACCATATTTAATTTTCGTATTTTTTATTGTGTCATTTAGTGTAGTTGTGGTTCCTCCGAAAGGTGGCTATTTTATATGGTGGAAAGATGTCCAGCCATATGTCGTGACCTTAGACGCTAATGATAAAAACGGAGTATGTCTCACAGGATGTCTTGGACATCACGATCAGACAACCAAGCAGAAGGCTTTCGGGAAGTTTCCTTAAATAGAAGATCTTTCAATATCAGTAGAATTCCATCCTAAACAGCTGTGCGGCAGCAAAAGGAAACAAGAGGAGACGTGATCGACAAGAATCCTCAAAGGTGCGTCAAGAGATCTTTTAGGAAACCCTAAATAGATCCTCGTCCATCCTCTACAAATAGATGTCCATTCCATATCGTAGAGGTTGGTGCTATGTAGTTATATTTTTGTTCATAATATACAAAGTCCCTAAGCGTGTTGGACTAGTGTGTTAGGGAGTTATATGTTGTAGCTAAGATTATAACTTGTGTGTTCAAACAAATATTTGAGAGAAAGATTGTTGGAATGAACCGGACGAACTCGCACCAGTGGAGTTGCGTGCATACCTTTGAAGAAACGTCAAAGGAGAGAACGGAACAGTGGGATATGTTCTAAGAGTGGATTCGAGTCGGAGGCTCGGAGACAGGGGGAGACCCTGGGTTAAGTTCACACTAGTAATAATACCATATGACTTAGATTTGTGTGATAATCGTGAAGCTTTGTATGTGTGATTGATTACATATAGTGAAACTTGTTCACTGGCAGAGTGCCCCTAGATGTAGGTTATGTTGCACCGAACTGGGTAACCAACTCCTATGTCGTTTACTTTCTGTTCGTTATTTTTATCGTTGACTTTGCACCAGCAAGATGTCTCACACTTAGTCTCGACATTGTGATAGACATCTTGCATCTAACCAGAATTTCAGTAGTCTCATTGAATTTGTATTTGTGTTTCACATCACATAGTAGTATAATCAATCCAAACATGTTAACTATATTGTTTTGTATTACTTCATTGTTTTAGACATAATTTAAAAAATGGAAGGATCATGGATGAGAGCAAAAATAATGCCAGATACGTGCATGATGGGGATGTCTAGGTTCATGAAATTTGGGAGGAAAAATGGTAGACATTATGGTCTAGATCGATTCAAGTGTCCATGCATGAAATGTTGTAGTATTTGTATGCAAGATATGGTTACCATTTTCACTCATTTACTTAAGAAAGATTTTTTAGATCATACACGGTGTTTACTGAGCATGGAAAAGTCAGAGAAGTTTGTGACGGTAGTAATAGGGATAAGAGTGCCCAATATAATACAAAGTGTCTTCCACCTCCCAATTCGAACGTCGACCATGTACAACATTTCGTAAATGTTGTAGGCCCTGTTCCAAGATGTGCAGTTTGAAACAAACGATGAAGTCAAGGAGTCAGTCAATACATTAACTATGGCGGAATTCAAGTGGTTGGTAACAGAATTGCATAACCCCTTTACGAGAACAAACACAACATTGAAAGCACTGGTATAAGTTTTTTCCATAAAGCAGAAGACCGTAATGACATACAAGAAATTTGACGATGTAGTTGGGGAGATATCCTGAATATTGCTGCATTATAATAGTTGCACATCAAACTACGTAGCGGCAAAATAGAAATTGAAAACAATAGAAATGTCATGCGTGAATTACGATGGATGTTTCTACTGTTGAATTTTATACTACATATAACACTAGGAAGACATCGAATGTCACGTTTATGAAAATATTCGGTAAGAAAATTTGGGAAGCTCACTTGTGGCCTAGAAGACATTTTGGAACTTATCATTGACTGCTTATCTGCAGCGGATATTCATTTCATACGAGATGGTTGAATGGATGTGATGCCACGGGGAGCGGGATATGGAGGACGATGATACATTAGCACATCCCTCAGACGGTCAAGACTTGACTGTGTTTGATTGAACTTATCCAGACTTCATAAAGGACATCCGTAATGTGCGCCGCACCATTGAGGATAGGACACCAAAAATTACCATCGCAAATTTAATAAGATAATAAAGAAAAAGTCCTTAACGTTGCATTGCAGTATCACGCAGCTTTAACCATTTACTTGTTGGCCAAAATTTGAATTGAAAATTTCAAAAAATTGATTCGTGTTTAAGATTTTCATTTGGCCATATCTTTGTTATTTATCGGATATAGCTGAGAGATGATTAAAGAAAGATGTGCAGCGACATTGTGCTCGCCGCTGCCAAAGAAGAAGCTAGCTTACCGTTGCAGGGAAATAAGGGATTCATACAACTATTTGGTTTCTGCTTGCAATATTATTACCACGTGTTCAATTTAATTGATGGCTTCTTATGTTGTACAAATTTATTTCTTCCGCTTCAAGAAAGTAGTGTCATTTTAGTTTTGGGAAAAATTGCAAAAACTCTCGTTATATTGTTTCAATTTTGCATATAGTCTCTTTATACTATTTTTATTGCAAAAAATCTCCGCGAACTTGTATTTTTCTACATCGTTAAAAAGACGAAAATTTCAAAATATATTCAAAATTCTGAAATTAATCTTTATCTTTTTTGTGAAATCTCTCTATATACTATTGCACTTTGTAGATTGTCCCCGTATACCTTTTTATGCAAAAATTCTTCTTATATTATTGCTCTTTTATAGAAACCTTATGTGTACAATTTTTTTTTTATAGAAAAACTCAAGGTTCTAAAACCGCCGATCAACGAAAATCCTTACGAGTTGAAAAATAAAGATTTTGAGAAATCCTGGTGAAAAGTTTAAAACAACTTAAAATTTCAAATAAAATCTTAAATTCATATCCAAATAAAAATAATATTATAAAAGTTCAAATAACGATAAACACAAATATAACAACTTAAAAAGTGGGTCAAGTTTTCACAAAATAATACTTGGCAATTTAATTGATTGGTTCAATCGAGTTGATAAAAAAGTCAAGGTTCGATCAATTCATAGGGAGAAGTGATTTTTTTGCTGACAATCATATAGTTTTAAAATACATAATGGAATTCTGATATGTAGCAGAGCAAAGAAGTCGGACACAAAGTCGTAACTATTGTGTCGACAATTTGCCTAAACACAAACAACAGTTTAAATCATAAACAAGCAATAATAATGACACTAGAGATGATTACCCAGTTCAGTGCAACGTCACCTACATCTGGGGACCCTCGGCCAGTGGAAAGATACTTCATTACAATGTAGTTAAGAGTACAACTTCAAGTATCAACTAGCTATCACACAAGCTATTGACTTAAGCTACTTTAACTACTAGCTCTCGTACCTAGACCAGGGTCCTACTCCCCCTGTCTTCGAGTCCTCCTCGAGTCCACCCTTCGAGCAAGCCTATGCTCGGTGTCGTAGTCTTCTTGAAAAATTTGTGAATCTTCAATCACGAACACAAGAACCCTAATCAATCAAACACTCAATCTTTGTGAATTGATGTTTAATCAAAGCACACCGTTCTAGCAAACCAATCAGCCTCTCAACACGCCCATGTTGCATGGTTAAGAGCTCTGAGAAATTTAGCACAATGAAAAAGAACGGACAGGTTGCTAATGGGGAAGCACAAGCTTTTTATAGCAAATTCACATTCCTAATCTGTCTCGGATTAGGAATAGGAAGTCTCAGACTTTCTAACAATTTAGGCAAGATGACAGTTGGCGTTGCCGCCTTTGCTGACGTGTTGTTCACAGCTGTAAGTTGCCTAAACTCGTCCTGACATCATTCTTCTTGCGCTGCAAGCTTCAGTTGTCTGATCTTGTCGTGACGTCATTTTTCTTGCGCTCCATGTTTCAGCGACTCAAAATAGGAAAGCTTCCATACCTTTCCTAATTTGGAGTATATGCAGTCGCACCAAATGTCGTGCAGCATGTTGCAATGACTTCTTACTTTTGCGCTAAAAAATTATGCCAACACTAAACGTAGCAACAATCTCCCCATTTGACAATTTTTTAGGCAAACACATTTCAATTCGATATCATCAGTATACTTATTATTCAGAGCACAACATCATGTCAGCAACTTCTTGTAGGGCATCTTTCGTGGCCTCCTGCGCACAACTTTTTCCATAGCTTTATATCGACTTTAGCTTTATCTCTCCCTGGTTGGCTAACAAAGTTGCCAAAGGCAATCGACATATAATAACAAAGTCTAAACAGAATATGAACCAGCTCAAAACATGAGCAAATACCAACCCCAACAAGGGGGCAAACATCCAAACAGTAACAGAGTTTAAAAGTTAACTCAGACACACCCCGAGGATTTAGAAGTTTAACAAGAACTAGTAATAGTAGCAAGAAAATGAAAATTTTCTTATAAAAAGAAACGGAATCGTTGGCTTCTTTGTCAGATGCAATGTCTTCAGCAGGAGCGGTGCGTAGATCATGTAGGAGGGCTTCATAAGCATTCTTCCGGGTCGTCAGAGCAGCAATAGTCTTTTCCAAGTCATTGATCACCTCGACCAGTTCGTCCTCTACCCTGGTGCCCAGAGGTCTGGAAGGGCGTGAGCTGGTACCAGTCTCAGATGTCTTGGCCAAGGGAGGAGCGAGATCTCTCATATGTTTGCCCTCAAAATGTTTGGGACTTATAGTGAGCGGCAGAGGCTTCTTTCCAAGAATATCAGCTTCTCGAACAATGTGAGGACATTGTTGGAGAAGTATACCAGTGATCAATGAGGGAAACCCAATAGGTAATTTGATGGCACATGACTTGGCATGCTTGACAAAATGCTCAATAAAAAATGTACCAAAGTCAAGAGGAGATTGGGTACCTATTTGGTAGATTAGTCTTGCAAGATCTGTTTTGATGCTCGACCCATGAGTGGAGAGCGCCCAGTTTGCCAAACCAATGCGGTATAGAATGGAGTATTTTGCAGTTAGTTCTGCAGCCGCAATGGTATCCTTGACTGGCCAAACCTTCTTTATGCCTCCAGTGATTTCAAAGATAATCTTGTTCAGGTGAGGAACTTCTAGAGTGACTTCTGGAGCAGTCTTGCCCATATATGCATTGATAGTGGAGGCAGTTACATCAAAGCACTCACCTCGGACGAAAACCTTATGTACTTAAGGTCCTCTGGGTCATCAAAATCATTGGAATGGCTAAAGAGGGATAGAAAAGACCGATGTTAATGACCGTGTTGGTTAGGCTTGAGCAGCGGAGAAGTTCCACGATTGCGTCCATCCCTTGAGCTTCAGTGGAGAGCTCCCTCTCTGGGTATATATTGCGTTGATACACGTTCTGCCATTTGACTGCATTGTCTACTAAGTGAAATGAGACATTATCAATCGGGGCTTTCGGTATGTTTTTGGGGAGTTTTAGACCTCCCATAGACTTCTTAACCCGTGGGGGTAAGGCCCGAGCTTCCTCTTCTTCTTCTGACTCTTCGTCCTCTGGAGCAGGAGTTGTCACTGGTGTAGATGACTTCTTTCTTAACTTCCTTACTGGTTTAGGAGCTGATGCTCCTTCTTTCTCCATACTTTTTTCTTTTCGGGGTCTACCTTTTCTGGATTGGAGGTTCTTCCTCTTCATCAATCATAGTTTTCTTTGGTTGTTTTTTCTTCTTTTGCCCTTCAGGCACAGACTTTTTCAGAGGCGTTCTGCTCTCCCTTGGAGCTTCTTGTTCCACAGTCATCTTGGTTTTGTCTACTTCCTCGTTGTTCTCAGGATCTACTAGAGGTTGGGGGCCTTCTGGAATGACTTCTGTTTCTTCATTCAGCTCCGTACTGTTGTCAAGAGCGATAAGGAGACTATCTGCTACATGCATGGCTTCGTCTACCAAAGACTTCTTTGTTTCAGGCTTTAATTTTGGAGGAAAAGAGGGATTCTCGCAACAAGTGATAGGAATTTTAGGGACTGAGGTCCCTAAAGTTTCTTCAGTCTGGTCCTCTTCTACTGGGTCCTCTATAGGAGAGATGATAGGACTGCCTTTTAGAGGCGTTTGAGTGGAATGAGAGCCCTCCTCTTCAAAGCCAGCAACCTCAGGTAAGATGTTGTCCTTCTCAATAGCGGGGGCATCCTCCATAGATGCGATAGTCGGAGACGAAGTTGTTGCGCCTTTAGGGTTTTCAGAGCCCTCTCCTGGGGTTTCCCTCCACGAATCTTTACTCCACGTTTATTTGTTGAAGTTTTTGACGCATATAGCTTTCTGGTGATCATCTTCGCCTTCATCTTGGCTCGCAGTTGCTTGGAGGCAGAAGGAACTCGTCCGCTTCTGGTTCCGACCATTTGTGGGGGCTTAATTTGGGGCTTGATCAGAGTTATCTTTGAACGGAAGAAGAAACTACTACAGGTGCAGACTGATTTTGATTTTGTGGTGCCCTAACTGTTTTGGGAAGGAGGAAGAGGCGATTTTGAGTGGTGATTGGTTGATTGTCAGATTATAATCATTCCGTTTTCCCCCTTTTTGATTTAAAATTTTTTTTTTTGAACTGGGTTTGGATAAAGAATTTGGGCCCGACTTTGATTTTGTGCACCCTAGCTGGTCCCTTTTGAGAGAGAGAGTAAAATCAACAAAAGCTCCATCTCTTCTTGCCTGACTTCCGATTACTCAAGGCAACAAAGTTCAAGGGAAGACCTTAGACTTTCGTACCTGTTTGCATCTAATGCTTTTGTGAAGATGTCAGCGATTTGTTTCTCAGTAGAGAGATACTCGAGCTTTATCTTCTTGTCTTCTACAAGCTCACGAATAAAATGATGCCTGATATCAATGTGCTTGGTTTTGCTGTGTTGAACCGGGTTTTTTGAGATGTTGATTGCACTGATGTTGTCACAGAACAAAGTCATGACTTCTTGTTTGACTCCATACTCTGCCAACATCTGTTTCATCTATAGTAGCTGAGTACAGCTACTTCCAGCTGCAATATACTCGGACTCAGCTGTAGACAGAGCAATACAATTTTGCTTTTTGCTGAACCAAGACACAAGGTTATTCCCAAGATAGAAACAGCCTCCAGAGGTACTTCTTCTGTCTGGGGTGCTTCCCGCCCAGTCAGCATCATAGTATCCAAAGAGAGTCAGAGAGGTATCAAAGTAATATAACAAACCCAATTCAGAGGTTCCTGAGATGTACCTTATTATTCTCTTGGCGAGAGTTAAGTGACTACCTTTTGGATTGGCTTGATACCGAGCACAGACTCCTACTGAGAAAGCAATGTCAGGTCGACTTGCTGTGAGGTAGAGAAGACTTCCAATAATGCTTCGATAGAGGCTTTGATCAACTGGTTCTCCAATATCATCCTTTGTGCATTTAATATGAATGGCAATGGGGGTTCTCTCGTGTGAAGCCTTTTCCAACCTGAATTTCTTCACAATATTCTTTGCATATTTACTTTGGGAGATAAAGATTCCATTCTTCATCTGTTTGATCTGGAAGCATAAGAAGTATGTTAGCTCTCCAACCATACTCATCTCAAATTCATACTACATATGTTGTACGAAACGTTCCACCATCATGTCTGACATTCCTCCAAATACTATATCATCAACATGTATTTGGGCAATCATGATGTTACTTTCTTCCTTTTTCACGAAGAGAGTTTTGTCTACTCCCCCTCGAATATAGCCATTATGTACTAGGAATTGAGTAAGACATTCATACCATGCTCGTGGTGCTTGTTTAAGGCCGTATAGAGCTTTCTTCAGTTTGTAGACATGATTAGGAGAATCATGATCTTCAAACCCTTTTGGTTGAGCAACATAGACTTCTTCGTTTAGATATCCATTGAGAAAAGCACTCTTTACATCCATCTGATAGAGTTTGAAATGCAGATAGCATGCTAAGCCCAGAAGAAGTCGGATAGCTTCAAGTCTGGCAACTAGAGCAAAAGTTTCTTCGAAATCCACTCCTTCTACTTGAGTGTACCCCTGCGCCACAAGTCTTGCCTTGTTTCGAGTGTTATTTCCTTGCTCGTCAGACTTTTTTTGAATATCCACTTTGTTCCGATAACATTGACATTGTCTGGCTTGGGTACTAGTTCCCAAACTTCATTCCTTGCAAATTGTACCAATTCTTCTTGCATGGCGCACACCCAGTATTCATCGTTGATGGCTTCTTGTATATTCTTTGGTTCAACTTTTGAGACAAAGCAGATATTACCTATCATCTCCTTGTAATTTATAGGTGCCTTCTGTCGAGTCCGCACTTCTTCATTGATGTCACCTATTACATCCTGGGTTGGGTGATTCTTGTGAAATCTTTTGGACGGAGCTCTCTGTTTTGTGATGGGGGATGCCTCTTTGTCAGAGATGATGTTACTTTCGTCTACAGATTCTTCGTCACGATCTTCGTTACTGACTTCTGGCATGACTTCATCTAAGCGATTTGACACTTCTTCCTCATCGTCGCTAGGTTGCTCACCGTTATCATCAATAACAACATTCATAAATTCCATAATAGACTGGGTGCATTTGTTGAATACCCGAAAGACGCGACTGTTTCTGGAGTATCCAAGGAAGATGCCTTCGTCGCTCTTGGGATCAAGTTTGCGTCGAGGTTTCCTATCTGCGAGAATGTAGCATATCGATCCAAAGACATGGAAGCATTTGAAATTAGGCTTCCTCCCCCTCCATATTTCATAAAGAGTGAGCGAGATTTCAGGACGAAGGGTAACTCTATTATCAATATGGCAAGCCGTATTTAGAGCCTCAGCCCATAAATGTTGTGGGATGTCTTTGGCTGGCATGATGACTCTGGCCTTCTCTTGAAGAGTACGATTTTTTTCTTTCCACGATCCCGTTCTGCTGGGGAGTGATGGGAGCAGAGAATTCATGAGCTATTCCTTCGGCATCAAAGAAGTTTGCAAAGCTGATGTTTTCAAACTCCTTTCAATGATCACTTCTGAGTCGGACGACTTTGCCAATGGTTTCTCCTTTTTCTCGTTGAACTTTCCGACATAGGGCTTCAAAAACTGAGAAAGTGTCTGACTTTTCTCTAATAAAGTCAACCCAGGTGTACCTTGAGAAGTCGTCAACAAATACAAATATATACTTCTTTCCTCCTAGACTCTCAACTTGCATAGGCCCCATAAGGTCAACATATAGAAGTTCTAGAACACGAGAAGTAGTAAGATGTTGTACCCTCTTGTGTGACGTCTTAACTTGTTTGCCAATCTGGCATTCTCCACAAATTTTCCCTTCAACAATTTTTAGGTTGGGAACTCCAATGATCCCCTTTTCGGAGAGAATCTTCTGCATGCTCCTCAAATTGATGTGACCAAGCTTTTGATGCCGTAGCTTCGTCTCTTGAGCTTTGGAAAGAAGGCACTTGGTTGACATGGTTGTGACTACTGGAGGCCATAGATAACAGTTATCAAGAGACCTGAAACCTGTCATGATTTCCTTCTAGTGTTCGTCTTTGATAATACACTTGTCACGAGTGAAGCTGACATCTAGGTCTAGATCACATATTTGATTGATGCTGATGAGGTTGGCTGTAAGACCTTCTACCAATAGAGCCTCTTTTAAACAAGGTAAGTTAGGAAGATTAAGCTTTCCCTTTCCAAGAACTCTAGCTTTTAGAGAAGTGTATACGATATTCGCTCGATAATTTACCTCCTTGACTCGCCATTCCTTTCTAGGTTGGGCTTTCTTGATGGTGGTCCTTTGTTTGACGAAGCTCCTTCCATATAGACGATAGCATAAAGGTCGGACGTGACCTCTCCGACCGCAGTAGTGACATATCCAGTTATGTCTTTTGTTTTTTGGTCCGTGAGGAACCAGGGTATGAGGCTTCCTGTTCGCCAGATCAGTTGCGAAGGTCTGAGGCATCTGACGCGGCATGTGGATGAAAGCCTTCTGAGGAACAAAGATGGTGTGAGATGATGAACCTCCTTTCGAGTATCCAAGGCCTTCCATATTTTTAGTTGGCTTTCCGATCGAGAAAATTTGATCTAGAGCGTCAGTACTTGGATTCATCATCTTCACAGACTTGGTTACTTGATCTAACTCGCTGTTTAACCCGAGCCACTTCCTTTTTGAGATGAACAATAGTTTCGAGATGTCTTGATTTGTCTTCATTAAGGGAGAGAATGAGAGTATTCTGTTTCTCGATTACCTGGGAGTCTTCAAGCCACTTGACATACCATTTGTTGTATGCGTTGTTGAGAGTTTCATCGGATAACTCATCATCAAAGTCATACTTCTTTGAGGTCTCGGAAGGTTGATGTATTGCGGTCGTGGAGACAGTGAAAGCAACATAGTTACCTGTGTGCTCAGAGTCACTGTCTTCGTCTTCTTCATCGTCAGTTAGAGAGGCATTGAATCCCTTCTTTTGTTTCTTCAAGTAGTTAGGGAATTTCTTCTGTACGTGCTCATACCCCTCACATTCGAAGCATTGGGCCCCTTTTTCCTTTCCTGGTCGCTCACCGCATCTAACATCTTTGTTGGCGCTCTCGAACTTCTGGAACTTGTGTTGTGATTTGTCTCTGACTTCACGAGTGACATTCTTCCCTGCCATCTGGTTGAATCTTTTCATAACTCTATCGTAGTTTTTGGCCAGCATAGCGATTGTATCATCAATTTCATTGTCTGAATCAGAACCTACCAATTGCTTCTGTCTTTGGGTAGAACTTTTAGGCTACGCCTTTATGCTTTTTCTCTATTGACGGAAGAGAAAGCTCGAAGGTCATGAGAGAACCCATAAGCTCATCAAATTTCAGTGTCTTAAGGTCATGGACTTCTTCTATGGCCGTGATCTTCATCTTGAATCTAGGACTTAGAGCTCTCAGCGTTTTTCTGACTAGATCTTCATCGGTCATAAGTTTGCCAAGTGAGTAGGACTCATTGGCTAGATCCCTGATACGTACATTGAACTCAGCTATAGTTTCATCTTCATTTATGACAAGAGCTTCAAAGTTGGGGGTGAGGTACTAGAGCTTTTGTTCTCGGACTTTGAAGGTTCCTTCGTAAGCAACAGCAAGAGTGTCCCAAGCGATTTTGGCACTTGTGCATGTGTTGATGAGCCGAAAGACGTTCTTGTCTACTCCATTAAATATGGCATTGAGTGCTCGAGAATTACCTAGGGCGGCTTCGTCTTCATCCGCGCTCCACTCCTTTTCCGGTTTTATGCTAGTTCCATTTCCTTGAGCATCAGCATAATGAGGTTCCTCCCACCCATTGATAACAGCCTTCCAGGTTTTGCTGTCGAGAGACTTCATGAAGGCACACATCCGTGCTTTCCAGTACCCATAGTTAGTTCTGTCGAGCACTGGTGGTCGATTGACAGATCCTCCTTCCTTTGAATGCACATCAGCTACTCAGAATCTTTGCAGGAAATCACCTAAGAGATAAGGTGCCTCCTCTAATACCAATTGAAATTCTATTGTGTAGCAGAGCCAAGAAGTCGGACACAAAGTCGTAACTATTGTGTCGACAATTTTCCTAAACACAGACAACAGTTTAAACCATAAACAAGCAATAATAATGACACCATAGATGATTACCCAGTTCGGTACAACGTCACCTACATCTGGGGGCCCTCAGCCAGTGGAAAGATACTTCACTACAATGTAGTTAAGAGTACAACTTCAAGTATCAACTAGCTATCACACAAGCTATTGACTTAAGCTACTTTAACTACTAGCTCTCGTACCTAGACCAGGGTCCTACTCCCCCTGTCCTCGAGTCCTCCTCGAGTCCACCCTTCGAGCAAGCCTATGCTCGGTGTCGTAGTCTTCTTGAAAAAATTTGTGAATCTTCAATCACGAACACAAGAACCCTAATCGATCAAACACTCAATTTTTGTGAATTGATGTTTAATCGAAGCACACCGTTCTAGCAAACCAATCAGCCTCTCAACACGCCTATGTTGCAGGGTTAAGAGCTCTGAGAAATTTAGCGCAAAGAAAAAGAACGGACAGGTTGCTAATGGGGAAGCACAAGCTTTTTATAGCAACCTCGCATTCCTAATCTGTCTCGGATTAGGAATAGGAAGTCTCAGACTTCCTAACAATTTAGGCAAGATGACAGTTGGCGTTGCCGCCTTTGCTGACGTGTTGTTGACAGCTGGAAGTTGCCTAAACTCGTCGTGACGTCATTCTTCTTGCGCTGCAAGTTTCAGTTGCATGATCTTGTCGTGGCGTCATTCTTCTTGCGCTGCATGTTTCAGCGACTCAAAATAGGAAATCTTCCATACCTTTCTTAATCTGGAGTATATGTAGTCGCACCAAATGTCGTGCAGCATGTTGCAAAGACTTCTTACTTTTGCGCTAAAAAATTATGCCAACACTAAACGTAGCAACACATAAAAATAATTATAATAATTGACCGACTTTGATCAGGTATGATTGAGTTGACCGAGTTTTAGATCGATTTTCAAATTTGGTAGTTAAGTTAAACTGATATCTCAAGGATAACATAACGAGAACTCTGTAGCTTCCAAACACTAAAAAAACCTCGTTTTCAGTTAACATCAGTAATAGCCACAAAGACATCAAAAGTTATATCTCATTGATGATTCTTCGGGTATTACTTGATCGATTGTGCAAAAAATTAAAAAGTGGACAACAAGTTTTGTAAGGAAACATATAGGGATATCTTTGTAAAAGTCCATTAATATAGGGAGAGGTTTTGCAAAAATCTAGTACAGTATATGGAGACTCTTTGCAAAATCGCAAATTATAACGAGGATTTTTATAAATTGTGTACACTAAGTAGTGAGGGGTAATTTTGTGATTTTGAATATATTTTGAGTTTTTCATCTTTTAAACGAATTATACTACATGTACCAAAATTTATAAGTTGACCGAGAGTTTTGATGATAAAAATAGTGTCAAGAGACTGTTTAAAAAATTGTAACAACGAGAGTTTCTACAATTTTACCAACCTTTTATTTTACCATTTCTATTTGGGTAAAAGTCACAAAGTCACACCCAACATTTCCCAAAAGACATATAACCCCATTTTTCAAAATGGACAGTGAGCTACAACCAGAGATTATAAATTGACATTTAGCACCGACCATTAAAATTTTGGATGGAATCAGTTAAAATTTAAAGTAAAAGGACGAAAATGCCCTTGTGAGGATTTTGGTTGTTTATTGGCTCAACCTTTACCGACCTCATCTTCGACCTTCAAACAACTTTGTCAGTCGTCCTCGCCTCATCGCCATTGACAGGAGACTCGATGTGGTCGTCACCGGAGAAATCGACCCCTTACTATGCAATCCCTTTTCTTGGGTGACATATTAGAATACTTTGCAATGACACTGGAATAGAATGTTGTATATATTGTTAGAGTTATGCCCCAGTCCAATATAAAAGTGATCTACAGATGTAATGTTTATCATTTTTTCGAACAAATAAATCGGCATATATTACTAATGTAGTGTAGTAATATATCGAATGTAATTTGATCTTTGTCATTATGTGTGTAACCACTAATAGTATAACTGTAGATCAGGAAGAATTACATTTGATGAGTCCCTGATCAGCTAAGCTTCTTTATGAAACGATCAGTATGAGACCAAATCCTTGTGATCACGCTCTACTGATCATGGCAAAGTATGTGTCGGAGTTATATCATAGATATCATCAGGTCGATGATATCGGACAACTCGATTGTGAGTATGCAACATATATACTGTCATGAGATACTCACAGATCGTAGCTTGTCATTATATCCTAAGACCAAGGAGTCTTTGTGTGCATCGTGTAATGAATCTCTAAATTTGACCTAGTCTAACGTTACCTGTAAAAGGGTAGCCATAACGGCTGTGATTGGCTTGGTTATGAATTACATTGGTGAAATCGAAAGACTTCTTAGGGATTTATCACTCATACTCTGGTATGAGAAAGAAATCCGTTTAGGCTAATTGATGAGTATGACTGAAGGAATAGCACGGCCGTGCAGGTGATACCTTAGTATCAGTTTTCAGTCATCTCAGATATCAAGAAACAGTGATTGATAAATTAGGGTGACGGTTCTATGCCTATTGATCAATTTGGATATTGGTTTGATAAAAGGACAGTGACATGTACGATAACAGGTTAAGTCGAAAAATCGATAATCACGAACGTTGGGTAATCATAATGTCTTGCTAGAGAACACTTATGATGGAAAGGGTAAAATAGTAATTTTACCAGTCTGCCAACGGGTCGTGAGCCTAGAGAGTCACACGTATTAAGTACAATATGTGACAAATAAGCATGGATTGTAATTGGGAGAATCCGCTTTTCAGTTTAGTCAAATTGAAAACGATTCGGTTGATTTCTAGCCTAGGTTTATTAACCATACGGTTGAAGAAATCGAGTTAGGGAGATTGGACCGGTTTAACCAAACCATAATTAGAACTCAATTAAATGAGTTTTAATTTGGATTTCGCTAAATGGGCTTAAAGCCCATTTAGGGTTTTAATTCATGAATGGGGAAAAACTGTGATTATGATATTAAATGAGTAAATTGTGTAATTATCAATTTGAAATTCAAAATCATATTTTTTTTTTATAATTGCACAATATTCTTTTGCCAAATTTAGATCAAATTTTTGGCAATCACTCCCCAATTCCTCCCTCACATTGCCAACCCTCCCTCTCCATTCCTCCATTGCCACTTTGTCTTATTCTTCTCAATTTCATTAGCAAGAGAGTGAGAGAAAACCTCCCAAGGTTATTGTGCTTGTGTGGACTTGATAGAGAAACACTATACTTGTGTTTTCAATCGATTAAAGATATGATTTTCAGTTTTGAAAAGGTTAAATGCATGCTGAATTTCTCAATAAGATTCTTAGTTTCTTCATCGATTCCCATGGTTAATTTATACCGCAGCATGAAATTATTGTTTGGAACCCATGGGAATCCCTTTCATATATAACATTGAAATTATATAGAATGTTGTATATATAACTTTGAAAACACAACTTCCTTTTCGGATTCGAACCCAAAATCACCGCTAATCGATTTTTGCTTCCCAAGTTTATTGATTTGATTTGAACTGAAGAAGCTCTCATCCCTCGCACCAATCAAAGTGTTTCTTGTTCATGTAGTTGTTTTTCCTTCCCCGCACTTTCTCGGTAACCAAACAACAGTCCATTTTTTGTTGTTTTTTGAATATTATCCATATTGGGTTATTGGGTTGGAGAATTAAATTCATATGGGTAATGGATATTATGATTCATAAGAAATAAATAATAATGGAGGAGCAAGGTAAAATTATGTTAAGTAGCAGGGACAAGATGTCGAACCTAATGCTGTAACTTTTGCTTTGACAATTTGCTTAATCACGGTTTATGGATAGTAAATAGTAAAGCAATAAACATAAGACACAAAATATGTTTACCCAGTTCGGTGACTCCGCGCCTACGTTTGGGGGCACTCTGCCAGTGGAAAGGTTTTCACTATTCGGTAGTCAATAGTACAACTTCAAGCATCAACTAGCTATCACACAAGCTATTGTCCTAAGCTACTAGAGATCTCACCGTGAAAAACCTCGACCCGGGACTCCCCCTGTCTTTGGGATCCTCTCAATTCCACCCTTCGAGCAAGCCTATGCTCGGTTGCGTTGTCTTCGACAATCTTCTTCGTGAGTCTTCAATCACGAAGAAAACCCAATAGACTATAAACACTCAAATCTCCTCGACTTGATGTATGTAATCGATATCGTCCTCTCTAAATAGATCAGCCTCTCAATCCGCTAGTCTTATACGGTTAAGAGCTCTGAGAAATTTAGCAGAGAGAAAAGGATTGAGTTGCTAAAGGGGTAGTGCCTGCTTTTATAGCAACTCATATTGCCTAATCGGATTCCTATTCCGATCAGGAAATCCCTTGCCGCCTTACTTTTCTGGCAAGTGACAAGTTGGCGTTTCCGCCTTAATTAAATCTTGCTTGCGTATCTTTCTTCCAGTTGGACCTTTCCTAATTCGTTCATGGTCTTTAATCCTTTTGCGTGCGTAGCTTCTGTGATAAAAACAGGAAGTCTTCGATGTCTTGCCTAATCCTGCGAGTAACATGTAGTATCAACTATGTTGCAACATGTTGTTTGACATCTTGACTTTAGCCTAAAAAATATGTCAATACTAAACGTAGTAACAATCTCCCCCTTTGACAATTTTTTAGGCAAGCACATATGTCGACGATCTTTGGGTGAGCACTAATTCCGGCTAGTAGTGTCTTCAACATCTTCGGGAGATCACCGTTTCCAGATTGTCACTAATTCCGGCTAGCAGTGTCTTCAGTAACACGTCGTCGTCATCTTCTGTGGCAAGGTTTCAAGGTTGCAACATGTTGTGATCCATGTTCCGTAGTACGTCATATAACATGTGATAACATGTAGTGACACATGTTCCATCATGTTCTTCATCTTCATGATGTCTTCTGTAGCAAGGCTCATAACACGTGGTATCATGCTGTGACACATGTTCCATCATGTTTGAGTAACAAGTCTCCAAGATTTTTGGATGGTTTGAAACTGCCTTGCCTAAATATCTCCCCCTAATTGCCTTAAAAATGGCAAAATGGTACATCAAAGAGGATTATGACACGCCACAAATAAAAAGACCAACTCTAAACACGAGCAAACTAACCCCTAAACACGGGGCAAAATCCAAGCTCCACCAAGGAGCAAAATCAAAATTTGTTCAAAAAGTAACCCGGACAATCCCCAGGGATTCAAGATTTTTTATAAAAAAATGTTCTTCAGAGACGAAATTACTAAGGATTCACTATGATGTGGAGCTGGCTTCTTCTTAAGAGATGGCTGCTTCTTCTTCTGCTTCTGTCCTAGCCGTCAAGTCATGTATAAGGCCTTCACAAACTGTCTTTCTGTTGGTGAGAACAACTATGGTTTTTGAGAGACATGCTACCTCTTCTTGAAGTCCTTTAGGACATTTTCTTGGACTGTCTTTCCTCTCTTAGATTTGCTTGATGCTCTAGATGTTCCAGCAGTGGATTCGTCAATGTCCCGCACATGTTTCCCTTTAAACAGTTTATGACTTATATTGAGTTCTCCAGCCCCATTTCCTTCTTCATCCGTTCCTCGCATGATGTCAGGATGTTATTGTAGAAGTACTCCAGTGATGAGTGTAGGAAAGTCAATGGGAAGTTTCACAGCATAGGACTTTGCATGTCTGACTAGATGATTAGCAACAAAGGAGGCAAAGTTAAGAGTGGAGTGTGTACCTATTTGATAGATAAGGCGAGCCAAATCTGCAGTGATGTTCGACCTATGTGTAGATGGAGCCTAGTTAGCAACTCCAATCCTATACAAAATTGAGTATTTGACTGATAGTTCGGATGATGCCATTGTTCCTTTGCGGGGACAATCTTTTCTTGCTTGGCCAGTGATTTCTTTTGCTATGGTATGAAGACTAGCAACCTGGTCGAATAAATTCACCTTTTCCACCCCTAGGTAGGCATTGATTGAATTATCTGAGAAGTTAAATTCCTATCCTCAAACATAGATCTTCCGGAATTCTGAGTGAGAAGGATCACAAAAGCATGGTGCGAGATTCACAATAGCTTCTTTGACTAGTTTAGGATATAATACACCCATATTGGTTACAGTCTTTAGGAGTTTGCGTCTATAAGCAGTTCCATAATGACATCAAGTTTTTGTGCATCTTTAGAGAGCTCTCTTTCTGCATAGATGGTTCGTTGATATACATATTTCCATTTGCTTGCACTCTCAATGGAATGGAAGGATACATTGTCTAATGGAGCATCAGGGATGTTCAGGGGAGCCCTATGAGAGGAGGAATTAGGGTTACATGTTACTGATGGGTCTGACTCTTGGGAGTCTGTTGAATCTTTTTCGTCAACATTTAAGGACAAGATTTCCTTTCTTCTTGATGCGTCTTCATCTAAGATTGGCGATAGTGTGGTTTCAGTGTGACTGGCGTTGATTTGGAGAAGTTTCCTCCTAGGATCTTCACTCCATATTTGTTTCGTGCAGCTCTCGGGCCTGTCCCTTTTTTCGGAATAGTTTTAAACCTTATTCTAGGTTGTGATTTTTTTGATCTGGTCGGTGTTCGTCTGCTTCGTGTGCCCACCATTTTCTTTTAGGCGGACAGAGAAGGTTTGAAGATAGGAAGTCTGTGGATGGGAAACCCTATATTTTGAACGCCTAGGGTATATGTCCGAGAAAGTAGAAAGGATGCAGGGGCGCCTGAATTTTCTGTGGTGAAACTGAGGAGTTTCTGTGTGGATTGGTTGCACGTCTTGTCATCAAAAGATTTTTGTTTCTTTATTGTTTATTCTTTTATTTTTGAAACAATCTGAAATGGGCTTGGATAATTTGGCCTGGATTAGTTTTTATAGACCCTAGTAGTCCTTCTAGAGAGAGAGAAAACAAATCAACAAATCTCTCTCCCTTTTCTTCCTTGACGAATATTATTCAAGGTAGCAAAGTCTAAGGGAGGACCTCAGACTTTCAAACCAATTTGTGTCTAATGCTTTTTTGAAGATGTCAGCAAGCTATTTCTCTGTAGAAATATACTTTAGCTTGATCTTCTTGTCTTCCATAAGCTGTCGAATGAAGTGGTGTCTGATGTCTATGTGCTTGGTTTTGAGCTGATATATATCGGATAATCCTCTTGGCTTGAGCTAGATGACTCGTTTTTGGGTTTGCTTGGTAGCGAGCATAAACTCCTACTGAGAAAGCAATATCATGACGACTTGCTGTAAGGTATAATAGGCTTCCAATGATGCTTCTATAGAAACTTTGATATACATGTTCGCCTTGATCATCCTTGGTAAACTTTACATGGGTAGCGATTGGAGTTCTCTTATGTGAAGCTTTTTCTAAGCCGACCTTCTTTATATTGTTCTTGGCATACTTTCTTTGGGAGATAAATATGCCATTGTCTATTTGTTTGATCTGGAAGCCTAGAAAGTAGGTTAGCTCACCGACCCTGCTCATCTCGAATTCATACTGCATATGTTGAACAAAACGTTCCACCATCTTGTCTGACATTCCTCCAAACACAATGTCATCAACATAAATTTGAGCAATCATAATATTGCTTCCTTCTTTCTTCACGAATAAAGTTATGTCAATTCCCCTTCGAGTATATTCATTCTGAATTAGAAACTATGTTAGACGTTCATACCATGCTCGAGGTGCTTGTTTGAGATCGTACAGGGCTTTCTTAAGCTTGTAGACATGATGGGGTGAGTTGTGGTCTTCAAACCCCTTTGGTTGAGCAACATAGAATTCTTCGTTTAGATATCCGTTCAGGAAAGCACTCTTTACGTCCATCTGATAGAGTTTTATTTCTAGATGGCAGGCAATGCTGAGAAGAAGTCTTATAGCCTCAAGTCTGGCTACAGGAGCAAATGTTTCGTCAAAATCCACTCCTTCTACTTGTGTGTATTCTTGTGCTACAAGTCTAGCTTTATTTCGAGTGATATTTCCCTATTCATCAGATTTATTCTTGAAGATCCACTTTGTCCCGATGATATTGACATTCTCTGGCTTGGGTACTAATTTCCACACAACGTTCCTTTCGAATTGAACCAATTCTTCTTGCATGGCACATACCCAGTATTCATCGTTGATGGCTTCTTGCACATTCTTGAGTTCAATCTTTGAAACAAAACAGATGTTACCTATCATCTCCTTGTAGTTTACAGGAGCTTTTTGTCGAGACGCCTACAAATCTTCTGGTTCTGAGACGCCTACTTTGTCACTGATATCTGGTCTGACATATGGAGTGTTAGGGATATCCTCTTCATCTTCGTTAGGCAACTCATGGATGTTGTCATCAACAACCACATTTATAGACTCCATCATGGTTCTGGTTCGTTTGTTGAAGACCCGATAAGCACGACTGTTTCTAGAGTATCCAAGAAATATTCCCTCATCACTTTTAGGGTCAAGCTTTTTTCGGGGTTCTCTATCAGCCAGGATATAGCATACAGACCCAAAGATATGAAAATACTTGACATTAGGCTTTCTCCCCTCCATATTTCATAAAGTGTTACCGAGGTACCTGGACGAAGGGTGACACGATTGTGAATATGGAAAGTTGTGCGAAGTGCCTCTGCCCAAAAGCGTGTAGGGATGTCTTTGGTTAACATCATGACTCTATCCATTTCTTGAAGACTTCGTTTTTTCCTTTAAAAAATCTCATTCTGTTGAGGGGTAATGGGAGCAGAGAACTCATGAGCAATTCCTTCAGCATCACAAAAGTTTGCAAAGGTTATGTTTTCGAATTCTTGTCCATTATTACTTCTGAGTCTCACAATTTTTCCAATGGTTTCTCCTTTATCTCTTTGAACTTTTCGACATAGGGATTCGAAGACAGAGAATGTATCTGATTTTTTCTCGAATAAACTCAACCGAAGTGTACCTTGAGAAGTCGTCCACACATACAAATATATATTTCTTACCTTCAAGACTTTCAACTTGCATAGGTCCCATGAGATCTACATGTAGAAGTTCTAAGACCCGGGAGGTGGTAAGATGTTCCACCTTCTTGTGTGACGTTTTGACTTGTTTCCCTATCTGACATTCTCCGCAAAATTTTCATTCGATGATCTTCAAATGTGGAACTCCGACGATGGCCTTTTCAGATAGAAACTTCTGCATGCTCCTTAGATTTACGTGTCCAAGTTTTTGGTGCCAGAACTTGGTTTCTTGTGCATTGGATAGAAGGCATTGAGTAGATAAAGGAGCTGCTGTTGGAGACCATAGATAGCAGTTGTCTTGTGACCTAAGTCTAGTCATGAGTTCCTCTAGTTGAGTGCTCATCACTGCACACTTGTTACGAATAAACTTAACTTCGAGGTCTAGATCGCAGAGTTGACTGACGCTTATCAAATTGGCAGTAAGTCCTTCAACCAGTAAGGCTTCCTTTAGACAAGGCGAGTTCAGTAGGTTGAGCTTCCCTTTTCCTAGTACCCTAGCTTTCACTCCATTCCAAAGGTAACAAATCAATTTGAGCATGGTGTTAGAGTAGTAAGGAATGCACTATTACCAGTTATGTATCGAGAGGAGCCACTGTCGAAGTACCAATCTTTACTGGTAGAGGCTTTTAGTGAGGTGTAAGCAATGTTAGCCCTATAATGTACTTCCTTCACTCGCCATTCTTTTCGTATTTTGGGTTGAAGATGTACCTTTCTCTCCCTCCATACTTGTTGATTTGGAGCTTTGGCAGTCCTGTGTTTAACTGAGCTTTTTCCATAAATGTGATAGCATAATGGTCGGATGAGAACTCTTTGTCCACAGTGATGGCATGTCTAATTATGTTTTCTTTTCTTTGGACTGCCATAAATGTTTTCCTTCTGAAGCCGAGTACTACCAGATGTTTGTGACATCTGTTGAGACATGTAGTTGGTAGTTCTTTGAGGAACGAAAGTGGTCTTTGATGTTGAACCTCCTGTAGAGTAACCAAGTCCTTTCAGGTTGTTTACTGATTTTCCAGCGGATAGGATTTAGTCCAAGGTGTCAGTGCTTGAGCTCATCATCTTGATGGACTTCGTCATGAGCTCCAGTTCCCCCTTCAGATGGGCTATTTCCTTCTTCAGATCAATGATGGTTTCGAGAAGTCTGGTCTTGTCTTCATTGAATGAGAGAATGATAGTGTCATGTTTCTCAATGACTTGAGAGTTTTCAAGCCACTTGACATACCACTCATTGTACGCATTGTTGAGAGTCTCATCTGATAACTCATCATCTGAGGTAAATTGCTTCATGGGTTCAGTGGATGTGGAGGCAGTGAACGCTACACAGTTGCTTGTTAGTTCTGTGTCATTTTCTTCTTCTTCATCATCTGAAAAGGATGCAATGTATCCCTTCTTTTGCTTTTTCAAGAAGTTAGGACATTCCCTCTGCACATGCCCATAGCCTTTGCATTCGAAGCATTGAACCCCTCTTTCTGCTTTTTCACCTCGTCTGCCTTCTTTGTTCTCATCCTTCTAAAACTTTGGATGCGGCTTGTCTCTAATATCTCGTGAAACATTCTTTCTAGCCATCTTGTTGATCCTTTTCATGACTCGATTATAATTCTTGGCGAGCATAGCAATGGTGTCGTCAATATCGTTGCCAGAGTCTGAAAGTACTTGTTCCTTTTGAGCATGAGTGGAGCTTTTGAAGGCTACGCCTTTATGCTTTTTCTCCATGGTTGGTAGAGAGAGCTCGTAGGTCATGAGGGATCCCATGAGTTCATCAAACTTCAAAACTTTTAGATCATGACATTCTTCTATGGCAGTGATCTTCATCTTGAATCTAGAGTTTAAAGCCCTAAAAGTTTTTCTGACTAAATCTTCATCATTCATTGGTTTTCCCAATGAGTATGATTCGTTGGCTAGATCCCTGATCCGTACATTGAACTCAGCTATGGTCTCGTCTTCATTCATAGAGAGAGCTTCAAAATTGGTGGTGAGATATTGTAGTTTCTGCTCTCGGACTTTGGAGGTTCCTTCATAGGCAGTGGCAAGAGTATCCCAGGCTATCTTGGCACTAGTACACGTGTTGATAAGCCTACATACATTCTTGTCTACTCCATTAAATATAGCATTGAGAGCTTTAGAGTTACCTAGGGCTGCCTCATCTTCTTCGTTGCTCTAGTCTTTCTCGGGTTTTGGTGCGATTTGATTTCCTTGAGCATCAGCATACTGAGGTTCTTCCCAGCCATTGATAACAGCCTTCCAGGCCTTGCTATCGAGAGATTTCATGAAGGCACACATTCGTGCTTTCCAATATCCATAGTTAGTTCCATCGAGCACTGGTGGTCGATTGATTGATCCTCCTTCTTTAGAGTCAATATTCGCTACATAGAATCTTTGCAGGAAATCCCCTAAGAATTTAAGGTGCTTCTTCTGATACCAATTGAAATTCTATTAAGTAGCAGGGACAAGATGTCGAACCTAATGCTGTAACTTTTGGTTCGACAACTTGCTTAATCACAGTTTATGGATAGTAAATAGTAAAGCAGTAAACATAAGACACACAAAATGTTTATCCAGTTCGGTGACTCCGCACCTACGTCTTGGGGGACTCTGTCAGTGGAAAGGTTTTCACTATTCGATTGTCAATAGTACAACTTCAAGCATTAACTAGCTATCACACAAGC
The DNA here is from genome assembly GCA_963920655.1 of Geranium rotundifolium. Lineage (NCBI taxonomy): Eukaryota > Viridiplantae > Streptophyta > Magnoliopsida > Geraniales > Geraniaceae > Geranium > Geranium rotundifolium. Next base: position 22,620,270 of record OY987317.1, on the reverse strand, counting down.
TATTTTCCTAAGCTACTAGAGATCTCATCGTGAACAACCTCGACCAGGGACTCCCCCTGTCTTTGAGATCCTCTCAATTCCACCCTTGGAGCAAGTCTATGCTCGGTTGCGTTGTCTTCGACAATCTTCTTCGTGAGTCTTCAATCACGAACAAAACCCAATAGACTACAAACACTCAAATCTCCTCGACTTGATGTTTGTAATCGACAGCGTCCTCTCTAAATAGATCAGCCTCTCAATCTGCTAGTATTACACGGTTAAGAGCTCTGAGAAATTTAGCACAGAGAAAATGACTGAGTTGCTAAATGGTAGCGCCTGCTTTTATAGCAACTCATATTGCCTAATTGGATTCCTATTCCGATTAGGAAATCCCTTGCCGCCTTACTTTTCTAGCAAGTGACAAGTTGGCGTTTCCGCCTTAATTAGATCTTGTTTGCGTGTCTTTTTTCGAGCTGGACTTTGCCTAATTCGTTCATGGTCTTTAATCCTTTTTTGCGCGTAACTTCTGTGATTAAAACAAGAAGTCTTCAATGTCTTGCCTAATCATGCGAGTAACATGTCGCATCAACTGTGTTGCAACATGTTGTCGGATATCTTGACTTCGCACTAAAAAAATATGCTAATACTAAACGTAGTAACACAAGGGATTAGTTAAATAGACAAAGTGAAGATTTTGGTGTTAATTGTCGTCCTCGCCTCTTCACTATTGACGGGAGACTCGTCGTGGTCGTCGCCGAAAAAAAAACAGAGGACAATCGAACTTAATGAAAACAAAAGGGAAAAAGGAAAAGAGCACACTTGGAATTATAGAACAACACAGAAACTTACCGAATAATTGAGAAAAAGCAGATAAAACAAAGATTCATCGATCATAAATTTTTTATGCAAGTCCAAGGGAAAAACCAAAAAATATTCCTTAAAACATCAAAATCAATATACTTGTGTTTGAATCACACCAAGCTTCACTGTCAGATATATAGATTAAAACCCAGTTACGTACATTATTATAATTTCCTAAATACATACTTACTTGAAAAAGAAGAAAACTCTATTTTGCTCCAAGACAAACAAAAATCTTGCGTTAATGGCGAGGAGGCGAGTGTTGCCGAAATCGCCAGAGCTCGCCCAAACTCGTCGGAATCGCGTCAGAGCCTCCCGAGACTCAGGTCGAGCCGGTCTATCAAACCGGGAGCTCCGACACTATAAATGTTTTTGTTTCCGTTCAAAACCAACCCAAAATTATAACAAGACCCAATTTCGGTCACTTGAGCATTTACGGCGATGTTTCGGGCGAGCATCTCCGACGACGACCACGTCGAGCATATCCGGTCAATGGCGAGGAGGCGAGGACGACCGGTGAAGTTGTTCCGAGGCCGGTAAAGATTGAGCCAAGAAACAACCAAAATCCTCACAATGGCATGATTTTGAAAATTTAAAATCTAACCAAGGGCATTTTCGTCTTTTAACTTATATTTTAATATTTTTCATCCAAAATTCTAACGTATGTGATATTTGTCAATTTATGATCTCTGGGTGTAAATCACTGTTACGTGTTTTTTTAGAGATTGTTGAGTGTGACTTAGTATCTTTTACCCTTTCTATTTCCCATGACGCTTAACATTGTTTGTTTGGTAGCACAATTGAGTCAGATATATCGGCTGTGTTTATACTTATCTTATCCTTGCTCTTCCGTTGATGGGTTTGTCATATCTCTGCCTTGCATTTGTCCTATGTTGAACAAGGAGAGTTATTTGTTAAACCCAGAGACAAGAAACTATGTTGAACAAGTAGAGTCTTGCAGATGCCATTTCAGTTTCAGTTTATTTGTGTTAACAAGATCAATATGTGAACAATTTTCTTTTTCCAAAGATTTCGGTAATGATGATAATTAGGTAGGTAAGTTCCAAACTATCGTAGTCCATTTTTTTTTATCAGCAACACCACCTAATTGTTTGTTTAACTTAATTATCGTGCTTAATATGCATCAATCAACAAAAGGTAGAAGCAGATGTTTGCAAGATAAATTTCCTTACAGATATATTGAAATTGAACCACTTCTCATGGGTTTGTAGCAGATGTTTGTTTTTTGTGTTGCAGCAAAGCCTAACCATACAAAATTCGTGTACCCCAAGATTCTGACAGCAATTGCTAATTGCTGAATGTTCTTAAAATCAAAATGAATTGCCAGACTATGAAGTTGGAAACATATCAAATGATAGGATGTCAAAACAACTGCCATTTCATTCAGGCTGTGTTTGATTTGATTCGGAATGGAAACAGGGTAATGTGTTGAATGGGAATAGATTTACATATCCCACGAAAGAAGTAACTAATTTAAAATGTGAATTTCCCAGTAAAACAGACCAGAAGTATATACCATTTCATTCCCAAACGATTACATCTTTACATACCCCGTATCGCCGATGAAGAACACCTTAGCTTAGCTTTCCTTTACATCAATCAAAAAAGCCTAACATGCATCCATCTGCTCAATTAGCTTTGTCTACTGTCAGTGCTTCTCATTTCCTAGTCATATTTGCTTCTAGCTCAGCTACATACTTGTTCAAAGAAATTGCAGACGGCATTGTCAGATTTGTACAAGTTCATAATGACATGGACTTGCATATCTGGCAAGCTTCAGTTGGATCGTGGTGCACCATCAAAGACTGTATGGAATCGGAGACCAGTACCAATGTGTTCAGATGTGGGCCACACCCAGGTCAATATACTTGGACCCAAAACCTAAATCAATCAATTAAACAAAGACAGATCAAGCATGTGATAATATCTATTAATTCCATAACCAAAACAGTAAAAGGATATAATAACACTAGGCTCACAAAAAAGCCAGATTAATCAATCTAATGCATGTCATAAAATATACCAAACAACTAAACCATGAGATCAAAAGGAACCTCATAAGGTAACACCATGTCTAGGCATCACAATCCAGGGAAGTTCTGATAACCTGTCATGGAAGTTAGCAATCCAGTACAACAGGACATGGAGCACCAACTATATGACCCCAAAAATAACTTGGCTACATTGAAGATCATAATTGCTCTAAACACTAAAATCGAGGATTTTAAGGTATCCAATTTTCTGCTCTATACGCAAGGTATACCAAATGTGTAATTGTGGAGTGTTCAGGCTTATTTAAACAAACAATTTCAAGGTCTACCCTCGTGTGGTCCATACACAGAATGCCACATCTACTGCATGTTGGCATTATACACAGTAAGGCAAGGATAGCGAAAGATATGTCACTGCCTTTGGCTGAGTCAGCTAATATATGAAATGACCAGCATATGCCCTCAAGAGGTATAGTGTAGCCAACAGACAGCCACTACTTAGTGGTACTGAATACAGAACAGCACTCATAATCCAAAATCTAATGAACATTCCTGACAAAGTTATAGATTAGCATTAATTATGAAGTTTCTGAGCAATCATACATGGCATAGAAAAGTACGTACAGTTATCAGATTATTGTAAGCACCAAGATCATATGGATGTTGATACACCTGTCCTTTCTCTGCAAGCAACATAGCCCGTACTCCTTCATGGTACTGCCAAAACAAGAAGAATATAACTACTGTCCTGAGTTAGGTATAAAATTAGCCATCATAATGCAATGAAGAAAAAAAAGCTTGTAAAAACCTCAATTGTGGTCTTGTTGTGCAAAACAAGATAAATATGCCAACCCAAAAGAACACTTAGCGCTATACTTAGGGGGACAAGCAACAGTCCAGAAATGACCTGGTGATACAAAATTGTCAGGAAAATGAACCATATGCCAGTTGGCAATTGCTAATATAACACAAACAGATTACTATTCAAATTACATATACAGTTCTGAAGGATCCCCCACTTTGTTGCTCATCCTTCTCCGAATCATTAGATAGGCTACCCACAAGCAAAATCTGAAAGTTTTAAATGACAAGGAAACAAAGATATGATCGTGACCTTTCCATTTGATCACTATATGGGATCAATTTCAAGCCAAATACAAAACAAATGCATGAATGAAAATGAGTCAGAAGACCATCAAGAGCCCATTCTGAAATATGTCTATATAAGATTAGGAATGCATAAGCTAAAACATACCAAAGAATAGATGCATGCAATTACAGTGTACACAACAAAGACGAAGAATGCCTTGTAGTTTGCATGACCAACACAATTATTTATCCAAATACAGTGGTGGTCCTGCAATAAAAACATGACAAGTTTTAAGAGACTATTCAGGATGTTTGAGATGAGGTATGAATCACAACAGTTAACATACATACCATTCTCAGCACACATCTTTTGCAAACACGACAATGGTGTGCACGGGGAGGCTTATAATGAGAGCACTTCTGGCAATATCTCAAGTCACCTCCCTGCAAAACAGATTTCCAAAAAATGTTACGACCAACTGAAGATAGGACTACAGGAGATTAGATAGTTGCACCACCAGATAGACAATTATAGTTTATCTTTTCCCCTGCCTGAAATTTTTAAGATGATCATTTTTATCATAGAATAATCAGCTCAATTTTTCAGAGACAAAGAAGTAACGGGTCTAATGTCTAATAACATGAAATAATGGATGAACTTTTTTTCATCTTAAAATAATATGCTCAAGTGTTCAAGCAAAGAAGTCTAGTAACATGAAAATTATTTAGCTTTAAGATGTTGCAGACTTCCTAAAAGCTGGATTTTCCCTTGTAGCCAATTAAGTGCACCAATTTCATAGGTAAAGGCATAACATGGTCTGAAGCACTTGGTAAGTAGAACAAATATCATGCAGCTACATGGATTCGGTACTTTTAATAAGTTGAATCAAATCACAACCGTCGAAGGTGATACTAAGACTAATTTTGATTTTTGAAAAGCATACTAAGACCAGGTTCTAAGACTCAGGATCGGTCAAAACCCAGAGAGACGATAAATAAAGATTTTTGAGAAATCAGAATAATCAGCTCAGGTTCTAAAACTCGGGATCGGCAAAAACAACAATATTTAAATAAAATAAGATAGTTCCAAAGAGCTTAATAAGTTAAGAGTTAAGACAGAAGCACAAACCATAGTTTAAAAAAAAGAAAAAGGAATAAATTCAAATGACGATAAGAATAAGATAAGTTGAAAAAAAATGTCTACGTTTTACTACTCCCCATGGAGGAGACGAGGACTACTTACCGACAATAGAACAGTTGTAAAACATATCTATAAAAATAAAACTTGGCCACCTTTGACCAAGTTTGACCAAAATGACTGAGTGAGAACTATGTCCAAAACTCAGTCAACTCGGGTTTTCCAAGTTCTCGGGGAGTTTTAGAACACTGAATAAAACTAATCAAGTAGCAGAATACTATAGCAGCAACCAAACCATTTCTCAAACTCCTTGGGGTGCAGAAGTCATTAGTAAGAACCCCAAGTACAATCAATTTGACAGCTAAAGATAATTGAAGTCCTTTCACAATTTTAAGTTTCCCTCCAGCTAAACTATTTCAGTTTCAAGATATTAAGTCCTTAAAATTGCAGACGGTCGGTGAATTTCATTGGAGGTGCCTCTTATTGAAATCTAGATCACAGAAATTTTAACTCTCTTTTTTGTTGGCTGGAATTATTGAATAAAGTTTGACACACAATAAATGACTGGACAGAAGAGGTAGTGAAACAAGAAGTGGAAATCAAGAATGAGTGTCCTACTTCACCAATTTGGATGTCCCAAAATGAGAATCACTTTCCTTTTTAAAAAAATAACCATGCATGGAATATCAATGATATCATTCCTATTAGTTAGTTAATCACACTCAGTAGGTCAGTTAGAATAAGAGAGTGAGGATGGCAATTTTTTTGCAAACAGTCATATAAGACACTTATTTTGAGGCAAGAGAGCGATTAAAATTTAGATGTTAATTCAGACGAACAGTTGAAACATACTGTTGCAACATGAGTTAGTCTCAAGTATTGACTTATGAGCAACATGCCAACATCCCAATATAAGCCTTTCTACACGAGAAAATCAGACCGAGCTTTTCATCGCAGAACACAACCGAGATTTTAAGCAAACATAAATGACAAGATACTTTTTTCATTAATAGATGAAATTCATAGATCATGTTATCAGGGATAATGTTAAGTCCTGGTTCAGATAAGCCGCATGGAAAAGAAAGATACAGGGCCATAGAGCATATTGTTGAGCTCTAAAATGGGAATGGCACCAAAGTTAGAGCTAGTTAGCTGTTGAGCCTTGCCAATATATAGCATTACCCTGACTTGAGATATAAAAAGCGTATATTATGCATATAACAATGAAACTCTGGCTTTACTAAGAAAAGTCCTACAGAATCCAGTCTCCAAAGCAATGTACTTTAAAGTCTGATAAAATTTTCTCTTGAGTCTCTTCCATTTCATCGCGATGTTACATTTTTACATTCAAGCATTTTATCATGAATTTGGGTGTATTTTCTCATGCCCACTACCCTCATTTTTGTATAATTAGTTGTACATAACAACAAAATTTAATCTTGCAGAAGGAAAGGAACAAATCAATGGCATACAAATAAGATGCAGGGTCTAATTACCAAAATTTAGGACACAATCAAATAATTCGAAATTGCACCAACATTATGATCTGATCGGCAATTACCAGACTTTGAAAAGGAGCAAGTATCTAAAGAGCCCTAAAGGCTGAACCAGAATGAGGAAACAAGAATTGGGCGAACCTTGCGCTTGATCTCGTAAATTGGAGTATCGGAGTCTTCAATGTCGGGCATGAAGGTGCGAGGGACCCGACCTGGATCGGTGAAGATGGAGACGGTGTAGTTGAATATGCACATGACTGCGACGGCGGTGAAGGCCAAGGCGTTCATGATTCCGGGAGAAGTGAGGAGGCCGAACCAGCGCTCAATGAAGATGAAGACGGTGGAGAAGTAGACAAAAGCGATGGACAAAACGACGACGCTCACCGGAAGAGAGAAGGTGCAGTCTCGCTTCATTGTTTCCGACAAGGAGAGAAACGGCGGCGACGACGGAGGCACCGGCGTTAAAACGACGGCGTCTCCGGAAAATGAGATTTTTGTGTTTTTTTTTTCTATTGCAGGGGAAATGAGGGTTGTAGCGTAGGAGGAGTGCGACGTCCCGTAAATCTAGACACTACCGTTCTTCTGCCTTACTTTACCAAAACGCATTTTAATTAGAAAATGGGAGAATTACAATTTGATACTCTCATTTATATTTGATTAACACTATGCTGCTTCTAATTTTAAAGAAACACATTTTGTTGCACTTTTCGTTACAGTAGATAAAAAAAATTCTACCCAAACACCAATGAGCGTAAAGTAGACATAAATTTGACATAAATTTGCAACAAAACACTATTGTCTCCGAGAAATGACATGAAGTCATGACAAGGGTATCGTGGCTTCGGGTCGTGACTTCCTTGCATACAAAATCCAAACTCCAACAAACGACTCAAGCTTACGACAAGTGTGTCGCGGCTTGATGTCGTTGGTGTCACGGCCTGAGAAATGCCACACTCCTATGAGCAGACCGTGCTGCGCCTAAAGTTCGATATCCCCACTCTGTAGGGATTCAAAAATGTTTAGGCTAACCTTTTGTCGTGAAACAAGTGGGAATACCGAGTCGCGGTGATCACACGACCAGTTTGGTCCATATCAGTCCTTGAGGGTGATGACACGGGGATAATGGCGACAACTTGATCTGAAGCGATTATCGAATCAAGGAGGCCAAACTAAACGAGTGGTTACTTGGAACTACTCGAGAAGTCGTCGAAAGGGGTGGATAGGATGAGATTATTGGAGATCGATTATGAGTGAACTGAACCCAATAACTCGTAGGCGATGGTAATTGATATGACGATATTATTGGAGTTGATTATGAGGGAACCGATCCAATAACTTGTAGGCGAGGGTGAAGGGTATTGAAATTTTGATCAGATAGTAACGCAAGATGTCACGCACAATGTTACGTATAATGCTATAACAAAGTGTATGACAACTTGCGTAGACAAAGACGGACAGTAAATATCAAACGTAATAAACAACGACACACCATATTGTTTACCCAGTTCGGTGCAACATCACCTACGTCTGGGGGGCTCTCTGCCAGTGGAAAGGTTTCACTATATGGTAATACGTCAAAACATACAAGTACATATGATCATCACAAGATCTATACTTTATGCTACTATTACAAGTGCAAACCTATCTCAGGGTCTCCCCCTGAATCTAAGACGCCGTCTTGATTCCACTCTTCGAGCAATCGTCTTGCTCTGTCAGTTCAAGTTGTTGTTGAATGTTTGGTTGCGTGCAGTCTTCACTCACACGATCAGTAAACTCTCAATCACCTAATTCTCAATAGTTAATGTGATACACAATATCCATAGCACAATACACATCCTCTCAAGCCGCAAACCTTCACGTCTAAGAGCTATGCATATTATTGCAAGGAAACAATAAAAGACCACCTGATTGCTAAGGGGGAAGCCTAAGCTTTTATAGAAATCGATCATGATTACTAACCCTATTGGGTTTTCTTTTTGTCACCGTTTTTCTTCTTTCCAGAATCGGAGACTAGCTGGAAAAACATGTGGTAATGTATTATTTTTAGTTCGCGTCGAATACAGCTTGAGCTTTCACAATCCTTGTTGTAGTCGAACTTTATATAAAAAAACATATACTTTCCTGATTTGCGTCGAACAGGGTGTCAGTCGAGATGTCGACAATAAAGTCATCCAAGATGTCGTATACGATGTTTCAACATTCTTTATGACATCATTTCTAGTTCCTTTAAGAATAAGCTAATCATCAAAAACGTCGTAACTACAAGTATGACGAGATTATTTTAGCCGATTATGAGTGAATTGATCTAATAACTCGAGATTCTAATTAGATGAAGATGGAGGGATTATCATAGTCGATTATGAATGAATCGATCCAATAACTCGTACGCGCAGTGATGGATAAATGAGTTCGAGATTGAAGGCATGTGATGAGGAACGAGTCTCTCCTTAACAATCTCGAATAGTAACGATTAAGTAAATTACATGGATAATATGATTGACCTAGTGCACTTTTCCTACAATCACTCCTACTGATTTACCTTTAATCTTTCATATAGTAAATTGATTAACTTCTTATTTTTTCCTTGTAATCCATGTACATATAGGTGGTTTTAGACTTAATGAAATACAATAGAAATGCATTCAATTACTCACTTTCTGCATGGTATTAAAGGACATTTGAAATAGAAGACAGTGCAGACTCAAAGGGTGGGTCGTTGGCGGTGGTCTCCATTGCTAGCACCGTAACAATGGACATCTCCTCATTCCCCTTTTACCTACACCCATCAGACCATCCCAGTATGGTGATTATCACTCAACCGTTTACTGATTTTGGCGACAACTATATTTCATGGAGATACAAGATCTAAAATGCCCTCCTATTCAAGCGTAAGCTCGGTTTCGTGGATGGATCCATCCGGAAGCCCGATATCAAATATGATAATCACCATGTATGAATAAAGTGTAGGGCCTTAGTAAAAGCTTGGCTAATCAATTCATTGCGCAATGGTGTCATTAACATGGAAACAATACATATATGTTAGGGTTCTTGGGATCTCAAGCACAACGGAAGCGACGAATATTAACTAAGAACCCGCCACAAGATCGTTTGCGAACAATAGATGAATCATTAGAACGAGTAAAGATCCGATCTTTTACCTCTCATAACGTGAAATCTCCCGATCAAATACGTGACCTTGGACTCGTCCTCTACATCTCGCACACACCGGAGCTCGACAAACACGAAGTTAGAATTCAACTAGTGGCTACTAGACCACCAAAGAACCCACTATAACTCTTTTTCTAGCTCCCAAATGTAGCAACTAGAGACTTTTGGAGAAAGAGCTAATATTGCAAGAATGCATTATGGAGGCACTCACCCTTGGCCTTTATTTATAGGCATGGGTGAGTGCCTTAGGGCTTTGCCCGTCAGGCCAATGTGGCGATCGCCACACCATCTCCACATTTGTTGGTGGCGATCGGCACACCCAAGGTGACGATTGCCACCCTCGATAAGTGTTGGTGGCGATCGGCACTACACTTCGGGGTGAATATTCCTATTCTCCTTTTGGACCTCTTGTGTCCCATCGAGTAGGCTTTGGTTCTCGCTCATGGTGTGCGACCCTGTAGGCCCGTGACCCATTGGCTGATCGGCGTGAGATCCCATCTCACCCGATCCATCACTAGTAGCCTCTAGTAAGACGTAGTGGTTACCCAATGTCCACGAGTGTATCGATAGGTTCGAAATCTCCTTTCTATCATCTGTATCACTAACCATTTGTTTGCTTTAAGGCGTATGAGCTCGAATGAGGCATAGAACGTCATCCTCATGTATACGATCTAGTTCCTTGAATTCCGAGTTGACTGATACGTATTAGTGCAGCCGCACACTTCATCAGTCACACTTATCAAGGGGCCCTGAACCATACCCTTCACCACGTCTCACCATGGGGAAACAAATCCCTTCGGACGCAATGTGTGCTCCCACTACAGTCCGTCCAATAGCCAACGATGTCCGTTATGGCTGCCCTGTTACATGCATCGTTAGGACATGTAAAACCAATGGAGTGACGTGCATATGAGCTACTTGCTCCAAGGTATTAAGGCAGTGATCACACGACGCCGAAGTATGTGTTGGTGACTTAATCTATGCGCCATACTCCACCGCGGGTCATCCAATATCATCCTCCAGATGATATCTGTGATATGACTTTGGTAGTCCCACCACCTTGATCAACAGGACTTGATCTCAAGTCATCATCATACTAGTCACTTATGGATAAGTACTCAACTAGGGATACATCAAGCATAACTTTATTATATCTAAGGGTTCTGTTGTTCTTGTATAAACACTAACGACATTGGATGAAGTTATCGCTGGACACATTATCACAACACAATAATAATCTAAATGTCATTCATTGCTAAATAGAAGATTACATAGAATAGACTTGGACTAGGGCACAAGCTCTTACAATGTCCCACTTGCCCCTAGTTGCAATTTAAATCCCAACGTAAACCCTTTGACCTTACATGGCCTTCATGTTTGGGCTATGAGAGAGACTTTGTCAATGAGTCGGCTGCATTATCTTCTATCGCAATCTTACAACTCTTCACTTCTACTTGTTCGATGTATTCTCGAATCAAGTTAAACCGCCTTAGTGCATGTTTGGATCTGGCATGCGCTCTGGCTCCTTAACCTGTGCTATGGCGCCAGTGTTGTCGCAGTACAAGTTCACCGAATCGGACGAATTCTTCATTACGTCCAATCTGGCCATGAACTTCCGGATCCACACAGCCTCTTTTGCCGCTTCTCCAGCAGCTTTGTACTCGGCTTCTGTGGTAGAATCTACAACGGTCGGCTTCTTGAAACTCTTCCAGGTGAAAGCCCCACCATTCAGTATTAACACGTATCCAGACTGTGACCGCAAGTTGTCCGAGTCAGTCTGAAAACTGGCGTCGACGTATCCCGTCACCTCTAGCTCCTCATCTCTTCCCTCGTAGACCAAGAAGGCATCCTTCATCCTCTTGAGGTACTTCAGGATCGTTTTCACAGCTGTCTAGTGGTCCTCTCCGGGGTTAGACTTGAATCTGCTTACGCAGGACAGGGCATAAGAGACATCAAGTCTCGTACAGATCATGGCGTACATGATGGATCCTACTACTGATGCATAGGGGATTCCACTCATGCGCTTCAGCTCATCAGGTGTTGTGGGACACTGAGTCTTGCTGAGCCTCACTCAATGTCTCATGGGAAGGAAGTCCTTCTTGGATTCGTGCATCGAAAATCTTATTGATGTAAGTGTTCTAGCTTAGCCCAATGATCCTTCTCGGGCGATCTCAATAAATCTAGATCCCCAGGATATACGCGGCTTCGCCTAAATCCTTCATCTTGAAACACTTCCCCAACCAAGCTTTGGTGGCTTGCATGGTGGGATGTCGTTTCCGATAAGAAGTATGTCATCTACATACAACACTAAGAACACGACTGCACTCCCATCTGCCTTCTTGTACACGCAAGGCTCGTCTTCATTTTGCATGAAACCAAATTCTTTTATGGCTTCATCAAATAGATGATTCCAATTCCGAGAAGCATGCGGCAGCTTACAAATCTTTCCGGCATTCTTTGGATCGACAAAACCCTGAGGTTGTGTCATATACATGTCCTCAGTTAGCTTCCCATTGAGGAAAGTAGTCTTGACATCCATCTGCCGAATCTCATAGTCGTAATATGCAACTAATGCCACTGGCGAGAAAGTTTCATCATAATCAACTCCATGGATTTGTCTAAAACCTTTCGCAACCAGTCGGGCCTTATAGGTCCGAGGAACTCCATTCATGTCATGTTTGATCTCAAAGATCCATTTGCAACCGATGGTCTTAACACCAAGGGTTGGATCTACCAAGTTCCAAACTTGGTTGTCATGCATGGATTTCATCTCCTCCTTCATGGGGCTTAACCATTTCTCGAAATCAGAACTCCCCATGACTTCTTGATAGGATGTCGGATCATCAGAATCCACAATATCCAAGTCACCACCCTCAGTTACCGTAAATCAGTATCTGACGGGTGCCTGACGAGTCCTTTCATACTGCCGTGAGGGTTCAGGAACTATGTTGGGCACTGCATGTGCCTCTTGTTCTAGCTCAGGCTCTACCTCTACACTGTCTAAGTGGGGTTCCCGAAATTCTTCAGGATTCTCAGTACTCGTGCCATCATATCTCTTCCAGATGCACAATCCTCCCACTGGCTGTTTTGGAGAGGAATTCCTTCTCCAAAAGACACCTTTCCGAGCAACAAATACTTTATTCTCGTTGGGTTTGTAGAAGTAGTACCCAAAAGTCTCTTTCGGGTATCTTACGAAGATACACTTGTCAGATCTTGGTTCGAGCTTGTCTTCCATAAGGCGTTTGACGTAAGTCACACAACCCCAAATCTTGATGAATGACAACTTGGGACGTTTCCCACTCCACACTTCGTATGGCGTTGTCTCCACCGCCTTCGTAGGTGCTTGGTTTAGAATGAACGCATTTGTTTCAAGAGTGTATCCCCAAAAGGATACGGAGAGATCTGTCTGACTCATCATTGAGCGAACCATGTCCAACAAGGTTCGGTTTCTCCTTTCGGACACACCGTTCAATTAAGGTATTCTTGGCGGAGTCTACTCTCACAATATCCCACACTCTCCTAAGTGGTCGATGAAGTCTTGGGTCAGTTATTCGCCACCTCGGTCTGAGCGAAGTGCTTTAACTTTCTTTCCAAGTTGATTCTCAACTTCAGCCTTAAACTCTTTGAACTTGTCAAACGAGTCAGACTTATGTCTCATAAGATAGACATAACCATATCTACTGTAATCATCAATAAATGTGATAAAATATCTGAATCCCTTCCTTGCCCGTGTACTCATGGTCCCACATACGTTAGTGTGTATTAGGCCCAACAAGTCACCCGCCCTCTCACCCATACCGGTGAAGGGCGACTTCGTCATCTTTCCTAGGGCTGTAAACGAGCCGAGCTTTTAACGAGCCGCTCGAGCTCGGCTCGTTAAATATTCGGTTCGGGCTCGTTATAATCGAGCTCGAGCCGAATTCGAGCTCGAGATTGGGCTCGTTTAATAAACGAGCCGAGCTCGAGCCTAACCTTTTAAGGCTCGATAGGTTCGCGAGCCGGCTCGTTTAATATTTATTGAATTATATATTTTTATTAATATATTTATAATAGAATTATATATTTATAAAATACTTATAATATAATTAGACAAGTCGAACCAATTTCAAGTTGGCTCGTTTATTATTTAATGAATTATTTATCATTTATCATTTATTTAATTTTTAATTAATATTTATATTTAAATTTGAGGGAACCAAATCGAGTCGAGCTGAGCCGAGCTCGAGCTCGAGCTCGTCTGTTTTATTTCGAGCCGAACTCGAGCTTAGTTATATAAGCTCGTTCGAGCCCGAGCCGAGCTCGAGCCGAACACTTTTTTCACGAGCCGAGCCGAGCCCTGCCAAAATGAGGCTCGGCTCGGCTCGTTTACACCCCTAATCTTTCCCATCAAACAAGATTCGCATCTATCAATTTGTCTGAATTCAAACGGACTTAACAGTCCACACTTGTGAAGTGCTGGTAGTCGTCTCTCGCTTATGTGGCCAAGATGGAAGTGCCATAATCGAGTCTCACTCGATTCATCAACCTTGAGCCTTTTTGTATTTACATTGCATACCTCATTCTCGTTGATGTCACTAGTGTTCAAAACATAGAGGCCATTAACAAGCAATGCTTCCCCATAACAAACATTGTTTCTATAAATCTTGAAAAGACTATTGTCAATAACAAAATCGAAACCTTCAACGTCTAAAACAGAACTTGAAATAATGTTCTTATGGAAAGAGGGCACACAATGAACATTGTTCAAAATCAAAAGAAGAAGTCCTGACGGAAGACTGAGACGAACGACCCCTACGGCTGTTGCCGCACACTCTTGCCATCTGCAACCCGTATGTCCGCTTCATCGCCAGCCAAATCTCGTCTACTTTCCAGCACCTGCACATCAACACAAATGTGAGATTGCGATGCGAAATCTAGCGCCCAACCAGAGTTAGTAGACAGATTTACTTTAATGAAATAAATACCTGAAGCGACAGTCCTACTGACCTTCTTCTGCTCCTCTAGGAACTTCTTGTAGTCCCTCTTCCAATGACCACACTGATTGCAAAAGAAGCAGATGGCATCCTTCACTTGAGCGCTGACTTGTCCTTATGAACCTCAGGACCCTTCCCTTTCCCGTTAGTCGGCTTGAAAGACTTGACCGAGCTCCCACCAGCTCCCTTGAAACTAGTGCACACTTTGACCATCATCACCTCTCTGGTTTTACCCTTGCGGTTTATCTCAGCAGATACAAGCATGTCGTGCAGCTCTGTGATGGTCTTGTGCATGTCATGCATGTTGTATTTCATGATGAACTCATCATACATGGAAGGGAGAGTTGACACGATCATATCGACCTTCAACTCATCAGTGAATACGACACCCAGCCTAGCAAGGTGCTCGAACTGACCCTTCATTTTCAGCACATGACGGCTGACTGACTCTCTAGATGGCATCTTGGTAAACATCAAGCCCTTGACAGACTTGAACCTTTCGGTCATCGCCTTCTCTTTGAACATCTCCTTTAGTTGTTCCATTATGGCGAATGAGTCCCCACTAAGATCCATTAGTTGTTTCTAGAGATCAGCCTCCATTGCGATCAGCATGAGGCATCCCACGTCGAGCGAGTCGTTAAGGCCCTTTTGATGAGCTTCCCTAACACTCCTCGTGGAACCCGTATCTGGCACAGGGGGTATGGGCTCGTCAAGCACATGTTCCTTCCTCTCGTGTTTGAGTACAATTCTAAAATTATGCTCCCAGTCGAGGAAGTTCATTCCACTAAGTTTCTCCTTGTCCAGGATCAACCTTAGTGACAACGTGTGTGCTTGGCTCGCTGCCATTATCTACTCAGATCAATAAATTTAAGTTAGACTCTGAATTTATCTATGAAGATTTGTCGCAAAACCTTGACCATTTTGATCCTTCGCAAGCATTAAGGACCAAGACCCTTGATTCACCCTCTTGAAGTGAGCTAATGCATCAAGGCTTCAATTAGGTTATGTAGGTAGGAATACTTTCCAATCACACCGCGTGTGACTCTTGGCCAGAACAAATGTACTAAGTACATTGGCATTGTTCTGTCTGATGCTCTAGGTTGGTGTATTCATAAATATGTGGACCATATCTTGATTAGAGAGAGCTAATGCATCTACGCCCCAACCAAATCTCTCCGCATCCTCTATCAATGCTTCCATGAATGCTCTGCTAATGCACACGACGTTCATGGCCTAGTTGAATCAACCAATTAACGACTTGTGGACCAGAACTTGAATTGGAGAGAGCTAATGCATCTACGCTCCAAACAGAACTGTCCACCTCTACTAGCTTTGCTTCCTCGAACGCTCTGCTAACGCACACGACGTCCGTGGTCACGCAGTTTCGTAGAGTGTCAAAATTTGATAGCATCATCGTGTGACTCAATTTCATTACTATATGATCAAGTTTTGCGAGACATTTACCTAGTACATTCTCTACATGACAACTGTTCATCCGTACCGGGCACGATGATATGTTTCATGCTTCACTTAGTTTTGTATACGTTATTTAACCAATTTCGGACATGCAAAACAAATGTATATTTAAACTTATCATGCTCTCATGCATATAAAATAAACATACATTACTAATCATGCAATTCTAAAAGGCATAATTTAAACATGTATAGGCTAAGCCCATATTTAGGTTCAATCTTTATGGTGCCATTCCATAAAGATAGGGGTCACATCCTAAGGGTGAAGATTACAACTAAACAAGTCTTCTTCATCCTTGGCAATACTCCCACTGGCTCCTTGACGTCTCCACGACTCAATGACAGCTCCAAGACTCCCAACGTGCCAACTCCGGGAAGTGCGTTTACAAAATATCAAACGGCTCGCAGGCTGGGTATAAATATTATACACGTAAACAACGACGCATCTCGTCACTAAATATACAACCCAAATCTTAAGATTGCACAAACCGCCATTATACAAATCAAATGCAATATAAACGATCTTGTCTTGATGAGATTTAGCTATACATCATGTGATCTAACTTACGCATGTTGCAATCATATCATGTTATCAAACATATATGTTGTCACACAATCCATGTTATCAATCACATAAAATCCTATTTTAATCTTTATGATTTTAGTGTATCGATCTCACTTGGCACTCGAAAGTCCTGATCTCGAAATCCTAAACTGAGACTCCCACGTTTTCCCCATGAAAATCGGGAATCGGTCCTTCGATCTAATCGCAAGGACCCGGCCCCGCCGGTGGTCGATGTAATCACTTCACCAACCGGTATGTTGAAACTCTAGTGTATCGAGCTAAACCCTAATAGGTCATTAGGCGATACAAAAATTTCAACATAATGTGCCAACGACGCACCGAGGTCCTTCGAACGACACAACTGTGCGGTCCTACGGTTTATCGGGTCATCAATCCCGTGGAAACTCGAGACCGTACTTTATCTCGTCGGAAAAATATTTTTTCGATATTTTATATACTCGATGAAAACAAATTTAACAGTATCGATGATCAAGTACATTCAAGGAATCAATACGATAAAACAATCCTACTCAAAATCTTGAATTGCCTTTAGGTTGAAATTTCGATTTAGCCCAAAATCCAATCTGCCTATGGGTGACGATCGGCACACCCATGGTGGCGATCGTCACCTTTAGTGGTGGATGTGGCTATCGCCACCTCCAGATTGGCGAAGAAAATGAGGCAGGTATGTGGCGATCGCCACCCTCCTCGGTCAACCCAATTTTCGAGTTTTCCCGAGCCCGATTCTCGATCCGATTACACTCGCGTCGACTCCCGACCCTCGGGAACGAATCAGTGCACCGTGTGCATCAGTCCCAAGTCAAAAAATTACCCACAAACAAATGATATCCTGTCTTTATTGAAAATACGATAAAAACATATTTTCAATTGTCATGAGGCCAAAACCAAGAGAAAGAGTAGAGATTCATGCATCAATAAATCATGGCAACAATCACATATGATCAAGCAATCAATTTTACCACAAAATCATGCATGTATGATTCATCTAGAGAGCAACCAGGCTCTGATACCACTGTTAGGGTTCCTGGGATCTCAAGCACAGCGGAAGCGACGAATATTAACCGAGAAACCGCCACGGGATCGTTTGCGAACAATATATTAATCATTACAACGAGCAAAGATCTAATATTTTAACTCGTAGCGTGAAATCTCCCAATCAAAGACGTGACCTTGGACTCGTCCTCTACGTCTCGCACACACCGGAGCTCGACAAACACGAAGCTAGAATTCAACTAGTGGCTACTAGACCACCAAAGAACCCACTCTAACTCTTTTTCTAGCTCCCAAATGTATCAACTAGAGACTTTTGGAGAAATAGCTAATATTGCAAGAATGCATTATGGAGGCACTCACCCTTGGCCTTTATTTATAGGCATGGGTGAGTGCCTTAGGGCTTTGCCCGTCAGGCCAATGTGGCGATCGCCACACCATCTCCACATTTGTTGGTGGCGATCGGCACACCCAAGGTGACGATTGCCACCCTCGATAAGTGTTGGTGGCGATCGGCACTACACTTCGGGGTGAATATTCCTATTCTCCTTTTGGACCTCTTGTGTCCCATCGAGTAGGCTTTGGTTGACTGATACGTATCGGTGCGGCTGCACACTTCATCAGTCACACTCATCAAGGGGCCCTGAACCATACCCTTCACCACGTCTCACCTAGGGGAAACAAATCCCTTCAGACGCAATGTGCGCTCCCACTACAGTCCGTCCAATAGCCAACGATGTCCATTATGGCTGTCCTGTTACAGGCAGCGTTAGGACATGTCAAACTAATGGAGTGATGTGCATGTGAGCCACTCGCTCCAAGGTATTAAGGCAGTGATCACGCGATGATGGAGTATGCGTTGGTGACTTAATCTCTGCGCCATACTCCACCGCGGGTCATCCAATATCATCCTCTAGATGATATCTATGATATGACTTTGGTAGTCCCATCACCTTGATCTGCAGGATTTGATCTTAAGTCATCATCACACTAGTCACTTATGGATAAGTACTCGACTCGGGATACGTCAAGCATAACTTTATTATATCTAAAGGTTATGTTGTTCTTGTGTAAACACTAACGACTTTAGATGAATTTATCTCTTGACACATTATCACAATACAATAATAATGTAAATGTCATTCATTGCTAAACAAAAGATTACATAGAAAGGACTTGGACTAGGCCATAAGCTCTTACAAATATTGGTGGTTATAGAAGAGCGTTTTACTCAAGGGAGTGTGCCCTGATTTTATGCACAAACGCGCAGAATCACACTCATAAGAACGAAAATCAATTTCAAGTTACTACGCCGAACTGAAAATGTGTGGTACGAATTACAGGGTCTTCAACCTACACCAGGTTACGTGTGCATAAAATGTACATACGAGTTGAGCCAACGTTTCCATATTCTATGTGACGAGGAGATGGTATGCGACTTTCTGATAGGGCTAGATGAAGGCTTCACAATGGCGTGATCCCAAATTTTGAGCATCGACCCTCTTCCCAAACTCAGACGAGTATACTACATTGTTGTCCAAGAGAAGTCCCAACAAAAAGTTGTAGCATCCCAAATAGACATAGTTGATGCATATGCGATGGTTTCCCACCAAATGAGAGAGAATGCACATTAAGGCACAAAATGGAGGAATGAGATCTTGCGGCCATTGTGGAAAAACTGGCCACGAAATAAATTTGTTATATGCAATCATCAAGTGCCCAGATCGTTGGAGTAAACCCGTTCATGGCGAAAAGTTTACTAGAGACAAGCGTGATGAACGGGGAGGCACAACGATGCTCGTTATGGTAGAACAGAGCATCGTCGTTATGGAACGCTCCCTTTCCTCGTTATGCAAGAAATTATGCATATTGGTTGCGAAATGGTCCGAATGGCTTGGCTCATGGGAAATATTGTTGAAGTTGGGATCAAAGACCAAGTCAGGCCTGGATCAGACAGCGCAAGGCTCACTCCGCAAGATTTAGGCAGCCATCTGATGGGCTGGATGCATACAGCTCCTGGCTGGCCCAAGGTGTTGGTCCTGGACAACCAAATGGTGGGATGGATTTAAATAGCTTTGTGGGCCAATTCTCTCAGGCCCAGCGAGGTCATCTATTGGAACCAATGGCAGCGGGGAAAGCCTCGATATCTTGAGGATGAAATAACAAGAATAATAGCATCGCCACTGGGACACATTCCGATCAACCGACTACCATTGGTATCTAATAGAAATAATCATGGGCTAGTCATATGTGATGCATGCTGTAGAGTAAAGCAAACACATCTTGTTTTTCCAATTCAAACGAACAAATACACTTATGGTTTTTAGTTATTACACTACATTCATTTATGGTTATCATTATTTCTTGACGATTGGTAATGCTTACAGTCATTCCAAATGGGTGTTCCTAATGAAGAATATGTTAGAGTTATGCCCCAGTCAAATATAAAAGTGATCTACAGATGTAATGTTTTATCATCTTTCCGAATAAATAAATCGGCATAAATTACAAATGTGTTGCAGTAATTTATTAGATGTGATTTGATCTGTATCCTTATGTGTGTAATCACTAATAGTAGAACTACAGATCGGAAATAATTGCGTTTAATGTGTCCATAATCAGTTAAGCTTCATTAGGAAGCGATCAGTATGAGACTACTCCTTGTGATCACGCTCTACTGATCATGGCAAAGTAGTGCCGGATTTATATCATAGATATCATCAGGGCGATGGTATTGGACGACCCGTCATGAGCATACTCACAGATCGTAGCTTGTCATTATAACCTAAAACCATGGAGTCTTTGTGTGCACTATGTAATGAATCTCTAAGTTTGACCTAGTCTAACGTTACCTGTAAAATGGTAGCCATGAGGGCTATGATTGGTTTGGTTATGAATCACGTGAGTGAACTCGAAAGACGGCTGAAGGATTTATCACTCATACTCCGCTATGGGAAAGATATCCGTTAGACCACTTGATGAGTATGACTGAAGAAATAGCATGGCCATGCAGGTGATACTTTAGTATCAGTTTTCAGTCACCTCAGATATCAAGAAACAGTGATTGACAAATTAGGATGATTGTTCTATGCCTCTTGATCAATCTGGATATCGGTTTGAGAAAAGGATAGTGACATGTACGATAACAGTTTAAGTCGAATTATCGATAATCACGGACGTTGGGTAATCATAATGTCTTGCTAGAGGACACTTATGATGGAAAGGGTTAAATAGTAATTTTACCAGTCTGCCAACGGGTCGTGAGCCTAGAGGGTCACATACTTTAAGTAAAGTATATAGCAAAACAGACTTGGATGGAAATTGGGAGAATCCGCTTTTCGATTTAGTCAAATTGAAAACGATTCGGTTGATTTCTTGCCTAGGTTTATAATCAGACGGTTGAGGAAATCAGATTAAAGGGATTGGACCAGTTTAGGTAAACCATTTAATTAGAACCCAAATTAAATGGGTTTAATTAAACTTTAGCTAATTGGGATTCAAGCTCATTCTTGATTTTAATTGAGATTGGACTTAAGTTTTATTAAGAGAATTTAAGGGATTTAATTATGTGAAAATAAAGATAACTAAAAATCAGATTTTTCACATAATTTCCCAACCCTAAACCCTCTTTTTCGGCTCCTCTCTCTCTCTCTCTCTCTCTCTCTCTCTCTCTCTCTCTCTCTCTCTCTCTCTCTCTCTCTCTCTCTCTTCCAATAGCTAGGGTTTTTGCTATTCTTCTACACACAAAACTAGTAAATTTGTGTGTAGAATCCTTTGTTTAGGTGTTGTGCTTGTGTGGACGATCTAGAGAACACTTAATCTTTGTGTTTGATTGATTCCCAAAAGGTAATTTTCATATTTGAATGTTCATATTGCATACTGATATTTTTTCACATAAGATCGTATTTTACGAATTCCATGGTTAGATTATTGTCCGCTGCATGTAATTAAATCTATGGAACCCATGGAATGTCTTCAGTGGTATCAGAGGATGATTGTTTGTGATATTGATTTTGAGCATGACTAGGGTTAGTAATATTCCTTAAT
This sequence comes from Geranium rotundifolium, assembly GCA_963920655.1. Lineage (NCBI taxonomy): Eukaryota > Viridiplantae > Streptophyta > Magnoliopsida > Geraniales > Geraniaceae > Geranium > Geranium rotundifolium. The sequence goes on along the minus strand of OY987317.1, from coordinate 22,598,456 downwards.
TTTTCATGTATTATTTGGATTTAATTGTGCATGAAAATATGAAAAAATCATAATTTTGGTTGTTAAAATTGTTGTAGAAAATTATTTTTTGGGGCTGTTTTGGGTTAACCATGGCCGACCCATGGCTAACCGGGGTCGAGCCCCTTGGTGGACCATGTAGAGCCCTCGGGCTGACCAGGTCCCCTCGGGCGACCAGATCGGTCAGCCCTCGGCTCGACTATGGATGGCCCACGGGAGTCCATTGTCGCTGCCGCGGGCAACCAGATCGGTCAGCCCTCGGCTCGATCATGGATGGCCCACGGGCGTCCAAGGTCGCTGCCGCGGGCGACTAGACCGGTCAGCCCTTGGGCGATCATATCAGCGCCCATGAGCCATCCCATGGTCGCCCACGGGCCACTTTGGGACGGTTTGAGGCAGGCTGATCAGTTTTGGGGTTTTTGGGTCAGTTTTGGCCCGTGGTGATTCCCCAAGGTATTTCCAAAAAATAATTTCAATTTTAAGATCCGGTCCGGTTTTGATAAACCGGATTTTTTTTTCCACTCTTAAGAAAGATAAAATTTGGAATAAATTTGTTGTTTGATAAGCATGATGAGTGATCACATGATCTTTGACAACACGTTGCTTTTCACATGATGTATAGTTAAGCCCTTTAGACTTGTATGTTTTAATTTCAGTTTTGAAACCTGCGAGTTGCTAAGTTTTGAGTTTGATAAATACAACCTGCATGTCGTGACTTTTTGTATTTATTTATTTTAAATTTGTAATTACGAAGACCGACGCAAGATACAAGGCAATAGGGAAAATTCGAAAGCTGGAGGAGACTCGAAGCCAGTAGGAGTCCACAAGGATGGAGCAAGCCTGGATCTTAAAGACCTAGTCTTTAGGATCAGTTTTTCTAGAATCCTAGGATCCTTAGGAAGGGTTTAGCTACGCATGTTATATTTAGATTTATATATTGAGAATGTATGGATAGTTATTATATGCATTAGTTTATGTATGTTTAGCTATCACCCACATGCGAAGATTAAAACCAGTATTTAATTAGACTTGCATGTAATTGGTTAAGGAATCATCTTTGCATGGATTTGCAATTGATGATTCCAGTTAAGATTGTATCGATATACAATCGGGCAGTAATAATTCACTTATACGCAAATAATTAAAAGTTAAGCGTGATACCATCCAAGTTTTGACACTCAAAAGGGCTTTGAGCCTATGGATGTCGGTATGCCTCCGCGTAACATTCATAGAGAAGAAGCCTGGATGAGATGGGCAATTCTATGTCGGTGCGTGCGCCTTTGCTTAGTAGCCACATTAGTTCTGTCCATAGTCGAAACTTGGTAGACTTGTGTACGATTTTCATCTAGGGCTGACCTAGGGTATCAGTATAGGGTGTGCCATGTAATTTCAAGTACATAACCTAGCCATGAATTACATGGTTTTGTAAATGGATGTATTCCTACCTAGGTTCTCTCAATTGGAGCGGTGAGCCTCCGTTCACTTCAATTGAGGGTATGTGAGGATCCTGGTTCAGATTCTAATGTTAGAATCAGACAAGTGTTTTATAACTGAATCTCCAACTTGAATTTTAATTAATTTTACCATGTAGAACTAAATGGCAGACACAACACAGAGTAGTAATAGTGCATTAAGAGTCCAGATTGAGAAGAATATACTCAAGGGCGTGAATTACTCAAATTGAGATAGAAACTTAAGGCTTGTACTCAAGCATGAACGCAAGTAGTATATCCTTACCCAGGAACCACCTACTGAGCCACCGCTGAACGCCGCTAGGGCACTAAGGATACTTATCAAAATTCCTTAGTGACAAAAATCATGTGTCATGCATTATGGTGGGCAGTAGGATGCTAGAGTTGCAGAAACAGTTCATGAGCTCGTGTCGAAAGATATGATACTTTCAGAGAACTTAACTTCTGCAAGCTTAAGGCTGGAGCCCTGTTAGCCCCCATGTCACAAAGATGAAATGTCTTCATGAACATCTAACCAGACTCGGTTTTGATGATAAGATGGAAATGGCTGCGGATTTTATGTTGCAGTCACTTCCATATACATATAGTGATTTCGTAGTAAATTACAATATGCATGACATGAACAAGTCCTTAACGAAGCTTCATGGGATGCTTGTGACCACTGAAAAAAACCTCAAGGGCAAGACCAATGAGGTCCTTATTGTCAGCAAGAAGATCAGCTTCAAGAAAGCTGATCAGGGTAAGGGTAAGGGTCATGAGCACCTTGCAGGGCAGATCAGACATCCCAAGGGTCCAAAGGTTCAAGCAACTCCCAAAGCTATTGTGAAGTCTATGGACAAAATGGAGGAGGTCTGATATCACTGCAATGAGCCAGGACACGGGAATAAGGGATTGCAATCAATACAAGGATCATGTGAAGAAGAGTGGGCATCTACGTCTTTAGGATCGAATATTTACGTTGTTGAGCTTAATCGCTATAACATAAATAAGAAAATGCTTAAATCTGATGATTTAAAAAAAATTATAATTTGGCATTGTCGTTTAAGGCACATAGGCGAGAAACGCATTTCAACACTTCACAAGTGTGGACTTTTAAGTCTGTTTGAATTTACTCAAACTGAAAGATGCAAGTCTTGCCTAATGAGCGAGAAACGCATTTCAACACTTCACAAGTGTGGACTCTTAAGTCCGTTTGAATTCACTCAAACTGAAAGATGCAAGTCATGCGTAATGGGCAAAATGACAAAGGCACCTTTCACGGTTTTAGGTGAAAGGGCAAGTGACTTGTTAAGTCTAATACATTCTGACGTATGTGGACCTATGAGTACTCAGGCTAGAAGAGGGTTCAACTAATACTTGACTCAGGAAACGGCCGCATTCATTTTGACTCGTGCTCCGATGAATAGAACGATAGTACACCTTATGACAGTCATTCTGTCTCCCATTACCGTGGATGTGTGCGCCTTCGCGTAGTATTCATTGGGATGTGAGCTGAATGAGGTGATCAGTTCTATTTGGATGCGTGCGCCTCCGCGTAGTAGCCAAATAAGAACTGGACCAGTGTCACAGAAGGTACACCACATGACACTCATTACGACTCCCGTTAACGTTGATGTGTGCGCCTTCGCGTAGTAGCCAAATAAGAAATTAATCATAGCCATATATGGTGTGGGAAACATCCTAATATGTTTTTCCTAAAGGATTTGGGTAGCGGAGATGCATGCATCCAAATCAGACAAGTGCGTCTTCGTAATGTATCCTTAAGAAACTAAGAGATACAACTTCTACATACCCAGCGAGAACAAAGTCTTTGTTGCTCGAGGAGGGGTATTTTTGGAGAAAGAATTTGTTTCCAAAATAGCTAGTGGGAGTCATGTGCATCTCGAAGAAATTCGAGAGGGTACGGAACAACCAGAAGCAATTCAAGAGCCTTTTATGCAAGATGTAGAAGTACTGGAGCCTAAGATGGTCGTAGATGAAGAATCACTCCCTACAAAAATTTCAAGTGGTCCAAGGAGGTCTAAAAGATATTGTCATGTTCCCGTCAAATATGGCTTCACAGCCACTGAGGGAAATGACTTGATATTGGTGGATTAGGATGATCCAGAAACCTTCAGACAAGCTTTGGCCAGTCCAGACTCCGAAAAATGGCAGAATGCCATGAATGAGGAAATAAAATCCATGTATGACAACCAAGTATGGAGCTTGGTTGATCAAACCCCAATGATAAAACTCATCAGTTCTGAGTGGGTCTATAGGATCAAGACAGACATGGATGGAAATTCTCAGACCAATAAGGCTAGGATTGTTGTAAAAGGTTATCGTCAGATTTAAGGCATGAATTATGATGCCACCTTTTCACCAGTAGCAATGGTCAGATTGATCCGGATTATTCTTAGCCATAGCTATGGTAGATGGATGTCAAAACCCCTCCCTTAGTAGGAACTTACTAGAGGGTGTGTATATCACACGGCCTGTGGGTTTTGTAGATCCAAAGAATCCCGGAAAGATGTGCAAGCTGCAAAGATCCATTTATGGATTGAAGCAAGCTTCACGGAGTTGGAACCTTCGTTTTGATGAAGCTGTAAGAGAATTTGGCTTCACCAAGAATGAAAGTGAGCCTTGCATTTATAAGAAAGAGGATGGGAGTAATATTGTATTCCTGGTACTTATTCATCAGGAATGACATCCTGACCTTGCCACCAAAGCTTGGTTAGGGAAGTGCTTATCGATGAAGGACTTAGGTGACGCTACATTTATTGTAGGCATCAGGATCTCTACAGATCATTCCAAAAGTATTTAGGGCCTAAGTTAGAACATGTACATAGATAAAGTGTTGAGAAGACTCTCAATGCTTGAATCTAAGAAAAGGATACATACCCATGCATCATGGCATTAAATTCAGTGAGACACGGTGTCCTAGTACACCTGATGTGTTGAGCAGATGAATAAGATCCCATATGTTTTGGCTATACGATTCATCATGTATGCCACGATATGCACGAGACTGGAAGTCTCGTTCGCACTGAGTTGTACCAGCAAATTCCAATCTAACCCCGTCCAATTACACTGGATTTCTGTCAAAGGCCATCCTCAAATTTTGAGACATATCCAGATGACTTCAAAACTCAGTCAGGATATATTTTGTGTTGAGTGGTGGCGCTTTCAGCTGGATAAGCTTTAAGCAAGCCAAAATTGTCAACTCTCCAACGGAGGCTGAGTATATAGCTGCAACGAAAGCATCGAAAGAGGCCATATGGACTAGAAGCTTTCTGATCGGATTAGATGCAACGCCGCGAGCGTCTGATTCGATAAGCTTGTTGTGGGACAACACAGGTACCGTAGCTATTGCTCAAGAGTCCAGATTCCACAACAGATCAAAACATATACTCAGTAGAAATCACCTCATCAGATTTATCACAGATAGAGATGATGTGAAGATTAAACACGATTCGACTGATGATAATATGGCCGATCCCTTGACAAAGGCTCAGCCGCAGCCTAGGCATGAGGAACATGCAAGGTCTATGGGAGTTGATCAGAACTTAAACTGGAACCAGGGGCAAGTAGGAGATTGTTAGAGTTATGCCCTAGTCCAATATAAAAGTGATCTACAGATGTAATGTTTTATCATCTTTCCGAATAAATAAATCGGCATAAATTACTAATGTGTTGTAGTAATTTATTACATGTGATTTGATCTGTATCATTATGTGTGTAATCACTAATAGTAGAACTACAGATTGGAAAGAATTACATTTAATGTGTCCCTAATCAGTTAAGCTTCATTAGAAAGCGATCAGTATGAGACTAACTCCTTGTGATCACGCTCTACTGATCATGGCAAAGTAATGCCGAGTTATATCATAGATATCATCATGGCGATGGTATTGGACGACCCGATGGTGAGTATGCAGCATAGATACTGTCATGAGCATACTCACAGATCATAGCTTGTCATTATATCCTAAGACCAAGGAGTCTTTGTGTGCACTATGCAATGAATCTCTAAGTTTGACCTAGTCTAACGTTACTTGTAAAAGGGTAGCCATAAGGGCTCTGATTTGGTTGGTTATGAATTACATGAGTGAACTCGAAAGACGGCTGAGGGATTTATCACTCATACTCCGTTAAGGGAAAGATATCTGTTAAGGCCACTTGATGAGTATGATTGAAGAAATAGCATGGCCATGCAGGTGATACTTTAGTATCAGTTTTCAGTCATCTCAGATATCAAGAAACAGTGAATGATAAATTAGGATGATGGTTCTATGCCTCTTGATCAATCTGGATATCGGTTTGATAAAAGGGTAGTGATATGTACGAGAACATATTAAGTCGAATCATCGATAATCACGGACGTTGGGTAATCATAATGTCTTGCTAGAGAACACTTATGATGCAAAGGGGAAAATAGTAATTTTACCAGTCTGCCAACGGGTCGTGATCCTAGAGGGTCACACACTTTGAGTACAATATATAGCAAAACAGACTTGGATGGAAATTGGGAGAATCCTTTTTTCGATTTAGTCAAATTAAAAACGATTTGGTTGATTTCTTGCCTAGGTTTATAACCAGACGGTTGAGGAAATCAGATTAAAGGGATTGGACCGGTTTAGCTAAACCCTTTAATTAGAACCCAAACTAAATGAGTTTAATTAAACTTTAGCTAATTGGGCTTCAAGCCCATTCTTGATTTTAATTGAGATTGGGTTTAAGTTTAATTAAGAGAATTTAAGGGATTTAATTATGTGAAAATAAAGATAAATAAAAATCAGATTTTACACATAATTTCCCAACCCTAAACCCTCTTTTTCGTCTCCCTCTCTCTTCTAGCCGCCCCTCCCTCTCTCCTCCAATAGCTAGGGTTTTTGCTATTCTTCTACACACAAAACTAGTAAATTTGTGTGTAGAATCCTTGGTTTAGGTGATGTGCTTGTGTGGACGATTTAGAGAACATATAATTTTTGTGTTTTATTGATTCCCAAAAGGTAATTTTCATATTTGAATGTTCATATTGCATGCTGAAATTTTTTTGAGGGCAAATCTGACTTTTCACTTATACAAATAATAATTATAATTCTTTAATAATTAAATATATATAAAATTATTATTAATTATATATTATTATTAATAATTAATTAACCTCCCTAATTAAACCCTCCTCACCACTCCGTCTCCGCCACCATTCCCGTCTCCGGCCGTCTGCTCTAACCGCCGCCTCCGACCGCGTGCTCCGACCGCCTCCTTGGCGAGGTCGACAGAGATGAGGCCGGCGCTGCAGCCCATCCCCCCGAGGTCGACCACACCTCGTACACCCGCTCGATTTTTAGACCGGTGAACTGGACGAGCGTGGTCATCAGGAGCGGCACGAACACCGCGAAGATGAGGAATCGACGCTGCTCTCCGATTCGACCTCCGTCGAATCCGCCGCGAGGCCTCTGAGTGGGTCACCGCGCTTCTCGATTCCGATGGCGTGGACCTTGTTGGCGGCGGTTTCCTGGTCCGGGTCGTTGCCGGAGAGGAGCGGACCACCAGATATGGGGGTCGCCACCATCGCGTTCCTCGATCCCGGAAACATGGAGGGCGACTCTCGGCCCGACTCGGGGTGGCCACGGGCCGACACCTGGCGGAGCTCTGCCGGTCGAGGTGGCCGCAACCTCACCGGAGGTTGCTCGCACCGCGACTGCCGGAGACGGAGGTCGTCGAAGACGCTGAAGAAGAGTTAAGTTAGGTTTAATTAGTATTTAATGATTATTTATAATTAATGATTAATAATAAATTAATGATAATATATATATATATTAAAGAATTATATTTATTATTTGTGTAAGTGAAAAGTCAGATTTGCCCTCAATTTCTCAGTTAAATTGGTATTCAATTAGGGAGAAAATAGTAATTTCATAATCATATCAATTGAACCAATCAGACCAGTTTAACAGACCAAAACCATTGAGGGCATTTTGGACATTTTGCACACAAATGTTGTTATATTTAACAGCCGTTACCTTAACTGCAACATAAATAAACTTGAGGTACCGGCAAAAAAAGTTTTAAAGTTAGGGTACTGATTTCGAGATGAGGCAAAGTTAGGGTACTGACATGGAATTACCCCTTAAATCTATGGAACCCATGGAATTCCTTCAGAAAAAGTCAGAGGCAAAGACATATCTTCTCAACTTTTTTCACGAAGTTAAGGGTAAATTCAACATACACTAAATCCACTACAGACGTATGGCGACATGTAGTTTAAATATCATGAGTTTCTTGTGTACTACAACGCTGTTGGAATGGAGTACCGAAGGAGACAACACCGCCGCTTACTGGAGGTCACTAGGGCTCTTCGATTTCAAGCCAAATTGTCCATTTCGTTTTGGGCATATTGCGTTCTCACAACTACCTACCTAATTAACAAAATTCCACTCGCAGTAATTGGAATCACGACGCCCTTCGAGGTTTTAGTTATAAGGAAAACAAGTTATAACCGCCTCCATAATTTTGGGTGCTTATGTTATGTGCACTAGCAGAGCAGTGATAAATTTTCCCCACGATCTAAGTTGTGCATCTTCTTAAAATATCCAAATGGACAAAAGGAAAATAGAGTATTTAACCTGGAGATGAGGAGACCTCAGTTTCACGAGACATCCAATCATGGGAGAACATTTTCCCTGGAGATAAATGCATGGATGCACGTGATGGCCATATACATGCCTTTACACACCTAGAGAATAGCTTTATCCCTGACATTAATGTAATGCACCATGCACTGTACATGTTCCCAATGACCAATCGGTGGATACCCTGCAGGCCCAAAATGTTCCCAAAAACTCGATTGGACTAGGAAAAAGGCAATACACTATGTCCAGACGCTTGGTAGGATATGATTACATATTGTTGTCTTCCCTCTCCCCGCCTACTTCCACTCCGTACTCTACTCCACCCTCTTCACACTTAACGATATACCCTCTCACTAACTCTATCTCTTACAAGCATTTTTCACCCGCTCACAGTACTTTCCTTGGGGTCAGCTCCACTATAGATGGGCCTTGCACGTTTAGACCAGAAAATCAGCATGCACAATGGAGAGAAGCAATGGCTTAAGATATTAAAGCGTTATAAGCTAATCAGACTTGGAGCTTGCCAATCTTGCTACTCGGGAAGTGTGTCATCGATTCCAAACGAGTGTACAAAGTGAAATATTGCCAAGATGTGAGCATAGAGAGATTTAAGACCCAATTGATAGCCAAGTGTCACGGCCTGAACGATATATCCTTAGATTCAAGGTCCGTTCGGGGATTGGGAGAGACTTATTGACTAGCTCGGATCCTAAACTAGCATTTCTATGGTCAAACAAGTACATAGAGTGGATGATTGAGTGGGCATAATCGCACCTATGTTCATCATAAAGAACCCTGCCAAAGTAGATACAACTCTTAGATTGATTTGCTTTCAGGCCTGATGCATTAGAAAAGAGATTAAAAATGATGAGAAGGAGCCTTACAGACTGTATGTCTCCTCTGGAGAAAAGTAACAAGTCATCCACAAAGCACACATGGGTCAACTCCATCTTCTTACATCGAGGGAGATAGTGAAATTTTTGATTACCTTTCAAACTCTGCAAACACTTGTTCAGATTTTCCATGCATATTAAAAAGAGGTAGGGTGAAATTGGGTCCCCTTGTCTCAGTCCCCTCTTAGCTGCAAAAAGGTTCAACCATGTCCTCGTTCACATTAAATGAATACGAGACCGTGCTGACACATGCCATAATCCACTCTACAAACTGGTAAGAAAAGCCAATCTCGAGTATCAAGTACTTAAGAAATGGCCATTCAACTGTATCACATGCCTTATGAATATCAATTTTCAGCATACATCTCGGGGACACCCCTTTCCTTCCATATCCTTTTATCAGTTCATGTCTAAGGAGAATATTGTTAAAAATTACTCTTCCTTCGACAAATGCTGATTGACTCTCAGCAATGATGTGAGGTAAGACTCTTTGCATCTAGATAGTTAAAGCTTTGGAGATAATCTTGTATGTCACTGAACAACAACCAATCGGCCTGAACTCTTTGACTGTCGTAGCATTTGGGACCTTGGGAATCAACGTAACATAAGTGTAGTTGATGATTCTGGGCAAGAATCTAGAACGGAAAAACTCATGACTAGCTCTAACAATGCTAGGTCCCACAATGTTCCAAGTACTCTTAAAAAAGTGCACGTTATAACCATCCATACCTCGCGCCTTCATAGAGTCCATACTAAACAAAGCTCCCTTTATTTCCTCAGCAAAGAAAGGAGAACATAAACTTATCTGATGAGCATGTGTCAATTTAGGTCCCATTTTTATAATCTCTTTGTCAACCATAGGGAGAGATGTAGCTGCACTTCCCATCAGCTGCATATAAAAATCTGTAATTGCTGCCTTATTGAGAAATTGATTCTGAATTCTTGTTCCATCCTCTTGAATAAGAAGTTTGATAGAATTTTAGCTATTCCGCGCTTTGACATAGGCGTGAAAGAAGTTGGTACTGTGGTCGCCAAGGCGAATCCATGAGGTTCTTTCCTTTTGATGCCATATTCTCTCTTCTAGATTACTCCATTTCTCCAACTCATCCAACGTGTTTCTCTCCAATACTATAGATCTCTATTACTCCAATCCATATTCATTTTTACTTGCACATCCAGTAGTAGCTCTCTACTCTGCTCAACTCTCTGAGCGATACCCTTGAAGTAAGTAATGTTGATTTCCTTTAGTTTCCCTTTCATCTCTTTCAATTTACACCATATATCAATGAGTGAGTTGTTATGTTTGTCTCTTACCCATTGTTGTTGCACTACCTCAAAAAATGCTTCGTGCTAAGTTGGGATAATTAAAAAATGAAAATGGGTGGTCCGAGGAATAATGCATTGTGACAAATCAATTATTAGAGGACAATGGTCTGAAACACCCATATTCATGACCTCCACGACCTCGTATGTGTATATGGTGAACCACATCATGTTTTCACCTCAGAGAGCGCATTTCTCGTCAAACATTCCTCAAAATCCCGAACATCTCCTTCGGTGATAGGTGCACCATTCAGTCTATCCGTGGTAAGCATGACTGTGTTGTAATCCCCCCCCCCCCCCAAATACCGGTGGGAGCTTGCAATGCTTACTCACCGTGGTTATGAACTGCCATTACTCGTTCCTCTCGTGCATCGTATTAAAGCCATACACCGCCGTGAAAGAGATTTTTGTACCAGTAGCAAGGCTGATTATATGACAACAGATTACCGGAGCACACATGCTCGCAACTTCCACATCAACCAATTTCAGGTTCCATGCAATCCATATTCTACCATTTGCAGCATACACATAATTGTTTAGTACTTTCCAATCTTTAATTATCTTCCTTGAAACTTTAGGAAAACCTGTCTCTTTGACCCTAGTTTTCAACATAGCACACACATCGATTTTATTCTTAACCAAGAAGGATCGTATCTCCTTCTACTTGAAGGGTTTGTTGCAGCCCCTCACATTCCAGCATGTAAGCCTCATTTGGAACTAGAGGGGGATAGGGTCCCCCGCCCCATTGTGTTGATAAGTATAGAGTGCACCTACGGTCTCATTATGCCCACCTCTATAAGAAGACGAGCATAAGAGACCCGAGTTTGTTGCGTAGTGCAGACATCAGCAAACAAGGGTGTCCCTATGACGCTCCCAATTCTACTCAACGAGTCCGTTGCCCAAAAATTCAAGGGAAGATTAGGAAATTGAGTCCATAAAGGAACCACACTCAACATTTCATACTTAGAATTGAATTTTGACGACCACTTCTTGATTATCACAGGTTTATTGAAAATTGTATACAGTCCCGCTAAGAGAACCTCATTCCTCTCCTCTATAGAATAAAACTTGACAATAAAATAACCCTCAACCTGCCAGAACACTTCTGGCGGTGTCACACAATTCCGTTTTTTTTTCAATATTGGTGTTAACGTAGTTCATCGTTGGAGAGTCGCCCACAACATACAAAATTAAAGCTTTCTCTCATTTCAGAGCTTCGCGCTCAATCTCAGTAGGTAACAAACAAGCAGTTGGGGCACCATTTTTCAGTTCAGGTGGTATATAGGCTAGATTCATACCTAAAATTTTTGAATTTGGTCTAGAATTGGTCAGTACTTGCTCCCTTGCAACAACATCTTCACCAATTTGACTCATGGATTTACCGGTTCATGTTCCCCCAAATCAGCTTGTGGACCCTTAGACTCACCTCCCTCTTTAACCTTCTCGTCGGAATCGTGGCCTTTCTAGCCACTGGCGTCGCCGGAATCGTCTTCCCCCAATTCGGGTTGCAAAACCCTAGATTTGTCTTCCCCAATCCTGACCATCTTCGTTCCAGGTAGCTGGCTCATAGACACTGGCGGTCGCCCTTGTGGCTGAAGCTTCCTTGGCCGTCCTCTCGTACCCATGGTCACCGTTCACGCAGTTCCGTGCCGAGAGAGAAAGGCGTAAAGCAAATAAGGGCCCACCGGTATCTCGCAACTTCGACTCCACCAGCTAATACAGAGAGAGATTATATGAACTATAGTATTTGTTGGGGAGAGTTAATATAGGGTATTCGAGAAATTACATAATTACAAATGTTGGGAAACTTTCACAAATTTTACGAAAATACCCTTGTATGGAGAAAAATGTGTTTGAGAAGTTGTAGGGAATGAGAAGTGGGAAGTTCTACATAGTTATATACAAATTGATTGGAACCGCGTATGTTACAATGTGAGTTGTTACAAAGTCGTTTGTAACATACGCCGTTACAAAGTAACGCGAACTTCAACGACTCCATTTCAAACCGTTAGCTTGTAACAGTAAGGTTTTGGTCAACGGCCAACTATTTGGTAATGGTGTACGTGCGCCGTTACAAAATACTATTACTAACGGCGTGTGATTGAAGCTACGCCGTTAGTCTCTTTGCAACGGCATACGAGAAACATACGCTGTCAGTAATGAAAAAACTAATACAGTTACGTCGTTGTTTCTTTTTTAAGCCACGCATATTTTAAATATGTTCCTTGATCGCGTAATTGGTGTAGTGATTGTCACTTAATGGAAGATGTACCTGTTAAATTCCGATGCCACTACAAAATTGGTGAACTGATCAAATATGCCATTACTATAAAAACGACAAATCTGTAAAGGTACACCGTTACTGGAGAATAGAGAAAAAAATAATAAAGAAAATTTTAATTATAATAAAAATAAAAATAAAATACATAATTTAGAATGTAAATATATAAAAGAATTTATCTTATATATAATTATTATGTGTACATTTGATATTACAGTAGCATAATATATTTACACGACCACCGTCAGGCGGTGTGGAGGCGACCAGAGAAGCTCGTTTCTCCAACATGTTCTGCGATATGGGAGTAAATTCATATCTGCATCGGAAAGAATGTCTTCGGAGAATTTGGCAGGGCATCTCAGAACTCAACCCCCAGCTGATACATAAAATGAGGCTAAGAATTAGCGACAGACGATGATTGATAGATGAATGGGCTAAGGAAAAGGGAAAATAGACCTTTTGGTGAGGATCTATTTCTCTTAGGTCGAAGACTGATATTGTGGAATTCAATCACTTAAATAAGTAGAAGCATTTTGCTCGTCATCCCATGAAAGAAAATATGTTGGTCAACAACCAACCCATATCTTTTCTTCGGCCCTACTACAAAACATCTACCTACACAAGCTCGATCAGGAGATAGGGAGGATCCAACAGAAGTATGAAATTCCGATTGTTCAGAGAATCAAATCGATTCTATTGAGGGTAATTTAGACATTTTATACTAAGTTTAACAGAGTTATGGACTGTGACATATAAAAATAGTTAACCGTATTGATCTGGCTCTTAAAATAATACACCGTAGTAACGTGAAAATGCGTAGTACGACGTTGTAGTGAATAGAAATTATCTCTTCATTGAATTGGAGACGAAAAAAAAAAATACTAGGAATAATGACACTTTGTTACACCTAACTATAGCAAAATGACACTTTCATACCCAAACTATTTTTCTCTCTTTTTTAGTACTCTGACAATTTTTTTGTGACGACCTACGGTGAAATGACTAAAATGCCCTCCAATGACTTTTAAATTTTTGAATAAATTTTTTTATTTAATGACTTTTAAGCCTTGAAATTTAAGTTTAGATTCGGAGTATAATTGTAATTGTATACTAAAAATAAACAAAATTAAACCGGTTGGATTTTGTTTCATTAACCTAGGAGTAGTTTAGGTATTTTAGCCATTTAAAAGAGAGTTTGTCAAAAAAAAATTGTTAGGATATTAAGAAAAAAAAATAATAATTAAGGTATAAAAGTGTCATTTCCTCGTAATAACAAGGTGTAACAAAATTTTCGTTAACCCAAAATACTACAATCTTATCGTGGAACGTATGTTTTTAACAAGTTTTGTACAAAATCATCATCAACTCAATTGTATCTACATCCGCCGTTGGACTAAATGAAGACCAGAGATCTAATGGTAGAAAAGTTGCAGGACAGAGTTATTACCGTGATCTTGCGGCTACCCAACATACTCTCTATCTGGTGATGGCACACCCACACGTGCAGGTGCAGCGCCCATAAAAGCTTCAGTTTCGCATTTCTGGTGTGGGACCCGCGCTACACAACATGAGCAAATCTGTTGGCGGCCAAATCACAGCGTGCCTGAGCCAACCCGATCCTGGAATTCTCGAGATCGAACTCCATCCACATGTTCTGCTGGTGGTGATGACCAATCACGTACGCCTCCACTCCTAGCAGGTCCGAGTTCCCAAAAGTGAAGCAATACACCGAATCATTCCCTCTGACCTCCCCCGGCACGCGGTACAATGTCGCGCTCCCCGCAACCGTCATCTCCGCCCCCCGGAACAGCAGGCCCACCGTCGGCAGCGGGGGCAGCGCCACCTGCTGGAGCGGTACCCGGTAGCACAAGTCCATGGCCCCCTGGAACACGAAGTCCGGGTCGTCCAAGACCCGAATGAAGGCGGCGGTCTGGTCGAGGAACTCGTTCCGGAGGGCGGTGTAGACCGGGCCGAGAAGGAACGTGAACTGGGTGCCCGAATCGACCATCGTCTGGCCCGCCCCGGTGTGGTCCGGCTCCAGCACGGATTTGGGTATGGGCAGAAGCTTGTCCGACACCTTAATCCCCTCGAGGTGGACGGTGTAGGCGGTCCGGTCGAAGTAAGGCAGGGGAAGGGAGATCTGGATGAGCGGCGTGTAGTTCAAGGGGGCGAGCCAGGAGACGTTGGCGTCCCCGAGCAGGAGCAGACCCGACAAATCAGAGCCGGAGATGCAGTAGGAGAACTTGGGGAAGCTCATCTGGGAGACGAGAGAGAGAGAGCCGCGGTTCATGCCCATGAGGCCGGTGGTCTTGGCGTCCTCTAGGGAATTGGAGCTGAAGGTGGAGTCCATGCACCCGAAGTGGACGGCGGAGATATCTATGCCCAAGTGGTAGACGTCGGCGGAGAGAGTGCCCTCGGAGGAGGAGGAGTCGGCGTAGGAGAGCATGGCGTGGCAGAGGCGCCGCCCGTCGCAGGAGGCGGGGATGGGGAAGTCGCGGGTGAGGTTGGTGCACACGGGGGAGGAGCAGGGGACGGGTCGGAACGAGGACGACCGGGTCGGGTCGAACCTCAGGCCGGAGGAGGAGGCGTTGCAGTTCAGCCAGGAGAGCTCGCTGCCGGTGTCGATCACCATGGACACGTTCTGCGGAGGAGTGCCCACACTAAGAGTCACGGTCAGGCTGATGTTGTGCTGGAAGGGGAGCTTGCCTGGAGATCTGGGGACGGACCCAGATGGAATTTCCGATGTTCTTAGTGGCAGAATCAGACTACTCGTGCACATTTCAGTACCGGAGGAGCACAAGAAAAGAAGAAGAATCAGGAATTCCATTTCCATGGAACAAGAACAAGAACTTGTCATGTGTTGTCTTGTTACTTGTTAGTTAGTGTGACTGTTATTGTGAGTGGCTCAAAATCTTCACTGATGTTAATGTCACGGTATCCAAAATGAGATCTACGTACAAACAGAGGAGCAAAGCTAAGGCTTATACGATGTCGTATAAAAGACTCAACTACCTCTATTATTGTGTTTGTCTGTTACGTCTCAGCAACATTAACATATGTGGATTTTACGGTACATTCACGGTTGTCAGTTGGTGTTCATTTTTCCTTGCAAGTTTGTTTAAATTATAATCATATATGTTTCAGGTGGTGGAACATAACATGAATATATTATTGAATTGTGACTTAAATTTTGTTACTCAATAAATTGTAACAATTTAAGAGTAAATAATATTAAATAGTTTTAATCATGTTTGAGACGTTTTTAGGTTTAAACGAGTAAATTGTAATTTTATGTCTCATGTCTGAGGCGCCTTGGCCGATTAATCGCCGCATAGCCTGCCTAGGCCGATTAATCGGCTGCTTAGCCTGATTTTTGGCCTTCACCGTTCTTTAGCGCTCGACTAGTGAAAAATGGCACGACAAAGTCCAAATGAGCGTCTAGGCGCCGCTTAGGCGGCCGCCTAAATCGTTTTTTGGATTACTGGGTAGTTGTTTGTTGCGCATTAATTATCATAACAATTAATTTCTATAACTAAATTTTAAGATCAAATTAAGAAAAACGTGAAGTATTTTAAATGTAATGATTTAAATTTATATGAAAACCTACTTGAAAATTTGATACACTTAAGAAAAGACTTTGAAAAAAAATTAAATGCAATTTAAAACTTTATTAGCCATAAAAAAATTACTTTTTTTTAAGTTAAAAATAAATTCATAGTGCAATAGTTACAATTTTTATTTATTATAAATGGGGACACCCATCAGGTCATATAAACTTGTATTTTGTGTGTACCTTACAATTTTAGTTACACATGTATAAGACTTTTTTTAGTTTTGAAGATGTGTTTTAGACTTCTAATACTTAAGTTTGAGTATGAGTTCAAAATTTTTTGGTGATTAATCATGAATTTTGTTAATAAAATATAAATAATTATATTATATTAATTTATATTAAATAAAATACAAAAATAAAAATCCACCATAACCTCGCCATGACTCCGCCATTGCTCCGACATGTCCCTTAAGGCCCCTAACAACTAAAGCTGGGTTGCCTATTTGATTCATAAGCAAACACTTTGATGAATATGATTGAGTAAATATATGATGTCTTCCATCAATTATTTTTCATATATTATGTTTTTTATTATTCAGTATATGAATTCCATTCTGTTTACCAAGTAAACGTTTTTTTTATCAACTGCCCTTCTATTTTGAAGTTTTAATAGAATATATGCTGAGATGATATTTGTTATTTAGCTCAAATTTGTTGATTAGAGTTATAATTAATAAATGTTTTTTCATCATAATTTTATGATTCTCTTCCATGTGTTGGTTGGTGTATACTTCTCAGCCTTTGATTGTTTTGGGTTTGAGAAGCATGCTTCTTATTAAATTGTATGGTCAAATTGCACTCTCCATTTAAACTAATGTATTTATTAGAACTATTTATGGTTCATACTTACTCTACTTGAAGGTGCAAGTTTCATACTTAAATATGCTAGGATTTTTTTTTATTCAAGCGAGAAAAAATAGCTAATATATTCACTGATATTCAAATTATCTATCCTCCTTGATAGGTGATATTGCTAAAATTCTATGCCCTTGGGATTGAATATGAGAATGTGCTTGAAACATGGATATTGGAAGAAACTGCTCCAAATCCAATACTTAAGGTTGAGATTTGATATGTCTATCATTAAGGCTCTTGAACTTTGACAATCAGTTAAATTTGTTATAGTGTCAGTATTTTGAGTTGTGTTTCAAATTCTGTTAATGTGAAAAATTTATCATGAGGTTGAGTTTATTTGGTTCGTTCAATTTTTATAACTAATTGTATTAATAGTGATTTGTATCAAGATTCAATTAATTCGTGATGTTTGTATTTGATATTCTATTAGGTATTTAGTATGGGTTTAAGGGATTACATATTTTAGAATTAATTCCAAAATTTTATTTTATTTTATTTATATTCGAAACTTATGGAAGCAAGTGTTAAAAGAGTGTTGCATTAACTACAACAGCACACTTTTAAAAGGTGCTGCTTTAACTACAACATCACACTTCTAAAAGGTGCTGCTTTAATTACGGCATCGCACTTTAAAGTGTGTTGCTTTAAATTAGGGATGCACACAAACTGTCTTGCCCTAAGTTAACTCAGCGCATTAACGGCAGCACTATTAGGGCAACACACACTGTGCTGCTAATAGTAAGGGCATCGCATTTTCAGCTCTTTAGCAGCACACTGAGTGCCTTGCCCTCTAGGGAAAAACTTGATAGTGAGCGTCATGCGACATCTACAACACTACTAAAAAGAGAAGAAAATAGTCTAGTACGAAAGTAGAAAAATGCTATAGTTATACGTATACAAAAATGTATTTTTTTCCTGTATGATATTTAAAATAACAAAAATAAAATTCATGTTAATATTATTATTTTTCACTAGAGTTATTTTTCTTGTATGTAAATATAGGATCAACTATCGTAAAATAAGACTATTGTATGTAAATATATTATGGCTGGGAACAATATTTGAATAAAAATTTCACACAAGGTCATAAGTCACTTGATTAGCTGACCCATAAAAATTATATTAACATCGTGTCCCAGTTAACTCAAAAATAATACAATTGATTATATCTAAACTGAAAAATGCAAAAATAACTAACGAGTATTAAGCAGTCCGAATGTTCATTAAATTGTTGATCGTTGATAATACCACTTATCTTATGTTAATCTTCATTGAACCAAGAAATTCATTTACGTCCAACATTTTCAGGCATTGGGTTTCATCATCCCATCTCTTTCCTATCAATAGAAGAGGGTATCATCATAGACCATATCATTTTGTATGAGAAAGAAACGAACAAAGTAACATTGATTTATAGAATAGATGAATCACATATACAAAAAAAATACCATACAACTAGTAGGTGAAGCCACACAATTACAGTCGTCACACACACATCACAAAAGAAATCATCAAATGAAAAACATATGTTAGATTATATTCTAATTTTCTTTTCCCATATGTATTAGGATTACCTATTTCATCTATTTCCCTTTCTCTCTCTATTAGATAAATATAAGTCTTTTGTAATTCACAATACACATCAATAATAAATCTCTTATAATTTCTATCATGGTATCAAAAGCATAACCGATCATTGGTTAAATCTTTACAAATTTATTGTTTTGCCCACTCATCGATGATTCGTGATTCTGAAGGGTAGGCGAGACAATTCGATCTCAATCTCTAACCAATCTCGTGCTCCTGCCTATTGCAATCACCTTGCAATCAACCCAAATCTATCACCAATCTCTCAATTAAATCCCAATAATTCAATCTCAATCTCTAACTTCTCGCTTACACAAACAATCAATTTAGCAATCTCGTAACCTAACTCGCCATCATCCATCAGGCATCTGACAATTATTGGGCAGATGCTATCTCGTCATCAGCCATCAGGCATCTGGCAATTATTGGGTATTTGCTATCTCGCCATCAGCCATCAGACATCTGGCAATCATCGGGCAACTGTTATCTCGCCATCAGCCAACATGCATCTGGCAATCATCGGGCAGCTGCTATCTCGCCATCGGGCATCTTACAATCATTGGGCATCTGCTATCTCGCCATCAGCCATCAGGCATCATCGGGCAGCTGCTATCTCGCCATCTGCCATCGGCCGCGAGCGGTCTTCCATCCCCAATCCTCGCTGCTACATCACCTCAACACCTTAACATCATCCTCGGCAGCCGCAACCCTCGACACAACTCAATTATTGTTTTATTGCATTGATTTTGAGGGGGGCTGTTAGATTATATTCTAGTTTTCTTTTCCCATATGTATTAGGGTTACATATTCCCTCTCTTTCACTTTCTTTCTATATTAGATTCTATAAATATAAGTCTCTTGTAATTCACAATACACGTCAATAATAAATCTCTTATTATTTCTATCAACATATATTACAACACCCAACCACGAAATAAGCCAAAACATAGCCACAAAGAAGTATGTTTCCTTGTTCACTAAATACCAGTGCTATCAAAAAATCACCCAAGATTATATACGTACAACTAAGACAAAGATAGTTTTTTTTTTATTTATCAAAACTCATTTTTACTCATGTGTCTGATTTATGTGAAAAATATATATTAAATAATATATATCTGAAATTAAAGTGAAACAATTATTTTATTTAGAGTGCAAACGAGGCCGTCAAGTTTGTTTAGTTAAATATTTAATTTGCGTCGTTATAATAAGGCTCAAGTTAGGAATACACTCATAAAAAAACAAGTTGATTGAACTTTTTTTAGTATTTAATAATAATAATTATTATTATATATTAATAGTTTAGTTAATTATGACACTCTTACATTTTGTTATAACACCGTTTAAATTTAGACAAAAAATATTTTAAAATAATTAAGTCTAAAAATCTTTCAACTACTCGTTCAATTTACAAATGAATCTCATTTATTTCAAATCCCTAAATTTTGAATTCTCACTTTAAACTTTTGTAACGCTCTTCACCAAAGTCTTGCGATTAAGTTTTGATTTTTCTCTATCAAAATATTTTAACAAAAATTTATGCTAAGGTTTAAAATTAAATTCTTTCATTTTATTGAACAATTTCATATACTTCTCAAACATGCCCAATTAATCAAACACAACTTAAAAATTCTTAAGAATCACAACTCATCGTTTTGATTTTGTCTTGCTTCGTCATAATATAGTCCATCTCAAATCTTGATATACAACTTGCCGATAAAAAAAATTAACCACTTAACTCATAATTCAAGTAGTTAATACATCCCAAATTTGTCCACAGTTTAAATATAGCCAATGAAAAAGAAATTACAAATTTTAGCTGTAAACTTCTAATTCCCAATACCCAAAATTTTTAGGGACAATTTCAGGTGGTTACGCCTAGATATTGCTGTTTTTCTGGTGGGCACTACTAGAATTTTATTTTCCACCTGACTACGCCTAAGATGTGCAAAATTTTCACTTTACACTTTCCGCCCAATTCTGTTAGTTTTTAACATTTTGGACATATGAAATGACTAAAATACCCTTTCCTAACATTTTAATTTTCAATCATGTGCTATTGCCCTCCTTTTCTCTTCTCCTTCCTTTGTTCCAATGCCAATTCCTCCTTATTCATTTCTTTGTTTATGTTTACTTTCTTACTATTTTGCTTACTTTTGGCCATGGGTGAGTAGCAACTTTCTTATTTAGAAGTAGCAAACAAAAGAAACTAACTAGGTCTTTTTCCCTACTTCTAAAAAAGAAAGTTGTTACTCACCCATAGCCAAAAGTAAGCAAAATAGTAAGAAAATAAGCAAAAACAAAGAAATGAATATGGAGGAATCGACATTGGAACAAAGGAAAACAACTCTTGGGATCAAAACAAAGCATTGAAAACCTAAGTCTAATTTTAATGCTCTCTCAACTCTCCCTCTCTCTTCCCTCCCCTCTCCTCCCATCAATGCATCCCTGAAGGTTGTTTTGTTATTTTTCGAGGTGGGTTTTTTTGTGGAATTTGAGATTAGTTGGCTTCAGAGGTAGATGATGTGTACCAATAGAAGAGAGGTCCACAATAATCAGAGACAGCGTTCGAAATCGCTATGGGTGTAGTGACTAAGCTTCACTTGTACCCGCTGAGCTTTGATCGGCTCTGTTTCGTCGACCACCAGTATTGGAGACCCGTTAGGTTTGTGTTCGAACCGCTGAGCCGCGGGTCCGGTCTGAACCTGCACAAAGGGAGGTACATGTTGAGATTGAGTCAGTGCAGCTCACTTAGACCCGAAAATGGAGGAGGAGGAGAAAGTGAAATTGAAGGACAAAGGTAGGTTGCTGGAATAAATTTTTCCTTGGAAGGGACTAGATCGGGACTAGGTGTTAATACCAAAGAGTATTATTGAATTGATGTGTGTTGTGAAGTACAAGAGACCTCTATTTATAGAGGGATAGGGAAACACTAATACATGTAAGATTAGGAAACTCTAATACTAATGTGAGAAAATAAAACATAAATATAGGAACCTAATATAATCTAACAGCCCCCCTCAAACTCAATGCGGTGAAACAAGAATAGAGTTTAACCTCGACAATATTGAGAGGATAGAGGATGGAGGATGCGCAGATGTCGATGTCTGATGTCCGATGCGTCCAGCTTACGAGATGTCCGAATTACGGGATTTCCGACTTACGGGATGTCCGAATTCCTGGATTTCTGACTTACGGGATGTTCGAATTATGAGATTTCCGATTTACGGGATGTCTGGATTACGAGATGTCTGACTCACGGGATGCCCAAATTACAGGATGTCCGAATTACGGGATGTCTGGATTACGGGATTCCGGATTACGAGATTTCTGAATTACGAGATGTCCGAATTACGGGAGTTCTGGATTACGGGATGTCCGAATTACGGGATTTCCGAATTACAAGATGTCATGATTGATGAGTTCATCGGATTGCTTCGTGAGAAGAGTTCGGGATCGATGAAGGCTTGCGGCTGACGATGCAGATCGACCAGAACTGTCGAGAGAATGGTGGTTTGGTGGTTTGGTGGCTTGTTGAGCATGCGTGTACAAA
The DNA here is from genome assembly GCA_963920655.1 of Geranium rotundifolium. NCBI lineage: Eukaryota > Viridiplantae > Streptophyta > Magnoliopsida > Geraniales > Geraniaceae > Geranium > Geranium rotundifolium. The sequence goes on along the minus strand of OY987317.1, from coordinate 22,576,244 downwards.
GAAGATGGTGGGTTCAATTGGTGTATACAAATTAATTGAGAGATTGGTGAGAGAGATTGGGATTGATTGAGAGTTTGGTGAGAGACCTGATCGAGAGATTGACTATGATTTGTCACGTTATTGCCGAGTTGATTGTGTGCGGAAGCGGCAGGTTAGAGATTGAGATTGAATGATTGAATTGCCTCGCCCACCCGTCAGAACCACAAATTATTGACGAGTGGGAAAAGCTAGAAATTCATTGAGATCTAACCAAGGATCGTTGATTCCTCTGCTACCATGTTGATACTAAAGAGTATTATTGAATTGATGTGCGCTGTGAAGTACAAGAGACCTCTATTTATAGAGGGATAAGGAAACTCTTATACATATGAGATTAGAAACTCTAATACTAATGTGAGAAAAGGAAACATAAATATAGGAAACCTAATATAATTTAACACGAGGAGCAGAAAAAGAGGGAGATGGAGAAGGTCTTCTCATCGATGAGCTGCACTGTTTTTTGTTTAATTTAATTTCAACTTGGTTGATTCTTGAAGAAACTGTAGACGTTTCTAATGTTGAATGGTGGGGTTTTGTGTTTTAGTTTAATTCAATGATTTTGTAAATGCAGATTATGATTTGAAGAATGAGAAGATAAAATATCAAGTTAACTTAAGTCACTTAAATGGGTATATAAACTAAGATTGAATTGCAATCATTGACCAGATTGGCTATGGCTCCCGACTATCTCTCACTTCCTTTCCTTTTCTTCTCATCCATCATCAATCACACTCACTCTTCTGAATTCACTCTTTAGCTTCACGATATTAATTTTCTATGGATTGCATACTCATATAGAGGCTACCTTAGCTTTGACGGAAGGAGAGAGGAGAAAGAAGAGAGGGAGAGGTGAGAGTGAGGAAGAAGGAGAAGAGAAAAGGAGGCCAATGACACATGTTTTGAAAATTAGAATGTTAGGAAAAAGTATTTTAGTCATTTGACATGTCAAAAATGTTAAAAACAAATGGAATTTGACGGAAAATGCAAAGTAAAAAGTTTGCACATCTTAGGCGTAGTCAGCTGGAAAAAAAAGTTATAGGAGTACCCACATGAAAACAACAATATCTAGATGTAGCCATCTAGAATTATCCCAAATTTCTAATTCAATTTTTGGTTTGGTTTGACTGTGAAATTGTCACCGAGCATTTCCCCCATTTTCAATTTCATTCTCTTTTCCACTATTTTCCTAGGACACAAAAATCATGAACATCTAAGCAAATATGATGCTTCAATCTTCGCTTCTTTATTTTTCTTTCTTTTACTGACTATGCTAAGGCTTGCAACTAGGTCATTTTCGGCCTCTCTCTACGGCTCTTATCAATGAGACTTTTTTCCTGTTTTTCCAGTGTGATCTTCAAGATTTCTCGATCATCAGTTGATCATGGTGAATCAGGGAAGGAAATCGAACATATTTCAAGGGTTGCGCGAAGAAGACCTCTAGATTCAACCAACTTAACGTGATCCGGGGAAATATCATGCTCTTGTTCAGGAGCACATGGTGAATTGATAAGCCCATGACGTGAGAGGGAGGATTCCAACTGACGTGAACCACTCTGCAACTGAGAGAACAATGACGACCAAGACGAAACAGCAAAATCCTAGATGCGATTGCAACAGGTACGTCTGAACTCGTCCCAACCCGACTTCTACTAAATCCGATGAAAACTTACATTTGGAAATCTGATTCAAAACAAAAAAGAAAAACTAAATGGCTTTTAGAAGGGTGTTTTTTCAAGAATAATTAAGGTATTTTAGTCATTATAGAACACATTAAGACCAAAATACTTAAAATTGGACGAAAAAGAGTAACATGTAATAAATTAAAAATGCATGAGCTTAAAAAATATTTCTTTTTGTAATAGATATAGTTAATCGTAAGACACAACATATTACGTGCATTTATGTGTAATTATTCCAAAAGTAATTCGGGTAAAGTTTAAGCTTAACCTTGTGAATAATTTTATGTTAGTCACGAATAGGGCTATTCGATTCCACGTATTTATCTTCATAGTCACTTCTTATCATTTCAAAAGACTTACCAAGTTTTTTTTTCATATTTAATTTTTTACATAACGTAGAATTTTGTAGCCTCGTATTTTCTTTTAAGCAAGTATACATAAGAATATTTTGTACTATCATCAATGAAAGATAAACACTTTTATTTGAAGCAAATTTTAAATTACAAGCACGGGTTCAATTTGTCTTTCTATATTTTTGAAAGGTGTTTGTTTTGCATCTACACAAGTTTCACACTTGTGACTATTGTCAATGTTAAAGGAACGTATATGTATTAAGAAATGTCCTAGAAATAAGATTCTTCTTTACGTTGGAAACATGTTACACATTGGTGAGTTTGATCTTTTTTCTAAAAAGATTATTTCTGTCCCATTGATGTATTAGTTAGCAGAATTGCTCAGGTATAATTTTTTCATATGTTCAAGCATATTCCAGACTAGAAAATGCATTTGTATTGGAACAAACATGTTGTTTTGTTCCAAAGTCTAGCCATCATTTTTTTGTGACCAAACTTGTCAAAATGGAAACAATTTCATGTAAACTTGGGTTATGTATTCATCTTGAACACTCTAGCCTACAATTTTTTCCCAACCTTTTTTTGAAGCTTTCATTATACTACACAAGGTTACTTAACATCATCAAACCACTTTGTGGATACTCTATTTTCTTCTTTAATATAAAGATAAACAATAGATCTTCAAACATTTGTGTTCTTCAAATCTTTTCATGCAAGTGAACAAATTTCAATTATAGAGAAAACTTAGAAAAGTCACGTTGCATGCATGTATTTCATGTATGATCAATTGTAGCTTTGGCACTTGACTCACCTCGATTTTTGAGTCTTACATTTTAAGTTCTAAGAATTGGCCCACATTATATTTTTTGTTGCACACGTTCTTAATTTATATTTGTAAGATAGAGAATTGCTACATATTAAGTTCTTAACCTATGTATTGAAAGCTATATGCTTTTGAGTATCATTTTTATTCTCATTCACATTTGATGATTTGATGTTTACTCGATTAACAATCATACTACACCAAACGTTGTCAGGTGTACAAATATATTTTGTTGCCATTTTTTGGAGTTTAAACCATTTAACATGATTCACTGGAGCTGACATCGGTGCAATCGTAATTGACACTAGTGTTACAGAATTACTTGAGACTGAACTTGTAGGTACATTTATGCCCGCAACCATTTTGCCCAAAAGGAACAACTATCTACATGATATTAATCGTATTGGGGTTCGATAAAGAGTCTCATAATTTCTAATCACAATGTTTAGTCTCCATTTTTCTACAAAAGAGAATAATTTATCAAAACATCGAAATAGTGGAAATTGGAAAAACTTATAAATTTTGTAACATGTATATACAGTGTCAATCTCTTCAACTATATACAGTGTCAATCTCTTTAACCATATAAATTCCTAAACTAATGCAAGTTAAAGATGATAATGAAATGATTGGTAACATCAACCATAATCTCTTAACCCATGCAACTGAAATAATGAAACGTGCATTACATGACATTTGTATACAATCTACATTTTTTCCAGATTAATATAAGTTTTTTTATACGGATATTTTTAATCATTAAAGAGGGGACAGTTGTCAATGACTTTCATCAATCAACACTTTGATCAATAACTTCAGTGAAATAGTAATGTTATATTAAGATTACATACAATTTAAGCTATATTGATTTTTAGCAATGTTATATTAAGATTGCGTACAATTTAAGCTATATTTATTTTTGGGTACTTGTAGATGGTTACTTTTAACTATCAAGTTACAAACACATGTCTACCTAATAATTTTTTCTTACACATAATTGTTCAAATAAATTTATTACGTACATGGAGATACAAAAATGGACGAAAAATTGAGTTACATTCAAACATGTATGTTTCTCTCATTTTCCTTTCCCAAACTGCCCTTACTCACATTGTTCATCCTCAAACTACCTTTACTCACCTCACTCACGTTATATGAAATGATGACTCCAAATAATGACATTACTCACTTTATTTTATTTAACTTCAAAATCCTAGAAATTACTCAAGGTTAATTTTCTTGTAAATTATTTGTATATACCTTGAAAAAAAACAACATATTATGGAAATAATATATTTTTATGCATCTTAAAATGTTTAAAATATATGAACAATTACAATATATTTATTAAAGGTTTAAAAGACATACCTATATAATATTATGGACACGCTAATTATCGAAGTTTCAAATTCCGACAAAAAAGATTGAAAACTCGATTTTCCGTCCATTTTTGTATTTTGATGTATGTAAACAATTTATTTGGGTAAGTATGTGTAAGAAAAAAAACATTAGGTAGCCATGTGTTTGTAACTGATAGTTAAAGGTAACAATTTGTAATTACTCCTTAATTTTTTATTCAACACAATTTTCAATGTAAGTGGTGAAACTTTATTAGGTACTATCAGGTTATTGAACCTATTAAGGCCAGAGTTCGATACCCAGCCGTGTTGCAGGGTGAGGATGGGTCATTGGGTAGGTAGGGTGTTATTGTAATTTCAAAAATAAAATCAGGTAATTAACAAAGTGAATCTTTCTAGTGTGAACAATACTTTCTGTAAAAATAAAACACTCTCTCGTCTTCTTCCTCTACGTCGCCAGAGGAACTGCAATTTTATGGCAAGCTCTCTCCAGCGACATCCTCTATCTACTTCAGTCGTTTTGGTGAAGGAGAGTTCAAACCCACCTTCAATCGGAGCCCGGGAGGTGGAGGAATCGAACGGATCAGAACAGATACGTCACAACTTGCACTCCAGTGGAAGACCCGAACGGATCTAACAAGGTTGGCGTCTTTGGCTCCGACGAAGTGTAGGAAGTGTTCTTCAGCTCGTTTCACATATATGGTTTTCTCATATATGTTCTAGGCTTCGACTGCCTCCTCTTCTCAGGCGAGCAAGACGGTGGTGTAGAAGGTGGAGAAGCAGTTTGTGGTCACTAACTTTTGGGCATCGGGACTTTGTTGCCATCGCCAGAGTAGTTTATGAGATTTCCAGTTGAGGAGCCAAACCAGAGTCTCCTCCGTCTTTTTTTTTGTGCTCTGGTAGGCTTGTCACGTGCTGGTTTTCTTCCAGGGAGGCGTCACTATTTCAGAGCAGGTGGAGCTTGGTCGGATGTTTGGGTGGCGTAGCGGTGGAGGAGTCAGGAGAGAATTTTTGTGCGTGTAGAGGTAGAGAAGAAGGTTCCACCTTTTTTGCGAGCCTTGTTTCAGGCGTCGCTGTGGTGGTCGGAATCTCTCTTGGTGCCTCGGTCGTTGCCCGCCGTTGTCGGAGCTTTCCGCTGGCACTGTTCTCTCATGGTCCGATCCTTGTTGTGTTCGGACCGGTTTGATTTTCGTGACTTTTGATTTGGACCGGTCCAATTGTGATCTTTCCAATTTGACCGATTCCCTGATTTGAACCGAGTTTTTTTTTTGTATCCAAATTGAACCGGTTCTTTTTAGTTATTAGGGTTTGTTTGCTTCGATTGTATAAGGGTTTTTTCTATCCTATCGGGCGTTGTATTTGTATCGTTTTCCATATTAATAAAATTTCTTTTCGATCAGAATTTTTTTATAAAAATTTAGGTAATTAGTCACTACGTTAATTATAATTGGTTATTGTTCTTATATGATCGACCACCCACTAGTTTTAGCCGTGTTTACTAAAGATGCTAGAGATAACTGTAGTTTGGTACATTCTTTTGCACCCAGACCTGTCCTAAACATATATTTTATTTGTAAGGGTTTCGTCTAATTAAAATAAATTAGTTAGGACATTAACTAAAATACTTAACTAGGGTCATTTTAAAGGTCATGTAGGAATCTCCATCCTTCAGCCTAGCGCCCTATTGATGTAAACCGTACCCGTTGTATATGTATCCCCGTCACAGATTGCAATTACGAAGTCGTCACAAATCAAATTACAACCGTAAGACACATCGTGTAGATCCGACCCCCAAATGCTACGTTCCACCTAGGACGATTGCTCGCCTCTCTTCCTAGATTTGATCTAAACTCAAGCCTACCTGGGAGAGCTAGCATTAAGATCACATACAAGGTCTTAATTCATTTCACAAACCCATAATTCAATCTTTAATCCATTTAATCAATTAAAATTATATCCCCGTTCATTCCTTTCCTCAGCCTAGATATTTAGCTGTTCATGTTATGAAGAATACAATTCAACAAATCCATCCCATTCATCGTCATTTTCAACAAGGCATTTAACATCTCCAATCTCATAACAAAAATACCTCAATTCAATTCCCAAACTCAATCCCAATACAAGCATAAACAAACCCAATACAATATGAAATTAAAAGCCTTAAAAACCACTAACAACCTCACAAATCGCGTCTCAAATCTTCTTCTTCGTTGCTTCCAAATCGCCTCCAAGTGATCACCCACGATCCTCCTCTTCTCCCTACCTCTAATCCTCTCTACTGATATGATTTTTTTATAAAATGGGTGATATTTTCGTAGGTAGAGGGTGTGGGTATAAATAGGTGGGCAAAATCCATTCAAAAATAAAAAAACCCTAGATTTTAGTAGCTATTTTGACCAGCTAGCCGGGTGGGACCCGACAGGTTGGCTTTTTTTTCTTGCACTTCCATCGGGTTGCCGGGTTAAGGAAGGAGTTGCCGGGTGCCATCCGTCAGGGCAACCCGGTAGGCTGCTCTAAAGGTCCCCGGGTGAGCTCCCGGGGTCTCTCTCCGCGCTCCTCTTCGTTTGGCCACAGGTTGCTAGGTTCGGGTGGGATCCGGCAGGTTGACCCAACAACCTTGCTCCTTTTTCTCAACTTTGCAATATTAGCTCGTAGCTCCTTTTCGCCCATTTTCAACCTGTTTTCATCAAAAATATTCATCGGATCCTTTGTGAGATAAAGTAGCATTTTATTCACCTAAAACTAATAATTCGGGGCCAAATGGGGATAAAAATGAGGAGATTTGACCAGGTTGGATACATAATATCCGACCACCTCAACCACCCCACACTTATCCTTTTCTCATCTCGAGAAAAAGAACAAAAATAAAAGTAAAATCTTCGAATTTTTAAATACATTATTTTCCCGAATTAAACCTAGAGGTAACTCGTAGGAGGATTTCGGGTCCTCCTAAGGTCTTATCAGAATGGAATGCCCACGAATCCTTATTCAAAGCAAATAGACTCGATTCTAAAAATAAAAACACTTAAACTATGCAACAAGACAAAAATTGAAAATATATTCACAAGAAAGTATCTACACAACAGCATAAAACTCTTATGAGACTCATGCAATTTTCTCAAGATTGGATAATCAAAATCAATAACAACAACAATTTCATCCCATGTGTCTAGTCATCTAGCCAACCAATCATTGAAAAATTGTGCAAATCATGTAGGTACTCAAAATCCTAGTTTCTATTATGCAAGCAATCAACCACCCTAGATATCGAAAACTACCAGCACAACAAATCTAAGGAAAAAGCAAGATAGAATATATAGGAATATAAATAAAAGAAAATAACTGTACAATAACATAAAGTAAAAATGAGAATCAATTGTGGTGTGTGCTTGAGCTCGACAAAGCCCAAAACTCAAAAACTCGATTGTGGTGTGTACCTCAGGTACACACCACACATAGGACATACAATAAGACCTAAGTACACGAAAAAGAAAAATACACAATTGTGGTGTGTACCCCGGGTACACACCACACTTAGGACTCTTCAAGATCAAAATCCTTGAAAATCTCCCATATTTCCGTTGCTTGAGGTTGCTCAATAATTTATTTGGATTCCTTGGTCATTCTCGGCTCAATTCTCGTTACAGTGAATATGGACGTGCCAACAATCCCCTTTAGCTCTTCCTCAGTTAGAGCCTCAAAGTCAATGATCCCGGTGGTCCTAATGACCTCCTTAGCCATATTTTCGTCTTCGTAAATTCGTGGCTCATTCAAAACTTTACCACTCTCCATTGGGACCAGACTGAATTCTTCATGGTGGAGTTGCAGTTGGCGTAAGTAACGTCTTATCTCTTCCATGTCCGCTTCATGCTTCCTAGTCCAGTCCTTTTGTTCCTGCAAATATTGCAACATCACCTCTTCTAGTGCTGACCTTCCCTCTTGAGGAGGGTGATCTTGTGGAACGTTCTCATAGTGGTGGTAGTCTTGGAAGTCTCGGGGTGGTAGTGGAGAGTCATATCGGGAATAGTTGTAATCTTCATCCTACTAAGAGTAATAACCCGACTCTCCTCCATAACCATTATAGAACCCATATGAAGTGGATGTCTCTTTTGGAGTCCACTCGTAGTCCTGTTGGCTCGTCCTATACTGATGTCATTCGAACTCTGTCCAATCTCACTCCATTTTGGTTTGCTCTTCTCCGAAGCCTTCTCAAACCTAGCTAAAATTCAAGAAATCTGGCAACACTAGAGGAAAAGAGTGAGAGCACAAGTTCAAGAGCCCACGCAAGCAAGATATTATACCAAAAATAATATACAAAACTAGAAAAGGAAAATATATATATAAAAAAAACAATAATAATAAAAATAAAAAGGGAATTTTTTCTTATATTATATGCAATATACACAATACTTAAAGCACGACTTGAACACCTTCCTGAAGGAATTTCACGGGTTCCAAAACAATAATTTCATGCAGCGGATACGAAATTAACCATGGAATTCGAATTATTTGTCAAGAGTAAAATTAACAATTAAGTCAAGGTTACATAACTGACTAATAATTAAAAGATTAGCCGTTAGTCCTTCTACGAGAAGTGCTTCCTTCAGGTAATCAATCCCAGGAAGTTTGAGCTGTCCCTTCCCGATGACCCTGGCCTTGACACCATCGCCAAATGTGACATGTCCAACAAAACATGGTTTGAGATTGATTAGCAATCTTCTGTCACCTATCATATGTCTTAAACATCCACTGTCAAAATACCAAACTTTACTAGATGATGCAGTTAGAGTGGTATAAGCAATGTTAGCTTTGTACGATACATCTTTTACCTTCCAAACCTGCTTAAGAGCTTTCTTGTGTTGAGAGAGTTTTTCTTGACTAGATGTCTCTTTGTACAGGTAGAAACAGAAAGAGCGAATGTGACCCTTTTGTCCACAGTGGTGACATGTCCAATGGTTTTGTTGGCGAGGAATCAACTGGGGTAGAACAACCCTTTGTGTTTGTCTAGGAGTTGTCATAGCACGAGAATGATGTTAAAAATGTTTGACTCCTTGAGGTTGTTGGTAACACAGTTGAACAAGTCTCTGCCTATATTGTTGAGTAGCATGTTGCAGCCTATAACGTCGAGGAACATGTTGCGTCTGATGATGTCTTTGAGCTTGTGGACATCAGATGACAAAGACATTTGAATTGACAGAGGTCGTTTGTCCTGCTGAGGAACAAAGACAGTTTTAGATGAGGAGACTTCTGAGGAATAGCCTACTCCATGCATGTTTTTGGCTGGTTTCCCCATGGAGAGTAGAGTGACTAGCATATCAGTGCTGGGATTCATCATTTTTACATTCTTTGTCATTTCATCAATCTCTCATTTGAGTCGACTTACTTCCTTCTTCAAGTTAACTATGGTTTCAAGCAACCTAGTCTTGTCTTCTGAGAGTGCCAGAATCATGTCTCTTTGTTTCTCTAGAACTTTGGATTCCTCGATATATTGGGTGAACAGCTTGTCATAGGCACTGTTCATCACTTTATCTGGTAAGAGTATCGATTCATCTATAGCAAAATCTTGGTTAGAAAATATGCAGTAAAAGCTACAAAGTTGCTTATCTGTTCTTCGTCGTTGTCTTCTTCTTCTCCGTCAGACATGGAGGCTTTGTAATCCTTCTTCTGTTTCTTCAGAAAGTTCGGGCATTCTTTTTGGATATGGCCGTAGCCTTTACATTCATGGCATTGGATACCTTTGCCTTTTTATGTTCAATCATATCTCCTCGCTTCTTTGATAGCGGCATTCTTCTGAAACTTGTTTGGCATATTGTCTCTAGGGTTCTGATAAACATGTTTCCCAGCTCTGTTCGAGAATCTTTTCATTATCATGTTATAATTTTTTACCATCAAAGCAAAAGTTTGATCAGTATCATCTTTAGATTCAGAGTCTATCTGATTTTGAGAGGGACACGTTGAGCTTGTCAGGGCGAGTCCCTTGAGTTTTTTGTCTAGAGCAGGAAGCAAGAGTCCAAAAATCATTAATGAACCCATTAGTTCATCAAATCGAAGAGTTTTCAGATCGTGCATTTCTTCTATGGCAATTGAATTTATCTTAAATCTGGGACTAAGAGATCGTAGAGTCTTACGAACCATGTCTTCATCAGTCATGGGTTTTTCCAGAGAATACGATTCATTTGCCAAGTCTCTGATCCGAGCATTGAAGTCACTGATTGTCTCATCATCTTTCATGGACAATGTCTCAAAGTGTGTTGTGAGATATTGAAGTATTTGCTCGCGAACTTTGGTCGTTCCTTCATATGCTGTGGCCAAAATTTCCCAAACATCTTTTGCTACCACACATGTGTTGACCAACCTGAACACATTCTGATCAAATGTATTAAAAATGGCATTCAATGTACATGAATTACCTAGGGCAGCCACGTCTTCTATATCAGTCCACTCACTCTCTGCATTGATGTGAGAGACGTTTTGATCATCGGTAGTGGTTGGAGCCACCCATCCATTTATCACAGATTTCCAAGCCTTGTGATCCAGTGTCTTGAGAAATGCAGTCATACGAGCCTTCCAATACCCATAATTTGATCCATCTAACACAGGAGGTCTGTTGACGGAACCTCCTTCTCTGGATCCACATATGGCTTAATACCAGAATTTGTCAAACATGAACACACCTAGTAAATTAAGATGCCCCCCTCTAATACCAATTGAAATTCTGGTTAGATGCAAGATGTCTATTACAATATCGAGACTAACTGTGAGACATCTTGCTGGTGCAAAGTCAACAATAAAAATAACGAACAGAAAGTAAACGACACAGGAGTTGGTTACCCAGCTTGGTGCAACATCACCTACGTCTAGGGGCACTCTGCCAGTGAACAAGTTCCACTATATGTAATCAATCACACATATAAAGCTTTACGATAATCACACAAATCTAAGCCCTATGGTATTATTACTATTGTGAACTTAACCAGGGTCTCCCCCTGTCTCCGAGCCTCCGACTCGAGTCCACTCTTAGAACTGATCGCACAGTTCTATCTCCTCCTTTGTCATCGTCTTCAAAGGTTTGCACAAAACTTCACTGGCGCGGGTTCGTTCAAAACATCCAAACAAATATTTCTGCGATTTTTTGTTTGGAACACACAAGCTATATTCTTAACTACAACATACACCTCCTTAACACGCTCGTCCAACACACTTAGGAACTCTGTATATTGTCGACTAAGAAATAACTACTCAGCAATCCCTTCTACTGAATGGAACGATCATCTATTTGTAGAAGATCGACGAGAATCTAATTAGGGTTTCCTAAAAGATCTTGTACGCCCCTTGCCGATTACGTCATTTCCAAGTTTCCTTTTGCTGCTGCACAGTTGATACGGAAAGAATTCTTTTTATATTCGAAGATTTTCTAATTAAGGAGACTCCAGAAAGTCTTCTGGTGAGATGTTAGATCGTGATGTCCGAGACTTCTGGACAGACATCTTCTGATTTGAGCATCAGCGTCTTAGGTCGCGATATATGGATGGACATCTTTTCATCATATAAAATAGTCAACATCCGTAGGAACCACAGATTACATATTTGAGATGTAGTTGCCAGTTCCCTCTTCGAACTGAAGCCTTCCAATGTGTTGATTTTAAAATGAATTGATTGTTGCTAGTCAGAGATGGAGATGGAGAGAAAAGGATAGTTTTGGTATTAAATGATTTTATTGATTCACTAGAGCTCCGGTGACGGAATGATGTCATACTTCTGTTAAAAATGTAAGGTATAGATAATTATACATGTGTATATATATATATTCGCAAAATATAATTTTTGAGTGAGATAACAAGATACAGATGATTTATATAGAACCCCACAACGCAAGAATCTAAAGAGAAAAGGCCCAAAAGAAGGTTGTAGGATTATTATGCGCCCTTGGCAGACGGCAACACATGAGGTCATAAATGGGTTGGCCAAAGAGTACGGCTTCACCCTCACGGACTTAGATGATCATCTGCATGCTGCTTCTTGACCTTACCTCACAAATCTAACCCTGTAATCATAATCAAGTAATTGTTTTCGCTTTTGTTGTATCCTATAATTGTACTATATATGAATTGCCGACTGCCAAGCTGGAAGTAGGAACTCTGGCTTTGAATGTGGACATGGTCTCTTTTCACTTAGTTCACATAAATAATTGAGTATTTAGAAAGTTGGTACGATAAATCGTATAGTCCCATATGACAGGTCAAAAGTAACTAACTAAAGCCACCTTCCAGTTTTGAATTCAAAGCTTGGGAAAGAATCTACCTTTAACAACTAGCTAATGCGAATTAATTTTGCTTTGCACATGAATTTATTGATTGGGAATTAACTTGTTATTGAAGCTTTATATCATGAGAAGAAAAAGAATAGTGTCTGTTTATGAAGTGATGTCACGAATAAAAGCATCAATAATAATGAGTGCATATTGTGGTATTACGCAATGGGAAAGAAGTAGAACGAGAAGACAGTGAGTACATGTGGTTGGGTCAATCAGTGGCCTAAGAACATGAGGTTGGTGCACATGCCGTGTTCCATTGCAAACAGAACACACGACTTTGCATTGCCTGTTGGGAGAAAAACGAATCTAATAGAATAATTAGACGTAGCGGAATTATCATATTTCTCTCCATCTACTCGAGAACCTTGCTAATCGACCCAGAAAGTAGCGGAAAATTTGGCACGAATTTCAGTCTATTTCTCTTATGAATTGTCATATTTCCTTCTCTTTATTGTCTTCTATTTATAGGCAAGCAGTTAGGTTTTCCTTCTTCATGTAGGATACTAACCACATGTGCTTTGGGCCTCCACTTATTTAACAAAAGCCCAACAAATCTCTCCCCTTATTCAACTAAGTGGAGGGCATCGCCATCCCGACGATCTTAAGACAAACATCAAGCTTCTTCCTTGGTAAGACCTTAGTGAACATATCAGAACCATTATCATATGTGTGGATTTTCTCAATCTCAAACAACTTGTCTTCAAGTGCATCTCTAAGCCAATGGTATCTCACATCAATATGTTTCGACTTTGTATGAAACGTAGAATTCTTACTCAAGTGAATCGTGATTTGGTTATCACAATAAACCACATAGTGCCGCTGCTTGAAACCGAGCCCCCTTATGAATCTCTTCATCCACAACAACTCTTTACATGTTTCAGTTGTTGCGATATATTCAGCTTCTGTAGAAGAAAGTGCAACACACTTTTGTTTTGTAGCCTTGACTGCCAAGAAACGGCTCCACCTGCAAATGTCATTAAATAACCTGAGGTGGATTTTCTGATATCTACATCTCCTGCCATATTTGAATCAGAGTAGCTAACTAGCACTGGTTCTCCACTTCCAAAAGTAAGTCTGTAATTAGAGGTACCTCAGAGATATCTCATAATCCATTTGATTGCATCACAATGTTCTTTACCCTAATTTGACAGAAAACGGCTCACACCACTAACTGCATGAGCTATGTCAGGCCTTGTACACACCATTGCGTACATCAAACTACTTACTGCTGAGGAATACGAAACTCTTTGAATGTCGTCCATCTCCTTCTCTGTAGAAGGGCTCTGTCGTGTGCTTAGCTTAAAGTGAGTAGCAAGAGGAGAGCTCACCACTTTATCTTTGTTCATATTGAACCTTTGCCACACCTTTTCAATATATCGCTCTTGTGACATACGCAACTTCTTTGCAACTCTATCGCGAGTAATTCAGATGCCAAGAATTGTCTTCGCAGGACCCAAGTCCTCAACTCTAACTGTTTCTTTAATCTCTCAACTGTAAAGACATTCTTGCCAACAACCAGCATATCATCAACATATAGCAATAGTATGATAAAATCATCTTCAGAGAATTTCTGCACTAAAACACAGTGGTAAGATTTTGTCTTCTGGTAGCCTTGCTCACCCATAACTGACTCAAACTTCTTGTACCACTGCATTGGTGCTTGCTTCAACCCATATAAGCTTTTCTGAAGCTTGCACACATAGTCCTCTTTTCCCTTTACTTTCAAACCCTCTGTCTGCTCCATATAAATCTCCTTATCTAAGTCATCATAGAGAAATGCAGTCTTCACATCCATCTGCTCAACCTCCAAATCAAGACTAGCTGCTAAACCAAGAACCACCCGAATAGATGACATCTTAACAACAGGAGAAAATATTTCATCAAAGTCAATACTTTTCCTCTGGATGAAACCCTTGACAACCAATCTAGCTTTGTATCGTGGACGTGAAGTATTTTCTTTTTGCTTCACTCTGTAAACCCACTTGTTCATCAAAGCTCTTTTTCCTTTCGGCAATGAAATGATTTCATCTCATCTTGCATGGTTTCAACCCACTCCTTCTTGTTCTCATCTTCAAGGGCTTCACTATATCTTTCGAGCTCTACCCCGTCAGTTACTAGCACATACTCATTAGCTGAGTACCTTGAAGAAGGTTGTCGATCTCTGGAAGATCTCCTGAGTGGAACAACTGGTGGAACATCTGGTACTGAAAATTGCTCATGGACTTCATTATCCATCTCTACCTCTATAGGAGAATCAACATCACATGCACCCTACTGGTCATCATGAACTTCATCTTCAACTTGACTTGGCACAACTGTAGGAGAAACTATATCAAAGTCAATCAAGTCAGTTATAAATTGTGGAGCACTTTCTTCAAATTTTGCAATATCTTTGATGTCATGATTCTCCATAAATACCACATCGCGGCTTCTAATAAGTTTTGTCTGCACCGGATCATAGAATCTATACCCAAACTCATCCTCGCCATAACCGATGAATATGCACGGTCTAGTCTTCATATCAAGCTTAAATCTTTCATCCTTTGGAACATGCACAAATGTCTTGCATCCAAATACTTTCAAGTGATTATAGGAGACTTCTTTACCTGTCCAAACTCAAACATCAGAGTATACTAAATCAAGCATCTATGGCTTTCTCGAGGGAGGGGATGATTTGAAAGATACTCTAGTTTGCTTGCCGGCCAAGCAATGCTCACACTTCTCTAACGGTTCACCTTTCATTCCCGGTAGGAGATTCTTCTTTCCCAAAACCATCATTCCCTTCTCGCTCATGTGACTAAGTCTCTTGTGCCACAATTCAGTTGTACTCTCTTTCTCGACTGCATTAATAATGCCACCACAAACTCTAGCTTGTGTCATGTACAACGAAGCACACTTTTCACCTCTAGCCACGACCATGACACCCTTAGTAAGCTTCCATGAACCACCACCAAAGGTATGATGAAAACCTTCATCATCTAGCTTGCCTACTGATATCAAATTCAAACGAATGTCAAGAATATGCTTAATATTTTTCAGAATAAGAATTGTACCGTTTTTCTTCTCCAATCGCACATCTCCTATGCGAATAGCTTTTGACAAGCCTCGATTTCCCATCTTAACAATGCCATAATCACCAGATGTATAAGATGAAAAGAGATCCTTTCGACTTGTAGCATGAATGGAGGCACCGCTGTCTACTACCCTACTGGTTTCATCAGAATCCAAGTTAATATCTTCATCATCACACAAGAGAAAAAACTCTTCAGTAATAGTAGCAACATCATCGTCATGACTTGTCTTCTTTTTTATCTATTTGTCATGTTGGTTGTGTCTCTTTAGCTTTCGGCAATACTTCTTAATATGCCCCTTCAGACCACAGTGATAACACTTTGTATTGGTATACTTGTTCTTACTCATACTTCTATCTCTACCCTTTGGACCTCTGCTCTTGCTCACTGCTCTTTGTTCTGTCACTAAGACTTCTGAGTGCGAAGAGGAACCTTGTGACTTTCTCCTCATCTCTTCATTCAGAGCACTCCCCTTAGCCAAATCCATGGTGATAACACCATTTGGAGCTGAGCTAGATAAGGACGTCCTGATCGTCTCCCACGAGTCCGGTAATGTAGCTAGAAGCCACAAACCCTGCACCTCATCCTCGAACTTCATACCCATTCCTACAAGATGATTAATAATTCCTTGAAAAACATTAAGATGATCTGTCAACGAAGCCCCATCATGAAACTTTAAACTCATCATCTCCTTTATAAAGAACAACTTATTATTACCAGTCTTTCGAGCATATAACTACTCAAGCTTGCTCCATAAAATGCGTGCAGGTGTCTCTCCACTGACATGATTCAAAACATTATCATCCACCCACTGTCCAATATAGCCACATACTTGACGATCCAATAAATTCCATTCACCATCAGATTTGTTTTCAAGCTAGGCCTCACTGAAAACCGACAGATAATAATCCTTCACATAAAGAATATCTTCCATCTTCCCTTTCAGTACATGATAATTTGAACCATTCAGACTAACCATTCTACTTGTATTAGCTTCCATAATTTGACATAGGATACCGATTAAATAATCTTCCCTCTAATACCAATTTGTTGGGAGAAAAATAAACCTAAAAGAGTAATTAGATGCAGCGGAATTAAATAATTCTCCCCTCCTGTACAAATCTCGTAGGAAACTATCAAGCGGATCAAATCAAGCAAGCTAATAAAATATAGCAAACAAGAACACACAATAGCCACGCACAATTTTAGCGTGGAAAACCTCCTCAAGGCGAGAGAGGAAAAACCACGGGACCCTCGAGCCCGATTAATCTCCACTATCAATATATTGGGTACAACGTGTTCTCTCTAAATACAATTAGAGGATCAAAATATCTCAAGATTAACCAATCTTGTCTCAACCCACAATTACAAGAAAGAGTAGAGAAACTTCACAAAATCGATGGCGCGCGACTAGAAAATTTTATCAAAACACTGGACCTCTAAACGCAAATTCCAACGGTCAGAACGTAATGTCACGTCTCCCGAACACCCTGTCCAAAAATCAGCACGATCAAATGGTGGTTTGACCTCCGATCGGAATCGAGAACCTTGCTGGTCGGCCTGGAAAGTAGCAGAAAATTCTGCACGAATCTCACTATATTTCTCTTGAATTGTCTTATTTCCTTCTCTCTATTGCCTCATATTTGTAGGCAAGAAATTAGAGTTTTCTTCTCCATGTTGGATACTAACCACATTGGCTTTGGGCCTCCACTTATTTAATAAAGGCACAACATTGCCCACCTATAAAAAGGCCTCTTTCAGGTCGAAACACTTAGATTCAAATACTATGTGAAGCAGTGGCGGCTCTTTCATATAAATTTTATTGGATATGCCCCTTAAATTATAATATGTATAGAAGAAATGTACAACTTAACAATAAAAATTATTTGGCTTACTGGTAAGTATGTATTATTTTATTCATGAGTTCATAGGTTCAAACTTTAGAATTCAAACATTTTAATAGTTGTGTATTTTTTTAATGATCTTGGTGCCTAAAGTTACTTTAATAGTTGTGGGTTTTTAAAATGAAGTATATTTTATTCGCTCTTTACTTTTTTGTTCATAATTATAATTATTTTTAGTAATTATTGCATTAGTTAAATTGTTTTTTTTTCATTTTTCATTAAAATTTTCATTTTTTATTATATTTTATTAGTTAAATTATTTGTTAGTTATTGAATTTTTTAAATTTTCTAAGAAAATTTATACAAAGATTAAGTTTAAGGGTGGTCGTTTGATAAACGAATTAAACTCGAGCTCAAACTATTAGAGTTTGTAAAGCTCACAAACCGACTCACTTTGTACTTATATATACATGAAATTTAAATTCAAAATCGACTAAAAAATGAATAATCAAGCTCGAATTAATTTTTTATATGCATTTAATAATTATTTTTAAATTATTATGTTAATAATTTATTAAAATTCAATATAAAATTTTGCCCCCCCTTGAAAATTTTCTTGGATCCGCCACTGATGTGAAGGTACTAAAAAACTAAAGTTATGAATAGTATTCCAATGATAATTATTAAGTGATAGCATGCAATGCGGTTTTTTAGAGACAAGTGTCACGGTATGGAAGAGATTATCGAAGATCCGAGGTTTGTTCGACGTTTGGGTGAAACTTATTGACCAATCGATCCTACACTAGCCTTTCGACATGAAAAGAGTATATAGAGTAAGCGAAGAATCTGCACGGTGGAGTATCTAGATCACGCAAGCAAGCAAGCAATGAAGAAAGAGAATGAGACAATTGTCTAAGGACCAGAGTCTAGGGGGGGGGGGGGGGGTGATCGACCCTCTATGCCGAGGAATCGAACAGTCCTTTTTATCTACCGGGAAAATCCTCCGGCGACCATATTGGCTGGTTTGAACTAGTTTCGAGACTTCTTGCTCTCAAAAGTTAAGAATTGCAATGCCCTACACCTCTATTTATATTACTTTACAAAGGAGTTCCCTAAATAAAACTCTATCTAAAATAAGGTAAAAGATCTAGGAAACTCATCTTGGTCGTTAAGCAGGCGAATCCATCCATTGATTTTGATTCAGTGTGTCTAGCTGAATAGGGCAGGTGTCCTTGTTGTAGAGGGTGATGAAGTGGTATTTCTTCACAATGAAGCAAGGTGGCGCGCGCGCCATCACTTATGGGGGACACCGGTTTGCTACATGGTGGGCCGACGTTGTAGGGTCGGCCCTGAGTGTTGTCTTGGTCGCACCTCCTTTTTGGTGCGATCTTGGTTTTTCGGCCCTGCATTGTATGTCAGGCCCGTCGTCGTCGTCCTCGATTTGTCGGACTTTGGACACCGTGATGTTTCGGTTAGGTTGAAGTGAGAGGCGCGCCAACGTTTTCAGGTCGGGACGCTACATGGTTTGCTGGGTGTCGGATGAGATCACAATGATAGAGGTGGCAAGGTTGTGGGCCTTGTTCGTTGAGGCTATGACAGACTCGTGATGGAGGCGGTCTCGACCTGAGGTGGGGGAGAGGAGACAACGAGCTTTGGCAAAGCTCGTTGGTCATATGCTTGAGAATTTTGTGACAAATCTCTAAGGTGTGACACAAGATTAGAATATTTCATTCTTAAATTCTTCACCACCTATATGGTTCGTTCTTGGGTTTCAATTATATTCACTACCATATATTTAATTTTACTCAACACATTTAATTTACCGTCGCCGACTATGATTTACCTAACCGACGACACATTGGTGTCATTGGGAAGGTGAATCCTAGATAGCAACTTCATAGTTCTCGTCGGGCGGGTGCTGATATAACCGACGACACATAGAGATGAACATCATATATGGGATAACATCGGTCATCGATGTTGTGGTAAATGGCCAACGAGTGTCACCTAACTGGTGAGAAGATCATTGTTCGTTAGCTAGGTAAACATCAACGTTCATTTCTGTTGAAAAGTAACAATCATATCACCTAGCTGGCGAGACATGGAAAATGTTTCGTCGGCAATGATCATTGGCCATCAATAGTATAAAATTGGCCGTCCAGGTAATATCACGTGTTCGACAAAACAATGGTCAATTCGCGTCGGCTATGATGTTTTTGAAATTTTATAAAATAAATCCCCATGGGTTTATTCCTCATTTTCACTTTGTGGATGATATATTAAAGCTAGTGATAGAGGGGCTCAACACTATTTCCCGTCATTACAAAGTTGAAAATTATTAAGTTTTTATTATTATATACTACTATTTTCATTAGATAATTATATATATGTTTGTGTCTAAAATCGTAGCAAGTAGTTTTCTTTTATAATCATCTATTTTGTGTATAACATGGTGAATTTTCTTATGTAATATGTATGGTTTATTTTATTTTATGTGCATACCTAAGTGTAGTGTATATATAAGATACACTATTTTTTTTTTGTTCATTTGCGTGTTAGTTGAACCCTGATTGTTATTATTGGTATGTGATTAGGTCAGAATTTCATTATTCTCTTGAGTCAAATCTCCTCACTTTGAACTTCATTTTTTCTGAATTTATAGTTTTTAGTGTATAATATGCTACTTTTACTTCACGAGTGCTTCAAGATATTTTCATGTGAAAACATGCTAAAATGAGACGAAACAAAGCTAAAGCACAAAATTGGAGAAAAAGGAAGAGACTCTTGTACTTGCCCGGTTGCACACAGAAGGTTTGCGCTAACCTGGCAACCCGTGGACGAGAAGAAGAACTAAAGGAACTCACAGGGGAAGCTCACCCGGGCAACCTTGGAGATGGTTGCCGGGTTGACCTACCGAGTCCAACCTGGTAGACTGCTAACCAGGTAGCCTGTGCCCAGCTCCGCGAGAGAAGAAGTATATCCAGGGAACCTGTTGGGTAATTAATCCCCACACACATATTTTTGGAGAAAAAGAAGATGAGAAGTCACCATTTTTCGCAAGGGGAAGAGCTTGGGATCGTTGAACAAGAACCAGACGAGCCTGTAGAGATCACGTTGAGGTTTGAGTAGAGTTTTGGATTAATTTTAGTTTCAAATTCTTAGTGATATTTGGATGATTGAATTGACATTGGTTATGAGAATTGTGGATTCGGTTTATATGATCTGGAGTTTATACTTCGATTTATGCATGATTGTGATGAGTTTTGATTTGGAAATGATGAACAAGATTGTTTCCTAGGTCAAGGTAAGGGGTGAACAAGGATTTTAATTTGATGAATCAATATTCTTGGTAGTTAATTAGCAGGTTAGGGAATGGATTAAGGCTCTAAACATGATCTTAATCTAGTTCTCCTCGGTAGGCTTGAACATAGATTAAATTTAGGAAGAGATGCGATATCAATCGACCTACGTTGACCGTAGTATTGAAGGACCAGACTTACATTATATAGAGACAATGGGTACAGTTTGCATCTATATGGTACAAACTTTAAAGATAGAGATTCTTATGCAGCCTTTAAGATGGGTTAATTAGGATAATTTTAGTTAATGGTCGGACTAATTTTAATCCGGCTAATACAAACTTTTGTCTGGCTTGTACAACTCTAGGAGGTATTAGGGTAGGTTTGGAACGTCTCAATTCTTAATTTTTCTTGTAAAGCTTCCACGTAGTTAATAATCAATTTATAATAAATTTATTAATTACATCAATCCATTGGATTGCCGATCTCCTGATCGCCTTAAGTCTTAAGGTTATTATAACTTTAATCTTCATGTTCATGGCGTGTTCCTATTAATTTGTGACGACTTCGATAATTGCATTCTTGTTTGGATTGTGTTTCAAAACAACCCACAATTTCTAAAACCGACCAGCCCGTATAGTGGTCCTAAGTCTCAGTGTTCGAAACAAACTAGACAACTCTCAACATGGGACGAAATACTCCCGATATTACTTTGAACGACCGGTGTACGGATCCTTCCGGTGATCGATAAACTCTGGAACGAAATACTCTCAATATTACCTTTTTGTCACCATTGCCAGGAAGATTTTTCTAGCGGTCCGAGGAGTACGGATCTTTCCGCTAATTTGGCTATTTTAATTGTTTTTGAAAGTTTTTAAGGGAAAAAGAAAAAGCTTAGTAGAAAAAAATATTTTTCTGTCCTCGTCCCATGACGATCCAGGACTACGGAGTACCCATCCGGATGCCCGATATAGATGTGCACTCCTACGCCATCAAGAGTACGATTGTGACGATGGAAGACCCAAATGAGCATGCCAACTCCTTTTTAGATAAATGTGATTTGTCTCAACAATATGGAGTGAGTACGAATGATGTATGCTTAAGGCTATTTCATTTTTCACGTAAGGGAAAAACGCTTGTCTGGCTCAATTCTCTACCACCTAACTTTAACTCCATCACCACTTGGGAGGAGCTCGCTACAAATTTTTCCATAAGTTCTATCCCCCTACTAAAACTCTTCAAGTGTGTAATTTAATACATTAATTTGTAAACGATGACCTGAAGACAATCGTGGAAGCTTGGGAGGAATTGCTTAAGATTATGAGAAATTGTCCACATCATGAACTCGAGATATGGCGAATTTTACAACTATTTTATTCTGGTTTGCGCATGTCGAAGAAAGTGATGTTGGATGCGCCAACGGGAGGTTATTTCATGAACAAGATCCCATACGATTTGATCAACACGAGGGAAATTTACTCGGGTCAGTGGCATTTAGAAAGAGTCAAGTCGAGAAGGAAGGTCTATGTAGCTGATACTACAGTTTTATCGAAGTTGACGACCCAAATAGATGTTGAGATTTTTTGCCCTAGCACAATGTATTTTCAATCTACTCATGTAATAAGATTATTAGTTGAAACAAAATCGGCATTCATATTACTAAGTGTTGTAGTAATATCTTAAGTATGATTTGATTTGTATCATTGATGTGTCAAAATATAATAGTGGATCTACATACCAGATAAAATCTTACTAAAGCTGTCCCCGATCAAAATAGCTTCATAAGAAGCGATCGGTATGCAACTAACTCTAAAGGATCACGCTCTACTGATCATGGCCAGACGTGGTAATATAGGATGACCCGATCATGAGAATGTTACATAGACACGGTCATGAACATACTCATATGTCGGCACGTGATATCACGTCCTCAGACGGAAGGATCATTGAGGTCACTATGTAATGAGTGACGAGTTTGACTCAGTCTAATGTCTCATGTAAGAGGGTTACAATAACGACTGTGTTTGGCTCGATCACGAGCCACATTAGTTGACTCAATAGATCGCTGAAGGATTTATCCCTCATACAGACGTATGAGCAGATATCTGTTTAGGCCACTTGATTGGTACAAGTGAAATACAATAGCATGGCCATGCAGTCGATACAGAGTATCAGTTACAATTCAGTTAACTTAGATCAAGAAACAGGACAATTGAACGAGGATGACTTGTCTATGCCTTATGATTGTCAAGATATAGAGAGGATAAAAGGATAGTTTCATGTACGGCAAGGTTAAGTCGAAATCTCGATAATCACAAGCTTTGGGTAATCATGATGTCTTGCTAGTTCGGTGTCTGCGAGTCGGAGATCTGAGAGTCGGAGACAACAGTTCGGTGTCAACGACGGCTGTCGGTTCTGTTAGTCTTAGGATGCCCACAGGGCTTATTTTAGTTTTGAACGATGTTTTATGCATATCTACTTTTAGTAGGAATATTATTTCAGTGTCCAGTTTGGACAAACTTGGTTTTGTATTTACCATAAATAATGGTTTATTTACTTTATCAAGAAATAATATTGTTTATGGCACTACATCTATGGTTGGTGGTTTGTACATTTTAAATGTTGATAACTCTAACTACAGTTCAAACTATAACGTAAATAAGGGGTTAAAGTCGGATGACTTAAACCACACAGTGATGTGGCACTGTCGTCTAGGTCATATTGGCGAGAAACGCATCTCGACACTTCACAAGTGTGGGCTATTAAGTTCGTTTGAATTCACACCAATCGAGATATGCGAATCTTGCATTATGGGAAAGATGACAAAGGCGCCTTTTGCCGGCTTAGGTGAAAGGGCAAGTGACCTCCTGGGCCTAATACATTCAGACGTATGTGGGCCCATGAGCACACAAGCCTAGAGAGGTTTCAGGTACTTCATAAGGGTAGGTATGGGTATGGGTATGTTTATTTAATGAGACATAAGTCGGAATCCTTTGATAAATTTAAAAAATTTCAAAAATGAAGTACAGAAGCGGCTTGGTAAAAGCATAAAGGCAATTTGTTCTGATCGAGGTGGCGAGTACTTAGATCAAGATTTTCTCAGTCACCTAAGGGATAACGGTATTCTCTCGGAACTAACTCCGCCAGGAACCCCTCAGCTGAATGGTGTTTCCGAACGAAGGAACAGAACGTTGCTTGACATGGTTCGTTCCATGATGAGTCATGCCGACCTTCTAGTATCTTTCTGGGGCCATGCCCTAGAAACGGCCGCATGCATTTTGAATCGGGCACCTACAAAGGCAGTGGAGACCACTCCATTTGAGGTTTGGCAAGGGAAAGCTCCCAAGTTGTCTTTCCTCAAGATCTAGGGGTGTGACGTTTACGTCAAGCGGATGCTTGGTGATAAAATCGAACCTGTTAGAGTTATGCCCCAGTCCAATATAAAAGTGATCTACATATGTGATGTTTTATCATCTTTCCGAATAAATAAATCGGCATATATTACTAATGTGTTATAGTAATATATCGAATGTAATTTGATCTGTGTCATTACGTGTGTAACCACTAATAGTATAACTGTAGATCAGAAAGAATTACATTTGATGAGTTCCTGATCAGCTAAACTTCTTCTGAAGCGATCAGTATGAGACTAACTCCTTGTGATCATGCTCTACTGATCATGGCAAATTGCGTGCCGGAGTTATATCATAGATACCATCAGGTCGATGATATCGGACAACCCGATTGTGAGTATGCTGCATAGATCCAGTCATGAGATACTCACATATCGTAGCTTGTCATTATATCCTAAGACCAAGGAGTCTTTGTGTACACTATGTAACAAATACCTAAGTTTGACCTAGTCTAACGTTATCTGTAAAAGGGTAACAATAACGGCTTTGATTGGCTTTGATATTTATTGCATTAGTGAACTCGAAAGGCGTCTGAGGGATTTATCACTCATACCTCGGTATGAGAAAGATATCCGTTTAGGCCACTTGATGAGTATGACTGAAGGAATAGCACGGCCGTGCAGGTGATACCTTAGTATCAGTTTTCAGTCATCTCAAATATCAAGAAACAGTGATTGATAAATTAGGATGACCATTCTATGCCTATTGATCAATCTGGATATCGGTTTGATAAAAAGGATATTAACATGTACAATAACAGGTTAAGTCGAATAATCGATAATCACGAACGTTGGGTAATCATTATGTATTGCTAGAGGCCACTTATGATGGAAAGGGTAAAATAGTAATTTTACTAGTCTGCCAATTGTACGTGAGCTTAGAGGGACACACGCATTAAGCACGATACATGACAAATAATTATGGAGGGAAATTGAAAACGATTCGGTAGTTTTCTAGCCTAAGGTTTTAACCAGAAGGTTGAAGAAATCAATTCGAGAAAATTAAACCGTTTTGTCTAAACCGAAATTAGAACTCAATTTAATGGTTTTAATTTGGGTTTTAGTTAAACGGGCTTAAAGCCCATTTAGGGATTTAAGTGATGAATGGAGAGAAATTGCAAATAGGAGTTTAAGAGAGTTAGATATGCAATTATTAATTTGAAATTCAATTTTTAATTTCAAGTTAAAATTGCAAAATATCTTCCTCATTTTGCTAACCATTTTTGGCAACCACTCTCCCTCATTCTCTCCCTCACTTGACCGATCCTCTCTTCCTCCACTTTCCTCCATTGTTGATTTTTCAACCTTCTCAAGAACATTCATAGCAAAAGTGTGAGAGAAAACCTTCTTCGGTTGTGGTGCTTCTATGGACCTAATAGAGAAACACTAAGCTTGTGTTTTCATCGGTTAATAGAGGTATTTTTCAGATTCAAAAGGTTGATAGCATGTTGAATTTACATTAAGATCAAAGCTTCAATCGATCACCATGGTTACGTAACTTCCGCTGCATGAAATTTATCGTTTGGAACCCATGGTGATCTCTTTTAGTGGTATCAGAGCATGGTTGTTATGTACTTTTTCAACATGTTTAATTATGATATTTTTTTTGAGTTTATATGTTCATCACCTGAACATGCATGTGAATTGAAATTTTTTTCAGATTTGATTGATTTTGGAAAATTCGAAAATATTTTTTTCTTGGTGTTTCGGGTTAGCCATGGCCGAGCCATGGCTGACCAGGGTCGAGACCCTTGGTGGACCATGGAATGCCCTAGGGCAGACAATGGTCAGCACTAAGGGCGACCATGGCAGCCCTTGCGGGCGACCACGGTCTGCCCATGCGGGCGAGCATGGCAGCCCTCGCGGGCCACCATGGTTGCCTCGCAGGCGACTAGGGTCAGCCCTAGGGGCGACCATGGCTGCCCTCGCGGGCTACCATGGTCGTTCCTGTGGTCGACCACGGTTATCCCCGCGGGCGACCTCGGCAGCCCTCACGGGCCACCGTGGTTGCCTCCGCGGGCGACCTCGGTTGAGCCGGTTCGGCTCGACCATATTCAAGCTGAACCGGCTGGTTCGCTAGACTAATTTGAAACCCTAAAAAATTTAATTTTCAGATTTGGTTCGGTTTCAATAAACCAGCGAGAACCTGTTCAAAATTCAATTAGTTAGTTAAACAGTCCGATTTCGATTAACCGGAATTTTTCCACACTTAAGAAAGATAAAATTTGGAAAATTTTTTTGTTTGATAAGCATGTTGAATGTTCACATGATCTTTGATAACATGGTGTTTTCCACATGATGCTAGCTAAGCCCTCTAGACTTGCATTTTAATTTCGGTTTAGCAACCTGCGTGTTGCTTAATTTTTGGGTTGTAGTAAATACGAAATGCGTGTCGTTATTTATTTAAATTTATAATCAAGAAGACCGACACAAGAAGCAAGTCAAGAAGAAGACTCGGATTGGAGGAGGCTCGAAGCCAGTGGGAGTTCACGAGAATGGAGCAAGTTTGGATCTTGAAGACCATGTCTTTAGGATTAGTTTTGCTAGTTTCTTAGGAACTTAAGATGGGCTTAGCTATGCGTATATTTACCGTTACATTTATATGTTTCAATGTATGAATGTTTGATAATTTAAATATACAAGTTCATGTATGATTTGCTATCACCCACATGCAAAGATTAAAATCGGAATTTAATCAGACTCGCATGTAACCTGCTAAGGGATCATCTTTTCATGAATTTGCAATTGATGATTCCAGATTAAGATTGTATCGATATGCAATCAGACTTTTATAATTCACTTAAACGCAAATAATTACAAGTCAAGCGTGATACCATCCAAGTTTGGGCACTCAAAAGGGCTTTGACCCTATGGATGTCGGTACGCCTCCGCGTAACATTCATAGAGAAAAGGTCTGGATGAGATGGGTAGTTCTGTGTGGGTGCATGCTCCTCAGCGTAGTAGCCACATTAGTTGTATCCATGGTTCAAGCTTGGTAGACTTGTCTACGATTGTCAGCTAGGGCTGACCTAGGGTATCAGTATAGGGTATGCCGTGTACTTTTAGTACAGACCCTAGCCAGGAATTACATGGTTTTGTAAATGGATGTATTCCTACCTTGATGCTCTCAATTGGAGCAGTGAGCCTCCATTCACTTCAATTGAGGGTATGATAGGATCCAGGTTCAGATTCTAATGTTAGAATCCGACAAGTGTTTTATAACTAAATCTCCAACTTGAATTTTAATTAATTTTACCATGTAGAATTAAAAGGCAAACACAACACAAAGGATTAATAGAGCACTGAGAGTCCAGATTGAGGACGGACTCATGAGCGTGAATTACTAAGATTGGAATAGAAACTTAAAGCTTGTACTCAAGCATGAACGCAAGTAGTATATCCTTACCAAGGAACCTCCTGTTGAGCCACAGCTGAACGCCGCTAGGGCACTCAGGATACTTATCAAAGTTCCATAGTAACCAAATCAACGTATCATGCATTATGGTGGGCAGTAGGATGCCAGAGTTGCAGAAGCAGTTCAGGAACGTTTCAGATGACCCTCATACCTGTAAGGCAGGGGTCAAGGAAATGTTTAAGGAGAAAGCTCGTGTCAAAAGATATGATACTTTCATAGAACTTAACTCCTGCAAACTTAAGGCTGGAGCCCTGTTAGTCACCATGTCACGAAGATTTAATGTCTTTAGGAACATCTAACCAGACTCGGTTTTGATGATCAGGATTAAATGGCTGCGGATTTTATGTTGCTGTCACTTCCAGATACATATAGTGATAATATAGTAAATTACAATATGCATGACATGGACAAGTCCTTAACAGAGCTTCATGGGATGCTTGTGACCGCTGAAAACAACCTCAAGGGCAAGACCAAGGAGGTCCTTATGGTCAACAAGAAGGTCAGCTTTAAGAAAGCTGATCAGGGTAAGGGTAAGGCTCTTGAGGACCTTGCAGGACAGATCAGACACCCCAAGCGTCTAAAGGTTCAAGCAGCTCCCAAAGCTGCTGTGAAGACTAAGGACAAAATTGAGAAGGTCTGCTATCACTGCAATGAGCCAGGACACGGGAATAAGGGATTGTAAGTAATACAAGGATCATGTGAAGAAGAGTGGGTATCCACGTCTTCAGGATCATATATTTACGTTGGTAAGCTTAATCGCTATAACGTAAATAAGAAAGGGCTTAAATCTGATGATTTAAACCAAGTTATAATAGGGATTGACATTTAAGGCACATAGGCGAGAAACGCATTTCAACACTTCACAAGTGTGGATTTTAAGTTCGTTTGAGTTCACTCAAACTGAAAGATGCAAGTCTTACCTAATAAGCGAGAAACGCATTTCAACACTTCACAAGTGTGGACTTTTAAGTCCGTTTGAATTCACTCAAATTGAAAGATGCAAGTCTCGCCTAATGGGCAAAATGACAAAGGCACTTTTCACAGGTTTATGTGGAAGGCGAGTGACTTGTTAAGTCTAATACATTCCGACGTATGTGGACCTATGAGTACTCAGGCCAAAAGAGAGTTCAACTTAAACTTGACTCTGGAAACGGCCGCGTTCATTTTGAATCGGGCTCCGATGAAGACAACGATAGTACACCTTGTGACAGTCATTCTGTCTCCCATTATTGTGGATGCGTGCGCCTCCGCGTAGTATTCATTGGGATGCGAGCTGAATAAGGTAATAAGTTCTATTTGGATGCGTGCGCCTCCGCGTAGTAGCCAAATAAGAGATGGACCAGAGTCACAGAAGGTACACCACATGACACTCATTACGTCTCCCGTTACTGTGGACGCTTGCGCCTCCGTGTAGTATTCATTGGGATTGGAGCGGGATGAGATGGTCAGTTCTATTTGGATGCGTGCGCCTTCGCGTAGTAGCCAAATAAGAAATGGACCACACTCATATATGGTGTAGGAAACATCCTAGTATGTTTTTCCTAAAAGATTTTGGTAGCAAAGATGCAGGCATCCAAATCAGACAATTGCGTCTTCGTAAGGTATCCTTAAAAAACTAAGAGATACAACTTCTATATACCCAGCGAGTACAAAGTCTTTGTTGCTCGATGAGGGGTATTTTTGGAGAAATATTTTATTTCCAAAATAGCTAGTGGGAGTCCCGTGCATCTCGAAGAAATTCGAGAGGATACGGAACATCTTGAAGCAATTCAGGAGCCTGCTATGCAAGATGTAGAAGTACTGGAGCCTCAGATGGTCGTAGATGAAGAATCAGTCCGTACAGAAATTCCAGATGGTCCAAGGAGGTTTGAAAAATCTCGTCATGTTCGAGACAGTTATGGCTTCACAGCCACTGAGGGAAATGACTTGATGATTGTGGATTAGGATGATCCAGAAACCTTCAGACAAGCTTTGACCAGTCTAGACTCCGAAAAATGGCAAAACGCCATGTATGAGGAAATGAAATCCATGTAAGACAACCAAGTCCGGTGCTTGGTTGATCAAACCCCTGGGATAAAACCCATCGATTCTGAGTGGGTCTATAGCATCAAGACCGACATGGATGGAAATCCTCAGACCAATGAGGCTAGGATGGTTGTAAAAGGTTATCGTCAGATTCAATGCATGTATTATGATGACACCTTTTCACCAACAGCAATGGTCAGATTGATATGGATTATTATTAGGCATAACTATGGCAGATGGATGTCAAAACCCCTTCCTTAGCAGGAACTTACTAGAAGGCGTGTATATCACACGATCTGTGGGTTTTGTAGATCCAAAGAATCCCGGAAAGATATGTAAGCTACAAAGATCCATTTATGGACTGAAGCAAGCTTCAGGGAGTTGGAACCTTCATTTTGATAAAGCTGTAAGGGAACTCGGTTTCATCAAAAACAAAAGTTAGCCTTGCGTACATAAGAAAGCGAGTGGGAGTAATATTGTAATCTTGGTATTTCTTCATCGGGAATGACATCCCGACCTTGCCACCAAAGCTTGGTTAGGGAAGTACTTATCGATGAAGGACTTAGGTGATGCCACATATATTGTAGGCATCAGGATCTCAACAGATGATTCCAAAAGGATTTTGGGCCTAAGTCAGAACATATTGCAAAGTCAGAACATGTACATAGGTAAAGTGTTGAGAAGACTCTCAATGCTTGATTCTAAGAAAGGATACATACCCATGCGCCATGGCATTAAGCTCAGCAAGCTACAGAGTCCTAGAACTCCTGATAAGCTAAGAATGATGAGTAAGATCCCTTATACTTCGGCTGTGGGATCCATCATGTATGCTAGGATGTGCACGAGACTAGAAGTCTCGTTTGCACTAAGTTATAGCAGCAGATTCCAATCTAACCCAAGCCAATTACACTAGATTGCTGTCAAAGGTCATACTCAAATATTTGAGGAGGACCAAGGATGCATTCCTAGTGTATGGGGATATAGATAGAGAACTAGCAGTCAAAGGACAAATCGATGCTAGTTTTCAGACATATCCAGATGACTTCAAAATTATGTCAGGATATATTTTGTGTTGAGTTATGGCGCTTTCAGCTGGATAAGCTTTAAGCAAGCCAAAATTGCCAACTCTACAACGGAGGTTGAGTATATAGCTGCAACAAAAGCAGCTAAAGAGGTCGTATGGATTAGAAGCTTTCTAATCGGATTAGATGCAATGCCGCGAGCGTCTGATCCGATAAGCTTGTTGTGGGACAACACAGGTGCCGTAGCTATTACTCAAGAGCCCAGATTCCACAACAGATCCAAACATATACTCAGCAGGCTTCACCTCGTGAGAGTTATCAAATATAGAGGTGATGTGGAGATTAATCACTATTCGACTGATGATAATATGGCCGATCGGCATATATTACTAATGTGTTGTAGTAATATATCGAATGTAATTTGATCTATGTCATTACGTGTGTAACCACTCTCCCTCACTTGACTGATCCTCTCTTCCTCCATTTTCCTCCATTGTTGATTTTTCAAGCTTCTCAAGAACATTCATAGCAAAAGTGTGAGAGAAAACCTTCTTCGGTTGTAGTGCTTGTGTGGACCTAATAGAGAAACCCTAAGCTTGTGTTTTCATCGATTAATAGAGGTATTTTTGAGATTCAAAAGGTTGATAGCATGTTGAATTTACATTAAGATCAAAGCTTCAATCGATCACCATAGTTACATAACTTCCGCTGCATGAAATTTATCGTTTGGAACCCATGGATATCTCTTTCAGAACCCAAGGCAGATAATTGTGTCTTTGTAGGGTACCCCAAAGGAACTATGGGGTACTACTTCTATAAACCCGAAGAGAACAAGGTTTTTGTTGCTCGAGGTGGGGTTTTCTTGGAAAGAGAATTCTTTTCCAAGAATCCTAGTGGGAGTCCTGGTCTTCTTGAAGAAATTCGAGAAAACATAGAACAGCCTACAGAGGATGTAGAAGTACCCGATGAGATAAATGATCAGAGTCCTATTCTAACAGCAACTCCTGTAGGACCAAGGAGGTCTGAAAGATCTCGTCAAAACCCAGTCTGATATGACTTCTTAGCCATAGAGGGTAATGACTTGATCGTTGTGGATTAGGATGATCCCGCAACAGTTCAACAAGCGTCGTCCAGTCCTAACTCCAAAGAATGGCGGAATGTCATGGATGAGGAAATGAAGTCCATGAAAGAAAATCAGGACTGGAACTTAGTAGATAGCACACCCAGGATAAAACCCATAGGGTACAAGTCCAAGGCAAGACTGGTTGCAAAAGGGTATCATCAAGTCCAAGGCATAGACTACGATGAGACTTTTTCAACAGTAGCCATGATTAAGTCAATTCGGATGATGTTGGCCATTGCAGCATATTTCGATTACGAGATATGGCAAATGGACGTCAAAACCGCGTTCCTTAACGGGAATTTGCTGGAGGATGTCTATATGACCCAGCCAGAAGGTTTTGTCGATCCAGATCATCCCGAAAAGGTGTGTAAGCTGTAGCGATCCATTTATGGATTGAAGCAAGCTTCCATGAGTTGGAACTTACGGTTCAATGAAGCCGTAAAAGAGTTCGGGTTTATCAGAAATCCAGATGAACCCTATATCTATAAGAAGAGCAGTGTGAGTAACATAGTGTTCCTGGTGTTGTATGTCGACGACATACTGGTCATGGGAATTGACGTCCCAACCTTGCTTGAGACTAAGGCTTGATTAGGGAAGTGTTTCTCCATGAAGGATTTAGGAGAGGCCGGTTACATTCTGGGGATCAGGATCTACAGAGATCGATCCAAGAGAATTTTAGGCCTGAGTCAGAGCACCTACATAGATAAAGTGTTGAGAAGATTCTCAATGCTTGCCTCTAAGAAAGGGAACCTCCCAGTAAGACATGGCATCAAGCTCAGCAAGAGTCAGTGTTCTAGAACACCTGATCAGCTGAAAAAGATAGAGGGAATTTCGTATGCTTCGGCACTGGGATCCATTATGTATGCCATGATCTGTACGAGGCCTGACGTATCGTTTGCCCTCAGCTGTGCCAGCAGATTTCAGTCTAACCCAGGCCAAGATCACTGGACTGCCGTCAAGTGTATCCTCAAGTATCGGAGGAGAACAAAGGACGCCTTCTTAGTGTATGGCGAGATAGAAGGAGAACTGAGCGTCACTGAATATCTTGACGCTAGTTTTTAGACAGACTCAGATGACTTCAAGTCTCAAGGAGGGTTTGTGTTCATGTTGAACAGGGGAGCTTTCAGTTGGAAAAGCTTCAAGAAAGAGACAATAGCCGACTCACAACATGACCAAGCACGTCGAGAGAAAGTATCACATCATCAGAGAGATGGTTGATAAAGGCGAAGTAAGCTACGTTTCAACGCATGATAATCTAGCTAACCCCTTAACTAAGGCACTACCGCAGCCTAAGCATGAGGAGCATGTCAGGGGAATGGGTTTAGATTGGAATACAAATTGGGTCTAGGGGAAGTGTGAGACTGTTGGGATTGTGTGCCCTAGCACAATGTATTTTCAATCTACTCATGTAATAAGATTATTAGTTGAAATAAAATCGGCATTCATATTACTAAGTGTTGTAGTAATATCTTAAGTATGATTTGATTTGTATCATTGATGTGTCAACACATAATAGTAGATCTGCAGATCAGATAAAATCTTACTTAAGTTGTCCCCGATCAGAATAGCTTCATAAGAAGCGATCGGTATGAGGCGGACTCTAAAGGATCACGCTTTACTGATCATGGCCAGAAGGGGGCCGGAGTTAGGTCATAGTATCGTCAGACGGGGTGATATAGGACGACCCGATCATGAGAATGTTATATAGATACAGTCATGAACATACTCATATGTCGGCACGTGATATCACATCCTCAGAAGGAAGGATCATTGAGCTCACTATGTAATGAGTGACGAGTTTGACTCAGTCTAACGTCTCCTGTAAGAGGATTACAATAACGACTTTGATTGGCTCGATCACGAGTCACATGAGTTGACTCATTAGATCATTGAAGGATTTATCCCTCACACATACGTATGAGCATATATTTGTTTAGGCCACTTGATGAGTACAACTGAAATACAATAGCATGGTCATGCAGTCGATACGGAGTATGAGTTACAATTCAGTTAACTTAGATCAAGAAACAGGACAATTGAACGAGGATGACTTGTCTATGCCTCGTGGTTGTCAAGATATCAAGAGGATAAAAGGATAGTTTCATGTACGGCAAGGTTAAGTCGAAATCTCGATAATCACAAGTGTTGGGTAATCACGATGTCTTGTTAGAGGCCACTCATGATGGAAAGGGTAAAATAGATAATTTTACTAGTCCGCTAATATGTCGTGAGCCTAGAGGGCCACACACTAAAGGTTGAGTAAAACGGATGGAATCATAAGAGAGATAAATTCCGGTTTTGGATTAAATCGAATTAGACCGATTTCGGTTTAGGATTAAACCGGAAATCAAGAACGGTTTAGCTGGACCAATTAACTAGAATCTAAATAAATAGATTTAATTAATTTAGCTAAACAGGGCCTAGCCAGATTAGGCTAAGCCAGAATGGGCTTCTCTACTTAATTAATTAATAAGCTTTGGGCTTTAAGCTCATTAAGTCGTTTAATTAATTATTTCCTAGAAAGAGATATAAAAGTGAAATTTTTAGATTTTAATCACCAAAATTTTTTTCCAAAAACCGTAGGCACCCTCTCTCTCTCTCTCTCTCTGGCCAGTCGGCCCCTCTCCCTCTCTCCTTCCCGTTTTGCTTGCTTTAATCTTCTAGCAAGGATCGTTGTGAGTATTTTCGGATTGCTCTTCATGTGTGGACGTTCTTTAGAGGTCACTGTATCCAATTTAATGACAAAGGGATTTCGAATCAAGGTAATTTGTGAATTTTATTCTAGTATAGATCTCATGATCAATTAATGATCATGTAAGATCCTTATTGAATATGGACTTTTGAGGTTAAATTCTTGTATGGGCATGAATTTAAATCCTTGGAATCCTCAAAAATTCCTTCAATAGAGGCCATGGCGAAATAGTTGGAGAAGTTGACCACTCAACCATCCCGGATAGCACCAGAAGAATCTAGCCATCGAGGACAAGGAGACCAATTTTAGGGTCAAGACGAGGAACAAGAGAAAGTAAATTGTATCAACAATCGTAATAGGAGACCTTTTGATTCTAACTCTAAATTTATCATCATATGTGAGGATGATGAACCCGAACTTTAGGTGGGCTTCTCAAGATCAGCCACCTCCCAGTTTCAACAATAAAGGTGAGGATAATCTCTAGCAACAGCAGAGGCAATCCAAAATTATTCAACCAAGCATGTACACCCCCCCCCCCCAACAGGATAAAAATTGAGCTTCGAAGAAATGATGCTCTAAAGTGAGGGAGTTAATAGATGCCCACAAGAAGTGAGAGGAGCTGAATGTAATGCGAGATGCGGGTTTTGAAGACTTGAAGAGGATTTTCGCAAATATGGTATCAAATAGCACCCGAGCACTGGGGACTATCCTGAGCAACAACTGTTAGAATTTATTTAATCCAAATCCTACTAAGTGGAATCGTATGTGGAATATTATGTTGCCCACATGAATATACGGTTTAATAGAATATAGATAAATATATTGGTTAAATAATTAAATAGGTAATTTTCTATCTTGGGGTTTGGTGAAGCGGATGATGGAATCACACATCTGGGGTTGCCCAACCTTATTGGTAGAAGAAGGAGGGCTGCGCTTGCTTTTGTCAAAGAGCGTATTCTGAGTCATATTAAAGGCTGGGAGGGTAGGTTATTATCAAGGGCCGGGAGAGAGGTTCTTTTGAAGGCAGTTCTGCAGGCCTTGCCTACCTATGCCATGCCAGTTTTTCTGTTCCCATTGAGTTTTGTTCGGGAGATCGAAAGGATTTTGGCCAGATTCTGGTGGAAGGGCTCAGTGTTAGGTTTGTGCCCTAGTCCAAAATAATTCTTCAATCTATATTGTAACGGGCATCATTATTCTACTTAATAAAAGGCATAATATTACTAATGTGTTGTAGTAATATATCTAATGTGATTTGATCTATGTCATAATGTGTGTAATCACTTATAGTAGAACTATAGATCAGAAAGAGTTGCATTCGATAGAGTCCCTGATCAGCTAAGCTTCTTCTGAAGCGATCAGTATGAGATTAACTTCTTGTGATCACGCTCTACTGATCATGGCAAAGATGTGCCGGAGTTATATCATAGATATCATCAGGTCGATGATATCGGACAACCCGATTGTGAGTATGCTGCATAGATCCAGTCATGAGATACTCACATATCGTAATCATTATATCCTAAGACCAAGGAGTCTTTGTGTACACTATGTAACAAATACCTAAGTTTGACCTAGTCTAACGTTATCTGTAAAAGGGTAACTATAACGGCTTCGATTGGCTTTGGCATTTATTGCACTAGTGAACTCGAAAGGCGTCTGAGGGATTTATCACTCATACTTCGGTATGAGAAAGATATCCGTTTAGGCCACTTGATGAGTATGACTGAAGAAACAGCATGGTCATGCAGGTGATACCTTAGTATCAGGTTTCAGTCATCTCAGATATCAAGAAACTGTGATTGATAAATTAGGATGACCGTTCTATGCCTATTAATCAATCTGGATATCGGTTTGCTAAAAGGACAGTAACATGTACTATAACAGGTTAAGTCGAATAATCGATAATCACGAATATTGGATAATCATAATGTCTTCCTAGAGGCCACTTATCATGGAAAGGGTAAAATAGTAATTTTACCAGTCTGCCAATTATTCGTGAGCCTAGAGGGTCACACGCATTAAGCACGATACATGACAATAATTATGGATGAGAATTGAGAACAATTCGGTAGTTTTCTGGCCTAAGGTTTTAACCAGACGGTTGAAGAAATCAATTCGAGGAAATTGAGCTGTTTTGACTAAACCGAAATTAGAACTCAAGTTAATGGGTTTAATTTGGGTTTTAGTTAAACGGGCTTAAAGACCATTTAGGGATTTAAGATAAGAGAGGGATCAAATGAAAATAAGAAAGAATAAAGGGATAGATAATGCAATTTTTATTTTGAAATTCAATTTAATTTCAAATTAAAAATCACATAATATCTATTTCATTTTATCCTTGAATTTTTCAGCAACCACCCCTCCTTTCTCTCTCCCTCATTGCCGAAATCTCTCCCTCTCTCTACCTCCATTATTGCTCTTGTTTTCTCTCTAATTTTCTAGCAAAAGATTGAGTGTAAAACCATTTTCGGTTGTGTGCTTGTGTGGACTTGATAGAGAGAACACTACACTTGTGTTCTTGTCGATTACAAGAGGTAAATATCAGATCTTTAATTATGTTTATAACATGTTCAAATGGCATTAACATCAAGCTTTTTACAATCACCACGGTTACATAAAGTCCGCTGCATGATATTCATTGTTTGGAACCCGTGGTGATCTCTTTCACTCAGCTGGAGGGGGAGGTATTATCTTGAAAGCTTGGCATAGTTTGGCGGTCAATATGCATATGGGGGGGGGGGGGGGTGTCGGGGTTTGAGACCTGCATGATTTTAATTTAGCGTTGTTGGCAAAACAAGGGTGGAGGTTGTTGCAGGATGAGTCTTTCTTGCTTTTCAAGGTGTATAAAGCTAAGTATTTTCCCTCCGGGTCTTTTATGGCTGCAGCTGTCGGGCATAATCCAAGTTCTATTTAGAGGAGTTTTATGGCAGTTAGGGAGGAGGTGTTGGTCAGCGGGTGCATAAGGGTGGTAGGGGAGAGAGTGTGTTGTCCATCTCAGAAGATCCGTGGTTGGTGGGGCAGATCGCGCAAGTCCCGGATGAGTATGGGCAGAGTCTGAGATTGGTCAAGGATCTATTGTTGGGCGATGAGAGGAGGTGGAATTCAGGATTAATTAGTCGCCTGTTTCCTCCGGAGTTTGTGTCTCACATAGTTAATACACCGGTATGTGATTGTGTTCATCATGTGTTCGTTGATTGTGGGTGTTTGAGTCCAGTCTGGGGATTGGAGGAGGTGATGGACTTGCAGACTCTACCGCGAGGAACGAACTTGGAGCTTTTGTTCAGGACGGGGCTGGCGGAATGTATTAAGTGGGCGGGATTGTTCTTATGGGGAATTTTGGAGGCCAGGAACAATAAGATCTGGTCGCAGGTGGATTTTGAGGCATGCGGTGTCATCTTGAGAGTGAGGAACTTCTGGCGGGAGTGGAGGGAGGCGTAGGGATCCCCAGACCTGTCCAGTCGGGAGGTGGGGGAGGTCCGTTGGGAGAAGCCAAGGGTGGGGGAGCTGAAATTAATGTAGATGGCACATTAGGGGCGATCTCTTCAAGAGTGGGGATGGTGGTGCGGAATTCAGAAGGGGAGGTTATTGTATGAAAAGGGGTCCCTCTGGAAGGAGTTTTCTGTCCAGCATGGGTAGAGTCATTGGGAATCTTGCAGGTGGTTCAGTGGGCACGCGTCACAACCTCTTATCCTATTCTAATTGAATCTGATTGTTTGCTGGCGATTTCGGCTATTAATTGTTCGGCGGTTCTTCGATCTCCTTTCGGATTAGTGATGGAGGTGAGGAGGCTTCTAGCCTCACTTCCCAATATTTCAATAGAGTTTGTTAAGCGCTCAAGGAACAAGGCAGCTCATTCATTAGCGAGGGCCATGTTGTCTATTACTGGGTGTGTTTTTTTTTTTAGGGGGGGGGGGGGGGGGGGGGGGGGGAGGAATGTCTCGTCTTTTATTTCATCTGTTTCCTCGACTGATATTGCTTAGTAAAGTGTTGGTTTTCCTTTAAAAAAAATAGGTAATTTCCTAATTACCTTGATGGTGGGTATATATATATAAAGTAGTCTCTAGGAATTGGTCATCTCTCTATCCATTACATTAGTTCTCTCAGCCATCACAGAAAGCTAATCATGCTTAAGGGGTCAAAAGAAAGAAATCAATTTCTCTCAATCAAGTGCTTCCGCTCGTCGCTCTCATGAATCAAGGTATGGTTATTGATCTACTATTTATGCGTAAAAATCATATAGTTCTTAGATCCTATCTATTAGGTATATATGCAATATTAGGTTCATGAATTGCATAATTAACTTACAACACCGAGAGAAACCTTAGATAGGGTGCTAATGCCATCTCCGGCTTAATAAGTTACGGTAGTTTTGTTATTATATCTGCTGAACTTTCTGATGAATTTGTTGATGTGCAGGATGTAAAAATGATAACCACGAGTTATGGAAAATTAGTTGAGTCACTATCTTGGGTGATGGAAGAAGAGAAAGTCGAAGGAGTATGAGAGGAGGTTTATCAACCTCTCGAGGTTCTTAAAAATGAATTTGAGGCTACTAAAAATGAAAATGAGGAAATTGACAAAGAGAAGCAATAGATGATCCAACATGAGAAGGAGACCCCGAAAGCACCAAACATGTAAATGTTAGAGTTGAGCCCTAGTCCAGTAAAAAAGTGATCTACATTTGTAAAGTTTTATCATCTTTCAGAATAAATAAATCGGCATTATATTATTAATGTAATATATTAAATATGATTTGATCTGTATCATTATGTGTGTCATCACTAATAATAGAACTGCAGATTTTAATGAATCATATTTAATGTGTCCTTGGTCAGTTAAGCTTTATTAGAAGCGACCAGTATGAGGTTAACTCTGTATGATCACGCTCTACTGGTCATGGCAAGGGTAAGGCCAGAGTTAGGTCATACATATCATTCGGAGAATGATATTGGACGACCCGATATTGAGTATATAGCATAGATGTTGTCGTGAGCATACTCACATATCGTAGTTTGTCATTGTATCTTTAGGCCAAGGAAATCAATGTCTAAGTTTGTAGTGCCTGACGTTATATGTAAAATTTTAACTATAAGGGCTCTGATTGGCTCAGTTATGGATTACAAGAGTGAACATGAAAGACGACTAAGGGATTTATCCCTCATACTCTGGTATGGGAATGATATCTGTTTGGGTTCACTTGATGAGTATGACTGAAAGAAATTGCATGGCCATGCAGATGATACTCAATGTCAGTTTTAAGTCATCTCTTATATCAGAAAATAGTGGTTGATTAAATAAGAATGACGGTTCTATGCCTTATGATCAATCTAGATATCCAGTGATAAAAGGATAGTGACATAGATGATAAAAGATTAAATCGAATCATCCATAATCATGGACGTTGGGTAATCACAATGTCTTACTATAGACCACTTATGATGAAAAGGGCAAAATGGCATCATATTTGTAGCTCCAAGACTTTTTGTTCATCAATATGACTAGGAAATTTTCAATGGTTGTGTGACCTTGTGAGTATTTTATTGTAAATATATTTTTGATTTTGTTGTATAACTTGAGTCTTTTTATATTTTTAGGATCGAGTCTAGTTATTTTTGAGTAATGATTCGTGGGCATTCTATTCTAATAAGCCCTCAGGAGGACCCGAACTCCTCTTACGAGTTACCTCGGGGTTTAATTCAGGAAAACAATGTATTTAAATATTCGCAGATTTTACATTTTGTTTTTGTTGTGTTCTTTTTCTTGGGATGAGAAAATGATAAGTGTGGGGTGGTTGATGAGGTCGGATATTATGTATGCAACCAAGTCAAATCTCCTCATTTTTATCCTCATATTGTCTCGAATTATTAGTTTTTGGTGAATAAAAGGCTACTTTACCTCACAAATGGTCCGAGAATATTTTTGTTGAAAACAGGTCGAAAAGAAGAGAAAAGGAGCTAAAAATGCAGAGGCAAGGTTGCCGGGTCAACCTGCCGGATCTCACCCGGCAGGCTCAGGCTAACCCGGCAACCTGTGGCCGAAGGAGAGCAGAGCTGAAGAATTGCCCGGGAGCTCACCTGGGCAACCTCAAGGCAACCTGCCAAGTTGACCTGCCGGGTGGCACCCGGCAGGCCGTGGCAGGCAGAGGAAGCATGTCGGGTTAACCTGCTAACCCGGTAGGCCGTGGCTCGCATGCGAAGGCAAAAACCAACCTGTCGGGTCTTAGGCGGCAGGCTGGTCAAAACAGCTCCTAAAATTTTGCATTTTTTATTTTTGAAAAGATGTCCTCCCATCCTATAAATACCCAACCCGTCTACCTACTAAAATATCACCCAATTTTCAAAATTAGAGTTAGGTTAGAGTGGTTTAGGGTTTAGAGAGACAAGAGGCTTGTGGGTGATCACTTGGAGACGACGAAGAGAAAGATTTGAGGAGCGTTTGTGAGGTTGGTAGTAGATTGTTAGTTTTTTATTTTGAGCTCGTAATTGGGGATTGCATTATTGTATTGGGGTTGAGTTTGGACTAATCAATTGAGGTATTATGTTTATGATATTTGTGTGTTAGTTTGATTTGATGCTAAAGATGATGTTGGTTGCCATGATGAGGTTGATGGAGTTATATACGTTTTTTGTTCACATAAGTAGCTAAATTATTTTCCGAGGTTTTTATGTGGAAAGGAAAATGAATTTAATTAAATTAGGATGCATGATTTAATTTGGGAGTACATTAATTAGGATCCTAGCTACATAACACAATGCTTCACCTCTCGGGTAGGCATGGTGATTGAACGAATCTAGGTAGAGAGGCGATAGCAATCGACCTAGGTCGATTAGAGTAGTTGGGACTCGGATCTACATATTTGTTGCCAATAGGAATAATGGGTACAAGAGTAAATGCATATAGGGTGCCAACGCCGAAAGCGTGTGAATTATAAGATTTTAAGATCAATTACATGGACCTTCGACCTGAGCATGATCACCTTAGACTCAAATAAGTAATTAAACCCATGATGACCGAAGTACTGAGCATTTTGGGTAAGACCATAATTGACACACCCCGGTGACCCGTTTAAATTTCTCAAGTTATATTCATGTATTCAAGTTACATTTCATGTCATTTCCCCGGAAACATATTTGACCCTGACTTATTCCTTTAGTGATTTGTGTGTTTATTTTTTGGTTAATAATTTTAATTTATATTTTTACAAATACCAAAATCAATTTTTGATCGCTTAGACTCGACACATTAGACACTTGTAATCCAATGTTCAACAGATAAGGGTACTCGTGGGATCGATAACTCGGGGCTTTTAAACGCCATATATTACTTGACGACCGGTGCACTTGCCACGTACTCGGGAATGGGTAGATTTCGCCTTACCGAGATTTCCTCCCGTCAACTGCTATAGGAACAATTAGTCTCAGTTTGCTGATGAGGCTTGTTTTATGTTTAAACAATGTTCATTCTATACCTACATTTTGTAGGAATATTATTTCCATCTCCTT
Organism: Geranium rotundifolium; assembly: GCA_963920655.1. Lineage (NCBI taxonomy): Eukaryota > Viridiplantae > Streptophyta > Magnoliopsida > Geraniales > Geraniaceae > Geranium > Geranium rotundifolium. The sequence goes on along the minus strand of OY987317.1, from coordinate 22,534,273 downwards.
ATTAGACAAGGAGGGATATTGGTTTTCTATTGATAATTGATTATTCTGTATTCTTAAGAATAATATTTGTTATGTCAATGCTTCATTGGTTGGTAGTTTGTATATTTTAAATACTCAAAACACTAACATAAGTTCCATTTATAACATGAATAAGAAAAGGCTTAAATCCGATGATTTAAACCAAACTATTATATGACATTGTCGTTTAGGGCACATAGGGGAGAAATGCATTTCAACCCTTCACAAGTGTGGACTTTTAACTCCGTTCGAATTCACTTCAATTGAAAGATGCGAGTCTTGCCTAATGGGAAAAATGAAGAAATTACCTTTTACGGGTTTAGGTGAAAAGGCGAGTGACTTGTTAGGTCTTATACATTTCGATGTATGTGGACCTATGAGTACTCAGCCCAAAAGAGGGTTCAACTACTTCATCATATTTACTGATGATTTTAGTAGATTTGGTTATGTCTATTTAATGAGACATAAGTCTGAAGCCTTTGAAAAATTTAAAGACTTTAAGAATGAAGTACCGAACCAGCTTGGGAAAAGTATAAAGGCACTTCTGTCTGACCGGGGTGATGAATACTCGACCCAAGAGTTTCACAATCATCAAATAGATTGTGAGATAATCTTTGAAATAACTCCACCCAGAACACCACAGTTAAATGGTATGTCTGAGCGGAGGAACTGAACTTTACTTGATATGGTTCAGTCCATGATGAGTCATGCTGATCTCCCAATTTCTTTTTGGGTTATGCCCTGGAAACGGCCGCATTCATTTTGAATCGGGCTCCGACAAAGGTAGTGAAAAGTACATTATACGAGGTATGTGGGTGGGAAGGAGCCCATATTGTCTTTCCTAAAGATTTGAGGATGTGAAACTTATGTCAAGCGTTTGCATAGCGATAAGCTCGAACCCAAACTAGACAAATATGTCTTTGTAGGGTACCCCAAAGAAACAAGGGGGTACTACTTCTACAATGTCAAGTTTTTGCAAAGAGATAAGCTTGAACCCAAACTTGACGAATGTGTCTTTGTAGGGTACCACAAGGATAAAAGGGGGTACTACTTCCACAAACCCAACGGGAACAAAGTTTTTGTTGCTCGTGGTGGGGTGTTTTTGGAAAAGGAATTTATTTCCAAAACAACTAGTGGGAGTCCCGTGCATCTCGAAGTTATTTGAGAGGTTACGGAACAACCTGAAGCGATTCAAGAACCTGTTATGCAAGATGTAGAAGTGCAAGAGCTTGAGATGGTCGTAGATGAAGAACCAATCCCTACAGAAGTTCAAGATGGTCCAAGGAGGTCTGAAATATCTCGTCATGTTCATGTTAGATATGGCTTCCTAGCCACTGAAATAAATGACTTGATAGTTATGGATTATGACGATCCAGCAACCTTTCAACAAGACCGACATGGATAGAAAACCTCATACCTATAAGGCTAGATTGGTTGCAAAAGGTTATCGTCAGATTCAAGGACTAGATTATGATGAAACCTTTTCACCAGTAGCAATGGTCAAATCAATCTGAATTATTCTTAACGGGAACTTACATGAGGATGTGTATATGACAGATGGATGTCAAAACTGTCTTCCTTAACGGGAACTTACATGAGGATGTGTATATGACACAGCCTGAGGGTTTTGTTGATCCAAAGAATTCCGGAAAGATATGTAAGCTGCAAAGATCCATTTATGGGTTGAAGCAAGCTTCACGGAGTTTGAATCTTTGTTTTGATGAAGCTGCAAAAGAATTCGCCTTCATCAAGAACGAAGATGAACCTTGCGTTTACAAGAAAGCGAGTGGGAGTAATATAGTATTCCTGATGCTTTATGTCGATGCCATACTACTCATCGGGAATGATGTACCAACCTTGTTTGCCACAAAAGGTTGGTTAGGGAAGTGCTTCTCGATAAAGGATTCAGGTGCTGCAGCGTTTATTTTGGGTATCAAGATCTATAGAGATCATTCCAAAAGAATTTTAGGCCTAAGTCAAAACACTCACATAGATAAAGTATTGAGAAGATTCTCAATGCTTGAATCTAAGAAAGGATATATACCCATGCGTCATAACATTAAACTCAACAAGAAGCAGTGTCCTGGTACATCTATTGAGGTAAGTAGGATGAATAAGATCACATATGTTTCGGTTGTGGGATATATTATGTATGCATTCTTAGTGTACGGGGGGAGGTAGATGGAGAACTATTAGTTAAAGGATATGTTGATGCTAGTTTTTAGACAGATCCTGATGACTTCTCGTCTAAGATGATATGTCTTTGTGTTGAACGATAGTGCATTCAGCTGGAAGAGCTTCAAGCAAACCACGACTGCTGATTCTACAACGGAGGCTAAGTATATAGTTGTTGCGGAAGCAGCTAAGGAGGTCGTATTAATTACAAGCTTTCTAACCGAATTAGATGTAATGTCAAGAGCGTTTGATCCGGTAAGCTTGTTGTGTGACAACACGGGGGGCCATAGCGCTTGCTCAAGAGCCCATATTTCATAACAAAACCAAACATATACTCATGAAGTATCACGTCATCAGAGATGTCATAGAAAGAGGTGACGTTGAGATTAATTACATTCCGACTGATGATAATATGGCCGATCCCTTGACGAAGTCTCGACCGCAACCTAGCCATGAGGCACATGTGAAGTCTATGGGAGTAGATTGGAACTTAGTTTGCAACTAGGTGCAAGTGGGAGATTGTTAGAGTTGTGCCCTAGTCTAGTGTGAAAGTGATCTACATTTGTAAAGTTTTATCATCTTTCAGAATAAATAAATCGACATTATATTACTAATGTGTTGTAGTAATATATTAAACATGATTTGATCTGTATCATTATGTGTGTCACCACTAATAGTAGAACTGCAGATCTTAACGAATCATATTTAATGTGTCCCTGATCAAGTAAACTTCATTAGAAGCGACTGTTAGAGTTATGCACCAGTCCAATGTATAAGTGATCTAAAGAAGTAATGTTTTATCATCTTTCCGAATAAATAAATCGGCATATATTACTAATGTGTTGTAGTAATATATTGAATGTAATTTGATCTATGTCATTATGTGTGTAACCACTAGGAATCGGATATATTGAATGTATAAATCGGCATATATTACTAATCGGCATATATTACAGTGATTGATAAATTAGGATGACCATTCTATGCCTATTGATCAATCTGGATATCGGTTTGATAAAAGGATATTGACATGTACGATAACATGTTAAGTCGAATAATTGATAATCACGAATGTTGGATAATCATAATGTCTTGCTAGAGACCACTTAGGATGGAAAGGGTAAAATAGTAATTTTACCAGTCTGCCAACTATTCGTGAGCCTAGAGGGTCACACGCATTAAGCACGATACATGACAAATAATTATGGATGAAAATTGAGAACGATTCGGTAGTTTTCTGGCCTAAGGTTTTAACCAGACGGTTGAAGAAATCAATTCGAGGAAATTGAACCGTTTTGTCTAAACCGAAATTAGAACTCAAGTTAATGGGTTTAATTTGGGTTTTAGTTAAACGTGCTTATAGCCCATTTATGGATTCAAGTTATGAATGGGGAAGAAGTGCAAGTATGAGTTTAAGAAGGGTAGATATGCAATTATTAATTTGAAATTCAATTTTATTTCAAATTAAAATTCCAAAATATCTTCCATCTTTTTTCTCCAACTATTGGCAACCAGTTCCCCTCTTCTTCTCCCTCTCTTGGCCGAATCCTCTCTCCTTCTTCATCCACCATTTTTTGTCAAAGCTTCTCAAGAACATTCATAGCAAAAGTGTGAGAGAAAACCATTTCAGTTGTGGTGCTTGTGTGGACCTAATAGAGAAACACTAATACTGTGTTTTCATCGATTCATAAAGGTATTTTCATATTTGAAAAGGTTGATAGCATGTTGTATTTTCATTAAGATCTATGTATTTCTCGACCACCATGGTTACATAACTTCCGCTGCATGAAATTTATCGAATGAAACCCATGGTGATCTCTTTCAGCGACCAGTATGAGGTTAACTTTGTATGATCACGCTCTACTAATCATGGAAAGGGTAAGGTCGGAGTTAGATCATAGATATCATTCGGAGAATGATATTGGACGACCCGATAATGAGTATGTAGCATATATGTTGTCATGAGCATACTCACATAGTTTGTCATTGTATTCTTAGATCAAGGAGTCCTTGTGGTCACTATGTAATCAATATTTAAGTTTAACGGTGTCTAACGTTATTTGTAAAAGGTTAACTATAAGGGCTCTGATTGGCTCAGTTTTGGATTACATGAGTGAACACGAAAGGCGACTAAGAAATTTATCCCTCATACTCTGGTATGAGAATGATATTTGTTTGGGCCACTCGATGAATATGAATGAAAGAAATTGCATGGCCATGCGGATGAGACTCGTTATCAGTTTTCATTCATCTCAGATAACAAGAAACAGTGGTTGATTAAATAAGGATGACAGTTCTATACTTTATAATGTAGATATCTAGTGATAAAAGGATAGTGACATAGACGATAAAAGTTTCAATCGAATCATCGATAATCATGGACGTTGGGTAATCATAACGTCTTACTAGAGACCACTTATGATAGAAAGGGAAAAATAGTAATTTTGCAACGATCTGCCAACTGGTCATGAGCCTAGACGGTCACACACTTTAAGCAAGATATATTGAAAAAGGACTTTGAAAGTCACTATACAATGTGAGAGAGTTATGAAAATTAGACAATTTTCGGCCTAAGTCTTGAACCAGATGGTTGAGGAAATTGGTCTAAAGGATTTGGGTTGGTCTACATAAACCATTTAACTTTATCTTAATAGGTTTAATTAAATGGGTGCTAGAATGGTCCTTAGGCCCATTTGATTTACAATTTCATGAAATTAATAAATCAAGTGGGTAAAGGAAGAGTTATTTTTTGGTTTTCGTTGGAACTATTATCACTCCTCTCTCCCTCTATTCTTGGTCGAACCTCCCCTCTCCTCCCCTCTCCTCTCCTCTCTCTCTCTTGTTTTTGCTTCTTCTCTTTCATTTTCTAGTAAAAAGTGTTGGAGAATTGATCAAGAGATCAAGTTTGTTTGTGTGGACTACGCTAGAGAACACAAGGTGCTTTGTGTTTGATTCGGTTGAGGTATTTTTCAGATCTTTTTCATATTTTATTTACTAGAATTTTTCTTCACATAATGATCTTTTTGATGAAGTCCATGGTTAAATTCGTAATCCGCTGCATGAGTTTAATTGTTTGGAACCCATGGATTTCTTTCAATAAAAGAGTCCAATGCTCAGGTATAAGCTTAGACTCCGGCTCCTCCATTTCCTATGCCTTTGCAAAATCCAAACAATGGTTAATTCAAAAGATTTCAGGATATATTTGCAAAAATAGAGATTAATATACCCTTCCTTGATGGGATTCATGAAATGTATGACAAATTTTTGAAGGGATTAATTACTAATAAAAGGAAGCTAGAAGTTTTCTACTAATAATTGGTTAGTCGTCACGAAACATGTAAATATTATACTTTAATTAGGTTTGGGTTGCTTATTCACCGTTTTAGGACGCTAGAAATGGCAACATATAGGGTATTTAGTGGGTATGGTGATGCAGGACCATTATCTAATTAGAATTAGTTTAGGTTTCCTATTATCTTATATTTCCTAATTATAGTTAGTATTGGTTGGTTAGTTATTTGGTTTTGGGTTTCCTAATTCTAGTTAGTTTGGGAGATTAGCCATATATAAGGATTGTTTTAGATTTGCAAAAATCTTTATCATTATTATCAATTTGAGTTATTTGGATTAAATTTTGTTTTCTCCCTAAAGTTAGGATTTATCCTTTCTTCGCTTCGAAACACCCCTTTGATACCACTTTGGTTCAGTACAAAGGGGCTTCAGACCGACAGAGGGTGTCAGTGACCAGATCTGGTGGACGTCTGACTAGAGAGAGTACACGGCGAGGAAAGGATTTCATCTTCTATTAGGGGCGGCTCATGTAGACTCGGTGGACTGAGCTCCCGTATTTTGGAGTATGTCAGTTCCGCCGAATGTCAGGAGTTTGGGTTGGTTAGTGCTCCAGGGCGGCCTCCTGACCAGAGGCAGTCTTGCCTTCAGGGGGGGGGGGTCATTTTGATTGGCCACCGCCTTTTTGCACTTTGTGGGAGGAGACAAGAGACGACGGAGCATCTCATGCTTTCCTGCAGCTGGACTCCGAGGTTCTGGAGGGAGATCCACAGGTGTTGGGAGATCCCGTTCCTCACTACTCAGTCCGTTCATGACCTTTTCATGGAGTGGAGCGTCACGATTGCGAATAGAGGAGCGAGAAGGGCTTGGAGCAGACTGATCACGATGGGTTTTTAGTACATCTAGGTTACCAGGAACGGCCGGATTTTCAGAGACGGGGAGTGTTCACTTGGAGAGGCCCTTAGGTTGCTGCAAATGCACTCATACATGCTGGTGCAGAAGGATGAGGGTCGTGACATTTAGTGTAAGACGGGGGAGCGTGCTTTTCCCACTTGATGCGTAAATCCGAGGACGGTACTTCGTTATATCATCTCTTAGCCTTTTTTGGCTTTTTCTTTGGTTTGGGATCAGTTTTTCCTTCTTTTTCTTGGTTGTACTCTTTATTTTTCCCGTCATTTATAATATCTTTTATTGCTGATAAAAAAAAAGGAGCTCATAAGAGAAGCTCACCAGTATTGTTACGTGCGGAGTCACGATTTAATTTTTTTTGTTATAACTGTAATTGGATTATTGGTAATAACGAGTTTTAGTGTTGCAAGTTAATTCTAGGAATGATCGAAAGCATTTTTTCCAGAAATCATTGAAAGCACTTTTTTTTATTACTTAGTAAAAATTATTGATCTGTTTCTTTCTTATGCAGTTGACTGGAAATAAAATATGTAGTTGTGACAATCTAACTTTTGTGGGTAAGCTTATTAACTAAAGGCCTATTTATCAAACAAAATTATTTTACAACAGATTATAACAACGTTTATTTATAAAATATTTTTATCAGCGGTCGGATGTAAACTAGTCTTCATAAAAAATTTGGATACATCTTCAATTTCAAACGCAATCAAAAGACATCGAACAACAACAGTTATCTTGGGTGCAACTAGGTAAGTTACATTTTCAAATAACAATCTTATGAAAGGTAGGAATACGAAGAGAACTAACTGAAGATATTTTACAACTTACTTTAAGAGTGGTATAAGCCAATTGTTATATTTAGCGTGTCATTTATTGTGTGTGGTAAATAACAGTTGCTTTGTTGGTTTTACTTTGGGATAATTCCAGATGTCTACACCTGAATATGTCACATTATCACATGACTACACCTAGAAATTTTCGTGTCAGGGTGGATACCCAAGAATTTCATTTTTGTCACCGTTACCCATTCCGTCCATTTCCGTTAGTTTTTAAAAATTTTAACGTGTGAAATGACTAAAATACCCTTAAAAGATAAATAAATTGTTTTTAAATTGAATGAAATGACACAAATACCCCTCACTATTCATTTAATTTTCAAAACATTACCTCTCTCTCTCCCTGCATCTGAACCCATTCTCATCTAAAACCTCCATTTGAGCCTCCGCGGAAGCTTTGTCTCTGACTTTGGCTCCATCGACGGTCGACGGCGGCTGTTGAACAAAGGTCACGGCGGAGAGTGCACGTCCTTGACCCCTTGCCGCTCCCCAGATCTCGCGCCTGCGAGAAGGCGTCGCCACCGGTTGAAGGCGCCGCTGTTGGAAATCGAGTCGTCGTTGAGACCCAGCAAGGAATTGGCGGAAGCCGAATCCATATACCTCCTCCATCTCCGGTCACCTAAAAATCTCATTTCGACCCATCTACGATCAAATTGGTCTTCTTATTCAATGTTCTTTCTAATTATTATGCGAATATTGAATTCAAAACCTCTGTTTGGGTGGGAAGAAAGATCAGTTTGGCGTTCCTCTTTATTCTCCTCCCTGCCTTATACACAAAAACAATCAAAACACACCTTAACAATTTATAGGTTTTATTAGATGATTGATTCAAAGAAGCCCACCAAACTCAGAGTGAGCTTCTTTAAATGCAGACCCTTTAATCAACATACAGACACCAAAATTACACCCAGAATTGAAGTTCTTCAAATTCAATCAAGAACCCAATAAAGGAGCTTAGTTTAATGAAACTGGATCAAATACAGAAAAACCCAAAAATTAGGAGCTTCAATGATAAAGATAAGGGTAATGGGTAGTTTAGATCTAGGTCTTTGCAAATTGAAAAAAAAATAAAATAAACAAATAATAAAATGTCTGGATACAAATTAAATGTCTAGATACAAATTAAATGGAGAGAGAGAGAGAGTAATGTTTTGAAAATTAAATGAATAGTGAAGGGTATTTGTGTCATTTCATTCAATTTAAAAACAATTTATTTATGTCTAAAGGGTATTTTAGTCATTTCCCACATTAAATTTTTTAAAAACTAACAGAAATGGACGGAATATGTAACGGTGACAAAAATGAAATTCTTGGGTATCCACCCTGACACGAAAAATTCTAGGTGTAGTCATGTGATAATGTGACATATTCAGGTGTAGTCATCTGGAATTATCCCTTTTTACTTTTATTAATAATATATGTGTGCTAAAAGATAATACCATGTGGTCTGTAAAATTACTGCCCGCATGTATGTGGATAGAATGTCTAATTAATTCATTTAGAATATTAATACAATTGAAAGACGGTTCTCGTGTACATTAGAGAAAGATATTCATTTTGCGTTTCATTACTCTGTTCGTTTTAGTACTCCTTCGTTTGTTCAAATATAATTGATCCAAGGGATAATGACACTTTGATACACCTAACTATAGCGAAATGACATTTTTATACCTTAACTATTTTTCTCTCTTTTCTAGTATCCTAACAATTTTTTTGTGACAACCTACCTCTAAATTACCTAAAATACCTAAACTAACCTTGGTGTAGGAAACTATAAAGTGAATTGGTTCAATTTTTTTTATCTCTGGTTCAATTTGATTTGTACTTAAAATGCAAATACAATTATGACCGAAAATGTAAAATTAAATTTGAACCATATCAAATATGGTTTGATAGACTACTTTTATTTTGATTTCTTAAATCATGGGTATTTTGGTCATTTAGCATAGATTGTCACAAAAAAGTTTGTTAGGGTACTAAAAAAGAGACAAAAATAGTTAGGGTATAAAAGTATCATTTCGCTATAGTTAATTGTAACAAAGTGTCATTATCTCTTGATCCAATTATGAAAATTTACAATGCATCAACGAAAGAGTTGTTGACATCCTATCATATTCATATGACCTACCCCCAATATTTTCAATCTCATGTTGTTCTTAGAATTAATTTTATTGTAGCGCATATACCGAAGGGTCATCAATCATATACATGTATAATTTTTTGCTTTAACGTTTCAATATATTATGATCGGGAGGTCGGAGCTTATTTTCTTGATATTCTTGATCAAATTGGAGTTCCTATCGAATACAATAGTTTCTTTGCTTGTCGCATATCTCTTCACGGATATAATTTATTCAAGTTTTTTCATCGCGTAGAAAATATATTTGTTTGCGTTGTTGCTAATATTGACATTGACCATTATAATTACCGTTTTCCTTTTCCAAGTTATTTACGGAATGCTGCCATCATATGAAGAGACAAATTGAAAGTTCACTTATAATGATAAGGGTCAATTCACTTTCAACACAAACTTGTTCGATATGTTTGAAGGATATTTTTTCTTGTGGAACTCGCCTTCGGTATTTTCGTGAATTTCATAAAAACTACACTATCGAATAGCTGATGCAAAGTCATGTTTATCCTTTTTGTCGGTATGAAATTGCTTATGCTTCATCCAACGAGGTTAAACAATATTTATTTTTTTTGTTGATAAACTATGAAAACAAAATATTTATTTTATTTTTAGATCCAAGACAGACATGACTAGTTTGTTTCATGGAGATTTGTAGTTATTCTTCACTTTTTTTATTGAAAGAATTTTATAAAAAGATAATCAAAGTAAAAGAGGTACTTGGGAAGAAAGTGAAAATTACAAACAGAAGTCGAGGAAATAAAACCCTAAACGCGAGGAAGGACCGGTACAGTTTGGAAGAAAACCACAATTGGATCCGAGTTAGGTAGTTTAACCGGCTCAATTAAAGAAATCGAAATTAAGTTGGTTCGAATTAGAATCCATCTGATCAACCCTGGTCTGACCAAAATAGATTTGGATCGGACCACGGGAGTCAGCATTCAAGCCACGCTTACGAAGATGCCAGCCGACGCTGGCGAAGCCGGTCCTCTAATCCAAAACAAGTACGAAACAACCACCACCAGGCGTTACCGAAAAACGCCTAGCAACGCGGAAAAAGGTGATCCTCCTGCCTCCACCTCTAAACCTCACCTCTAAACCTCCTCGCCCTGGCCACAATAGCTCGAGCCCGACCCTTCAGCACACCACCGCCACACCGCCGTGAATCACGACCATGTTCAACCTATGTCGGGTGATGGTGCCTCCCCATAACGACCAACAACCATCCAGTCAACCAGAGAACATAGAGAAACAAATTCCGACGACGTCAGAATGAACCTCCGGGATAACCAACGGAGGGACACGTGGCGGGGCTTGGACCTCAAGAAGAGTTAGATGGAGTATATTACGCATGTGCTTATTGTGACTGTCTTAATTGTGTGTTCGTTTTGCTATATGCTATATTGCCTTTTTCCTATAATTATTAACTGACGCTAATAGTTTAAAGAGACTTGAACATGTAATTGATAAATGATATTATACGGCCTTGCTCCACACTAGTATAATTAAAAATAGAAATTAGCAATAGATGATATGAAGTTAAATTTCATTAAAAACAAAAACAGTAGAATCCAAAGTGAAGTGATGTAATTAATATACAGTAGTGGGAACAGAAATGGAAGAGTGAGTTCAGTTGTTGGGAGGGCAGAAGGTGATGACATACCTAGAGGCCCTGCACTTGTTAAGGCTGGAGGAATCATCAAAAGCATAACTATAAGCCTTGGGGCAAATAGCCTTGAAGAGATGAGCGAAGAGAGTGGGCTTGCAGGTGTGAGGATTGGCATACTCACCGGTGCAGCAGTACTTGGGCGACTGCATAGCCAGGCAGGCGCTGTTGCAGCCGACCACCTTCCCTCCCCTCCTGACCTCCAGCGCCGACGGGCAGCACACGTTCAGGTCCACCTCGCAGGCGGCCACTCCGCAGCCCACCCCTCCCCCCACCGGCTTCATCGACACCGGCAGGTTGAACCCGTCCACCAGGCTCACGTCGTAGAAGTGCAGCGCCGAGGAGGCCGTCCCCAGCGTCATCTCCACCACCGTGGCCGGAGGGGCTCCCCCGCTCCCCCGGCACTTCACCTGCCCGGAGCAGTCCCCCGTCTCGCACGTCCCCTTCCCGCTGCTGTCGAAGCAGCACCCCTGCCGCCCCCACACCCTCCCCGACCACTTCTCCGCCACCTCCACCACCTCCTCCTCCCCGCTGCCCAGGTGGAACCCGCCCTCCCGCGGGCTCGCCTGCCCTGCGCCGCCCTGTATCCCCGGCCACACACTTTCCTTGCAGTTGTTCACTAGGATCAGTTGTGCCCCATCTGCACCAACCCAATAATCAATCATTAAAAACATCTCGTAATTAAATCTCTGAACTAGAGATATAACCAACAAAAGGGCTACACTTACATGTGACTGAGAGAGAGGCCAGTAGGCAGAGGAGGAAACAAATATAAGTTGGCATTGTCTTAATTTTTTGTTTAGAGTTGGTAATTAGGAGAAGTTAAGGACTAGTAGAGATCAAGAACTCAGGATGGGTTTTGGTCCTAACAAGTAGGCACGATCGATGATAGGTTTTTAAGGGAAAACTGTCTGGAGAGAGAATTTATTTATTTATTTATTTTCTTAAAGTTAATATATATAATCAGGTGATCAATATATAACGGTAGTAAGCGTAGTGTGGTGGTAGTGAGTAGTGAGTGTGTTGGTGTCACTCTCTCTTGCTTTATCTGTTACTTTCGCTTTTCTCGGATAGAGGGCATAAATCCGTTGCTTCACATCCAATCCAGGATTGCTTTTGATCCTCAATCATCGCCACTTTCACACATTTTGTTATAATAGTATGTTCGTTTCTTTTGAACATAAAACTGAGTATTAACATTTCAATACAAATGATCTAAACAAAATTGTGAACAACACAAACAGCAAAAAGAAGTTAGGTAATGTTGTAATTTAAGCAAAATTGTAAGAAAATTACCGTGTGGTGATCTGTAACGTTTTTAAATTAAAGATGATAGTATACAAATTCCGTATAATTAATGGTGTTTTTTTTTGCAATTTCAACTTTAATTTATTAGGAACAAAAGTTTAGCACTCTACTATCTAAATATGTTAACTTTTGTATGTAATATTTACAACTTATTTACTATTCTCAGCCTTGTACAGAAATTCTTTAAATATAGATTTCAGCCTACAGTGATATCATGAATAAGTTCATTATCCTCTTTTGATTTATAAAAAAAATGATTACTCATCCATTAAAAGCAAAGGTATTCTTTACAAAAAGATATTCTCCTGCCTCAACCAATATATATTCAAGCAAAAACTAGGGGCAACTTTACTAAATTAAGATTAGCTTTAAATATTGTCCACTTGGTCAATTTATTAATAAGAACCGATTGCCATATAACTGATACAAACTTTAAGATGACAAGTGTTTTTTTCTGTTTGAAGTGGGCAATGGAATGATGGAGGTGTGGCTTTTGCCATATGATAATGTGCATGATTGCCAATAATCTTCATCACTCATCACTGATATTCCAAGTTAAGAATAACATAAAATAACCAAACATATTTATGCCTCCTGCTTAATAAACGTTGCAGCTTAATGTCTCATACGACATTTATTGGCACCGAAGTATAAATATTTTAGGGAATCCTTCACAAGAATACATCTAAAATTATGTGTTCTTTATTTAACTATTTTTAGATTTTTTTTCAACATAATATCTTTAAAATTGCAATTTTCTCACATGACCCATTTTTCATTAACTTATGTTAAAAATGAAAGTTGAAAAGACTAATTAAAATGTCCTCTGACTTGTTTTAAATTTTCAAATACTAGCTATTCTTTTCACCCTTTGTTAATCCCCTCTCCTCCCTCCAACACTCTCTCCTTGATGAACTCAATTTGATTGTTCATCACCATCATATCAGAACAAAATACAATCACCATCATATGAAACTAATTCCAATTATTTTTCAATAAATCATGAGGGAAAAAAGCCAAAATCATGTTTAATGGAGGTGGGGAAAATCGTGTTAACAATCGTGACGATGGTGAGGAAGACGAGGTCGAGAGAAGCAGAGATCCAAGAGTCTCCAGATCGGAGTGTTAGGTACATATTTGAGTTCGAAATTTCACATATCAAATATTTACAAGATATAAGGAGAGTTTATATGCGCATTGGACCCTAAACCCACTAGTCTAGTCCTTCGGGTCAAAAATGGGCTTAATGTGAACGTGTGATTTGCTTGGGTACTCCTCCTAGGTAAAGCTCGGATCTCTCCAACACTATTGAGCCTTTATTTAATAAGTGGAGGAACAAATCTTATGTGGTTAGTAACCCACATGAAGAAGAAGAAACCCTAATTGCTTTCTGGTAAATAGGAGTCAATAGAAATAAGAAAGTATCATAATTCAAGAGAGTAAGAGAGAGAAATTCGTGCAGAAATTTCTACTATTTTCGGGTCCTGCCAATTAACTTCAAGAGTCCGATTGGAGGTCGATCCACCGTTGAATCATGCTGATTTTTGGACAGCTTATTTGGGAGTCGTATTAATACATTCTGATCGTTATAATTTACAGTTTTAGATCTCATTGATTTGATACGTTTTTCTGATCGTGTGCTACCAATTGGGTAAAGTTTCTCTACTCTTTCTTGTAATTGTGGCTTAAGTCAAGATTGTTTAATCTTGAGATCGTGTATCCTCTAATTGTGTTTAGAGAGAAATCGTTATACGTATTATATTGATAGTTGAGATTAAGTGGCCTTGAGGGTCTCGTGGTTTTTTCCTCTCTCATGTTGAGGAGGTTTTCCACGGTAAAATTGTGCGTGTCGATTGTGTTTTCGTTTGCTATATTTATTAGCTTGCTTGATTTGCTCTGCTTGATAGGTTCCTATGAGATTTTCACATGTGGGGAGAATTATTTAATTCTGATGCATCTAATTGTTCTATTAGATTCGTTTTTCTCCCAACAAAGTGGTATTAGAGACGGTTATTTAATCGGGATCACGTGTTAAATAATGAAGCTAATACAAGTAGAATGTTTTGTCTAAATGGTTCAAATTATCATGTTTGGAAAGAGAAGATGAATGATTTTCTTTAATAAAAGATTATTATCTGTTGGTTTTCAGTGATGCCAAACATGAAAATAAATCTGATGATGAATGAAATTTAGGAGTATTCACGGTGCGGTAACCCGCACTGCACTGCAGGTTAGCAACCCGACCCGCTCCCTTGCGGGTTCCAATATTGAACTCCACTAACCACCATGCACGAAGTCTAATTCACACAGGTTGAACCCGCTTTTCTTTCAGGTAAGTTGCGGGTTAGAACACACCACCTGATAAACAAGACTGTCGTTTTCTGAGACCCATTTTTAGATGATAACGTGGGCTCGATACAAACAATACCAATTCTAGAATTAATAATTAAAATACAACAAGTAAATATAACTTATATAAGCTTCTTTACAAAAATTTCTTCATTAAAATACAATAGATTGTGGACTGCATGATAAATTAGCATCAATCACCAACAAGCAAGACAACAACAATTAGAATGTCTCATTCCATCTTAAAAGTAAATCTACAAAAAAAAATAGATCCATGTGGATTCGACCCGGATTTTAGCCGGATTACATATATACTTGATAACAATCGTGTCTGGTGCGCGAAGCCTTGAGGTGTGCGCGGTCCATGAGTGTTTCTTGGCCCATCAGTGGCCACCCGATCAGTCAATAGAAGGACGTCGTGGATGAACCGTGAGCGAGAATTACATGGCACGATAGGGCCACTTTCTGTGACCGCCCAGAATCGGCGACTATAAAAGGGATTGACACATTTGGGAAAATCATCAAATTTTAAATCCAAATATACCTTTGCGTCTGCGTGTTTAAGTTAGAGAGTTCCAGGAGGTTCCAGAGTCATTCCATAGGTCCAGAGATCAAGCTTTTGAAAGCATCACTCAAGTATTAAATTATCATTCGAGAATTAATCTGGGTTTTAATTTCTGAATTCACTTCAATGTTGTATTATCAAATTCCTGAATGATTCAATTTCCAATTTATGTTTATAATAATTTTGTGTGTTTATTTTGAATATGAATTTCATATGCATGATTATTTGTTGGAAAATATGAATTAATTCATATTAACAATTATATGAATGAAATTATTTTTTTATTTCATGATTTAATATCCATTATATGCATTTCATTATCTTGAATGCATAGGTTATGAAATCATGGATTTATGGCTAAACCTTTCATTTTTACAAATTAATTTGCATTGATTTAAGGAGTCTTTTGGTTGAAGAGTTGGAGACTATAAATAGATGGTCACCTCTCTTTTCATTTTACTCATCTCAACACCAAGAACATGAGTTCTTGGTTCTTCATCTCTGTCTCTGGTCTCAAATATTCTTCGTAAGTATGGTGATAGAGAAAGTCACAAGTTCAAGTTTGCCGGAACTAGACCTTTGGTGTACGGTGCTAGTTCGAAGTCGTTGTATCCTGGGAGGTGTACGCTCGTTGATTCCAACACCCGGGGGAGAGCGAATACACTTTAAGGAAAGTGTCTAACACGCCTCGACTTATTTCCCGGTTTTGTATCGATTAATTTGTAATAGTTTATGCATCTTTGTAATTTTCATATTTCATTAGTATTTTATAATTTATTCATTTCCGCAATTTGTTAATATTATTATATAATACCTAACAATCTTAAAGTGTATCGTTCTTGAGTTTCAACAGGTTGCGGATTCGAGAAGGTTCATACTTTGTTTTATGAATTTTTGAATGTTTTCAATTGTATAATACTAATAATGTTAATTTCATTTTGTAGATTTGAAGATTGGAAAACATGAATATTTTTTTAATACAAACAATAAAGTTTCATACTCGCTCCAAATTTAAATAAATTATTGAAGCATAATAAAATTGGTCATGTAAGTTAATTTACAAATGCTAATAAAGTTTGCCTTTTTTGTAGTAGAGATGGAAAACAAAGGATGTATCATATTTATGCAAATATCGGGACTTCGTAATTGCTAAAATTTTGAAGAAATTATTGAAAACAAGAGTTTGGTGATGAGAGCAACAAGTTTGCTTGCCTAATTCATCTTATGAAAAATATTAGACAATATGTCAATATGGCTGAGGCCGGGAATGTACCTTTGGGTCAAATTCCAAGTGGGTTTAAGACACGAGTGTCTACCACAAATATATCGAATTTTATTTTGATATGATATGTCGAATGACTTGAATAATTTGTTGGATTCATCGTTGAAAGGACAACAAAAGATGGTGGTCATAATGGATTTACCATGTATGGTACATGAAGAACTTCAAAAGTGAAAGAGTAGATGATTCTCTTGTACTTAAACTATGTATTGAATAGTTTAATATTCATTGTAAATGATCATTATACAAGTGAATAAAATTATCAAATAATGGTGAAGAATCATAAGAAAAATATGATTTGTTAAATCATATGAATTGATTAACATGAATAAAATAATGAGTTTATTCATGTAATAATGAATCATATCAATATGAGTAATGAGTATTGAATTCATTCATGGATTGAAAATCATAAATATATTATTGATTTGAATGATTCTTATTTTGAATTGATCATCATGAATTGATGAATCATATAAGTTGAATGATGTAACGATCTCATTCACGAACTCATAAATATGAGTTGGGCATGATCAACGCAATGAAAATTGGCAGTGTCATTCATGGATTGATAAATCATGAATCTAAAGATAACGATGTTATTCATGTGTTGAAAAATTATACTTGGATATGATTAATTGTTTTGATTCATTGAGATAAATCATATCAATATGAATATGAATAAGATGAATGAAATAATGTTTTCATTCTTGAGTGGATAATGATTAGTTTGAAATCATATCAACAAAGTAATGAGATCAACATAATAGATATAAGTGATGATCTAGTTATGTTGCAATCTCAAAATAAACTTTGGACTATCAAATCTCAAACAGTGTTAGCTTGACATGATTGTTTGAAGCCATATTTGTTTAGATGGAATTGAAAATAATAATCTTAAGATTATTGATGATTGTTGTATGTGCAACATGAGAAATAATGTAATTGTCGATACATTATTTGATACTCATATTTCACTAATAATTGATTCATGAAAAAAAATTGTTTGTCCAAAATATAATGTATGTGGACAAAGGTTGTATAACCGATGACGCGATGGGCATGAATAAAAAATGTCATTATGTGGATTGATATCAATGAAGAAGAGTCTTTCATTTATATGATTGAGTCATATAATGGTATGATAGACTTGGTCAAGTGAATTATAATTTATATGTGGATTAATTCACTTGGACCATCTACCATCTTTCAAGATTGGTAAGCAAACACAGATGTGAATTTTGTGTAATTAGAATGTCTTTCAAATTGTTGAAAGAAAAGTTAAACCTCTTGAGCAAAGTCACATTGAGATTGTGATTGACAATTTGCTCGAATAAGAGATGAGAATAAATATTTTGTGACTTTCAGTTTGATTTTACAAAATATTATTGTGTATAGTTGCTTAAAAGCAATAATGAAGATAAAGTCAATTGTTATGACTTTAAGATGAATATGTTGAAATGGTTGGTATATGAGTATCGAACACGAAATATTCATATTGTAACAGAACCAATTAAATGATGTTGCTGAAAACAAAATATCACATTTTATGAGAGAAGTATGTGATATTTATAAGTTTTTGGGTCACCACTATACATGTGGGGCAATGATTTTTCAGCAAATTACCTTTGAATAAGGTAATACAAAGAAAATTGATAAAACTTTCTTTAAGTTAATAAGAGGAATAAAAATTTCCTACGGCTACTTGGAAGTGTGGGGGTGATTAGCAAAGCTTAGACTTCGACTCAAAGGAAAATGGATACATGAACAAAATTATTGAATGTGTCTTCAATGGACATGCAACAGTAGTGCAGATAAAATTCTTGTGTATGATTTGAAAAATATACATGCGAATATTATATTAAATTATAGAATTGATATATTCAGACAAACGAGATGAATTGAGGTCATCTAAATGAATTCTTGAGAATTGTGAGAAAATTCTTAACAGCATGATGAGCTAGCAATGTTTAGCAAAACAGCTAGATAGAAAAATCATTTTATTATTTCTAACTTGTATGTTATAAGCTAAACATAACACTAACAAAGATGTTATATAGCTCCTACATGTGAAAGAAAATGGTGCAAGTTGGTGAAGTTCTGAAATAGACTTAAACATGCACCTAAATAGTGACATGAAAAATATTTGACATCTTTATGTTGTCAATTAGATTCCTTATCAATGAGTGACATATGTGAAAAAAATATGGGAATCAATGTTGCAAGAAAAAGCAAACTTATCGGTCACACGATGTTGATAAAGTTTGAAAAAATAAAACAAATGTGATGGTGTTTAGCTATAAAATCTATTGATTTAAGCTAACACTTGTGAAATAATAAAAACGAAAGTATCTCTCAAAATGAGTATACGAAAGTGATAGACAATATCATGTATTTAATGGCATGTACATGACGGATGTTGCATCTATCTTACATAGACCAACAAGATACGTGAATGATTCAAAACTTTGGATATTATATTGTTACCATGAGAATGTTAATGTATCCATGATTGAATCTTGATTATGGTCTACATTATAATAGATATTCAAAAGGTGTAACAGGATACACGTAAACAAGTTGAATATCTTATATCCATTTGGTGGATAGATTTTGCCATGATATGAAAATCCTTCGAACAAATTTTGATAACTATATTCACAATGAAATCTGAGTTGATGAAAAGAATAAACAATTATGAAAGTCTAAATATTCGTGGAAGGATATTATCAAGGGTAAGGAATAACAACAAGTCTAGACATATGTGTCGAAGACATAATGTTGTTAACCAACTTCTCGACTATAGTGCAATGAGCATTGACTACATAAGGTCTAAAGAAAATACCGCGGAACTAGTGATCAACTAGTTAATTGAAGACCAAGTTGAGAAGGCATCTAAAGAAATGGGACTTAAGCCCATGAAATTGTATAGTCAAGACAAAGGAAACCCAACCATGTTGACTGGAGATCCCAAGATCATGGTTCAATGGGACAACCTAATTGTTAAGACTGGTAAGGTCACTGTGGGGGTTTCCCCAGTCCTATTTCTATGATGCAAACAGTGACACCCGTATGGAAAGGTTAAGCAATTGAGCTTTTAATGATTCTTATGCGTCGAAAATATTGATGTTTCGAGCGGAGTAAAGCGGGTTACTCTTAAATAAGAAATCACCTATGTGAGAGAGAAGTGGGGTCGCTTCAAAAGAGGATTGAGGGGTTAAATCCTTTAGAAACTCTTGCAGAACCAGGACGATGTTCACGACCAAAATGAACATAACCATGAGAACCGAACTTGGGTCAGGAAGATACCTGCGTGAGGCATGTTATCATTTACACAAATGACAGAACAATTCAAAGACATCGCGTCTATTGGTCAGCCAGTAAAGTCGACATGTTTTCACAAGGGAAGGTTCAAAGGTACCCCCTACCTATCCTATACAGGTATCGACTGGAGAATCTATCACCATATCGTGTTGAGTCTACTCGTGCCCTTTTTCTATGTCGTTTTTGTTAGCGTCGCTCAATTTCATTCATGTGGGGGATTGTTGGAAAATATGAATTAATTCATATTAACAATTATATGAATGAAATTATTTTTTTATTTCATGATTTAATATCCATTATATGCATTTCATTATCTTGAATGCATAGGTTATGAAATCATGGATTTATGGCTAAACCTTTCATTTTTACAAATTAATTTGCATTGATTTATGGATTTTGAACTTTTTTTTCTATTTTCTCATTGTACAAAATAAAGAATAAAAATAATATTTTAGTATTAATTTTTTATTTAAAAAAAATTATTTATAAAAATTAATAAAAATAAAAAACGATATTTAAAAGTAACTTTTTATTTTTAAATTTTTTTTATAAAAAAAAAAATTTAAAAATTATTTTTACTATTAACAAAATTTTATTCTTTATTTTTTAGAACGAGAAAATTAAAAAAAGAGTTCAAAATCATTTTTATTTATTTATTTTAATTTTTCAGATACAAGGGTATTTTCGTCATTTCACAAAAACTTAACAGAATTTTGAAAAAAGTCAACAAAAAAAGGTAAAGTGGGATTTTTGGATAGTTAAGGCACCTCACAGATTGATTTTGTAGTTAAGGGGGTGCATGTGAGACACGCTTATAGTTAAGGGGGGTCATGTGGAATTTACCCTTATTTATAACATTGATAACTTCAATACATGATATAATATGATTGACCTTATATATACAATTAACAATCTCAAATGTGATTTTACTCAAAAGATTTTAAATTATATATCGATAGTTTATGTGCAGGCCCAAGAGTTCTTTGTCACCAACGAGAATCTATAATAGGTCTATGGCGGCACGAGTGACGATCTCTTATTTCCTTTGGTGGTGTCGAAGGGAGAACTATGATTTGTTAGGGCATCTCCAACACTGTCTCCAAATATGCAAATTTTTGCATATTTGGAGATTATCATCTCCAACGCAGATATCCAAATATGCATATGCATATTTGCTACAGTGATTCTTCAAATTTGAATACACAATGTAGCAATCTTCAAAAGTGAATAAATGGGTGTTAAGTGAAATGCTATTATTTTTTTATTTATGAGTGTAATAAATGAGTATCTAAATTTATTTTTATTTATGAGTATAATTTATGTGTATTGTTTTTTTAAAATAAATAAATTAATCTATTTAATTTGATGGTAAATTGAATGTTTAAAAATTATTGCATTATAACTTCATTTGTAATTTATTTTGCAAAATATATTTTTCATTAGAATCGACGACAAACAAGAATTTTAAATAAAAATTCGACAACAAACATAGATTTTTTAATTACATTAATAAATAAACGAACACGATTATTTGTCTTATTCACTAAGAAGATCGAAATATTGACTAAAATTACCCGTTGGGACGAGTATACTAACTCGTAGAATTAATTGTGTTTTATTCGATGTGTTATTTTTAATATTTTATTATATAAAATTTTGATTATTATATGGCATTTATTTTTAGTAAATTAATATATATATATATAAATAATTTATTAGAATTAGAATTGTATAAATATAATATGTAAAATTATTAAATAATAAAAGTAGTATTTGATGTGACAGATAGAGATAATTTTGAATATTAGGTTGGAGAGAAATAAAGATAGAGACTCAATTATTAAATAATAATTTTTAAATATATGGATATCGCATTGGAGATTACCTTATATGCAAGCCTTGAAATATTGTTTTCTATAATAAAAAAGGTCATCAATCCCCGAACAGGTGCCATAGTGGATATGGAGAACTAGAGTGAATGAATAATGTTCAAGCTATATACAATGCAATGCTTGTAGCATTGGTCTCTCAACCTTAGCAAGGGTGATCGTTTTACATGTACTTTTGGGGTAGGTATGGCCCACAAGAATTCAAGTGTGGAGTTGGCGGTGAGAATTTTGTTTCCAGGGTGGTTGTTTCGCATCGATAATCCGAGAGGACTTAACCTGGATTCGCGACAATAATTAGGCTATGATTCAAGTCCAATAAGACTGTTTGGGTATGTTTCAGGCAATACAAAGATCGGATCCTATGATGGCTTTGTATGAATTGACAATTTAAATGTGTATGAGATTTATGGCTCATTTTTATGACACATTTTACAACTTACTACACATATAATAAAAAATATTTTAAACTCATTTAATTGATATTTTGTTATATTTTGCTGTAACACTGTTAGATTTTGGGCAGCAAATTTTATTTTATTTTTCAAAAAATAGACAAAATATTCCTGAATAATAAATTTTAGGATAATTATATTTAAATGAACTTAGTCTTACATGTTTTATAAGTTACCACAACTATTATAAAATATTTAGGGATAATGACAGGAGGCTACATCTAAAAATGTCACTTTTTAAAACCAGTACCCTAACTTCAAAATTTTCGTTTGGGCTACCTCAAGATTAATATGCGACAGATAACTCAACTTCTGTTAAGTCTAACTGAATTCGTTTGTCAAAAAGCCTAAAATGTCATCAATATTTTTTATTTGAAATTAGAATGGTCTGACCAATTTAAAACTAGTATGATCGGTTCAAAACCGGGTTGACCCGTTCAAATTAAGTTTTTTTAGAAAGTAATTATATTTTTCATAATTAAAATAATAATAATTAAATAAATATATTATTAATAATTAATTGATAATATCAACAATAATTCAGCCACCGTTCAAACTCTTCGTCTTCTTTAGCTTCACTGGCCGCCACCGTCCTACTCACCTTTGAAAACCACCATCACGAATCATGCCCCGTCTCCGGCCGCCTGCGCCTTGTCTCCGGCTGCAAGCATGGGTGTGTGTGGTCTACCGTTGATCCCGCAGCTCGACGATGAGGCCTTCGGACTGCCCTTTCGAGCGTGCTTGACGACGAACCAATGGATGGCCGAGGAGGTTTCAAGCTCCTCCTTCACATGCCCAGTAGCTCCACTGCACCATCAACCTGATGGCCTTTTCTTTGAATTCGAGACCAAACCCCAAATCATCGACCTCTCCATCCCAAAATCATAAATCTTCACCTCCCATACCCAGACCAGTTCTGAATCAACAAATTGCTTCGATTTCTAGCCCAAACTTCAAGCCGCAACCCAATCGAGCCATAGTCAAAGTTAACGGAAACTTGAGATTGGGGAAAAGGAAAGCCTTTCTCTATGGTGAGTTCATGAGGACGCTTGAGCCTCCCTCTCTGGACCTCCGTCGTGAAATCTTACTCCAAGACTCACAACACCCACAACACCCAAACCCACAAAACACTGAAGTTGAAGACGAAAGAATTAATTTTTAAAATTTATTTTTATTGTAAAAGTCTAATATATCATTATAATATGAGTTAACATTGATATTTATAAGACTAATAGAGTCATTGTGGTTTAATTATTATTTATTAAGTTCATAATTATGAATTATAAAATTGAATTAATTTATAATTTGAACCGGTCAGATCAGTTTTAAACTAGTTAGACCAGTCTAATTTTAAATAAGAAGTATTGAGGGCGCATCTTAGACATTTTAACAAATTAATTCAGTTAGATTTAATAGAAGTTGAATTATTTAACTCGTATTTGATTATAAGATAGCTCAAATAAAATTTTTGAAGTTGAGTTATTAATTTTAAAAAGTATACTATATCAGCCATTTTCCCAAACATTTATTCTAGATACAATTAATTACGAATTTTTTACTCTTTTCTCTAACACAACCAAATTTTCTTTTTTTACTTCAAGATTGTTGTTATTATTAACTGTTTAATGTATTCAAGCAAACATAATTGACCCATTTTTTAACAATTGATCAGCTACTTCTTAAAATAAATATAGCGCTAAAATTCTTTTCGTTATTTGAATAAAAACATAATTACTAAAAAGGGTTAATGGAATTTATACCCATCAGAAAGTTCATTGTGAAATGAAATTACGAACATTACAATTCTATTATATATGTGGTTAACAAAAACAAATTAACAACACTTTGTAAACTCAAAAGATGTGGATAGAGGTTTGCATACAATTAAGCATTAACACTCATACTCATCTCCTATATATATATATAGGTCAGGATTTATTACTGGTGGTACCACAAACAACAATGGGTAAGAATCATGTGATGTGTAAATAGTCAATTTCCTGATTAATTAATTAATTAATGGTGCTTCCTCTTCCTGTTGGGAAGAGAGATGGTACCAATTCCATCATCATCAACACAATCATCATCAGAAATCGTGTCAGCCCTCGTCTCTGACAGCAGCACGGTCACAGGACTCCAAGAACTCTGATGTCCTCTATCAATAGTACTGTATGTCGTCTGCTCAATTAATACTCCTTCCATCATCTCTTCACACTTGATCAAATCCCCCTGCTAAGTAATATTGGTGTCATATAATTAATCATAAATTTTGGAATTAATAAAATTGAGTAGGCAAAATTCTTTTTTTATTACCTTGAAATCATGGTGGATGAGGCTTGTGATGAGCCCAAATTGTTCACCTGCACCTAATAATTTGAGTGCGGAGGCGGCTAGGACGCATGGCCTGTATTCCACAAGTCTTGGATCTGGAACATTATTTAATTTGGTTATATAAAATGATATATGATTCAGGGAACATGTGTGTAAACATGGCATTGCAATTGCAAATGGGTTTAGGTTGGTTGAGTACCTAGAAGAGCAGTGAAAAGGATGTTATAAGTGAGTGTGGAGATAAAGTTATTAGGATGATAGTGGAAGTTGTGTTGATCACTAAACAGCAACTCCACATAAGAATAAGTAGTCGTAGAGCTAAGCCTCCATCCCAACTCTTGCAGCACTCTCACTTCTATGCGCTCAATGCTCTCTGATGACTCCAATACTTCATTCATCATGAATTCTGCCTCTATTTCGCGTAAACAAGGACAGAAAGTGTCCATAAACTTGGCTGCAATAGACAAACATGCCACGGAAACCAACTGCACCGTCGAGTAATTCCATACCTGGAAATTCATCATCATGTATTAATCAATTAATACTTAATTAAATATAGGAGGAAAATGAACAATATATATATATATATATATACTTACATTGCATTGATTCAAAGACAGAAAGCGATCCAGATAATTCACAGCATTAAACAAAGTCTCAGGCGATAGCCTCAACCGACTTCCACACTGAAAATTACAACAATGTAATGCAATATTGGTAACAACAAAAAAGAAAAGAAATATGATACGATAATAAAATAAAATAAAGACCTTGAGGAGGGATTGAACAGCTTGGAACCTGGCAAGAGCCAAATTGTGAGAAGAAGCGAGAAAATGGGCGTAACCAGGTTGAGGCATGTAAGTCTTCTCCTTGTCCAACAAAATACCAAAACCATCTTCACACTCTTGTTTGGTGAACCCACAAAAAAGAGAGTAGTCTGGTGGAGTGAGCCACACCTCGTCGCATAGCAAGCTGTCCATGGACCCTCAATTTCACCTTCAAATCTATACATATATATGTTCTACGACTTTCTATCATATATATATATATATATATATATATATATATATATATATATATATATATATAATATTATATTGTTATATACAGTAGTTGAGTGCGTTGGGGTTAAGGGTAGGTGGTGATGACAATAAAAGTGGGACACGTCCCTCATGAAATGCGCTAAATGCGTTCCATTTTATTTTTCATAGTATATGGAAATAGATTAATGATGCATGGCAATGTGCAGTAAGTAGTAACGTGAGCGCACACGAGGAGATATAAATGCACAAGAAAACAAAACCACATCCTCATCGTTTGGAGTACTACTGTGGACCTGACCCCAACCTCACATCACAATCACATATATGTTACATATGCATGTACAATACCAGTATATTTTTATTACTGCCTATATACACTAATGCCTATCCGAGCTGTCACAACCACTCCACACAAATATTCTATGTGGTATAATTTAATAAATAAGAATAACACATTACTTATTCATATTGAAATGCTGCAAATTCATTAGCATGCGGAAATCGCACCTTCAATTAGTGTTAATTACTGTCTGCAATAAATTGCTACTTCATTTACCGCCACATAAATGCCCACAAAACTAATCGTGATTTAATCATTACTAACGATATTACATTCACTGTATATATTTCCAACAAATATTCAATTATAACCCTCACGAGGCTATCCTACGTAGATGCGTGCATGCTTTCGTATAATATTTAATGCAAGCTATGTAGAAAAAATATATCTTGATCCCACAAATAATAGCTGTAAATTGTTATTGATCACATACACAAAAGTTGTAAATATTTGTATTATATATACGTCCTCATAACCCTAAATAATCGAGAATCTCTCAAGAATCTCTTATTGCCTTTGAGGACAACTCAAATGACATTGTTGCGCGACTGCGAATTATAACAGCGATGATGGTTAAATCCAATCATCCGATCTAAATTAAGGGATAAACCTAAATCCATCAGTATATGATAAGTGTTACGTTTGTTATTAGCTTATTTTTAGGCGATATGAAAGATGTCGAGCATCTGGTCAGGAAAGATGTCAAGCGTTTAGTCTCAACATCTTGCGTGACTTTAATTTGTGGATCGCAGCATTGGAAAGTTTCCTTAATTATGAGACATATTGCGATTGGAAAGATCCAGCTGTGTACAAGACTTTTGGTAAGTCTTGATTGAGTCATGATTCTAGAAAGCTTCCTGCTGTGATAGAGACTCTGAAAAGATATCGTCGTTAAGGATTTGGGAAACCTAAATCAACTAGGATTATGGTAACCCTAATGCGTTCCCGAATTAGTTTTGCAGCTGCTATAAAAGCTGAGGCTCCACCCTTAGCAACGAGCGACTCCTTGTAGTTTCTTCGGTGAAATACAGATAGCTCTTAGACGTGAAGGACTGGCGTGCTTAGAGGTTGTGTGTTCCACGAAGAAAATTTGTGTATCACTACTAGAATCGGAAGATCAAGTGTGAATGATTGAGGGTTTCTTGTGAATGCGTGATTGAAGGTTCACGTACAAGTGCATAACACAGCGACTTGTTGCATTCGGGCAGTGCGAGTACTCGTAGAGAGGAATCAAGACGGATTCTTAGATTCAGGGGGAGTCCCTGAGATAGGTTTGCACTAGAAATAGTAGCACAGGGTATTGATCTATGTGATGATCATGTATACTTGTATGTTTTGACTCATTACCATATAGTGAAACCTTTCCACTGGCCGAGGGCCCCCAGACGTAGGTGAGATTGTACCGAAATTGGTAAATAATCTTGTGTGTCGCTGTTTGTCGTTTACTGCTTTATATTGTGATTGTCCAAATCTGTCTGCTGACAAGTTGTTAAGAACATTGTCTCAACATTATTCCTGACATTGTTCTTGACATCTTGTCTAACTAAATTAATCAGAATTTCAATTGGTATCAGAGCAGGCACCTACAGCTTTAGGTGAGATCTTAGGCAACAAATTTTGATTGACAAACATGGACAATACTAGAGAAGGAGGATCATTTAATCGTCCACCGATTCTGGATGGGAGTAACTACGGATATTGGAAAGCCCATATGTGCGCCTTCTTGAAATCTATCGACAACAAGTCCTGGAAGGCGGTGATAAATGGCTGGAGCGCCCCGTGCTATCAAGATGCTAAGTGAAATTTCACAAATCCCAAACCTGAGTCAGAATGGACCGATGCTGATGAAGAAGCAGCTCTAGGAAATTCCCGAGCCCTCAATGCAATTTTTAATGGTGTGGACAGAAACATGTTCAGATTGATCAACACCTGTACTACCGCCAAAGGAGCATGGGACATTCTGAATGTTGCATATGAGGGAACCACAAAGGTACGAGAACAAAAGCTTCAGTACTTAACAACAAAGTTTGAAGCACTTATCATGAAAGAAGATGAGACAGTGGCTGATTTCAATGTGTGAATTTGAGACATTGCCAACGAATCTTACTCGTTGGGTGAACCAATGCCAGATGAGAAACTGGTGAGAAAGACCCTAAGAGCCTTGAGTTCAAGGTTTAAAATGAAGATAACGGCCATTGAAGAATTCCACGATCTCAAGACTCTTCCCTTTGATGAACTAATGAGATCTCTAATGACGTATGAGCTGTCCCTACCAAGCATTGGACAGAAAAATAAAGGAGTGGCTTTCAATAGCTCCATGCCCAAGCATGTTGAGCATGAACATTCAGACCAGGAAGATAAAATCGATGTTACCATAACTTTGCTAGCAAAGAACTATAACCGGGTTATGAAGCGTTTCAACAGAATGTCAGGGAACAATGTCAAAGTAGATGTCAAGAAGAATACTCCACAGAAAGCTCAACAAAGTGGAAACTTCGATAGAGACAATGAAGTTGGTGAAGGGAACAGTGACATCAGAAGGTTTCAATGCCATGGATATGAAGGGTTCAGACACTACCAAAAGGAATGTCCTAACTACCTAAGGAAATAGAAAAAGGGTTATAATACTACATTGTCCGATGAGGAGACTCATGACAGTGAAACATAAGAGATAAGTAATTTTGTGGCATTCACCGCTTCTACTTCATCCAACAAACCTGATCATACTTATAATGTTAGTAATGAAATACAGGACTTATCATTAGATGATGAATGGAACGATGATCGGCTTAACGAGGCTTACTGCATCCTCTACACAAAATGGATTGAAGAGTCCCAAATTCTATACAACCAAGCTGCTCAGATTATCACCCTTACAAACGACAAGACTAGAATGCTGGAGATTATCGATGGAGAAATAGATAAAAATGACTAAGTCGGTTAAATGATGAATCCAAGTACAGAAAGCCTCGAAAAAATACTATCAATAGGGAAACGGACTAGTGACACAAGGGGACTTGGGTATACTCAGCATGACTCGACATCTGAAATCAAGTTTGTTCCGCAACAAGCCCTAACTAAATACAAGTTACATCTCACGCAACATCCTAGGCCAGGAAAGGCAAAACATGTCACGACATCCTTCTCGACAAACGTCTGTCAAACACAAGCGAGGATGTCTCAGCTCAGTCGACCACCATCCAAGATGGCTACAAATGAACCACGTTGGATCTATAATTATTGTGGGAAGAGAGTTCATATCAAATCCTTCTACTATTATCTATATGATAAGAGACCATCTCTCCACTCACAAGAGATAGCTCGAAACCGCTATCAACATAGTGTTCAGAAACCTAGACATGTGGAATTGAGAGTGAAAGACAAAACATACCAGGCCAACATTGCATATACCACCGTGTATGCCTTAACCAACACAAACTGGTACATTGACAGCGGATGCTCATGCCACATAACAGGTACACGAGATTTTTTGACAAACATCAAACCACATACAAACTGCCATGTAACTTTCGGTGATGGGGTAAAAGCTCGTGTCACTGGCAAAAGAAAGCTCAAGAGTTCTGAAGCGTCATCTTTGACAGAAGCTTTTCTAGTCGAGGGACTCAAAAAAATCTCATAAGTATCATCCAACTGTGCCATCTGGATCTTCATGTTAAATTCACTCGCGAAGAATGTTTGGTGAAGAGTGCCGAACAAGATGTAGTAATGCAAGGGATAAGTTCACAAGATAATTGTTATCTCTGGTCCTCTGACACAAGCAACAAGGGCTCTACGTGCTTAATTACCAAGCCAGAAGAGACCAAATTATGGCACCGGAAACTCGGACATCTAAACCTCCGAAGCATGCAAAATGCCATCTCTGAACAGGCTACCGTTGGAGTACTGAACTTGAAAATCGTGGAAGGAAAATTTTGTGGAGAATGTCAGATAGGAAAACAAACGAAGATGTCGCACAAGAAGGTGCAACATATTACTACCTCACAGGTCCTGGAACTACTACATGTCGATCTCATGGAACCTATGCAGGTTGAGAGTCTAGGAGAAAAACGATATGTGTTCGTTTGCGTTGACGACTATTCAAGGTACACATGGGTTAACTTTGCTCGGGAGAAATCTGACACTTTTTTTCTATTTTCAAAAATCTATGCGTTCAAGTTCAACGAGAAAAGGTGGACCGAATCGGGAAAATAGTCCGTCTACATAGTGATCATGGGAGAGAGTTTGAAAACAACAAATTTGCAGACTACTGCAACTCCGAAGGCATATTTCATGAGTTCTCTGCTCCAATCACTCCTCAACAAAATGGGATTGTCGAGCGCAAGAACTGAACTTTGCAAGAAATGGCTCGAGTCATGATGTTTGCTCAGAACATTCCTACTCATTTTTGGGCGGAGGCATTTAACACCGCTTGTCACATTCACAATCGATTTACACTACGTTCAAGTATGTTTTTCACTCACTATGAACTCTAGAGGGGAAGAAAACCAAATTTAAAGTACTTCCACACTTTTGGGTAAGTGTGCTATATCTTAGCTGACAGGGAACCGCGACAAAAGTTTGATCCAAAGAGCGATGAAGGCATATTTCTTGGATACTCAAGGAACAGTCGGGCATATCGAATTTACAACAAACACACCAAGACAGTGATGGAGTCAATTAACGTGGTGGTCAATGATTAATGGGTAGATGTCCAGCCAAATGTTCTTGAAGAAGATGAAGTACTCCCTAAGTTTGTTCCTAAAGATGTCAGGAATAATGTCACTGACAAACTCGAAAACTCAGATGACAATACAAATGTCGAGGATAAAGTAGACAACATCATTCGCAATGAAGAAGAAGAAGCTCCTGAA
The DNA here is from genome assembly GCA_963920655.1 of Geranium rotundifolium. NCBI lineage: Eukaryota > Viridiplantae > Streptophyta > Magnoliopsida > Geraniales > Geraniaceae > Geranium > Geranium rotundifolium. Next base: position 22,503,496 of record OY987317.1, on the reverse strand, counting down.
ACCAGACACAAAAACCAATCTAGAAGGATTCAGGCAAATCACCCATCGTCTGGAATAATTGGAGATATTGATGAAGGTATGTGAACTCGTTCTAAAGCTCCCATCAACTATAAGGATATGATAGGCAATATTTGTTTTGTTTCGATGATCGAACTAAAGAATGTTAACGAAGCCGTTGAAGATGAATATTGGGCTAATGCTATGCAAGAAGAGCTCGTCCAATTTGAGAAGAATCATGTATAGGAATTGGTGCCTAGACCAGAGAATGTCAATATTATCAGTACAAAATGGATTTTCAAAAACAAGTCGGATGAGCATGAAAACGTCATGCGCAACAAAGCAAGGTTGGTAGCTCAAGGATATACGCAAATAGAAGGCATGGACTTTGACGAGACATTCGCACCAGTGGCTAGACTTGAAGCAATAAAACTTCTACTAGGAATTGCATGCCATTTAAAAATCAAGCTGTTCCAAATGGACATAAAGAGTGCATTCCTAAACGGATGTCTCAATGAGGAAGTCTATCTTGCACAACCAAAGGGGTTTGTAGACCCACATTCTCTCGAACATGTTTATAAATTGAGAAAAACACTCTAAGTGTTAGAGTTATGCCCCAGTCAAATATAAAAGTGATCTACAGATGTAATGTTTTATCATCTCTCTGAATAAATAAATCGGCATATATTACTAATGTGTTGTAGTAATATATCGAATGTAATTTGATGTATGTCATTACGTGTGTAACCACTAATAGTAGAACTATAGATCAGAAAGAATTACATTTGATGAGTCCCTGGTCAACTAAGCTTCTTTATCAAGCGATCAGTATGAGACCAACTCCTTGTGATCACGCTCTACTGATCATGGCAAAGTATGTGCCGGAGTTATATCATAGATATCATCAGGTCGATGATATCGGACAACCCGATTGTGAGTATGCAACATAGATACCATCATGAGATACTCACATATCATAGCTTGTCATTATATCCTAAGACCAAGGAGTCTTTGTGTGCACTGTGTAATGAATCTCTAAGTTTGACCTAATCTAACGTTACCTGTAAAAGGGTAGCCATAACGGCTGTGATTGGCTTAGTTATGAATTACATTGGTGAACTCGAAAGACGTCTGAGGGATTTATCACTCATACTCCGGTATGAAAAAGAAATCTGTTTAGGCCACTTGATGAGTATGACTGAAGGAATAGCACGGCCGTGCAGGTGATACCTTAGTATCAGTTTTCAGTCATCTCAGATATCAAGATTCAGTGATTGATAAATTAGGATGACGATTCTATGCCTATTGATCAATCTGGATATCGGTTTGATAAAAGGACAGTGACATGTACGATAACAGGTTAAGTCGAATAATCGATAACCACGAACATTGGGTAATCATAATGTCTTGCTAGAGACCACTTATGATGGAAAGGGTAAAATAGTAATTTTACCAGTCTGCCAACTGTTCGTGAGCCTAGAGGGTCACACACATTAAGCCCAATACATGACAAGTAAGCATGGATGAAATTTGGGAGAATCCGGTTTTTAGTTTAGTCAAATTGAAAACGATTCGGTTGATTTTTGGTCTAGGGTTTTAACCAGACAGTTGAAGAAATCAAATTGAGGAAATTGAACCGGTTTATCTAAACCAGAATTAGAACTCAACATTATGTGTTTTAATTTGGATTTTGTTAAACGGGCTTTAAGCCCATTTGAGGTTTCAATTCATGAAAGGGCAAGAGTGCAATTATGAATTTAAAGGGGTGTTATGTGTAATTATTTTATTTGAATTTAAAATCATATTTTTTGATAATTAAATCACATAATTACACATTATCTCCTTTCCTTTATTTTCCCATAATTTTGGCATCTTCTTCCTCCTTTCCTTCTTCATTTGGCCGACCCTCCTATAGCTTTTCCACCATTGTTTTTCTTTGTTCATACTTCTCAAAAACATCATTAGGAAGAGGTCGAGAGAAAATCATTTTCGGTGATTGTTGTGCTTGTTTGGACTCGATAGAGAAACACTATCTTGTGTTTTAATCGATCATATAAAGGTAATTTTTCAGATTATAAAGTTCATAAACATGCTGAATTTTTCATTAAGATCAAGTTTTATTTCGATCACCATGGTTACATAAAGCTCTGCTGCATGAAATTATTTATTGGAACCCATGGTGATCCCTTTCACTAAGGATTGAAGCAAGCACCTATAGCATGGTGCTTTCTAATAAAGAGTGGCTGCACTAGAGGGGGAGTTGATAAAACCCTGTTCATAAAGAATGAGGATGGACATCTGATGATTGCCCAAATATATGTTGATGACATTTTCTTCGGCGGAATGTCAAGAAAAATGGTGGAACATTTTGTTCAACAAATGCAACCGGAGTTTGAAATGAGCATGGTCGGTGAATTTAGTTTTTTTCTGGGGTTTCAAATCAAGCAGATGGACGACAACATTTTCATCTCTCAGAGCAAGTACGCAAAGACATAGTGAAAAATTTTGGATGGAAAAGGCCTCTCACAATCGAACCACCGCCGCTACACATGTCAAACTCACAACGGACGACTCTGGGGAAGCTGTTGACCAGAGCATATATAGAAGTATCATTGGTAGTCTCCTCTACCTCGCTACAAGTCGGCCTGATATAGCAAGAAAACCCTAATGTAAGTCACTTGACCCAGGCCAAAAGAATAATAAGGTATATCGCTGACACTACTGATCTAGGTCTCATATACATTTTCGATACGTCCTCCACTCTTGTTGGATACTGTGATGCAGATTGGGCAGGTAGCACTATTGATAGAAGAAGCACGTCTGGAGGCTGTTTCTACCTAGGTAATAATCTTATATCATGGTTTAGTAAAAAGCATAACTGTGTCGCTCTATCCACTGCTGAATCGGAGTACATAGTTGCTGGAAGCAGTTGTACACAACTTCTGTGGATGAAGCAGATGTTGGTCGAGTATAATGTCAAGCAGGATGTCATGACATTATACTGTGACAATGTGAGCGCTATCAATATCTCCAAGAATCCGGTCTAGCATAGTAAGACCAAACACATCAATATTCGACATCATTTTATTCGTGAGGTTGTTGAGAATAAGAAAACTATTCTAGAATATCTCCACACCGACAAGCAGTTTGCTGATATATTCACAAAGGCCTTGGATGTGAATCATTTTGAAAGTCTGAGGTCGTCACTTGCGTTGTGTTCTATGAACTTCTGACAAAGCAACAGTCTGAGGGGGAGTTATAGGTGGGTACCCCCTCAGAAACGACTTGATCAATCCCAACTGATCGGCGGTTCAAACAATGGTTCTATCGAGGGCAAGAAGAATAGGAATCAGTGATACAATGGTGGATTTAAATTTCGGGATGAAGTAGCGTCAACCAGCAACGAGTTATTCGGTGTATGCATGTATTCTGAAGGTAATGGTGTAGTCGATTAATCTTGTTCTATGAGCTGTCTATGGCTACTTTTTAAGGCAATCAGAGGGAGAAAGGACTAGATATAAATTGTGATCAACATAGCAAGACTAGATGCAAGATAAATGAAGATCAAAATCATCACTACTCACCAGAAGAAGTGAAAGTGAAGTGCTTGCCTAAAAAATATCCAAAGGGGGAAATTGTTGTTACGTTTGTTATTGGCTTATTTTTTAGGCGATACGAAAGATGTCGAACATCTGGTCAGGAAAGATGTCAAGCGTTTAGTCTTAACATCTTGCATGACTTTTTTGGATCGTAGCATTAGAAAATTTCCTTAATTAGGAGACATATTGCGATTGGAAAGATCAAGCTATGTATAAGGCTTTTGGTAAGTCTTGATTGAGTCATGATTCTAGAAAGCTTCCTGCCGTGATAGAGACTAGAAAAGATATTGTCGTTAAGGATTTGGGAAACCTAAACCGACTAGGATTATGGTAACCCTAATGCGTTCCGGAATTAGTTTTACAGCTGCTATAAAAGCTGAGGCTCCACCCTTAGCAACGAGCGACTCCTTGTAGTTTCTTCGGTGAAATACACAGAGCTCTTAGACGTGAAGGACTGGCGTGCTTAGAGGTTGTGTGTTCCACAAAGAACATTTGTGTATCACTACCATAATCGGAAGATCAAGTGTGAGTGATTGAGGGTTTCTTGTGAATGTGTGATTGAAGGTTCACGTACAAGTGCATAACAGCGACTTGTTGCATCTGGGCAGTGCTAGCGCTCGTAGAGTGGAATCAAGACGGAGTCTTGGATTCAGGGGGAGTCCCTGAGATAGGTTTGTACTAGTAATAGTAGCATAGGATATTGATCTGTGTGATGATCATGTATACTTGTATGTTTTAACTCATTACCATATACTGAAACCTTTACATTGGCCGAGGGCCCCCAAACGTAAGTAAGATTGCACCGAACTGGGTAAACAATCTTGTGTGTCGTTATTTGCCGTTTACTGATTTATATTGTGATTGTCCAAATCTGTTTGCTGACAAGTTGTTAAGAACATTATCTCAACATTGTTCGTGACATTGTTCTTGACATCTTGTCTAACTAATTTAATCAGAATTTCAATAAGAATTGTAACTTAGAAATGACCTCCATTGGTCTGAAATGAGGCTTTTGATTAAGCCCCAGGCGACAATTAAAACCGATAATGAGTTCCAACCATACCAGATTGTCATCGCCGCTGTCGTCCACACCTTCGACGGCTACCAATCCAAATGATGTGTAGCTTTTCAACAATGGGCCCGGCACACAACGTCGGCCCGCTAAGTCACAAAGAACCGCCTCCGCCCTAGAAGTCCGTCGGCCCAAACCAGGCTGACCCAACTCCACTCCAAGCCACGCACATCCAAGGAGCTCTATCAGGATTGGTTGGTGGCTAAGCTATGCTACCTCACCAGGATTTCTTTTTGCATCACAATACAATTAAGGGAAGGAAAGAGTATAGATTCGCCCGACTTAACTTCAAAGTAATGTTCTAAATTCCTGGAGAATTTTATAGAATACTGTAGAAAATGTATTTTGTTTTCATACTAGATCTTGTATAGGATTAGTAAAAATAGGGGTTATCTACATCATTCTAAGGCATCGAAAGTAAACCGAGAGACATGTTCGATCACCTTGTCGACACTCTGTTCAATTTTTTTTGGGAGCATTTTCACGGTATCAATGTCAAAAAACTTATTTATTAAGTATAACTATCCCCATAACAGTATACTGCTTTTTTACATTATAACTACAAGCATTCTCCTTAGAGAAATTACTTAGGTCCAATCCACAACTTTTCTACCCTTAAGGGCTTATTTCTTTCTAGGGATAATTCATATCCACTACGGTGAACTATGACACATTTACATGTTAATACGGTGAACTTATTAACGTGTCACTTCAATACAGGGAACTATTTTTATGTGTCACTGTTTCTAATAGAGTTAATTTTGATATGAAATGTCTATATTGCCCTTGTATTAAACTTTTAAAATAGATCTAAAAATATATATATTAAACTTTTTTAAAAAAATATTTTTTATGAAATAAATAATTAAAAATTGATTTCAATATATTACTTTTTTCAAAAAAAAATATTTTTCGAACAAAATATTTAAAATAAAAAACGAATTTGAACAACGTTTTTTTATTTTTAAAATTTATATTCAAATAAGTTTTTATTAATTATTCCACAAAAAAAGTTTATAATAAAGTTTAAAAAATAATATTTTAAATACATGGGTATTTTCGACATTTAATAAAATTTGAAAGTTGAACAGTGCATTTTCCATCTGTTTTAAAGACGTTAGGGTAAAATGACACATAAAAATAGTTTATGTATTGAAGTGAAACGTTAATAAATTCACCGTATTGATATGCAAATGTGTCATAGTTGACCAGGGACCCGTTAAATGTGATCCGTGCGGACCTATAATTCTACTATCAGTGATGACACACTCGATGACATAGATCAAATCACATTCAATATATTATCACAACACAATGATAAGATAACGTCGTATTATTATTGCAATGATGATGTAACAATTACACATAAACTAAGATTGGCCTAGGGCATAACTCCTACAGTACGGTGCCCATGACATTATTGCATACATTTTTCTCAATATGCATGACATCAAGAGCATGCCTAACCCAAATTGACTTCTAGTACGGGAGCTACCAGAAAATAGTTTCATGCATCCAGCAACACGGAGTCCTACCTTGTTTCGGCGCTAACAACAAATGTAAACTTTGCACTGGAAATTCAGGTTGTCTTGTCTGTCTAAGGACTTCCTCCGATGAAGGTACCTCTTGGAGTGGTCGTTCATCCATTGCCCCGTTAAACTCACGAGTCATGAATCGGTATGGATGCTGGTGTCCGAGATATGACATTCTACGACGACTGTATGTAGCTTTGAGGTCGTCAAGGCATATGGGGCATGCCTTGTACCCCTTTACCTTAATTCTGCCTAACATTCGCAGCCCTAGATAGTCGCTGATTGTGTACATCACGGCTGCACGCATCCGAAATTGCTCGCAACTTTTCCGATCATACGTTGGGACACCCGTTCCCCACAATACTTTCAGGTCGTCTATTAATGGCTGCATGAACACGTTCAAACACTTACCCGATGATTTTGGCCCGGAAACCAGTATCAATAGAATATTGTACTGTTTCCTCATACACATCGACAGGGGGAAGTTGAGAGGAATCATCTCCACTGGCCAAAACTGTGAGGCGTAGAAGTGGGCCCGAACGAGTTAAAACCGTTGCTCTCTAGAGCAAGACGCATGTTCCGGAAGTCTACAGCAAATGTTGGGTACAATTGATCCAACTCTTTCCAAGATACACCGTCAGCTGGATGACCAACATTGTTTTTGTCTCTGACCCTTTGCCCGTGCCAACGCATTTGGTCGGCAGTCTTCGCTGACATGTACAAACCCTGGAGCCACTAAATAATCGGGAAGTACCAGACAATTTCCTTGGTTTTCTTTCTGTCTCCCGTCTACTCATGTAGATGTCCGACAAATAGTGCATAAATTGGCAAATTGGTACTGTCCGAACTCGCAAGCAACATACTTGATACAATCCATCCCTATCATTTTCAACATCTTCTTCCCTTCGGCATATGATTTAGGGTGCAAATTTGGCGACAGATGCAAATTTTTGTAAAAATCGCAATTCATGTTAAATGCTTTCTTTGACGTTGTTGATGCTTCCTTAGTGATCATCAACTTTAAAAGCACCTTTAGACAGGACAAGTTAGACTCTGCAAACAATGGGGTGTTCGCAAGACGCGTTAGTTCGTCATACGCGTCCATTGCTGCTTTTGTCGTAGTGTGCTCACCCTCCACTGTATCTTCACCAAATTTTTCTGCCCGCTGGAATGAACCCTCCACAAGCTCAACAACATGATCGACATTTCGACTACTTGAAGCCTCGTCCCTTCGAGATTCCCGTCTCGCACCCAAAAAAAATTGCGTTATGCACTTCACCGTGAAAGATCCACACATTGTATATCGAAATTATGTCGTATTGCATTAAGTGGGTACATATTGTATTCTCATGTTGCACAATCATATTTTGACAGTTTTTGCACAGGCATAGATATCGGTCACGACCGTGTTGAAACACATATTTTTGGATAAATTTTATGAAATTTTCGACACCATCCATATACGCTTGCGACCTTCTATTTTCTATATCCATCAACCTACGGCTGTCCATAAATGACATATCTACATACAATACAATAAGTTATAGTTATTATATGCATATGTATTACTACACGTAATTAAGGATAAATATCGACAAACAAAAGTACGATTTTGAACCACACGGACAAATCGAAAATCCTACATCAATTTACTAATTCAGAGCCTAGCTCATTCACCAAAAATCTACTAATTCATAGCCTAGTTCACCAAGATTTGAATAATTCATAGCCCAGTTCACCAAAATTTCACTAATTCATAGCCTAAGTCACAAAAATTCATATCAATGTCACAGCTAAATCGAAATATCACAACAAAATCAAAATTTCATAGCAAATCGAAAACCCAAACTAACCTGCAAATCTGGAGATCCACCAACAAGGACAACAAGACTAGAGACGACGAGCTTGATGACGTTCGAGGGACTAGTAATCTTCGACTTTGTATGCAATCGAAATCTTCACCTCTATCAATAGGTCCAAACGATCCTCCACAAATCAAATTTTGACAAATGAAGTCATGCATAGATCTTTTATAGATTATTCATAACCTTTTCCCAGCGAGATATTGCGCAATGTTTCGCCGGGAAAGATTATGACCATTGATAGTCAACATCCGATCGTTGATGGTCAAAAAACTCTTTCCCAGCGATATATTGCAATATATCGCCGGGTTGGCGTCGTTGACCGTCAACGGTCGGATGTTGACTATCAACGATCATAACTTTTCCCAGCGAAACATTGTGCAATATCTCGCCGGGAATAGATATAACTGTTGTTGATCATAATCTGACCGTTTTTTAGTGAAACTAGCCCGGCGAGATTTTGATTATCTCGTCGGTTTGTTGAAAACAACCCGACGATATATTGAATATCTCGTTGGGCTGGTTTCACCAAACCGGCGAGATAATCAAAATCTCGCCGGCTTGGTGTAACCAAACCGGCGAGACTTATCAATATATTTCACCAGGAAAAACCATATTTCCAGTAGTGCCCTGCTATACAATACAAAATATAATTTACAACTTAATTTTAATTAGTTGTAATAAGAGCAATAAGTGAGTCGAATATTTAATAATCGCTTGATCTTGATTCGAAAAATATTTAGCTTGATCATCCCATAATCGAGTTTGTGACGAACTTAATGAATAGTCTCGTTTAATATTTAATTTACCATATTTATTATAATCAAACTAGTTTTAAATAAATATTTATGGTTAAAATTGAACAAAATCGAACGAATCGACTAGAATTCAAACTTGATTATGATCTTTTCTCGAAGTAAACTCAAGCTTGATTACTTTTTTCAAATTGAAGTCGAGCACTCATTGAAGCCCAAGTCAAACTTTGGTCAAACACTTCTTTTTCAACCCAAGTCGAGATTATATAATTTTAAATCTTATAATTTTTTGTGATATTATAAAATTACACTTTTTCCCCTAATTGAATGATGAACTTTAAATAATGTATTGAGGGTAGAACGGTCTTTGTAAGTACAAAAATGGAATAATCAAAAAACGTTTTAAAACTTATGGAATTACAATTATACCCCTACATTTTAACCCTAAATACACATTACCACTAACTCTTTCTGTAACCTAAACATCACTTCCACTACCGGCGAGAGCAAGGGCGACAGTTCGTCTCTTATCTGGCAGATCAGGCTGCTCTCCGGCGGCGCGAGGAGGCACAAGCGGACCTCCGGTACGTCAGTCGTTCAAGGACCACGACGACACAGTCAACTTCATCGTGGTTTCGCCCGACGGGACGGTCTACACCAGGTCGGCCGATCAGAGGATCCGGATCTAGGAAAAATGCTTTGGCGAGAAGCGCCACACGCTGGTCTAGATCGTCGAGAGGCACAAGTCTGCGGTCAACGCTCTCGCGTAGACCGACGACGGGTCGGTTCTGTTCTCGGGGTCGTGCGACAGGTCGATCTGTTGTGGGAGAGGGAGGACAGAAACCATCATCTTGTAAACCCTCACTGCGACGGCGCCGCCGTGTCCCATCACCTTCTTCACCGATTTTGCGTCGTTCCAGTCCACCGATCTCGCGACGGAGTCGACGACTGACTCTAGGTCGCGACGCACACCATCGCTTCAGGACCCGTGTTCAATTTCTCATGATTTGCGAAGTCGATCACAAACCCAAACCCATGGCAGCTCTGATGCTGGTGTTGGCGAGGGCCTTGATGACGGACGGGTCGGCGCCGTAGAGACCTTTCCGATGGAAGTGGTTTGGAGAAGCCACGTGGTAGCAGAGGGAGATTGTCGGCGACCTGAACATAGTAATTGGCAAGGAGATGGGACAATGGAGAAAGTTTGTGGGTAATGATGATGAAATAAATTGTTTGTTAATTTTGATTACTGACATGACATGGTATGTCCTGATGAGCAAGATAAATGGGAGATTGAGATATGGGAGAGTGAGAAATGAGAGGTTGAAGAAAGGGACAATAGGGTCATTTCACTTATTTTTTTAATTTTGTTATTTAAAAATACTAATATACCCTTAACCACAAAATTTTATTATTTATTCAATTGAGGGTAATGTGGTCATTTCATAGTTCTTGTATTTAAATTTTAAAATATTTTATGTGGTTACTTGAAAAGACAAATTTGCCCTCGATTCAATAGTTCAATTGTGTATTGAATTAGGGGTAAAATAGTCATTTCACAATTATACCAATAAGGTTTGAAATTTTACCTCGAGGGCATTTTGGTCATTAAGAAAATATTGTTGTTAAATTTAACAGAAGAATTTGACTTAAATGTTGACCTTTTAAACTTGATGGACCGAAAAAAAAATTCAAACTTGAGTGACTGATCGTGAAATGAAGTTTCGATGGTGTACTGATGTGTAATTATCTCAAGTGTTTACATACAATTACATTATAGCCTCATCGTGAATGTATTTCAAGTACCACGAATAAGAGACCCTGAAAATGGTGTTTAAAATTTTAAATCTAGCCTACTTTTTTTTATTTTGTAATAGAAAATTTTGCCCCTCCTTCACAAATTCTTGGTTCCGCTTCTGTTATGATGTTGAAATTTTCGATATAAATTGTATGAAAATGAGAGACATAATGTCTTTCATTTCTCCATAAAGATCATGAGATAAATGAAAGAAATAATATCCATAAATAAGAGATAAAGGGTATTAGATTGCTTATTGGTGTGTCTGCCATTGGAACATTAAGGGCTTCCATGGTGCCATAAAGATTCCAATGATCCAGGTCAAATCCTTCCACGGTCATCCCATGTTTATTTTAAGGATAATTCCAGATGTATTATCTTGGTTATGTCTGATTATCACATGACATACCCTACAATTTTTCGTATCAGGGTGACTACCCTATCATTTAATTTGTCTCACTGTTACTCATTCCGTCCAATTCTATTGGTTTTTAACATTTTTGACATGTGAAATTACTAAAATACCTTTAAGGGTTAAATCAATTATTATAATTGGACTGAAAAGACTAAAATGCCTCCACCTATTCATCTAATTTTCAAACCCATGCCACTCCCTCTATCTCCTCTCTTAACGACCTCCGGCCTCCGACGGTCGTGTCTCCGGTCCCCGACGGCCTTGTCTCCGGCCTTTGGTCGTCTTTAGCCTCGCTCCGATGGTCTCCAACACCACCAGCATCGCCTCTGGCCTCCTTCATCGTGTCTCCTATGGTGGTCGGCCTTAGCTTGCCGAAAAAAATGGTGACCAAGAAATGGGTTCTTAAACAATTCTCATACTGGCTCATGTTTTGTCTGGGTTTTTGGGTTAATGTGAGCATGATAATGATAACAATTCATTAACTAATTAATGTCTCATTATATTTGTTCTGTTCTTGGTTTAAGACTTGTTATGAATTTTGTGCAATGGAAGGAGATACATTTTATGGGATTGGGAATGGAACACAGCAAATTGATTGGGAATGGTGCAATTCCGGTCACAATTTTTTCCGGCAAGCTAAGGCCGACCACCACACGGAGACACGCTGGAGGAGGCCGGAGGCGATGCTGGAGGTGTTGAAGACCATCGGAGCGAGGCTAAGGACGACCGGAGGCCGGAGGTTGTTATGAGAGGAGATAGAGGGAGTGGCATGGGTTTAAAAATTAGATGAATAGGTGAGGGCATTTTAGTCTTTTCAGTCCAATTATAATAATTGATTTAACCCTTAAGGGTATTTTAGTAATTTCACATGTCAAAAATGTTAACAACTAATGGAATTGGACGGAATGAGTAACGGTGAGACAAATGAAATGATAAGGTAGTCACCCTGATACGAAAAATTTTAGGGTATGTCATGTGATAATCAGACATAACCAGAGTAATGCATCTAGAATTATCCCTTTATTTTATTAGAATATTCCCTTTATATGCTTCATCTTTTTGCAGACTAGACACATTTTGAGGAGCAAAGAAAGCCTGTGACAAGACTGTGGATGCGAGGATATAAACATGTCAAATAATTAATGCAACCAGGGATGACTGTGCTATACTAGAATATTTTTACATTCAACAATTGCTTAAATAAATAAAGAACAGTTATATCCAAGACTACCAAAACCTAGATTTCAATACAAACAATATTCATTGAACATATTGAGTGAGAGTTCCAGTGATAGACTTAGGGCTATCCATTTTGACCCGAAACCCGACTAACCCGGCCCAACACCCGATAACCCAAGACTCGACTAACCTGACCACCCAATGGGTCTGTTTTTGCTCACCCGACTGGAAGTCGGGCGGGCCTCGGTCCAAAGTCGAACCCGTCGGGCCATCCGACGGCCCGACTACATGCCTCGATCATAAAAGCACACACCACACCTGAATTCCGCAAGCCCAACTTCAGGCCCAATTCCATCATGTCTTCTTCTTCTATATCCAAAGCCCAACACCACACCACCTTTGAACTTCAGCCAAACTCTAATAAACCCAACGTCAAAGTAATTGAAACAAAATATCAGCTACCCAATTATACGCTAAAGTATAGCCCAGCCCAAGCATGTTTTCTAATTTGGTTAATGGACCTAAGAAGTGAAAACAGATATATAAACATTATAAATATTTCTTGCCTTTTCGACGTGGGATTTGTATTGTTGTTGCGTAAACCACTCAACACGCGACGCTGTTTTCTCTCTCAAATTAGAGTCCCACATCGGTTAAATGATAATTTTTGTACCTCCCAACTCTCTATAAAATCGAAGTGTGTTTTAAGTCTTCTATTAATCTAATCCAAATCATGAGCTGGGCATGATATGAGCTGATTTAACTAGTTTTTTTAATTATAATTATTATCTTTTGATAGTAGATTTATATTAGATATTTAGTAATATTATTGATAATCATAAAGTCCTCTTTTTGAAATTTTTCATCAGTTTTAAATTTTGAAAATTTTTTTTAACGGATAATTCGGATTATGGGTTAACCCAATAACCTGATGGCCCGACTAGGCATCGACCCGAGGCCCGACACATCTAACTGGGCAGGGTAAAAATGTCTACAACATAGTTGCATAAATCCTCCAATAAATTAGAGACTGGAAAATGGATAATTGACCTGTACAGCACAACACTAAGAAGCGAGCATTTTTGAGGTACTGTAGACTGATCGGAAATGTCACCTTCACAGTTAAGCGCCTGTTGCGAGAATCACGTGAAAAATTCAATTTAGTGAAATGTAGATCGAATTTGTGTGGAAACTATGGAAATCTTTTTGCGGATTAAATGTTGCTCGATAGTATTGGAAGTGATGAGGAGGAGAAGTACCTGAAACTTGTGAAGCCCCAAAGGTCTTCACTACTCTCATGGACATTTTGATTTTTATGCTCTTCAATCTTTTCTTTCCATGGAAATGTTGCTCATATTATAACAACTCATTGATTTATTGCCTCACAACAAGGACGACATCTCTCGAATGACCTTCAATTTAGAACGTCGTCGTTTGTTTCAGGACTCAATACAGTAGGCCTAGCCCCCATAATTCCTATACACTCAACTCTACACTTTTTCATTAATTAATTAATACCGAGCTAAACAAGAGTTGGCTTTTGAAGGTGAAAAGACAAAAATATCCTTAATTCATTTCCAAATTTTATATCTCATGTCATCCATTGTTGTTTTGGGTTTTAGGGTTGCTGGGGAAGCTCCCCGGCCACTACTTCGACCCTCCAGCCACATTTATGTGTCGGTCGAATTTCGCTGGCAGTGATAACTTGGACTATGAAAAAAATAAAAAGTAAAGATAATTCCACATACCTCCCGTTAGATATTCAGAATTTTCATTTAAATCCCCCAAAACTGTAACGTGTTTTAAAGCCCCTAAAAGTTTCATGCCATTAAGTTTTTTAAATATTATGTTAACTTTTTTAGAATGAAGAAAATATCATGTATTAAAACAATATCAAATTTATTTTAATTTTTTTTCGGAACATAATTTTGGGAAAATTTCACTTAGCCACTCCTAAGTTTGGCCGAGTTTCACTTAACCCCTCTTAAGTTCAAAATCTACTTGTGGAGTCCCCTAAGTTTGCAAAAGTCTCACTTTACCCATTTTCAATTAACTTTTTTGAAAATTCTGTTAACTTTTTTGTGAAATGACGAAAATACCCTTCCATTAAAAAAATTAAAAATAATAAATAAAAATGATTTTGAACTTTTTTTTACAAAAACAAAGATTAAAAAAATATTTTAGTATTAATTTTATTTTTTTAAAAAATTTCGTAAAAAATTTAAAAATAAAAAAACGATGTTTACAAATCATTTTAAAAAATTTTATAAGGAAAAATTTTTAAAAATTATTTTTACTACTAATAAAATTTTATTCTTTATTTTATACAATAAAAACTTTATATAAAAAAGTTCAAAAATCATTTTATTAATTTATTATAATTTTTCGATAAAAGGGTATTTTCGTCATTTTGCAAAAAAGTTAACAGAATTTTAAGGGAAAATTCCAGTTAGCACCTCTTAAGTTTGGCCGAGTTTCAGTTAACTCCCCTTAACTTACAAATCAACTTGTGAAGTCCCTAAAGTTTGAAAAAGTTTCACTTTACCCTTTTCTGTTAACTTTTTTTAAAATTCTGTTAACTTTTTTGCAAAATGACGAAAATACCCTTTTGTTGAAAAATTATAATAAATTAATCAAAATGATTTTTGAACTTTTATATATAATTTTTTCATTGTATAAAATAAAGAATAAAATTCTGCTAGTAGTAAAAATAATTTTTGAAAATTTTTCCTTATAAATTTTTTTAAATGTTTTTAAAAATGATTTGTAAACATCGTTTTTTTTATTTTTAAATTTTTTACGAAATTTTTTTAAAAAAATAAAAGTAATACTAAAATATTTTTTTAATCTTTGTTTTTGTAAAAAAAAAGTAAGAAAACAAAAAGTTCAAAATCATTTTTATTTATTATTTATAATTTTTTTAATGAAAGGGTATTTTCGTCATTTCACAAAAAGTTAACAGAATTTTCAAAAAAGTTAACTGAAAATGGGTAAAGTGAGACTTTTTCAAACTTAGGGGACTCCACAAGTAGATTTTGAACTTAAGAGGGGTTAAGAATTTTCCCGAATTTTAAAAAAGGTTAACAGAAAAGGGTGAAGTGAAACTTTTTCAAACTTAAGGGACTTCACAAGTTGATTTTGAAGTTAAGGGGAGTTAAGTGAAACACGGTCAATCTTAAGAGGTGTTAAGTGGAATTTTCCCCATAATTTTTTATGTTAGGAAAAAGGAACTCATTTTAGTATTAAAAAATTATTTTTAAGATTTTTCTGAAAAAAATTTAAAATTAAAATGTATTATTTATTTCATAAAAATATTTGACTTAAAGCAAGTTAAAAAAAATTAATACATGGTCATTTTTGTTATTTACGAAAAATTTAACGGCGTGAAACTTTTGGTAACTTGAGAGCCTTTAGAAAATGTGTTTCGGTTGAGGAGGATTTAAGTGACAATCGCATATAATTAAGGGGTGGTAATTGGAATTATCCATAAAAATTAAATATACGGGAAATGAGTGATCGCATACATGCGCAACAGAAGTAAATAACAAAAATGAACCTCGTTTCCTAGCAAGGATCTACTGCATGTTTAAGCCCAATAGATGAGAAGATTAGAGACTTTCAATTAACTCTTGTAGATCCAACTTTATTAAACTTTGAGAGTGCACAGGTTCTTCACAAATCAATTGAAAACGTCCCCTTCGGGATGCGCTCTCTACCGGTATCCACACGAACAAGCCTTGATCGAAGCCTTGATCGAAGCCTTTGACGAACAATAATCTACTAGAATTGCTCTCACAAATCGATACAATTAGCTACTAACCAGATCTGAAACTTTAGGAGGAATTGCTAATATTGCGAAACTCGCATTAAGGTTTAAACAAAACCGTGGCAACATATTTATAGGTTTAGGGTTAGGATTTTATTTCCAATAAATCCTACTTTATTCTAAATTCCAAATTCAGAAAATTTCCCAAAATTCGTTCTCTCTAGTTGCCTTTTTCTTATTAGTTTATGATTTCCAAAAATGTAAACCGAAATAGGAAGAGAAACTCCATATTTTCATTTCTAACGACCAAACTTGCGCGACCCATATCTCTCTAGTCTGAAGTCCGACTGATCCAAAACTTGCACCAAATTGAAGAGGACTCAAAAGGCTAAAACTTTTTTGTGAAATAGAGTTTTTTCTTTAGAGCCATGGTTTAGGAGATATAAAGCCCGCAACTTGACCAATCTGCAAAACTCGGAAAAACGTGTTTTTCACTTATTCCTCCTAATGGGTTTTATAAGCCCACTTAGCTTCGGGCTTGCTCTTTGTGTGTAACCCTGTAGGCTCATGACTCATTGAAAAATGACCCAAAATATTGTTACATGTGATAATAAGTTGTTTATTTATATAACATGATCCATATATTTTTTTAAATAAGTATATTAATTTATTTAATATAAATTTTACAAATAGAATAATAGAAATTCGCTTAGTCCTCAAATGTCATGTCCGACTGATGTGGGTCCATATCGACACATCAATACCCACATTTAATGCCGAATTTCTCTCGTTATCTGACTATTTAGAGTCGTTTATACCACTTTACATCTTCGGGTATGTTTGGTGCAATTGTGCTGATTATAGATGAAAAAAGGAAGAAAGATGGACTAGAATCGAGCGAGCACGAGACATGTGCAACATAATTTTTCAAAGAGCGTAACTTTCTCATATTTAATCTGATTTGACCCAAAACTATATTAAGTAAAAGATAATTGGTTGATCTACAAATCTATAGAAGAACATTTTCTAACGGGAAGGAGCTCAAAAATACAGTCAAATGTAACACCAAAATAGAAAATCTACATAGTTTCGGGATTGCAGAAAAGCATACTAGCGAGCGCCATAACTTCCACATCCGAAGTTCAAGTTGAGCAAATGTTATGTTCAAATTGAAGAGGACGAAAAGAGCTACGATTCTCATGATAGAAGTTTTGCATTGGAGGTCTGAAAGAGGAAAAAAATCGAGCAACCAAGTATGTGGAGAAAGTCACATCATATGTAGCGATTCATGTGTCGAAATTCACAACGGGATAAAACGATGTATCGATCGCCATATCCCTTTGTGGCGATCCATGTGTAAATAGCCACATGTCCAAATTCTGGAGATTAAATACGAATTCAGACATAATTATGAGGATCTCTCTCCTATCTCTCTAGATTTTTAACGCTTTCGACGATCTCTCTCAACATAGAACTAACGACTAACTAGCAGCTCTGCTCCAAGGCAATTTTGGGAATCTCCAATCACCACCATATCATCCCTATCGAGTTCAACACGAGTACAATGAGTATTCACGAGCAACAAGGTTGAAGATCGCACGAGCCTCCAACTCCAACTGGGGTTTTAGGTTTTGTTTTGTCATTCTTCGCTTCTTGAATCATATTGTAAATTGATGTATTCCTTTTTAAGCACCAAGGTTAATAATGGGTGTTAGACCATGTGACAATTGATGTTCTGGTGAGTTTAAATTCAGTTATTAATGCATGCAAAAATTGATCATGCTTGGTGCATATCGTATGAATGTTAAATTGATCATTTAATATTTGTATCTTGACTTTGAAATCAGCTCCGAGAGGTGTGATTAAGAACAAATCTAAGTATGGTCGAGAGGTCGGTCTCCTAGAGTCAATGTCTCGTTTTGAAAATTGTTGCTCTTATTGTTGTTGAGGGTCCATTATAATTTCCTACAGGGTCGTCAACCCGAAATTAGGCGTTACCTAATGCCGAGAGGAGGATAAATATTTACAACATATACCAGTTTATGAATGTTTGATTAACTGATTGACAAACTTGGATTGACATTAAGACGTCAGTGTAGCACCCTGGTTGCTAGTTTAATTGTTTAATTTCATCTCCATACCCATTACCCTTGAAACAATCTGTAACTAACCATCTTTGAAATCGTTTAGTTTACAAAATTAAAACTCCAAAAATCGTGTTTTACTTTATTACTAATGCACGTGTCGGAAAAGAGGCGTAGACCGGTGTGCTAGACGCTAATTTCTCCTCCATCACTGACGAACTGACGCCTAACGTTTTCTACAACAGTGGTTTTGAATCTCTTTTACTATTGTTTGTTTATTGTAAAATATAATGAGGGTTTGTAGTTACTTCACTTTTGTCTTGCTATTTTTTGTTTGCAAATGTAAATGCTTTTAGTGAGAGATGGAAGCAATGTACTTGAATTTTAGGTTGACTTCCATCTATCAAGGAGACGAATGAGGTGAAGTGAAGGCATGAAAAAGGAAACGAAATTACTTTTACTACAAAACCATGTCTTTCTTGTTTTGCCAGTTTATCCTTTCAAAAGTGTATTCTGCCAAAAAAAGAGCCCTAAAAGTATTTTTATCGAAAAGAAAAAAATAATGTTTACAACGAAGTTTGGAAAAGAATAAGAAATTCCATAATTGACAAGAGTATCAACCTTTCCTCCTCGTAGATATGAGTAATTTTAAAGGAAAATAATCTTTATATAAGTGAAGTAATTACTCTATCGCACTCTTGATCTCTAATGAATTGAAATCAATCCAATTTTAAAATGGATAACAACTTAAGTAGATTCACATTTTAGTCAAACAACTCTTGGTCTGATCATCACCATAGATATATATCATCAATTATGTCCAAAAACCAATGTTAAAATAATATTGAAAGCAAACGAGTAACAAGTAAAACCATGATATTCTGTAAAAACACTCTCGACACTCACTATCTCAAGAGAACCAAAAGATAGTTGTACTACATTTAATTAATCCAAGGGATAAGAATGCTTACTTATTTAAACTAGTTAAATAAGACCATTTTGAGTCGAAGCAAGTATACCCACCTCATTCTTCGTATTAAAATATATATAGTCTATCATGTACATTAACTCAAGTTTATTACCAATAAGTCAATTTTCTAACTTATTATAATTCAACATGTAATTAATGGTATTTTATTTTTCTCTATTTCTATCTAATGCACATATTATTATAGTTAGGAAATATGACTGGCTCTTAACATTGACTATAATCTGGTTAAAACTTAAAAGAGACCCAAACACTCGATGTACCAAAAAAACAATTACTTGTTTTCTTATAAGGTGAAACAGCAGAAATGATATAAAAGTAGTCTCTGTCAGGGAGAGTAGTGCGAAAAAGAAGACTTGACCTTTCACAAGTCCATAAGAAGTCACACAACATAATTTCATTAATTATTAATGGCAAAACCACCAAACGAAGACATAGCCAGAGACCCAAGTCCAGTCCTTGTCAAAAACGGAGTGATCACTTGAAGTCGCCATTTGTTGTAAAATCGTGAATTCATTGAGTGTATAGAGTTGGATTTGCAGTTGCAGCTCTCTATCTATCTATCTAGTGTGAAGAAGGGAGAGAGGAGAAGTGGAAAGCGAAGCAAAGGTGGCACCATTTTCGCTGAACGAAGACGTGTTCTTCTCGGTGGACGTGGAAGCAAAAGAGCACAACAAATCCTCAAAGCCATCGATGTCCATTCCACGCCCCGCCTCGAAATTCAAATTCGGCGGCAACCGAGCCTCCCGGTTCAAGTAGCTGACGACCTGCCTCATGTTGGGCCTCCCGTTAGGCCCATTGTTGGAGCACATGAGCCCTAGTCTCACCACCGTCTCCACCTCATCCCCGTGGAACTCACCGTTGAGCCTGGGGTCCACCACGTCGAGCACATTCCCTGACCTGAGCCGGTCCCACACCCAGTCCACCAGCACGAGCTCCTCCGGGCGGGCCTTGGGCTCGATGGGCCTCCTCCCGCACGCCACCTCCAGCAGCAGCGCCCCGAACGCGAACACGTCGGAGGCTGCGGTGGCCTTCCCCGTCCGCGGCAGCTCCGGCGCCAGGTACCCGAGCGTGCCCACCACGCGCGTCGTCCCCGGGTTGGACCCGTGCTCGTGCAGCCTTGCGAGCCCGAAGTCTCCGAGCCTCCCGCAGAGGTCGGCGTCGAGGAGGACGTTGCTGGCCTTGACGTCCCTGTGGACCACCACCTGCTCGTACCCTTGGTGGAGGTAGAGGAGTCCCGCTGCCACGTCATTGATGATCCTGAACCTCTGCGCCCAGCTGAGCACCATTTTGGTTTTGGGGTCGTCTTGGAAGAGGAAAGTGTCGAGGCTCCCATTGGCCATGAAATCGTAGACGAGGAGGAGCTGGCCTCCTCGGCGGCACCACCCTATGAGCTGAACCAGGTTCCGGTGCCTCAGACGCCCTATGCTAGCGATCTCCGCCACGAACTCGCGGAGGCCCTGTCTGGATTCGTGCGAAATTCTCTTGACCGCGACATGGGTCTGGGAATTGGGGAGGGTCCCTTTGTAGACCTGGCCGAACCCACCTTGCCCAACCAGCTCCTTCTCTCTGAACCCTTTTGTTGCCTTCTTCAGCTCGTCGTACGAGTACCGGTGGGGTCCGATTTCGAGCTCCCACTGCTCTATCACCTCCGCGTTTCTTATTTTCCTGACGACGCAAAACGCCAATGCCGCCGCCAACACGACGAGGACGACGCCGGAGACGGAAAGGGCGATGGCGAGGCCTGTGTGGGTCTTCTTGGGGGCCGGAAGCCAAGGCAGAGAGCTCAGATCGAGGTCTCTGGCTCGTCCGTCGATGTTGAAGCTCCAACCCATGATGTAATGGGAGCTAGCAAGCAGACCCGTCGAAGAAGAGAAGCCAACATACATAAACTCATTAACAATGGAGGACAGATTTAGAGGAAATGACAAGATGGGCAACTTGGGTCTCGAAGAAAAAGGGGAAATAGTGACATTGAGGAGCCCCGAAGCAGAGTCGTAATCAACCCACGCCTGAATCGATCTTCCGGACTTGAGATTGAGGTCGTGCTTGGCCCCGTCGTCGGAGAAGTAGGAGGCGGTGGCGGAGGCATTGGAGGTGAGGCTGTTGATGTCGATGCCCACATGGTTGTCGTCAATATCCCCGAACTCGAAATCCTGAACGGTGTCGAACTCGACGGCGAGAACGTGGTTGGTGAAGTTGCCGAGGTCGGAGGCGTTGAAGAGGCCGAGGTACTGACTGGGGAGGGCACGGAGGTCATTGGAGGAGGAGAGGGTGAAGGCGAGGCCGTGGCCGCCGAGCTTGGGGTACTCGGGGACGATGGCGAACACGAACGACGTGGAGAAGGACAAGGCTCTGCCGTCGCTCGAGTTCTTGAACCGGACAGGATTGGGGTACAAGGCGTGGCCCATTAGCCGGCTCGTGTCGTTGGTGAGCCGAAGAATGCCATTTTTCTGGATCTCTGCAACTCCTGTAAGGGTTAGGTTGGTGCCTCCAAATCCGGCATAGAAGAGGTCGCCATCGGTGATTTGGGACGAACAAGGGTTTAATAACAAACAAAGAGCAAAGAAACAGAGGAGAAAATAGGACATGTTAGGTCTTGTTTTTGGTTGAGTATTGAGATTGGTGAAGAATGTTAAAGAAGAAGAAAAGAAACTTGTGGGTTTGATGAACAGGAATCAGAAATTGGTCACATAGATAGGGAAAATGGATTTGGAGGCCAGCAGAAGCAGAAGCAAAAGCAAAACCAGGCCAAGGATTGGCTTCATGGACGAAGATGCATTTACTACTCAACACTGTTGAACTTTACCAGAAAGTCAAAAACCTCTATGTCTGGACATCCAAATTGAATCAAGTATAAATTTTGCTAAATTATTAAATAATCAATTGCAAAGGTTCTATAGATAATAAATTTCATATTTTTTATTTTACTAGTTCTTTAGAAATTTTAAAACAAGTCTGCTGGTTCATACTCAACTAGTCTTTTCAGTATGGAATTATTGTCTCTGTGTATCAATGTATAAGAATATAAATTTTGGATGAGTAAAATAAACATGTTTTATTTTTCTTGAAAACAAAATGACGGTATGTTAATATTAATTTAATGCAACTAACTACAATTATTCCATTATTAAACAAATATTATAGAATCAAAGTGAGAGTGGTGAGTGGCAAAACAAAGTAACAGCATCTAAAGAGAGTTGGCTCCAAATCTAGTGGAGAATGCACACAATACCATAGGAAAGAAAGCATTATTGGTGTAGGGTGCAAGATTCTCCATTTTTGCATACTTTGTCAATTGCCAGTGAGTAATAAGACACCTAATCTCTCTTGAATTGTTATGGCACGTGTCATGTCTTCTTCATTAATGGTCAGTAAAATTAAAACAAAATATTATGGTAATTAGGTTGGGGTCAATTATCCACCAACAAATCAGTGTCCATATGACCACAGCAATGTTATCCTGCTCCACAATTAAATACGAACTCTTTGGAAGTGCAAAATTAATTGAATATGTGCAGTGTGCGAGGATCAAGTGACCCTACAATACTTAAATAAATTGTAAGATAAACTTGACTTTTTACGTTAAAATGAAAAGTCACTCTCAACAATCTGCAGCGCCATCTCGCTTTCTCAGATTGCCATCATTTAATCAGTCCTCTCTCGCAACACAAACGAAAACTTATTGTGTAATTGAGAATGACTTCAATTCTATTGAGCTAGCCTTAATTGTCACGCACAGTAGGTTTTGGTTAGAATTGGTACATAACACGAACCTAAATACTAATTAAACAATTGTATTTGCCCTTGATGTTCACCAAAATCCCTAATTCTCCACTCTAGAAATTCATGTTATAATTGTTAGTGAATTCGATTAAGTACTTTGATTTAGAGTTCATTGTGTTTTATGGAGTATTTCGAAATTTGCATGTGTAGGATTAAATTTCTCCAATCTTTGATTTTTCATTACAGCCTGACAAAATTTAGGTAACTCTAATCAGCATTCACTAGACATCATTTCCCGCGAGATCAATACACAAACATTAAAAACCCTATTATAACTTTATATCCTACGCATTTTCATTTTTTGGGTTCACAACAGGAGGGGCTACTCGGCGAGGAAGGGTTTGCCATGGTGTCAGAGGACTCCATGGTGGAGCCGGTGGACTGGGGGGCCAGACTTGAGAGAATGCCGGTTCCTCTTTAGTTTAGGAGTTTCGGCTGGCTTGTTCTCCAGGGTAGCTTACCGACGAGAGAGGTTTTTACCTTCAGGGGGACTCTCTCGATAGGCTACCGGTTCTTCCTTTTGTGCAGTGGGAGGTTGGAGATTAGCGAGGACCTCATGCTAACATACAGGTGAGCACAGAGCTTTTGGCGGGAGCTATTCAAGTGGTGGGGAGTTCCGTACACCAGAGCACAGTTAGTTCACGAGCTCTTTATGGGATGGACCGCCAGAGTCACAGAGCGAGGGACGCGGAGGGCTTGGAGCAAGTTGATCAATATGGGATTCTTGTACATCTAGGTTACCAGAAATGGCGTTGTTTTTTTTTTTAATTCAAGAACTTTCTTTTCTTTTAATGGATGATTGTGAAAAACTCTATTCACTCGGGGTCTGTCTGAGTTCACTTTGGTTGGGTTGAACACTCCCCCTCTGATACTCTTTTATATTCTCGTGCTTTAAACTGGTTTTATATTGCATGATTGCATACTGTGTTTGGCATATGTTTGAGGCAATCAGAGGGAGAAGAAGTAAGAAGTACATATACATATACACATGTACATGTATAAATGTCCTTACATGTAGTTTATTTTGCTGACTAGTTGACCTTGGTGATGGTCATAGGTGGTGACATCTTTCTGTAAGGTGATCTAATCGAATAGAAGTGCTCACCTAAAAAATAACCAAATGGGAAGATTGTTGTTGCCATTAGATTAGCTATTTTGTTAGTTGACAGAAAGATGTCTGTCTACATGTTGCAACATGTGTTATATGCTGAATGAACAAAAAAAATGTCTATTCAGAAGTGACAACATGAGAAGCAAAAACATCTTTCAAGGCGACTTTCGGTGAGTTTCCATTTTTAGAAGATCTCCTAAATGGATTGTGATTTGGTATGATTCAGTTGTGTAGGAGCTTAAGGAAACTTCAAGAAGAAGATGATACAGGTTTAGGAAACCCTAAAGACGTGTGCTTGTAGTTTTGTAGGTGTGCTTGTAGTTTTGTAATTGGTCTTTGTGGGGAACGTTCAGAGTTCCTAAACGTGTAGGACGAGCGTATTGGGAAGTTGGATGTTTTGACAAAAATTGACATTTTGTGATCAATCACCATTCAAAGAAGAATGAGTGCTTGACTGATTGGGGTTGTGTTCGCACGGTTGAAGTCTCGTTCATCCGTTTGAAGAACATATACTAATCCGAGCATAGGCGTTGCTCAAATGGTGAAATTGAGAGAGGATCTCAGATTCAAGGGGAGACCCTGAGATAGGTTATCACTTGTAACAATAGCATAAAGTTAATGGTCTGTGTGATGATTATAGAAACTTGTATGTTCTGATTGGTTACGATATAGTGAAACCTTTCTATTGGCAGCCCCCAGACGTAGGTGATGTTTCACCGAACTGGATAACCATATCTTGTGTCATTTACATTTATGTTCTGTGTGTTATTTTAATTTGTGCATCCCCAAGTGTCTATTACAAAGTCTTAACATTTTAAGTGACATCTTGCGACTAACTAGAATTTCAATTTGTACTTGGTGATTTTTTTATCTATATATGCTTTATTGCTGGTAAAAAGAACTTTTCACGTGTCATACGGGAGGAAAATATTTTTGTGAAACTTTATCTCTTCTAAACTCTTCAACATTCTATTGAAATTCAAATATCTAATTTCTCCATTCCGGTTGATTACTCTAGGTAAAATAACATCCTAGAAAAACTCTTTTCGCATCCTCTCAACGAAATCTATTAATGTTTGGTAGCATCTAATACCAATTAACAACTCTATCGATTAAGGTAAAAGGAAAGTTATGCAAGAACATCAAGTCTCCAGGACCACACCAAATGCTTTAGCCTTCGTGTGAGTGTGGATACTCTTAGGGTGAACCTTTAATGTAGTTCATGACATTGATCATATGGATTATAACTCATTTAGGTTTTATTTTCTGCTGATTGTTAACATTTGTAGCTCCAAAATTGAATGCATTTTAATTTATTAACCAATGATTATCCCTTTGGTTGGTTTAAGAAAATGAGAGAAGTGATGGTTCAATTTCAGATCAAGTTGAATGCATTTTGATTTAGTAATCAATGATTCTCTCTGTGGTTGGTTTAAGGAAATGAGAGAAGTGATGGTTCAATTTCAGATCAGGTTCAAAAATAATATGTATCATGTTCAAGAATAATATGTTTTTTTTATTAGAATTTATTATGATTTCAACTTTATGTTCTCTTCACCATCATAAATTGGTTCTGATTTGGTTTTACCGCCACTACCACCACTGTCCGGTGAAAAAGTAAGCGCATTTGTTTCGTTCTTCATTCATTGTGATTTTGACTTTAAAACGCTAGTTTATGGACATAGAGGAATTGTTTTTTTTTTTTGATCAGCGACATAGAGGAATTGTGTTTTTTTTTAAATACACAAACACTACAATAAGGTGTATATGAATTATTTGTGGATTGGAAATTAGAGTCACTAGGTGAGGAGTCAAGCATGGGGAAAAAACCCGTAACACCCTAACAGAGATAAAAAAACAAGTGTTTGAACATTAATAGAATAATAAGGCCAAAATCGTCTTTTGGCTGCAAAATTAGGCTAGATGCAATAACAGAATACTATGAACGAGTATATGTGACATTGCCCTTGAATTGTAACAAGTGCATATATAGTATGGAGTGGGATAATGTAATTACTAGCTGTAAGTATAATTAGAAGGCAAAAGAATACCAAGAATAAAGAATTAGAAGAGGTTTAGGTGAGTGAAGACCCTCTCATGAATAAACAAGGTTTGGAGATGAAGAAATCATATGATTATTTCAAGTGTTAAACTCAGAAAATACCGACCTTAGTTTTTCAGTTGTTGAAGATAGGAGACTCGCACTTCAAAGTTGCAACCCCACTGAGTAGTCAGTGACACACATTTGACATTATTATAATGAAAAATATGGGCTGCATTATGGTTTATGGAGAATGATTTGACTTTGGGTCCAAAACCTTGAGTTAATCACCAATTAGTTTAATCACTGGTTCATTTAGCATTAGGATAATTCTATTCATGAGCTGTATTATACTAACCTTGAAGGCATTAATTAACGAATTTCGCACTTCAGTTGTGCTACTTCACATTACACTACAACATCTGCTTGAACAAAATCTATCTGTCACTAATGTTTTTTATGAACAAAAAACATAAATTTAAATAAGGGTGAGCGAGATTATGAAAAGAGAGAAACACACTTGGCCAAAAAATAACGATACAAAGATGTTTTTTCAGACAGACCGAGAAAAAAGAGATTATACATGAGAATGGCAAGAAAGAAGATTAGAAAAAGACAGTGAAAATGGCTACAACTACGAGGCCTCCACCTAAGTAGCTTCCCAAGTTCTCAGCCTCTCTTGGTTTATATATTGAAGCTTGAAAATATGATCATATTTTTGAAGGTTGAAACCTTATAATAAAAGATGAACTAAAATCTCAAACATCCGTCGTATATATCTTTCCCTTGTTTCCTTACGAGGCACTTTGTTTAATACTAATAATTGTTTGAAGACATTCCAATTTCAAATTCTTAATGACTGAATTCGAGAATCCGTTAGTTTTGATGGGATACTACTATTGGGGTTTTGGATCTATATATCATTATTTAGGTTTTGTCCGAGAGAGAGCATGGATAAGAATATTGCAAGTGGCTCAGGCACTGCCCACTTTTGGACTGCTGTGTCTCTGGCATTAGATTAAATGTATCCATCATGTGCATTTTCATCACAAAGTGATGGCCATGATTATATAATTGCTCCCATTTACAGATCCTTCATTTTAATACCGAAAGCAAATTAAGAGCTTGTTTTGCATGTGGGCCTTCCTTCACCCACCAAACTCCTGGTTCACAGATTTGTTATCTTGATTTCACTAACTCTTCTGGGTTAGCCCTTGTAACGCCCCAAGATCCGGTTTTCCGAATCTTAGTCGTCACGCGATAAAATACAAGTATCGATAATACATATACGAAATAGTTATGAAACACCTGAGCGTTAAAATACTTCAATTAAAGTTATTGGTGGAAAAACCGTCTTTCACAATTTAAATCCGAAAATTATCAAATACGCAAGTTATCGACTCGGAGGTCACCCGGGACCACCCGAACTCACAAAACCTGAGCCCCGGGCTCGTGGGCCCCACACAAGCCACCACATTAATTCTCGGGAAACAAAATCGAGCTACGGGATTTACTTCGAATCTGTCTAGAGACAGATTCGGCAGAACAGTCCACTTCCCGGACTTGCGGCTCCAAATCCGTAGCTTGTCTGGAAAACACGTAAACATGAAAGTTGAAGCTCTGCCAGTCCTCTACAAACTTCATGTTTTGCTCGGAACCAAGTTCGAACGGGAACGGCTCCGTCCGGAGCAAAACAGATTGTCCGTCCGGCTGGACAGATTCAGCGGTTCAGTCACTTCCCGGGCTTCTAGCTCCCAAACCGTTGCTCCTTTGGAAAAACTCACAAGATGAAGGTTGAAGCACTTCGAGTCAGCGTTCCATGGCCACCGGAATCAGCCACCAACGTGGCCGGAGCTCCGGCGACCCTCCGGTCACCGGAATTTGTTCAAATTTGTCTTAAAACATGTCTAATCATCTCTAGTGTCTAACTAAACTTAAAACAACACATTTCTACTTAAAACCCACGAACCAAACTACTCCAAATCGAAAAGAGAACCATACCTCTTGTAGTCCTCGATGTCGGGATTCCGAATACGAAGAAATCTCGAAGAAACGACGGACGGATTGACGGGAAATCCTTCTTGCTTGACCGGACCCTCCTTCTCCTTCCCTCTTTCTCTTTCTCTTTCTGTCTCCTTCTTTCTTCTCTTCTCCCTCTCTTTCTCTTGGTTGTTCTCGGATGAAATGGGAGCTCCCCCTCCTTATGACAACACATTTTATTTAATTAATTACTTAATTAAATAAAATGAAAACCCAAAAATCAACCCTTTTTCCTCTTTCCCAACATCACCAAACCCCACACACAACAAGTCACTTCCTTGTCCCCTTGATACCTAACCCATCAATCACATTGGTCACCTTTTCCACCAAACGAAAACGGATCAGATTTCCCAAAATCAGACATTTCGGACCCCGAACGGGCACTTTTATCGAGATTTCAGCAAAATCTCCCGAGTGAATTAAAATGGGCTAACTAAGAATACTGCATCGACCGTTTTGCGATTCGGGACTTAACGAGTCCAGAATCGCCCAAAACGTCCTCGGTTGACTTTTCCGGCAAAAAGTCAACCTAAGTCAACTTTCCCCGAATGGGTCACGAAGTGGTCTTTAGTCGCCCTTAACTTAGCTTGGTCGAAAATAACGTCATCTTATGTCCAAAACAACTCTCAGGGTCAGGTTCAGACTCGATCTGGTCACTATTCAAAAATTTTGAATTTTCCCAGATTTTAGTCTAACTGCCCGGGAGAGGTCCTTACAGCCCTCTATCATTGTATTTTACAAATTGCACTGTAAATCGGTTCTTATACTAGCTAATAGTTGTTACGCTTATTGCTTGAGATTCACATCCCACATTTTAGAACATCTAATTATCAACCATTTTAACTTTATTTACTTAACTTTTAGAGTGTGCAGTACCTTAACTATTAACATTTTTCTTTTTCATACTATTCATCTAATTTTGCTAAGTTATTTTTTGTTTTAAATACAAGATTTTGATTTCGCACATTTTAAAATTTCAAAACTACCATGTACCTTACCCTACTCTAACCCTAACCCTTAACTTTAAATTCTTAATTCTTAATTTATAATTTAATGAACAATCATTAATAATTTAAAAGAATAATTATTAAATTTAATTTAATTTAATGATAATAAATATTTAAAATTCTTTATTAATACATATTAGTTATTATTATAATAAAAAAATAATAACATTAGTTTGCCCACTTGGCCTATTTGGCACATAATAATTATTAGGGAAAATGACACTTTTGTGCACCTAACTATACACAATTCCCACTTTTATACATTACTCTTTTTTTTCAGTATCCTGAATTTTATTTGGGACAAAAGTTAGTAGTCTGTTAGCTTTAACGGTCACGTGATAGCATGTGACTACTTACATAGAGAGGAATAGTATATGAGTGTTTATTGTTGAAGATACACATAAACAGAAAGAAGAAGAGTTCACACAAAGTTGGAGAGGAAGAGCGGGGGAAGATGGCGTCGCCGGTGGATTGTATGGTGTGTGAGTGTGGATTGTATTCTCCTGTGAAGACATCGAGGACAAGCCGAAATCCAGGTCGAAGATTCATGGGATGCGGAAGGGATTCGGTATGATGTTGTATAAAACCCAGATTTGTTCATCATTTTGGGGTATTTGAGAAATTAGGGAAATAAGGGTAATTAGGTTACAAAATTGGGAATCCAGGTCGAAGATTCATAGGATGCGGAAGGGATTCGGTATGTTGTTGTATAAAACCCAGATTTGTTCATCATTTTGGGGTATTTGAGAAATTAGGGAAATAAGGGCAATTAGGTTGAAATATTGGGTTTGAAAATTGAGGGGATTGGGGAAATCGAGAAATTAGGTTACGAAATTGGGGAAATTTGAGAAATTAAGTTACGAAATATGGGAAATTTAAGAAAGTAGGTTATGAAATTGGTGAAATTAGGGAAATTAAGTTACGAAATTTGGGGAAATTTGAGAAATTAGGTTACGAAATTGGGGAAATTTGGGAAATTAGGTTACGAAAATGTGTTATTAAATGAATTAGGTTACAAATTTGTGGAAATTAGGTTACAAAACTAGTGTAATATGAGTTATAGTGATTAAGCAGTGAAAATTTGATCTAGGTTACTCAAATTTGACATAATTCTTCAAAATACAAGTTTTTCCACTATATCGGTCTAGAGACATGTCAATTTGGGAAGAGATTGTTACCGAGTCTATATGAAAAGATAAGGTCAGTGGAAATAAAACAAAAAAATTGTAATGAAAATGTTGTATGGTTGAATTTGAAGCTTGGGCAGTGCAAGGTGGAATTGGAGAACAAAAATGAAGTCATTGTTGAATTATAATTGAAGTTAATTTGAGTTGAATTTACTTCATTTCAGTTTATTTTAGTGAACTTGAATTCATTTAAGTTCAATTTGCTTCGTTTGAGACAATTTAGTGGATTTCAGTTGAATGTAGATGATGTTAGTTCGTTTAAGTTGAAAAGGAACTGAAAAAAATTAGCCATGACTTGGCTGCTTTGGTTTGTAAACTAGAACCTGTAAACCATAACAATTTTAAAGATAAATTTATAAATATTTCTCTAAATCATAATAGATGGACAATCAATATCCCAACAGCTATCACTATAACTGTCAATTTCAAAGGTCACAATCACCAAAATTGTGCATCTACATGCACAATAAACAGATGATATTCACAACTTGACACAAGTTGTCATCTTTTCCTTATTAAAGTGCCAAAAACAGTGCAAAAGTAGTACAAGATGAAAGGAATATGCCTTTAATCAATCACATTTTGCAAATAAACGTTACATCATACAAGTAGCAATAAATCGGCACCTTTATTATTATTGTGTTATGATAATAAGTTAAGTATTGTTTCGTTTAAAGCCATCATGCGTGTCATCATTGATAATAAAACCCTTAGACAGTGCAATCGATATTGTTTGAAATCATGATTGGCAGGTCCCTGGTCATAAGCTTTAAGTATGCACACATATATAAAGCGACCAGTATGAGGATGTCTGATGATTATGCTCTACTGATCATAGGTAAAGAGTTATAAATTCAGATCATAGATATCATTTAGGGAAATGATATTGGACGACCCGGCCTAAAAAATGTGTCATACATTAAGTTATGAGCATTCTCAGTTGTCGTGGTGTCATTGAATCCTTATAAATTTTGGAGTGTTCGTGAATTCCTATATGACAACTCTTATAGTTTGATATGCTCACCTACGTTGTCCGTAAAGGCTACAAAAGGGGTATGATTGGCTATGTGACGGGTCATATGAGGAATACAGTTGACGGTCAAGAGATTTGTCCCTCACGTACTAGTGGGAACGATATCTGTTTATGCCTCTTGATGAGAATGACTGAGAAGGAATGTATGGCCGCACTATTGATAAAGAGTTATCATACTCAGTCATCTCGAGATCAAAAAACAAGTTTGAATATATAATGGCGACGTCTCTATGCCTAATGTTCAAACAAGATATCTAGTGACAAAGGGATTATGATAGTTAGAACAAAAGGTTAAATTGAATCACCGATCATCATGACCAATGGGGAATCATTATGCCTTACTAGAGACCACTTATGATGAATGGACTAAATGAGATTTGAAGCCATCTGCCAATGATTCATGAGCTTACAGCGTCACACACAAAGAGCAAAGATAGACTTACAAAGCACATCGAAATATTAGGAGGAGAACCCATCGCCACATTACAGGGGATGTTTCGATCGACACATATTATAGATAGACCCCTTTCCTATTTTGGTTTATATTTTGAATCTGAAACCAACAAGAAGAGAGACAAGTGAGAGTACGAATTTTAGGGAGTATTTTGAATTAGGAATTCAAAATAAAATAGGATTTCATTGGAAATAAAACCCTAACTCACTGGCTATAAATATGTTGCATTGGTTTACTTTAAACCCTAATGCGAAATTCGCAACATTAGCAACTCCACCTAAAATTTCAGAACTGATTATTTAATAATTATATCTAATTTTGAGAAGATCATTTCTAGTAGATTGATCTTCGTCAAGTTTCGATCAAGACTTGTTCTTGTGTATACCGGTAGAGAGGTTATCCCAAAGGAGACGCTTTCAAGTGATTTGAGAAGAACCCGTGCACTTTCAAAGGCATAATAAAGTCGGATCTACAAGAAGTAATTGAAAATCTCTAACCCTTTCATTGATTAGACTTAAACATGCAGTAGATCCTTGCTAGGAATCATGGTTAATTTATTTGTTATTTTGTTGCCGCTGCTATGAATGAAATCTCCCATTTCCCAACACAAGATTCCAAACAAATAGCAGATGTATATGTGAAATTTTTTGGGACCACATAATAGCCTAAAATCATGGCTGACTCATGCTAGTGGGCACATTAAAAGGGGTGGTTGGAGAATGGGCTAAAAGTTGGTTGTTCTTCACTTCCTTCAAGGCAGATCTGGTTGCTACCTTGCTCATGCTCACAACACTCTCCTCTCCTCGATTCGCAACCTTCTTGAATCTTGCTTCCTGAACAAACCTGGAGCCAGATGCATCCACCCGAGGCTTCCCTAATTGCTTCTCGCCTCCAGATCCTCCATAGTATAAAGGTGTGAGCTGCCACTAAAACAACTCACAATAACAAGGTAATTCTCGTAAATTCTCATCTCATAATTTAAAGTTGGTAGCATGATTAATTAGCATATGGTTATAAATGTTAGAATTAACAAACAACAATGACAAATCTGGGAATTGAAGTCATGATAAGTCTTAAGAGCCCAAACAATTGTGTTAGCAAAATTCTTACAAACTTGACAAATATTATATAGACCCCTAACTTCAGAACCCTCCTAAGTATTAGCAAGATTTTCTACTTAAAATATGGAAATTGCCATTTTAAGATCAACTCTAACCCGAAATCAATCCAAATTTTCCAAAATTGTTCACATAAATTAATTTGCCTAATTTTGGAATTAATATTGTAATTAAACTGTAAATATAAGCTCTCAAATGATCTGTAAATATAAGCTCTCAACTGATCCTTAACATATGCAATTTGGAATTTCTATAATTGTAGGCATACACTAGGCAATTTCTATAACTGAAGGCATATTTAAGGCAATTTTTATAATTAAAGGCATATATAAGGCAATGAAGTACCTCTAGATTCCTGAGGTTGTTTACTTCTGTTTGAGCAATACCATGCTTAGGAGCTCTAACATGTTGAGGAAGTGATGATCCATCATATGACATATTCCTTATCGCTAGAAGTTTTTATATCCTTCCAAGTTGTTGATGTCCAGGTTGCTGCTGTGAGGGTAGTTGTTGTCAGGGTCGCTCATGTGAAGATTGTCGCTGTGAACGCCTCGCTAGGGCTGCATGTTTTTTTTTTCAAGTATTTTCGCAGCCGTGAACACTTTATTGTCCCAAAATAAAATTAAGGGTACTGAAAAAAAGAAACAAAAGTAGGGTATGAAAGTGGGAATTGTGTATACTTAAGTGCACAAAAGTGTCATTTTCCCTAATTATTACTATGTACCTACTATGATAATTTTCTATTGAAAATAGCAGTTCCAATATATACCGAAAGAACATTTATTATGGAAGTGCTTTAAGGATTGGTGGTCGATATGTAGTTGAATAAAAAACATTAATGAAAAGTCAATCTATAACATAAATACGAAACATTCTAAATCTTATAATTTAAATCAAACTCTAATATGACATTGTCGATTAGGCCACATAAATGAGAAACACA
Organism: Geranium rotundifolium; assembly: GCA_963920655.1. Taxonomy (NCBI): domain Eukaryota; kingdom Viridiplantae; phylum Streptophyta; class Magnoliopsida; order Geraniales; family Geraniaceae; genus Geranium; species Geranium rotundifolium. Next base: position 22,469,732 of record OY987317.1, on the reverse strand, counting down.
TATCAAAACTTCAAAAGTGTTGACTTTTGAGCTCATTTAATTTCGAATCAATTCATATATGCAAGTCTTGTTTGATTGGAAAATGACAAAGGTACTTTTCATTGGCAGAGGTGAAAGGATGAGTGACTTATTAGGACTAATACATTATGATGTATACGAACCATTAAGCTCACTGGGCATAAGAGGTATCTAGTACTTTATTACATTTACTGATAATTTCAATACAGTTATGTCTACTTAATGAGACATAAGTTAGAAACTTTTGAAAAATTCAACGAATTCAAGAGTGAAATCCAGAATAGACTTGGGAAAATTTGATGTTCCCAACTTAGGAAAAGTTGATTGTAAATGGTATTCAAATGAGATATTTCAGATGAGTCTTGTCATATTTTTTCTCAGTGAAAAATGCGCAACCGTGGGGGCCACGAATCTGTGACCAAAAGTTGGCCACGAACCCGTGACAAAAGTAGCCACGGTTCGTGACTAAAGGAGTTGGCCACGGAGCAGCCAAATCGGCCACGATCCCATTGCGGGTCTGTGGCGACGGCACACTCCTTTCCAGTTTCTGATTGTGAATCTAAAAAGCAAAAAGACATGATAAATTAACAATTTGAATTTTGGGGAATTTTCTGAATTGGGAATTCAGAATAAACTAGAATTTTACTAGGAATAAAATCCCTACACCCAAAACTCTAAATATATGTTGCAATGGTTTACTTGAAACCCTAATGCGATATTCACAATATTAGCCTTCTCTTAAATATTCTGAATCAATCAAAGGAATTGACAAGATCTGCTTTTATAAGATTAATTCTTGTAGATTGATCTTCGTCGAGTTTCAATCAAGACTTGTTCGTGTGGATACCGGAAGAGAGCGCATCCCGTTGGAGACACTTTGTTGCTACGTTCATTGTTGGTAGATTTTTTAAGCACAAGGTAGGATGTCAGTCAACATATCGCAACATATGTAGTATGACATTATGTACGCAGAATTAGACTAGTACAAAAACGACTAATTAAGGCGATCTCCAGCTAGCATCAAGACATATTAGCAAGGCCTGTAGGCGGTAACGCCGACTTGCCAAATTTGCCAAGGACGACAAGGGTTTGGATTTTCTAATCGGTATTGGAAACCGATTAGGCTACTCGAGTTGCTATAAAAGTTGGTGCTTTACCCCTTAGCAACTCGTCTGCTTTTACGTCCTTCCTGTGCTAAATACTCAGAGCTCGTGATCGTGTAAGACTAGCGGATCCGAGGCTGTTTTATTTAGAAGGACATTGTCGATCACAAACATCAACTCGCAAGGATTTGAGTGTTTGTGATTTGAAGGTATTTGTTCGTGATTGAAGTCTCATGAAGAAGATTGTCGAAGACAACGCAACCGAGCATAGGCTTGCTTGAAGGGTGGAATTGAGAGGATCTCAAAGACAGGGGGAGAGGCCCTTGGTCGAGGTTATTCACGGTGAGATCTATAGTAGCTTAGGACAATAGCTTGTGTGATAGCTAGTTGATGCTTGAAGTTGTACTATTGTCTACCAGATAGTGAAAACCTTTCCACTGGCAGAGTGCCCCCAAACGTAGGTGCGGAGTCATCGAACTGGGTAAACATATTGTGTGTCTTCTATTTATTGTTCCGTTATTTACTTATTTGTGATCAGACAAGTTGTCGAACAATTTGTCACAACATTGTGTTCGACATCTTGTCACTGCAACAACTCAGAATTTCAATTGGTATCAGAGGAAGCACCTTATTTCTTAGGTGAGATTCTGCAAATATTCTGAGTAGCTAAGATGAAGTCAAAGGAAGGAGGATCAATCAATCGACCCCCCGTACTAGACGGAACAAATTATGGGTATTGGAAAGCACACATGTGTGCCTTCATGAAGTCCCTGGAAGGCAGTTATCAATGGATGGGAAGAGCCCCAATACTCTGATGGATCTGGCAGCATTACGGGCCCTAAACTCGAAAAGGAGTGGAGTCCCGCAGAAGACGAAGCTGCCCTAGGAAACTCCCGAACACTAAATGCGATATTCGATGGAGTTGACAAAAACGTTTTCAGACTCATCAACACTTGCACAAGTGCAAAGATAGCCTGGGATACCCTTGCCGTAGCATATGAAGGAACCTCTAAGGTACGAGAGCAAAAACTACAATATCTCACCACCAACTTCGAAGCTCTCACCATGAACGAGGATGAAACAATAGCCGAGTTCAACGTTCGAATTCAAGATCTAGCAAATGAATCCTACTCGCTTGGCAAACCTATGACTGATGAGGATCTGATAAGAAAAACCCTAAGGGCTCTAAACCCCAGATTCAAGATGAAGATCACTGCCATAGAAGAAGTGCATGATCTAAAAATCTTGAAATTTGATGAGCTTATGGGATCTCTAATGACCTACGAGCTTCCTCTTCCTAGTTTGGAAAAGAAACACAAAGGCATAGCTTTTAAGAGCTCAACTCAAGGAAAAAATGAGCATATATTCTCTGACTCAGACAGCAAAGTCGATGAAGCAATAGCCATGTTGGCCAAAAACTACAACCGAGTCATGTGAAGGTTCAACCATATAGCAGGAAAGAATGTCCCTCGAGATGTCAGAGACAAGCCTCCACAAAGGTTCCGGAAAATTGAGAACCCTCCCAAAGAAGGCAGACAAGAATGACAAGGAAAAGAAAGAGGAGTTCAGTGCTTCAAGTGTGAAGGTTATGGACATGTAAAGAGAGAATGTCCCAACTTCCTCAAGAAACAGAAGAAAGGGTTCACAACCTCATTATCTGATGAAGAGGAAGACAGCGATAAAGAACAGACAAGTAACAATGTAGGCTTTACTGCCTCCACATCCACGGGAATCTCAAAGAAGCATGTCTCGGACGATGAGCTATCTGATGAGACTCTCAACAATGCCTACAATGAGTGGTATGTCAAGTGGCTCGAAGACTCTGAAGTACTGGAGAAACAAAATACAATCATTCTTGCTCTCTATGACGATAAGATGAGACTTCTAGAAACCATCATCAACCTAAAGAAAGAAGTCGCACGCCTGAACGGAGAACTGGAGCTCATGACTAACCAAGTCAGTCAAGATGATGAATTCAAGCATTGACACTTTGGATCAAATTTTGTCCATTGGAAAGCCATCAAAGAACATGGAAGGTCTTGGTTACTCAAGAAAAGGCTCAACTTCTTGAACTGTTTTCGTCCCCAAAAAGGCTACGTACGACATGTCACATCAGATGTCACAGACATCTGACAACAGTCAGTCACAAAAAAAACACCATCATGGCAGCTCAAAGAAGAACAAACACAACTGGGTATGTCATCACTGTGGACGAAGAGGTCACATTCGACCATTCTGCTATCGCCTCTATGGAAAAAGATCGGTAAAACAAAGGACGTCTACCAAGAAAAAACCTCAACAAGAATGGCGAGTAAAAGAGGTACAATTTCGAGCTAATATTGCGTATACATCTTTAAAGGCTTCTACCAACAACGATTGATATTTTGATAATGGTTCATCTTGTCATAAGACTGGTAGTCGCTCATTCTTGATTACCATAACACCATGCTCAAATTCCTACGTTACTTTTGGTGATGGTGTAAAAGCCAAAGTCTTGGGAAAAGGAAAGCTAAATTTCCCTAACTTACCTTGTCTAAAAGAAGCGTTACTGGTAGAATGCTTACAGCGAACCTGATCAGCATCAGTCAACTCTGTGATCTAGAGCTTTGTGTCAACTTCAATGTCGACAAGTGTGTGGTACTCGACCAGCAAAAGGAAGAACTGATGAAAGGTCACAGGTTACAAAACAATTGTTATCTATGGTCTCCAAACTCAGCCCCTGCATCAGAAAAATGCTTTCTGTCTAAAGCACAAGAGATGGCCCAGGGCATGATGCCAGCCAAAGACATACCCTCACACGTCTGGGAAGAAGTACTGAACACGGCTTGCCATATTCACAATCGTGTTTTTTGTTCGGTATGTTACATTCTCACCGATAGGGAATCACGACGGAAACCTGATTATGACGAGGGTATTTCTCTTAGATACTCTAAAAATAGTCGTGTCTTTCAGGTATTCAACAAAAGAAACAGGAGCATGATGGAGTCCATAAACGTAGTCATTGATGATAGCCCAGAACACTCTAATAACAACAACGAAGTTATTATGAACACTCCAAAAGTCGGACGAGATGTCACTAACAAAGCATGTGACATTGAACAGAAGAATCGACTCCAAAAGCTTATGAGAGAAATCCATCAATGAAAATTCAGAAGAAACACCCACCTCATGAAATGATCAGTAACTTGTGCTTCGTTTCAAAAATTGAACGCATGAACGTACAAGAAGTCATAAACAATGAATATTGGGTGTGTACCATGCAAGAATAACCGGTACCGTTCGAAAGGAATAAAGTTTGGGAGCAGGTGCCTAGACCAAGTATTGTCAATAACATTGGGACAAAGTCGATCTGCAAGAACCAATCAGATGAACAAGGAAACATTACTTGCAATAAGGCGAGGCTTGTAGCCCAAGAATATACACAAGTGGAAGGAGTAGACTCCAATGAGACATTTGCCCCCGTGGCAAGAGTTGAGGCTATCCGACTTCTCCTCAGCATAGCCTGCTATCTACAGTTCAAACTTTATCAGATGGATGTGAAGAGTACTTTCCTAAATGGATATCTGAACGAAGAAGTATATGTTGCTCAACCAAAAGAGTTTGAAAATCACAATGCTCCACAACATGTCTATAGGCTTAACAAAGTCCTTTACGGTCTCAAACAAGCACCACGAGCCTGGTATGAACGTCTAACTCAGTTCCTAGTTCAAAATGGCTATACTCGAGGGGGAGTTGACAAGACATTGTTCGTGAAGAAGGAAGGAAGCAACATTATGATTGCTCGAATATATGTGGATGATATTGTGTTCGGTGGAATGTCAGACTAGATGGTGCAACGTTCTGTACAACATATACAGTCTGAGTTCGAGATGAGCATGGTAGGCAAGCTAACCTACTTTTTAGAATTCCAGATCAAACAGATGAAAGGTGGCATATTTATATCTCAAAGCAAGTATGCCAAGACCATTGTAAATAAGTTTGGTTTGAAGAAGTCTTCCCACAAGAAAACTCTAATTGCTACACATGTAAAGCTCACTAAGGATGATCAAGTGGGAATCTGCCCTCGCTGTCAAAACAATCCAAAGACAAGTCATCTAGCTCAAGCAGAAAGAATTATGAGGTACATACCAGGAACAACTAAGCTATGTCTACTATATTCTCTTGATACATCATCTACACTTGTTGGATATTGCGCCATCGACTGGGCTGAAAGCGCATCTGATCAAAGAAGCACCTCGGGTGGATGCTCTTGCAATAATCTTGTTTCATGGTTCAACAAGCAGCAAAACTGTGTTGTCCTATCTATTGGTGAGTCCGAATATATTGTCTCCGGAAGTAGCTGCACTCAACTGTTTTGGATGAAGCAGATACTTGCAGAGCATAATGTCAAGCAAGATGTCATGACATCGTTATGTGACAACATCAGTGCCATCAACATCTCGAAGAAACTCGTGCAACATAGCAAAACCAAGAACATAGCCAACGGGCACCACTTCATCCGAGAGTTTGCAGAGGGCAAGAAAATAAATCTAGAGTATATTCCTATAGAGAAATACCTTGATGACTGCTTCGCAAAGTCATTGAACACAAATCGGTTAGAAAGTCTAAGGCCCCCCCTTGAACTTCGCTACCTTGAATAATGCTCATCAAGGAAAAGAGGGAGAGCTTTTTGATTTGTTTTTCTCTCTCTAGAAGGACTACTAGGGTCCACAAAATCAAATCCGGGCACAATTATCCAAGCCCGTTTCAATTTGTTTCCAAAATAATAATAAAAAAAGGAAGAAGGAGGGGGAAACAAAGATTTTTTGTCATCTGGTGACAAGACGTGTAGCCAATCATGGCTCGACTCTTCGGCTACACAACAGAGAAAACGCTGCCTCTTCTCTTAGTTCTCGGTCCCTCCCTCTCCCAACAAAATGTTTAGGCTTTACATTGCTCCTGATCCATCACACTCTACACCAAAAACTGATCTCTCATAAAATTCTCTGAAACTTCTCTACCAAAACAACAATGCTGAGGATCAAGCACGTCGCAAAAAGAATCAGAACCTCTAAACCAGTTCAAAATCAGTTTGGGGTCAAGACGCACAGAGCAAGGATTTCGGAAGAAGGATCTCAAAATCCACAGAGCGAGCCATTGACTGGCAGAAAAAAAACACACCAGACTTGGGTAAGGAGCAGGATACTCAAACACCTCTCGACTCCCCTGATGAGACTTTGGAACAGATTAATAAGGATTCATCAGAAGAAACCCACATGAAGAGTGAGGACAATATCACTCTCAGAAATCTAATGGCTAGGAAAAAGGGTAAGAAAAGAAAGGAGCTGCAGGATGAAGAAGAAGAGATTCCAGAAGAACCCCTGAAAAGGAAAAGGAGGGATCCTGAGATAGCTGACGCACTTGTCCCAACGACAGAAAAAACCAAGAAGAAGAAGACCACACTACCTATAGTAAAAGTTCATTTTACACCAGAAGAGGAGGAAGAAGAAAGTGAAGAGGATAACTTGTCAAATTTCCCAAATCGAAGCACCAGAAAAGGGGTAGGAAGACAAGGAATTCCTAAAGACGTTCCGGATGTACCAATAGACAACATCTCGTTTCATTTTGCCGAAGGAGCCAGCAAATGGAAATATGTGTGCAACCACATCATATACCCAGATAGAGAGCTCTCTACCGAGGCCAAAGAGATGAAGATTATCATGGAGCTACTACGTGGGGCAGACCTTCTCAAAACTATGTCAGACATTGGTACCTACTATCCCTCTCTCGTAAAAGAATTCTTTGTGAATCTCCCAGCCACGTTCAATAACCCGAATGATTCAGAGTATAGAAGGGTGTTTGTAAGGGGAAACTGTTTGAAGATCACACCCGAGGTAATCAACGCCCATCTGGGAAGAAGTGTAGCAAATGTCACAACAAAGCTCCCACCTATGGACCGCATCACTCAAGAAATCTCTGGAGAAAGAAAGAAGGTTTGGCCAACCAAAGGATCCATGGCCTCATCGGAACTCACGGTCAAATACTCTATCCTCTACCGCATTGAGATTGCAAATTAGGTACCGTCCTCTCACGCCTCTAGCATCAACGCTGATCTGGCCAAACTCATCTACCAAATCGGTATGAATCTTCCTCTAGACTTTGAGTCACTTGTTATTGAACATCTAACAAAACATGCGAGATCATATGCTATGAAATTTCCCATTGGATTTCCCTCTCTTATAACTGGCATACTTCTTCAACAATGTCCTACCATTATTCGTGACAATGATGTTGTTGGCAAACACCCGTTAGTGCTTCATATTAGCCCAAAGCTGTATGAAGGTAAACATATCAAAGACCTTCCACGCCCGGCTACAAAAACCTTTGAAAGAGGAAGCAGCACTAGCGCAACCAGGTCCATCAAAGATAGGACGATACACGAGCTAATGGAGGGTATAGCTGATTTAGAAACCATCATCCACACTCTAGCAAGCCGGAAGGGCACTTATGAGCAGCTCCTCAACGACATGTTAGCTATACTTGAGGAATCCCCTGCTGCTGAAGAAGATGTTGCTAACTCCTCCTCCTAAAAAACAGACCAGTTACTTATCTTATACCTGAAAAACTCACTTACTTTTGAACTCTTGAATCCCTAGGGACTGTCCGGGTTACGTTTTGTGAGCAATGTTTTTTGCTCTTTGGTGGAGCTGGATATTTGCCTCGTGTTTAGAGGCTGGATATTTTCTGTTGCTTTATTTCCTATGTGCTTACCCTTTTCCATTTTTGAGGCAATCAGGGGGAGATGATTTGGACCTACATGGTCAACCTAGGGTTATCAAATAATGGTGACTTGTAACATTGGTTGGTCTGGTCTATGACATGTGTAACTACATGTTAGAGACTTGTGTCATCTGTCACCTTTAATGTGTGTAACTACATGTTAAAGTAGTGTTGGCTGAAACATGCGTCACAAACATGTTCAACTTACTTTGTGACTTAAGGAACGACATGATTAGAACATGCGTAACAAACATGTTACTACTTGTCGGTACATCATTGATTGGAACATGCGTCACAAACATGTTACAATATGATGAACACTCCTTACTAAAAAGTGACAGAAGACGAAGACTTGCACTATGTACCTTGCTGATAAAGGACGAGAAGACTCAACAAGAAGACGTGATCTACTGCAGCACACAGAAGTCAAACATTAAGATTGACAACGGCTGTAAAAGATCGTCATAGACGGGAGATAAAACTCGACCAGAGATTGCGATGAACAGAAGACGTGTCATCAAGATGTGCTTGCCTAAAAAATTGCCAAAGGGGGAGATTATTGCTACGTTCAATGTTGGCAGAATTTTTAAGCACAATGTAAGATGTCAGTCAACATATCACAACATATGTAGTATGACATTATGTACGCAGAATTAGTCAAGTACAACAGCGTTCCTGTTTAGACAGAGAACATCAGCGCGCATGAGTTTTAGGCAACGACTAAATAAGGCAATCTCCAGCTAGCATCAAGACACAACAGCAAGGCATGTAGGCGGTAACACCGACTTGCCAAACTTACCAAGGACGACAAGGGTTTGGATTTCCTAATCGGTATTGGAAACCGATTAGGCTACTCGAATTGCTATAAAAGCATGTGCTTTACCCCTTAGCAACTCATCTTCTTTTACGTCCTTCCCGTGCTAAATACTCAGAGCTCGTGACCGTGTAAGACTAGCGGATCAGAGGCTGTTTTATTTAGAAGGATATTTTCGATCACAAACATCAACTCGCAAGGATTTGAGTTTTTGTGATTTGAAGGTATTTGTTCGTGATTGAAGTCTCACGAAGAAGATTGTCGAAAACAACGCAACCGAGCATAGGCTTGCTCGAAGGGTGGAATTGAGAGGATCTCAAAGACAGGGGGAGAGGCCCTTAGTCGAGGTTGTTCACGGTGAGATCTATAGTAGGTTAGGACAATAGCTTGTGTGATAGCTAGTTGATGCTTGAAGTTGTACTATTGACTACCAGATAATGAAAACCTTTCCACTGGCAGAGTGCCCCCAGACGTAGGTGCGGAGTCACCGAACTAGGTAAACATATTGTGTGTCTTCTATTTATTGTTCCGTTATTTAGTTATCTGTGATCAGACAAGTTGTCGAACAATTTGTCACAACATTGTGTTCGACATCTTGTCACTGCAACAACTCAGAATTTCACACTTTAATTGATTCACGAAGATTCTGTTCATCTCTCAAATGTTGTTTAAAGGCGGATCTACAAGAGGTACATATTATTCAATCCCTTTCATCAATTAATAATAAATTTGCAATAGATCCTTGTGACGGGTAACGCGGTCAAATCTTAATATTTCCTTCCGGTGTGTCATGTGTGTATGAGATCTCGTGTTCCCCAAAATTATGAATGCATATTCGTGAATACGTCCTTGAACCAGGTGAGTGACATGGCTCCACGAACTCAGATGAGAGTTCGTGGGTCACGGGCGGGAAAACTTTTGCGAAAACTCTACCGGGTATGACATAAGCGTGACAAAGGAAAATGATCATCGACGAGAGAGACATACAATCTTAAAGAAAACATGGGGAGGTGTAGCTGCATCATGCATTAATTCGTTGCCACATTGACGTCCAATATTGTGGATCCAGCTAGGATGTCAATGAGTAACCCGAGAAGACTTAAGGTTTTTTCTACATTTTTTGTTTTGCAAGGAGATAGTTCAAAGATCAACTTTTGTTATAGGGCGTTTGTATTATTTGTAATGATATGTTTTTTTTTGGTGGGATGCTCAAAGGGATCTCACCCAATATTATGAATGTGGTTGCCTTAAACTTTCGAGGGTTTGAGAACCCAAGACTTTATAGCTAATTCTGAAGCTCATAGCTTAAGCAAAAGCCAAATTTATCTTTTTCAATTAAAAATTGTGTTCAAGGTCTTGAGAGGAGGGTGTCAATTTCATAATGGGTTTTGAGACCGTGGATTCTTAAGGTTGAAATGGGGGTTTGGATATTTTCTGAGAGTAAAAAAAGGGCTTGAGGTATCACAAATGGATACAAAATTGACTCTAGATAGGGTACTGAGTTGTCATATGACAAGAATGTTTAGTAAGGGAAATTGGGGACTTCGACATAATACTTATATCTTAACTTTAGATTATGGCTAATGTCGGGAGCTTACCCCGGTGTATGGTTGTCACCTTAACAATGTCAATAGTGTGAGATATACCTATTTCACTTGGGAGTGGGAGATAGGTACTCAGATGTGGGTCGAGATTCGTGGTGATAATGCCCTAAATTCGTCAAATTGGTTGTCAAAATTCTCGGCAATAGGAATTCATCCGGATATATTCTATGGTAAACCATTTCTTGATTCTTTGAGAACCAAGAGTCATTGTGCAAAGTCAGAGCTAGAGTGATAGAGGCCCAAATAAATCCCAAAAACCATTTGCAAAAGTCTTTGTGAAGAAAGCTTGGCTATAGGGAGGATAAGGATCACTTCTTTAAATTTATTATTGTATTTAGTTTGGATTAATATTAGTATTAGCTGGATTAGTTTGAGTATTTAGTTTGGATTTATCTTTATGTGGGAAATAGAGTTCTGTTTAGTTTAGGTTGGGAGGTCACTGAAGGTTATAAATACCTATCAAGTTCATTGAATAAAATATCAAATATAATTATCGAAAAGGTGACTATCTTGAGATCGGTGTTCTCTCTAAATGAACCCAGAGATCGATGTTCTCTTTGACGAACCCACCTATCCAAATACGAGCCATAACTCGATCCTCAAGCCTGAGACCGTAACATCCGGTATCAGAGGTGGAGTTATGGTGGCTTTGATGACCTTTCAAGAACAATTCAAGGAGTTTACTGACATGTACCGAGCTGAAAGGATCGTGGAGGAAGCGAGACATCAGAAGTTGATGGCGCAACTCGAACAACTGACTCAATTGGTACAACAAGCACAAATGGAGGGACGTCTTCCTCGAACTAACATGTTGCAAAGCGCTTGCTCATTCCTTCCTGTGATAGCACACGCACCTCAAGAGAAGGAACACGTTGACATGATGGCTGCCCCAGAGGTTGTCTAAAGTTGAAAATGTTAAATTATCTAAAAGCTCATTCCTTCCCGTGATAGCACATACACCTCAAGAGAAGAAACACGGTGACATGGTGGCTGCCCTAAAGGTTATGTCTAAAGTTGAAAATGTGAAAACCTCCTAAAGCTCTGATGGTGTACAAAAAGATGCCCAAATATATAAGCAATTGGTACTGGTTGCAATAGACATGGTAGATGTCAATTACAAAATATGAGGGCTACGTTGTTTATCCCACTTGATTCATAATGATTATGGAGAATGATGTGATGGAAGCAAGAATCTACGATTCAGGAATACCGCGCTCCCGGTCAAGCGCGATTTTAAATAAAGCCCAAAAACCATTTGCAAAAGTTTTTGTGAGGAAGACTCAGCTACAGGGAGGATAAGGATCACTTCTTTAAATTTATTATTGTATTTAGTTTGGATTAGTATTGGTATTAGCTGGATTAGTTTGGGTATTTAGTTTGGAGTTATCTTTATGTGAAATAAAATTCTATTTAGTTTAGGTTGGGAGGTCACTAAAGGTTATAAATATTTATCAAGTTCATTGAATAAAATATCAAATATAATTATCGAAAAGGTGACTATCTTGAGATCGGTGTTCTCTTTAAATGAACCTAGAGATCGGTGTTCTCTCTGACGAACCCACTTATCCAAATACGAGCCATAACTCGATCCTCAAGCCCGGGACCGTAACATAGAGGCCTTTAATTTTTTGAAATGCCTACCTTAGGGATGATAATTGTTTACAGCTGGTAAGGTCATATTGTAAGAAAAATTGCGAGTTAGGTATAGATGATGAACTCCTTGAGCTTGGGGTTAAACTAGCAAAGTAGGGAGCATCTATTATAGACAGGTTTTCTTAGAACATTTGAAGTCCTAATGATGCGCTTCGGGTTCAAAGATGCTGCAAAAACTGAATCGGCCTAGAGATGTTCAATATCACACTCTCTATCATTTGAATCTCTCAAGAACGGCAAGTGTTATGGAGAAAACGTTCTAAACAATTGTAGTTATAGAAGGTTTGAATTATTTTTTCTGTTATGGTGGATTCCATAGAGAGTTCGAAACCATATTCTGTCATCATTGCAGCCCCAAGTAAGAGCATTAGTTAGGTTGCTACTTCATGATAGGCTGTTTCAACTAGTGTATTGTCGGGCTAGATTCTTTGATGTAAAATCTCTAAGGTCGTAGATGAAGTTAAATTTAGAAGGACCTGTCAAAAAATTGGCTAGAGGGTTTATGATTAGGAATGGTAGCCCGAGATGCAAATGGAATGATTGTAGCAGTAACGAGTCTTCCTCTACTTGGGGAGTATGCTCCTAATGTGATAAAATCTCTTTGTTGGATTTAGGACAAAGTCTAAATAGAGTGATTATGGACTCTTATTGTTTGAGGGCAGTTTAGGCTAACCACGACCACTACTATTCTCCAATAGTCTCTTTGTTTGGTTTTATTATATATGATTGTTTTGGTTTGGTTTGGTTTCTCAACTGTCATATGTTAAACTGTATTTTCTAAGTGATCAAGAAATTATGTGACCCGTCCACTTTTAGGAGTTTATTGGGTGTGGGTAAGGGTACTGTTTTCCAGCCCAAGATATTTTTCACAAAATTACCACCCGAAATTAGACTAACGAACTCTCGCCCGAATTTGTTGAGGGTTTTTTTCTCCTCCTCTTTGGTTATACGACTTCTCACTTCCCCATTCCGTTATGGGACTTTGCACTAACCTTCATTCGAAACTATCTCAAAATGCCGCCTCCAATAGTAGATGAACATTCGATAATCGTATACATCCCTCGACCCCCATAGATCCAACTCGAGGCTCGTCTATGCTTTACCCTCTCGACACACTAGACACGCCCAATGATCAAACTCTAATGGTCCTCTCATCTCATTGCCAATCCTTTGGCCCTACAGAGGCTCTTCTGAACATCCTCCGCTCTCTCCAGCGCCTAATTAAATATGACTCTTGTTACTGGTCCGACCGTCGGTCCGCTCTTCGTCTCCAGACCAACATAAGCCCGACCGCCTTAACGTCCCATCTCGCCTCCAACAAGGAAGTCTCCACATCACAAGTTCAAGAGAAGTCGCTGACGTCCTCTCCGGCCCACCAACGCCGTTCGCCAAACCTGTTTGCCCGACTTCGGCCGACCCGCCTCTATCTACATTTCATGTCGGCCCGACATGACCTGACCCACCAAGGCTGAAGCCCGAGTCCTCCTAGAAGCTCGATCACCTAATACTTGATTGTTAAGAAATGTCACATCATCTTCAAGAACATCCTTATCAAGAACGCACGCACAATGATGGATTAGAGACCAGATACGTCCGACTTAAAGACTAAATAATCTTCTAAGATCTTCTATCATGAAGTAAAGATAATTTTCTACTTTGATCTCATGTATAAGAACTAATATAAGTGGGACCTCTCTACCTCATTTGTAATCATCAAATTAGAGTATTTTGACACCTTTACGCCTCGCCGTAACACGGACCAAATGAATTTTCTGACACCCTATTATTATCAATAAAATTGACTCTCTTAGAGCATTATAAATAATTGTCGTCTCTCTTTGCTCCTCATTTTTGACAGATTTCCCATACCGATTGAGCTATAGACTCTACTTGCTTGTGGATCAACTCAAATGTTATTGATCCCAAGCTTCTCGTGCCTCGGTTATAATCTACAATTGATTATAACCGAACTCCTCTCTCAATGGACCAAATGCCAAGTCGCTTCTCCGTCTCCAAAAGGTTAGTTTATTTAGGGCTCTTAGGAATAAGATCGTCCCGTCCTAATAATCGCCCCATGATCCACCCATTGGAGCATATTCTCCCAAGCCTTGACACTGTGATACTTAAATTGTTTGTTGTCTTTGCACTTAGAATGAATTCATGTGTTATTACTCAAAAAGTTCTTTCATATATTTTTTTAATGAAATATTAACATTTAAATATTAATTTTATATTATAAATTTTAGAAGAGTAGCATTTGTAAATGAAATAAGGTTAGCAAGGTTAAGATGATAATTATTAAACATTTTAATTAAATATCGTAAATTATGAATAAAGTATTTATTGGTGGAAGATATTAATGTTCAATTTCTCCTTATTTATAAATAATTATATATAATCAGTCCGAACAACATTATAAGTAGCTAGGGATATCAGAAGAAATCGAACTCCATGGATACTCAAGAGAAATGAATAATGGATCTTTCTATAGATATATTTGCTAGTATTTTAGAGGTTACGGGTTTTAGAAATTACACTTATTCATAAGGTATTGATCAGGTCAGGTACCTGATAAATAAGCCGGTATGGATGTGGTGATAAACGTCGTCACTCGATGGGTTGCCATTCTTGTAAGTAGCTTTGTGTAATGAAACTCGTTTTTTTTCCAAAAACAAACGGTAATAATTAGTACAATTTATGTAGGAAAAATAGTATATTGATTTGGATGAGAGTTGGAATGAATGTTAATCGTTAATTTGAATGTGAGGAGCAGCGTGGACGGAATGGCGGTCTGCGATGCTCGTAGTTGTATATACAAGTCAAGCCCACTAGCACCTCCGTGATGGCCGTCTCCGTCTTCTCCAAATCGGAGTAGTGAAGCGTCTGCAACAGCAACACCGTGGGTTTGGATTCCATGCTCTGCCTCTCTGCCTGCCACCGCATGGTGTCGAGCGCCATGGGCATCAGCCACTCCATGATCCCCTCCACCGCCTCCCTCCACCCCGACGCCAGCGACTTACCCGCCTCATTGTGATTGTCCCTTTCCTTCCTCCTCATACACTTCCCTCTCACTGCCGCCTTCACCCTCGCCGGCAGCATCTCGTACACCATCCCCCTCTCCCCGTCGCTCAGCATCTCGGCCGTGCTCAGGCACCTCTTCGCCAATAGTATCACGTTCGCGTACCTCAGCGTCAGCCCTGATCCTCCCACCGTCCCCGGCACAGCTCTTGAGTACACCCCCTTGCTCTGCCTGACCACTTTGGGAGCCTTATGTCTCGACGTGTACCAGTCTCGGTGTGCGATGAGGCAGTGATCACTCTCTGGGACTATTCGACTCTGTGATTGAATATGGAAGTGTTGGTGTTTGGTTTCCATAATGTTTTTGATTCGGGCATAGAGTGTGGAGACGAGCGGGGCCATGAGGGCGACGCACTTGTCAAAGGTCTGGTTCCACAGCGACATCTGCTTACACCGCCCGACCTGTATTCTCTTGAGCCCGATTTTCTGATCAAACATGTCAAAATTGGTGTCCTCTATCTCCTCCGGGCTCAGGGTCTTCTTCCAGTTTTGAATCCTCCGCTCTCGTCCTTCCATTTCTCGCAGACACTCCATTTCCCTGTAAAGCACCGACGTTGCCGCCACGTATTTCTCCATTCTCTGGATCGCTTTGCTCCCAAGGGCGAGTTTTCGGGTGGTCTGTCTGTGGGAGCACATGTGGGCGAGGCGGGACACGGTGGCGGCTGCGCGGTCTAGGTCCTCGAGGCGTTCGGAGCAGGCGAGGGTGAGGAGGAAGGTCTCGTCGGTGGAATTGAGGTACGAGACGCCGACTGACTTCATGAGGTGGGTCTTGAGCCTCAGAATGTGGTGGTCGGAGGTGGAGTTGTAGAGGGAGACGAGGCGGCACATGGTTTTGGCGATCTCGAAGCAGAGGATACCAACGATGCTGGGCTTTGCCTGCAGAGAGGAGTGACGCGTCATGATGATCACCTTGTGGAATGAGAGGGGATTTTGACGGAGGAGAGACGCGTTTTGTACAGTTGGTTGGGTAATTGACAGGTATTTTAGATTAACAACAGCTAACGGAATTTTTGTATTTTGGCTGTTACATTGTCACCTTCTCAACGACGGCTAAAACCTTAGACACGGTCTTTACTTCATTCCGCCACGTCAACACCTCGCCATCCCTGGGATTAACTGTCCGCCAGTTTTCAATAATCGAATGGAAACCTCTTTTTTACTGCTTATGAGTTGCAGGTCTTTCTTTTGTAGAGTGGGCTGGGCTCGGCTGGATTTTAGGAGAGATGTGATCCAATGACTTTTATTTTTTAGTAATTATGATCGGATATGGACTTCACATAGAAAATGACTACGCAAACGACATCAGGTACTCTGATTCCTTCGTCCATGCAAATTTCTTGTGTTTCCCTTTCTATATTATTAGTTATTATTAATAATTCACCCTAACCAATTACACCGCCAACTTCATTAATGTACAATTTTAATCTAGGACTTATTTAGAAAGTCCTCTAGTTAAAAGTTAAACTCATGAAATAGAGGGAGAAAAATATTTTTGTGCAATTAACTATACCATTTTTTACTAATTGAGTGTGCTACAATGGTTTGGGCCTACTCGCTTCTTTGGGCTCAGGTCCTGGGTTTGAGGCTCAGTTGGCACCTAGAGTAGCTTGCATTAACCCACTTGGCAATATCCCTTAGATATATTTTTAGTTCATGTTCGCTTTTTATAAGGTTTGGATATTATTGCAAATTAAAGGAAATATAATAGTAATATGCAATTAGTTTGTAGTCTGTTCATTCTTTTCTATCTTGAAATTAATCGTGTTTTCTTGATTGTTAAATTGACACCTTAGCACATAGATCACATGTATGACTTAATTTTATTTATATCATGCTTGGTCTAGATACTTTGATGAACATGAGGAAATAATTTCGATTAGGGATTTGAGGCAATTGAACTGATGAATTAAATTAGAGAAATTTAGGTAATTATTTTATATGCTTGTAGCGCCGAGTAGAGAGGTTCATTTAAATCTGAACTTAATGCTTCATTCCGTTAATTCTAAATAGATTGCCCAACATTGCTAATATACTGTAAAAGGGAGTTAGTAAATGGAAAAGAGTAAAAGAAATTGAATTTAAATCTGGCCAATAAGAAGGTTGGTTGATACGGCAGTCCCATCCATAGTTGACACACCCCGAAAGATCCAGAGTTTTCTCATAACGTAATGCTAATAAGCAGTTAAATATGATCTTTAAGTAGGCTGATTACCGTAGCGAGTTAAAGACCTTTTATCTGAATTCTCGTTACCTCCATAGAATAGAAACACCCTCAAGCATATATTTAATTTAATTAATTTCCCAAAAAAAATTCATTAGATTCATTGCCTCGAAACATGTTCTTGATTAATTGATTCTCTTTTAATCATTTAATCATGCTTTCACTTTTTATCCAACTTTTCGATCAACTAAGATAAACTATAAAATTATATTAAAGTGGTTAACGTTAAATAGTTACATTGTCCTTTGGGTTCGATAAACTCGGGGTCATAAACTTACAACCATGTATTACTTGCGATCGGTACACTATCGTGTGTCGCGTTTTGGGCGTACCAAGCACACATACTATGCTCGCTTCCATAAGTAGTGTGTCTAGCGTATTTGCTGCCACATCTTATGCATCAACCTTTTACCATAGTAAGGGGCACATAGTGCACCTTTACTATGGACAAAATGCGTAGTTACTAATAGAAATGGCGCACATTTCTCGTTTAATCATACGCTGTTACTATGGCGTTGTTGAAATTAGTAACGGCGTAGCACATACGCCGTTAGTATAGTTACATCGCATGTTCCTTCATATGTCGATACTATACTAACGACAAATAACG
Organism: Geranium rotundifolium; assembly: GCA_963920655.1. Taxonomy (NCBI): domain Eukaryota; kingdom Viridiplantae; phylum Streptophyta; class Magnoliopsida; order Geraniales; family Geraniaceae; genus Geranium; species Geranium rotundifolium. The sequence continues at coordinate 22,451,872 of OY987317.1, read as the reverse complement.
GTACATGTGTCGTTACTATAGTAACGACGTGGAAGGAATGTGCGCCATCACAATGAGACTGTATCGTTAACGTGGGAACGGTGTGAAAAATTATTGTAACAACGTATATATGAGTATACGTCGTTAGTATAGTAACATCGTATGACAGAATGTGCCCTGTTACTATACTAATGGTGTATACGGGTATATACGTGATGCGAGCCCGTAAACATTAACATTTATGTCCTGCATTTAGCAGCGAATTGTCCTCATTTCGGCTTTTGAGAGCCATTATTTTGTTCTTTTGATCTTAGGGGGTGTTTTTCACCTTTTAAAGGTGAATGGAGGTATTTTGGATCAATTTTTGAAGAGGGAAAGAGGTGTGACGTCTGTCACAAGAAGCGAGAGGCGCATTACCACCAGACAGAGAGTTGTGACGCGAGGAGAGCACGTTCGTCACACATGGAGCAAAAAAAGTGTGATGTGCGTCACATCAAGGTGTGACGCCCGTCACATCAGAACAGTGAGGAGTGACGCGACTCTTGAAACGCGCGTGGAGGAGACAGAGCGTCGGGAATATGACGCTGTCACCTTCCGTTGTGATGGACGTCAGACTCGCATGTGACAGACATCACATGCATGTGACAGACATCACATGCATGTGACGCGTTGACGGGAGGAAATCTTGGCATTCTGAGATCTACCCGCTCCCGAGTACACGACAACTGCACCGGTCGTCAAGTAATATAGGGTGTTTTAAATCCCCGAGTTATCGATCCCACGAGGACAGTTAGTTGTTGAACATTGGAGTACAAATGTCTAATGTGTCGAGTCTGAGCGATCAAGAATGGGTTTCGGTTTTGTGAAAATTTAAAATAAAAACTCATCTCGAAAATAAACACACAAATCACTAAATGAACAAGTCGGGGTTAAATATGGTTCCGAGGAAATGTCATGAAATGAACTTGAATACATGAGTATAACTTGAGAAATTTAAACGGGGCACCAGGGTGTGTCATTTATGGTCTTACCCAAAATGCTCAGTACTTCAGTCACTAAGGGTTCAATTACCTATTCGAGTCGAAGGTGATCAGGTTCAGGTCGAAGGTCCAGGTAATCGATCTTAGGATTCTATAATTCACATTCTTTCAGCATTGGCACCCTATATGCATTTACTCTCGTACCCATTACCCCTATTGGAAACAATGTAGATCGGAGTCCCAACTACTCTAATCCACCTAGGTCGATTGCTATCGCCTCTCTTCCTAGATTCGTTCATCACCAGGCCAACCCGGGAGATGAAGCATTAAGTTATGTGGCTAGGATTTCGATTCCCGTGCTCCCAAATTAAATCATGCATCCTAATTCAATTGATTTCATTTCCTGTTCCACATAAGAACCTCAACAAATAATTTAGCTACTCATATGAATAAAAACCATAATTAAATTCATCAAACTCATCATCATCAACACCTCTATACTCAGACACATATATTCAAGCCCCAATTTCATGAAAAATAATATTTCAATCTCAAAATAACTTCCACCCAATAATATTCAGATAAAATAATCAAACCCTAATATCCAATTAAACCCAAAAGTAACAAAATCTACCACCTCTAACCTCAAAATCGATGAATCAGGCTTGCCTCGAAACCTTGGAACCACCTTTCTTCTTCCCTTCTCCTTAAATCACCAAAACCTTGGATCGTTTTCTCCTCTATATCCTCTTCAATCCCCCCAAAATGTAGCCCAAAACTAATCAAAAATAGGTTTCAATGTAGGGGCAAAGGGTAAATGCGCTGAAAATTCAAATTTCAGCTTACTAAAAATAGCATGCTAGGTGAGCCTGCTGGGTGGGACCCGGCAGGTCAACCAGGCAGGTTGCCAAAACTCGCGTCGTCCCGTTTCCATGAAGAGCACGGGTTGTCAAGTATACCTATTTAGTTTAATGCTCGAGCACAATGATTTGGGGCTAAAATTCTTAGGTCATGGGAGATAGACCTTAATTTTGACTTAAGTTTTGATATTTATAATTAATTAGTTGTTTTATTGTATGATTCATTGCATTCTATTATGAGCTTCTTGTTATATGCTAAACTTGATCACTTGGTGTATAATCTTTTATCGAGATTAAACTCCGAGAGGAGCTTGTCTCGGTTGACCTAAATAGAATTGAGGGGCTAGTTCGTAAAAGCCACTTCTTGGATCGATAATTATTGGGCATTGAAGCTGTCGAGGAGTTACTATTAACATCCCGAGAGGGTCGTGAAATCCGACATGTTGCCTTCACCAATGTCAAGAGATGGTGTTGGTATTTGAACATAGGTCCAATGTTTGCGATAAATTGATTGATTGATTATATGTTGATGAGTGAATGTCTTGTGGTTGAATGAGTTGTTGATATGTTTGTATGTTTGTTTTAAATCTACTTTGTGCCTCATATGATTGCTAACTAGTGTTTACTTAACTTTATATATTTTATCTCAACTCGACCCCTAGAGGGGCTTGTAGAGGTCGACCTAAGTAGATTCGAGGCATAGGTTCATAAAGCATTTCCCTAGGTTCAAAAGTTGTTGTTTTTAATGTTCGGGAAGATGGCTCACGTGCATAGTGTGACATTGTGCATGTGTGCTAACGCTCGAGGAATCACATGATTAAGGTTAATTAAGCTCTACTCAATGTCAAGAGATGGATAGAGTAATTAAAATACAAGCCAAATGAAATGCATGCTAGTTATCGATGTCTCCTTTGATTGCTTCAGAGTTGTGATTATGATGTTTAGTTCCTTCAGTTCTCGAATCTTTGACTTCCGACCATACCCTTCCTTCTGCACCCATTTTGTATTTCTTGTATTTTGTTTAGCATAGCTAATTAGGTTAGTTGTAGATTAAAATCCTTATTCTTATTTGTGTATTTTACTTTTCGAGCCATGTCGGGAAAGAGAGCATGAGACGTCCCATTTTGAAATTCCTATTTGGTCCCTGAGAGTTTGACCCGGTAAATCTGGAAACCATATATTTATTTGATAACGACCGCGTTTCAATGAGCGTTAGAGCCGGGAAGAGATGCGATGAAAGTAGTAACTCGATGCACTCTCTTACGGCCCATCAAGTTGGTGTTGTTGCCGAGGACAAACCGGTTGATTAACTGGATAGTTGTGTTTTCTTTCCCTTGCCCTAATTTATTGCATTTTTTTTGTATATCTTGCTTGCATGCACTAGGTGCACTTGTGCTCTAACTTTCACCCTCGAGTGTTTTCATATGAGTTCTTTGATCTTAACTAGGTTCGAGAAAGCAATGTGAGAGAGCAAATCGAGAAAGGGGCAAGATTGTAGAAGTCTTTGATTTTACCACGAGGTGGTGAGTCTTTTGAAGAGTCTTAGGTGGCCGAAGTGCCAAGACTAGCTAAAGAGGCCCAATGAGTTCGAGAGGCCAAGAATCAAGATTCTCCATGGAGCCAAAGTGGCCAAAGTGTCACCACTTGCTAAAACAGCCTAAAGAGTTCAAGAGGCCAAGAAAGTGATACTCCAATGCGGAGGGGCACTCAAGATCGACTCTACTCAAGAGGTCGACATTGGAGGAAAGGAAAGAAAACCCTCCAAAAAGCTTGAAGTGGCCGAAGTACCACTATTTTCTACGGGGTCCCGATGCATATAATAGGCTTGTAGTGTATCACTTTGGAATGTGTTTGTCATGGGCGGTAAGAGAGTGGTTCAAGCACACCACACTAACGCGTATTAGAACGCGAATGTTATCAAGTAAATTTATAGTTTTCGACTTTACCAAGCCGAACTCTCTGCACAATGTCACTCTATGCACGTGAGTCACCTTCTAGTGAACCTGCGACCTTAAGCTAACCGCATTACAAACAAAAAATTTTGAACTAAATTAAAATGCACTACGAGCCGATCCCTCGAATCTAAAGAGTTCAAGAGGCCAAGAAAGTGATACTCCTATGCGGAGGGGCACTCAAGATCGACTCTACTCAAGAGGTCGACATTGGAGGAAAGGAAAGAAAACCCTCCAAAAAGCTTGAAGTGGCCGAAGTACCACTATTTTGTACGGGGTCCCGATGCATATAATAGGCTTGTAGTGTATCACTTTGGAATGTGTTTGTCATGGGCGGTAAGAGAGTGGTTCAAGCACACCACACTAACGCGTATTAGAACGCGAATGTTATCAAGTAAATTTATAGTTTTCGACTTTACCAAGCCGAACTCTCTGCACAATGTCACTCTATGCACGTGAGTCACCTTCTAGTGAACCTGCGACCCTAAGCTAACCGCATTACAAACAAAAAATTTTGAACTAAATTAAAATGCACTACGAGCCGATCCCTCGAATCTAAAGAGTTCAAGAGGCCAAGAAAGTGATACTCCTATGCGGAGGGGCACTCAAGATCGACTCTACTCAAGAGGTCGACATTGGAGGAAAGGAAAGAAAACCCTCCAAAAAGCTTGAAGTGGCCGAAGTACCACTATTTTCTACGGGGTCCCGATGCATATAATAGGCTTGTAGTGTATCACTTTGGAATGTGTTTGTCATGGGCGGTAAGAGAGTGGTTCAAGCACACCACACTAACGCGTATTAGAACGCGAATGTTATCAAGTAAATTTATAGTTTTCGACTTTACCAAGCCGAACTCTCTGGTACCAAATAAGGGTTTCATATTCATACATTTAGCGCATTCTTTCCTGACACGAATCTAAAAGTAAATACACAAATAAGGAGATTTTTAAATTTCACTAAGCACACAACTACACTACAACTAATGCATGGAAAGTATATTTCAAAAAAATATGCATGGAAAGTAAATGGGGGGCGGAAGGAAGGGTAGGGTCGGAAGGCAAGGATTCGAGAACATAAGGAACTAAAAATAATGATCATGACTATCAAGCAATCAAACAAGATATCGATAACAAGCATGCATTTCATGTGACCTATTTTTTAATTACTCTACTTGTCTCTCGATATTAAATAGAGCCTAATTAACCCGGGTCATGTGATTCCACGGGCATTAGCACATGTGCACAATGTCACTCTATGCACGTGAGTCACCTTCCAGTGAACCTGCGACCCTAAGCTAACCGCATTATAAACAAAAAATTTTGAACTAAATTAAAATGCACTACGAGCCGATCCCTCGAATCTACTTAGGTCGACCTCTACAAGCCCCTCTCGTGGTCGAGTCGAGATAAAAGATAGAAAGTTAAGTAAACGATAGTTATCAATCACATGAGGCACAAAGTAGATTTCAAATGAGCATGCAGTCATATCAATAACTCACTCAATCACAAGACATTCACTCATCAACATACAATCAATCAATTTATCGCGAAAATTGGAAAAACGTTCAAATACCGGCACCGTCTCTCGACACTGATGATGGCAATTGAAGGATTTGTGCCCTAGTCCAATACAAAGTAGTCTGTAATAGTTTATCGTGTCATGAGCATATTCACTTGTCTTAGTTTGTCATTGTATCCGTAGACTGAGGAGTCTTCGTGATCGCTATGTAGTCAATATTCGAGTTTGACGTATGCCCAACGTTACCTATAACAGGGTATCCATAACAGCTATGATTGGCTCGGGGACGAGCTACATGAGTGATACGAAAGACGATTAAGGGATTTATCCCTCATACTACAGTATGGGAATGATATCCGTTTGGGCCACTTGATGAAAGTGACTGAAAGACAATGGATGGTCATGCTAATGATATGGGGTATTAGTTTTCAGTCATCTCCCATATCGAGAAATAGTGATTGATTAAATAAGGATGACGACTCTATACCTTATGATTAATCAAGATATCTAGTGATAAAAGAATAGTGACATGGACGACATGAGGTTAAGTCGAATCATCGATAATCATGTACGTTGGGTAGTCATAAAGTCTTACTAGAGGCCACTTATGGTGGAAAGGGTAAAATGGTAATTTTCTACCTATTTGCCAATGGGACATGAGCCCAGAGGGTCACACACAAAGGATACAGATTTTAGAAATTAGGTAAAATATTGATAATTTAATTGCAACGGGCCATGGTCAAAACCTAGGGTTTTGGGCCACGAGCCCAAAAGCATAAAGTAAAAGGGGACCACGGACCGGGCCTAAACTTAGGGTTTTGGGAGCCGACCGGGACGGCCCTTAGAGGCCGAGCCCATGAGGGGCTGCCATGGCATGCAAGCCCTCATGGGCTGCCACTTAATGGGCACGGCAGCCATGGCTGAAACCCTAATGGGTTTCGGCCTATGTGGCCCAAACTGGCCACATTAAGTAGTGGTTAGGGTTTCCAAAAGGAACTAAGTCTACCCCAATTTATGGGCTGGTTCGTGATCTGAAAACCCTAGGCAAACTCTATTTAAAGAGTTTCTTGGAGCTGTTTTTTCAAGTAATTTAAAAGCCATACCTAAACGCTGTCGGATTTTCCACATGAGCTTTTCTTCGTTCTAGTAGGCGATTTAGGGCTTAGATTTTAGATCTTGCGTCTTCGTGTGGATACCAACAGGGGGAGGGACATATTGGTTCTCCTAACTCGGTGATTTGATTTAGAAAAGGTAACATTCTAAATCCTGTTTTAATCGTTTTTTATCGTAGATCTATCGCATAGATGCGATCCCGGGCAGGTTCGGGGATTTTATGTTTCCGCTGTGCATTTATGTTTTAGACCCTCCGAACCCCAACCAGCAATGTGTAGAAGTTAGCGAACCTCTCGGGCTGTTAATACTAACTCCTTAACGGCTTGAATGCCCAACAATTTTCGGTCCAAGAAGTGGGTTCTACGAACCGACCTCTCGTAACTATTTAGGTCAACAAAGACAACCTCCTCTTGGAGTCGAATCTTGATAAAAGATTATACAATAAGTGATTAAAGTCAGCATATAACATGAAGCTCAAAATAGAATACAATTTATCATGCAATAAAACAACTAATTAATCACAAATATCAAATTTTAAGTCAAAATCAAGTTCTAATTCCCATGACCTAAGGTTTTTAGCCCTAAATCATGGTACTCAAGCTTTTAACTACAAAAATACAATTGGCTCAAAAAAATAAAAGAATATCACAAACTCTAACCCCAAGACAAGGGTTCTGGGTAATCAAGCTTGTTTCTTGGTAGTGGTGGTGGTGGAAAACCTTCATTGGAGCACCAAAAATGGCTTCCAAGGGAGGGCTTTGGAGTTGTCTTTGTCTCTCTATGGAGTTCAAAAAATGGAATAAATATCGAAGTGTGGTGTGTTCCTCTTTCAAATCTAGGGTTTGGGCACTTAAATAAGCGAGTTGTCTAGTCGCAATGTGACGTACGTTAGAGGGGTGTGACGTCAGTCATATGCGAGTGTGACGTCCGTCACAAGGGAGTGTAACGACATCACATGTGATTGTGATGTCCGTCACAATGGAGTGTGACAGTGCACATTCTTGAAGCTCTTCCCCCTTCACGCGCGTTTCCAAAGATGTGTTACTCCTCACTATCCCGCCGTGATCCTCATCACACCCCAATGTGACGCATGTCAAACTTCATTTTATTCCAAGTGTGACGTGCATGCTCTCCTTGCTCCCAGCTCATTGTACGATGGTGGCGCGCGTCGCGCTTTTTTTGACACGCGTCACACCTCTTTTCCTTTTCCAAAATTGCTCCTGAATAGCTTAGTTCACCTGCAAAAGGTCAAAGACGCCTCCAATGATCAAAACAACAAAATAATGGCTCTCAAAAACCGAATTGAGTGCAATTCTGTGATAAATGCGGGACATAAGTGTCAATGTAAGGTCACTACTAGCCCACATCAATATGACATTACTATTAGTAATGGTAAATCCCAATGCACCGTTAGTAATTATTTTGCATAGAAGAAATACAAAAAAATTATAAATGAAATATAATTACATATTTCAACTATATTTTTTTTATGTAAAATAAAAAAAATAATTAAATTGATGAAACAATAAATTATATTACAAATACCCGAAAGTAATATTCAAAATTTCAAAAATACCCTTGTCAGTATTTTTTATATTAAATTTTTTGAAACTACCCTTGTCGAGTAAATTACCAAAATAAATTGTAAAAACTAAAAAAAACCTAACATGTTCACAAATTCAATTAAATTAAATTCTTAAAAAACTCTTAACATGTTCATGTTAGTATTTATATGCCAAAAATTATTCATACAGCAGGGTAAAATTCTTCGAAGATTAACAAACATATATAACATGTTCATATTCATATTCCAAAAATTATTTTTACATTTGTAAAATTATTTGAAAACTAACAAACATAGCATGCAAAAATAGTTTATTTGAGAAAATTAATATGCGGAAACTAGAAAATTAACATGTTAATTGTCACAAATTATTATGGAGAAACTTACCTTTGTTCTTTGTTGAAGGAACGACAATGACGGCGAGGCGATGGTGTTGTGGAAGTTTGGCATCGACAGAGGCAGAGGGAATATTGGGAGAGAAGACAATCGAAAATGGGGAAGAAAGCCTCTGTTAGAATTTTTATAGAAGACAATATAGTGACGGTGCATGTAGGGCATATACGTCGTTAATTACTATATATTGCCTTAGTAATGGCGTATGGAGGGAGAGTGCACCGTTACTATTTCCCTTGCGGCCAAATTTTGGCGATATGAATTTTGTGTCAATAGTTAGCAAGTAACGACCACTACACCATATTGTCTTGACGTCTGCGCACATAGAGAACGAGCGCAGGCGTAAGCCACGGTAAGAACAGCGCACAGTCTGTGTGCACAGTCATAAGACAAGGCAAGAAAAACACACCAGAAAGTGCGCAATTACAAGCTAAGAACTGCGCACGTACATGTGAGTGCGTGTTGGGCCTATATTAAATAAGTGGAGGCCCAAAACCCATGTAGTTAGTATCCTACATGGAAAAGGAAACCCTAATTGCTTGGCTATAAATAGGAGGCAATAGAGAGAAGGAAATAAGACCAATTCAAGAGAGAAATAGAGTGAAATTTGTGCAGAATATTCTGCTATTTTCTAGGCCGAACAGCAAGGTTCTCGAGTCCGATCGGAGGTCGATCCACCGTTGGATCGTGCTGATTTTTGGACAGGGTGTTCGGAAGATGTGGTACTACGTTCTGACCGTTGGAATTTACGTTTGGTGGTCCGAGTGATTTGATACGATTTTCTGATCGTGCACCATCGATTCGGTGAAGTTTCTCTACTCTTTCTTGTAATTGTGGTTTGAGCCAAGATCGGTTAATCTTGAGATATTGTGATCCTCTAATTGTATTTAGAGAGAACTCATTGTACCCATTATATTGATAGTGGAGATTAAGCGGCCTCGAGGGTCCCGTGGTTTTTCCTCTCTCGCCTTGAGGAGGTTTTCCACGCTAAAATTGTGCGTGTCTATTGTGTTCTTGTTTGCTATATTTTATTAGCTTGCTTGATTTGCTCTGCTTGATAGATTCCTACGAGATTTGCACAGGTGGGGAGAATTATTTATTTCCGCTGCGTCTAATTATTCTATTAGATTCGTTTTTCTCCCAACAAAGTGGTATCAGAGGCTGATTATTTAATCGGTATCCTGTGTTAAATAATGGAAGCTAATACAAGCAGAATGGTTAGTCTGAATGGTTCAAATTATCATGTCTGGAAAGGGAAGATGGAAGATCTTCTTTATGTGAAGGATTATTATCTGCCGGGTTTCAGTGAAGCCCAGCCTCAAAACAAATCTGATGATGAATTGAATTTATTGCATCGTCAAGTATGTGGCTATATTAGACAGTGGGTGGATGATAATGTTTTGAATCATGTCAGTGGAGAGACACATGCACGCAGTTTATGGAGCAAGCTTGAGCAGTTATATGCTTGAAAGACTGGTAATAATAAGTTGTTCTTGATAAAGCAGATGATGAGTTTGAAGTATCATGATGGGGCTCCGTTGACAGATCATCTTAATGCTTTTCAAGGAATTATTAATCAGCTTGCAGGAATGGGTATCAAGTTCGATGATGAGATGCAGGGTTTGTGGCTTCTAGGTACATTATCGGACTCGTGGGAGACGTTCAGGACGTCCTTATCTAACTCAGCTCCAGATGGTGTTATCACCATGGATTTGGCTAAGGGGAGTGCTCTGAATGAAGAGATGAAGAGAAAGTCACAAGGTTCCTCTTCGCAAGAAGTCTTAGTGACAGAACAAAGAGGAAGGAGCAAGAGCATAGGTCCAAAGGGTAGAGACAGAAGCAAGAGTAAGAACAGGTATACCAATGCAGAGTGTTATCACTGTGGTCTAAAGGGGCATATTAAAAAGTATTGCCGAAAGCTCAAGAGAGACAACCAACATGACAAAGAGAAAGAAAAGAAGGCAAGTCATGACGATGATGTTGCTACTATTACTGAAGAGTTTCTTCTCTTGTGTGATGAAAAAGATGTTAACTTGGCTTGTGATGAGACCAGTTGGGTAGTAGATAGCGATGCCTCCATTCATGCTACAAGTCGAAAAGATCTCTTTTCATCTTATACATCTGGTGATTATGGCAATGTTAAGATGGGAAATCGAGGCATATCAAAAGCTATTGGCATAGGAGACGTGCGTTTGGAGACGAAAAATGGTACAACTCTTATTTTGGAAAATGTTAAGCATATTCCTGACATTCGTTTGAATTTGATATCAGTAGGCAAGCTAGATGATGAAGGTTTTCATCATACCTTTGGTGGTGGTTCATGGAAGCTCACTAAAGGTGTTATGGTCGTGGCTAGAGGTGAAAAGTGTGCTTCGTTGTACGTGACACAAGCTAGAGTTTGTGGTGGCATTATTAATGCAGTCAAGAAAGAGAGTACAACTGAATTGTGGCACAAGAGACTTAGTCACATGAGCGAGAAGGGAATGATGGTTTTGGGAAAGAAGAACCTCTTACCGGGAATGAAAGGTGAACTGTTAGAGAAGTGTGAGCATTGCTTGGCCGGAAAGCAAACTAGAGTATCTTTCTAATCATCCCCTCCCTCGAGAAAGCCAGAGATGCTTGATTTAGTATACTCTGATGTTTGTGGTCCTATGAAATCCAAGACACTTGGAGGTGGTCTCTATTTTGTGACTTTTATAGATAATCATTCAAGGAAAGTGTGAGCATATATCTTGAAGACTAAAGATCAAGTGTGTGGTGTCTTCAAGCAGTTTCATGCCCTAGTTGAGAGACAAACTGGGAAGAAGTTAAAGTGCATGCGAACCGATAATGAAGGTGAGTATTGTGGTTCTTTTGATGATTATTGCAAGGATCAAGGCATTCGACATCAAAGGACGCCTCCAAAGACGCCTCTGCTAAATGGGTTAGCTGAGAGGATAAATAGAACGCTTATTTAAAGGACGAGATGTTTACTTTCACAAACAGGGTTACCAAGATGCTTTTGGGGTGAGGCGTTAAATACAGTGGTTCATGTATTGAATCTCAGACCGTGTGTGCCTCTTGATTTTGATGTTCCAAATGGAGTTTGGATAGGTAAAGATGTCTCCTACAATCACTTAAAGGTATTTGGATGCAAGGCATTTGTGCATATTCCAAAGGATGAAAGATCTAAGCTTGATATGAAGACTAGACCGTGCATATTCATCGGTTATGGCGAGGATGAGTTTGGGTACATATTTTATGATCCGGTGTAGAAGAAACTTATCAGAAGCCGCGATGTGGTATTTATGGAGAATCAGGACATCAAAGATATTGCGAAGTTTGAAGAAAGTGCTCCGCAATTTATAACTGACTTGATTGATTTTGATATAGTTCTTTCTACAGTTGTGCCAAGTCAAGTTGAAGATGAAGTTCGTGATGACCAACAGGGTGCAGGTGATGTTGATGCTCCTACAGAGGTAGAGATGGATAATGAAGTCCATGAGCAGTTGCCAGTACCAGATGTTCCACCAGTTGTTCCACTCAGGAGATCTTCTAGAGATCGACAACCGTTTACAAGGTACTCAGCTGATGAGTATGTGTTAGTATCTGACGGGGGAGAACCCGAAAGTTACAGTGAAGTCCTTGAAGATGAGAACAAGAAGGAGTGGATTGAAGCCATGCAAGATGAGATGAAATCATTGCATGAGAATCATACTTATGAGTTGGTGAAGTTGCCGAAAGGCAAAAGAGCTTTGAAGAACAAGTGGGTTTACAGAGTGAAGCAAGAAGAAAATACTTCACGTCCCCGATACAAAGCTAGATTGGTTGTCAAGGGTTTCAGCCAGAGGAAAGGTATTGACTTTGATGAAATATTTTCTCCTGTTGTTAAGATGTCATCCATTCGGGTGGTTCTTGGTTTAGCAGCTAGTCTTGATTTGGAGGTTGAGCAGATGGATGTGAAGACTGCATTTCTCCATGGTGACTTAGATAAGGAGATTTATATGGAGCAGCCAGAGGGTTTCAAAGTAAAGGGAAAACAGGACTATGTGTGCAAGCTTCAGAAAAGCTTGTATGGTTTGAAGCAAGCACCAAGGCAGTGGTACAAGAAGTTTGAGTCAGTCATGGGTGAGCAATGCTACCAAAAGACGAAATCTGACCACAGTGTTTTTGTGCAGAAATTCTCTGATGATGATTTTATCATACTATTGCTATATGTTGATGATATGCTGATTGTTGGCAAGAATGTCTCCAGAGTTGAGAGATTGAAGAAACAGTTGAGTCAGGTTTTTTCAATGAAGGACTTGGGTCCTACGAAGACTATTCTTGGAATCCGAATTACTCGCGATAGAGTTGCGAATAAGTTGCATATGTCACAAGAGCGATATATTGAAAAGGTGTTGCAAAGATTCAAAATGGACAAGGCTAAAGTGGCGAGCTCTCCTCTTGCTACTCACTTTATGCTAAGCACACGATAGAGCCCTTCTATGGACGACATGGATAGAGTTCCGTATGCCTCAGCAGTAGGAAGTTTGATGTACACAATGGTTGTACAAGGCCTGACATAGCTCATGCAGTTGGTGTTGTGAGCCGTTTTCTGTCAAATCCAGGTAGAGAGCATTGGGATGCAGTCAAATGGATTATGAGATATCTCCGAGGTACCTCTAATTACAGACTTACTTTTGGAAGTGGAGAACCAGTGTTGGTTAGCTACTCTGATTCAGATATGACAGGAGATGTTGATAGCAGAAAATCCACCTCAGGCTATTTAATGACATTTGCAGGTGGAGCAGTTTCTTGGCAGTTAAGGCTACAAAAGTGTGTTGCACTTTCTTCTACAGAAGCTGAATATATCGCAACAACTGAAGCATGTAAAGAGTTGTTGTGGATGAAGAGATTCATAGGGGAGCTCGGTTTCAAGCAGCAGCGCTATGTGGTTTACTGTGATAACCAAAGCGCGATTCACTTGAGTAAGAATTCTACGTTTCATGCAAAGTCGAAACATATTGATGTGAGATACCATTAGCTTAGAGATGCACTTGAAGACAAGTTGTTTGAGATTGAGAAAATCCACACAGATGATAATGGTTCCGATATGTTCACGAAGGTCTTACCAAGGGAGAAGCTTGATGTTTGTCGTAAGATCGCCGGGATGGCGATGCCCTCCACTTAGTTGAATAAGGGGGAGATTTGTTGGGCCTATATTAAATAAGTGGAGGCCCAAAACCCATGTAGTTAGTATCCTACATGGAAAAGGAAACCCTAATTTCTTGGCTATAAATAGGAGGCAATAGAGAGAAGGAAATAAGACCAATTCAAGAGAGAAATAGAGTAAAATTCGTGCAGAGTTTTCTGCTATTTTCTGGGCCGACCAGCAAGGTTCTCGAGTCCGATCGGAGGTCGATCCACCGTTGGATCGTGCTGATTTTTGGACAGGGTGTTCGGAAGACGTGGTACTACGTTCTGACCGTTGGAATTTGCGCTTGGATGTCCGAGTGATATGATACAATTTTCTGATCGTGCGCCATCGATTTGGCGAAGTTTCTCTACTCTTTCTTGTGATTGTGGTTTGAGCCAAGATTGGTTAATCTTGAGATATTGTGATCCTCTAATTGTATTTAGAGAGAACTCGTTGTACCCATTATATTGATAGTGGAGATTAAGCGGCCTCGAGGGTCCCGTGGTTTTTCCTCTCTCGCCTTGAGGAGGTTTTCCACGCTAAAATTGTGCGTGTCTATTGTGTTCTTGTTTGCTATATTTTATTAGCTTGCTTGATTTGCTCTGCTTGATAGATTCCTACGAGATTTGCACAGGTGGGGAGGATTATTTAATTCCGCTGTGTCTAATTATTCTATTAGATTCGTTTTTCTCCCAACAGTGCGCAGTTCGTATTGTTTGACTAAGATTGACCGACCGTTGGCAACGGTCGGATGTATAGTCGTTACATGAGACCGTTGCCAAGGACAGCGTACACGGTGAATGTGCGTTGTTCTTAGTTTGTGCCTGCGCACTTTTGTTGGTGCGTAGTCATCAACTTTTTGCCTATAAATTGCAGAAATTTGATGTTGTGTTGTGGGAGTTTGGATAGTTGATATTTCTTCGAAAGTTGAGGGTTCAAATATACGCGGGAGAGATAAATTGTAGAGGCGAATAAATGCATGAAGAATCCAGAGACATCGTATGTGCACATCATTCGTCCATTCTAAGGTATGTACGTATATATATCGTTTTATTTCGAAATAGAGTTTAGATATAGTAGTGTGATTTAGTAATTAGTGATTATTTAAAACGTAGATAAAAAATGGATCGATCGTGGATGGGAATTGATAGGTCAACAAATGCTTTCAAGAGAGGTGTTAGCAGTTTCATAATTTTTGCGAGAGAAAATGCTATACAGTACAGCCCAGATCGATTCAAGTGGTCGTGCTTGACATGTTGTAATTTTTGTTTCCACGAGATGCCGACCATTTGTACACATTTACTTAGGAAAGGGTTCATGAGATATTATACAATATGGACCGAACATGGCGAAGTGGGAGAAGTCGGGGAGAGCAGTAACCAGGTTCTTCGTTATTCCCCTGTTCACATTCCCGTGGTTGATCATGTTCATCAGTTCATGCATGATGTAGACCCAGGTCGAGATGTTAGAGTTGAACCACTTGGAGAAGCAACTGATATGGCCATTCAAGTAGATGCTGATACTGCTAAAGCAACGACGAGAAAGTACAAGCAATTGGTGGCAGAGATGGAGAAACCATTGTATGATGGTAGCGATGATACAGCGTTGGCCGCACTGCTGCAAATTCTGTTAATCAAACATAAGACGGGGATGACAGACACGACATTTGACGATGTAGCTGCGTACGTTTCCAGCAAGTTGCCGCAACCCAATGCGCATGTGGCAAACTACGCATCAGCGAAGCAGAAATTGAAGTCAATAGAATTGCCGTTGGTGAAATATGATGCATGTTACCACGGTTGCATATTGTACTACAAAGAGCACATATATTCCACAGAGTGTCCAGTATGTGGAGATTGTCGGTACGAATATGCTGCAAGTTCGACTGTGGCAAAGAAGACATTATGGTATTTTCCAATGGCACCGCGTTTACAACGACTATTTGCCGGACCCGAGACGTCCGAGTAGATGCATTGGCACGGGGAGCGGGAGAGGGTGGACGATGATACACTCGAACATCCAGCAGACGGAGAAGATTAGATTACGTTTGACAGGACATACCCGTGTTTTTCAGCAGAAATTCGTAACGTGCGCCTCGCCATTGCAACTGACGGTTTCTGTCCGTTCGGACCAAACACACCGCCTTATACCCTTTGGCCCATCGTCTCTATCCCGCTAAATTTCTCCCCATCAATGACAATGAAGAAGGAATACAACTTGCTGACGATGTTGATATCTGGTCCAAAGTCACCAGGTAAATGTTTGAATAATTTTATGAGGCCATTGATCGATGACTTGCAGGAACTATGGCATCAAGGAGTTCCGACATAGGACGAGTTTAAGGATGAAGCTTTCCAAATGCGTGCTGCAGTGATGTGGACTATTAGCGACTATCCAGGGCTGGGAATGTTGGGTGGAATTCAGAAAAAAAAGTTACAAGGTTTGTCTTATATGCATTGACGATATTGATTCCACTCATAAACGGGGGAGAACGTCGTACTTGGGTGCACGCAGGTACTTACATCGAAGGCATCGATTGCGTCGGGCGAGACAAGTTTTTAATGGAACAGTTGAAGAAAGAGACGCACCTCGTATCTGCTCTGGGGAGGAAGTTTTTTCATTCATATTGCAAAATGAATATCCAGTACAGAGTTTGGACCCGCTGTTGAAACCCAGGATCACTCGGGAGAAGTATTGTCGGACGCACAAAAGCATATTCTGGCAGCTGGATTATTGGAAGACTCATCAAGTGAGACATGCCCTTGATGTGATGCATATAGAGAATAATGTGTGCGACAATGTTATGAGCACCGTTATGGGAGTTGGTGGGAAGACTAAGGATGATGAGAAGGCCCGATTCACGTTACAGGATTTGAACGTGCGACCGCATCTATAGCCCGTACATGGTAATGATGAAAAATGGGTTCTGCCTTAGGCAGGGTATGTTGTGAAGCCAAAAGATTGTGGAGAAGTACTTGCCCATCTTAGGATGGGCAAGTACCCTAGTGGATATGCGGGAAGTCTAAAGAGTAAAATAAAGGAAGACAAAATATTTTACAGGCTTAAGACGCACGACTGTCACGTGTTGATTAAGAGGATATTTCCGATTATGATTCGAAAATACGTCGATCCAGAAGTAGCAGACGTATTGGTCGAGTTGGGAACATTTTTTCAGAAGTTGTGTGCCAGGGAGTTAAAAAAATCCACCCTCATCCAGATGAGAGAAGACATCGCAATGATTCATTGCAAGTTGGAGATGATTCCCCCCCCCCCTCGGGATTCTTCACAATACAGGCGCACCTACCTATACATCTTGCAGATCAGGTTTTGCAAACTGGACCAGTTCACTTCACGTGGATGTTTCCGATTGAAAGGTACGTGATATTTAAGTTATGGGCTAGTACAATTAATTTCATCCTAAATGAACTTGAATTTATACTTTAACGTGCAGGCAACTCGGTGAGTACAAGAGAAGTGTGCATAACATGCGGTATCCTGAAGGGTGCATAGCGCAATAAGTCTCCCTCGTCTTCTCCCCAGCATCGTACTCCCAGGTCTGCTGCCGACTCTAGTCATGAGTCGATCCATTCCTGCCCTCCTGTGGGTCCCCCACAAGATCCCGGACTGTCAAGATGGCAACGACTAGACGAGCCGGAAGTATTTGACAGGGAGCTGTATTTTGATGTAAACACACCAGCTGAGGCTGTCGTGGACGGGTGGACATGACAGAAGAAAAGGAGAGGTGATGTTTCTACTGACTGGGAACGGGACGCGGCTGATATTTTGGGACGGAAGAATTTAAAACTTCGATGGTCGAAGAACCTGCAATTTCCTATTGTGAAGGACTGGAAGTCAAAAAATAATACTTATGAGCAACTTGTGAATGTCACGAGGCCCATTTTTTGGTCCACTGTCCTGATTGGGTATCGACAGTGGCGTGATGTGCCAGAGGAGTTGAGGATGGAGTTCATGGACAAATTGCAGGTATTTTTTGTTTTAATATTTATTATTCATAATTTTTTATTCTTTATCAAATATATTGACCTTTTTTTTTTGATCTCATGGAGAGCACGTACGATGTAGACTTTCGCTCACCGTCACTGCTGCAGTGGATAGATGAGCGAGCACGGGCCGCGAATAAGCAGCGGAAAAATGATTATAAGAGGTTCTACAATGTCTACCGTGACGTGCTTCAGCGCAATGGTATTCCATACAAGATGGCAGGGAAGAAAGACCAGTGGAGGTAGCTCGTGGAGCATTATGACTCCAAATTGATGCAGGTATTTCTCTTGAACTTGTAAACTTGTATTTAAATATTGTACTTATTATCCTTTAACTAAATTTATTTTATATATTTGGCTAGGAGTTGGGGAAGGAAATGACTAAGCACCGAAAGAAAAAACCAAATCACAACTCTGGTCCAATATCATTCAAAAGCTCGTCCGCGGAGTTGTCGAGAGTGAGGGAGAAACAAGGTTTGATACCTATTTCGGCGAATATAGAGAACCACCTTAAACGTTACGCTAACGTCGAAGACACAGAATTGAAGAAGCACCGAGTAATTTTAATAATGTCTTTTATTTTAGATCCTCGGTGCTTAAAATTATATTAATGTTTATTTCATTATTTTCAGAACTGCGTCCAGATATTGTTCGATGAGTGGTGTGAGACCCACAACGACCCGATGACGCTGGAAAAGGAGGAAGACTTGATGAACCGAGCCCATATACTAACATACGGTCGTCCGCTGAGGGGAAGATATATCAGAGGGTTCGGCAGAGCTGTTATGAGGCCACCTAAGGCTAGACAACCGGGCGAGGGGAGTTCGCAAACTGCATCATTTGTACAAAGGACAGATGAGGAAATTCAACGACTCCAAGAACAAAATCAAACGCTAGCTACACAACTCACCCAAACCCAAGAGGAAATGACCCAACTAGTTTCCCAACTAGTTTCCCAACAAGTGGCCCAAGAACTTGCAAAGGAAAAGGAGAAGGAGAAGAAGCGTAAAGCATTTGGAAGAAAATTGCGCCAACACATGCGTGATCCGACCAATTTCCCAATGCCCGACTCACCGACCGACTCGGAGGATGAAGATGAGGATGCTTAGGTTGTGTTTATTCTCTCGTACTCAAACTTTTTTTATAATGTTTAACATTGAAAACGTATGAATTTCGGGATAACATTTAACATTGAAAACTTTAAAACGTTTGCCGTGGTTTTGGTAACGTTATTGTTCGTTGGCAATGGTTGTTTGATATGGTGTAAATTATGCTTGATGTTATAAAAAATTATTGCAGGGAATTGGATATCGGGATGCCAATTTCCTGCAATAAGTTTTTTACAACTCTCTGCCATAACGCATGCGCACGTTTAGAAGTGCGCAGCAACTACTTACTAACTGCGCACAAGTTTTGTGCGCAGTCTAGAGTTACTTCATGCGCACTTTTAATGTACCCATTACCTATTTTATAACTGCGCACTTCAGAGTGTGCGCAGTACCACCTTTATAACTGCGCACTTCATAGTGTGCGCAGTACCACCTTTATAACTGCGCACTTCATAGTGTGCGCAGTACTTCCTCTCCACTGCGCACTTACCATTGTGCGCATTCAGGATGTTGTGACTGCACATGTGTATATGTGCGCAGTTGTTATCTTGTAACTACGCACTCTTATACATCTGTTAGCTTCTGACTGCGATTTACCAACAGCGTGTTAACAACTGCGCACAGTGCGCCGTCCTTACCTTATACCTAGGTTTTTTGGCCTCCCGCATGCGCGTTGTGTGCGCCGTCTTTGTGACAAAACTCTTGTAATGGGCGTACACACCGTTACTAAATTTGTAATGACGCATATGATGGAAATGCGCCGTTATTAAACTTATGTTGGCTTGTACGCCATTGCTAATGTTGTTTGTAATGACAACTCTCCCTTTATAACAGCATACTACGGTAATTTGACAGTGATAACAGCATACTACGGTAAGCATGGTGACATAAGCTCTCGCAGCACTCTTACGGCAATGTGCTTTTCGCAGAGCACATATGTACTGTCATTGTTTCTTACAGCGTGTTTTGAGCTATACAGCAGCTCACCATGTAAGCTGCGACAAAGGTAAAAGCTAATAGTGTACAAATTTATGAATAATCCTCTACAATTCATCTAACCAATGACACCAGTGTATTGCAGCCAGGAAATTTTCAAATTGCATGCATAAATTAGTATTTATTTTCTTTTGAAACTGAGCTAGAATTAAATCTATAGTATTACATTCAAAAAAAAAAATCTATAGTATTGTTAAAGGGACATATCAAGTATGCCACCGTTAATAATTGCAGCTAAAACAATTTTCAGTACTTGAGTGATAGACTGATATTTTTATTCTGGTGCGGTTGAATTGGTCTTATTATTTTTATTATTTAGCTGTATGGATTTTTATGCGTGTTATGTTCTTGTACTGTAAACCAGTGTTATGACTTTTTTGGGGAAGAAATAATAAAGTATCGAAATTATCTCTATAATAACCCCACAGCTTGGGAATTAGTTTTGAATTAGTCTCCTGTGAGGGGACAAAGGTGATAGTTTGGCAAGTTTTGATTTGTCCACTTCTTTGTGTGTTTTTGTGGACATTGCTATGTATGCCTGCCCCTCGATCTTCGCATATATAATAAAATACAAATTTTCTTCGTTCATGCGAAAACTGATTCAATTCATCGTTTTAAGTGGTAATTACACTTTATTACAGCTAAATTGACATGTTTTACACTTTATTACAATTAAAATGAAAATTTTAAATTGAGGTACGCTAATTTTTTTTTTTACATATTGCTCAATTCCATCCCTTTCAACAATTTTTTCTGTTAAAAATTTCATAATGACGTATATACGCTCAAATACATAAAAACGGAACAATTATTGGGGACTTTTTGGGTCAGTTAAAACACCGGAAATGTTAAACGGATGATGTGATCTTTCGGAAAGACAAAACAATTAAAAGAGAAAAACAAAAAATAAATCAGAAAATGAACATGACGGTAGCTTTTTGAAAATTTGATGAATAGTTAAGGGCATTTTAGACTTTTTACATTATTTAAAAAAATTTCATCCAACATTTGACGGTGTTAGAGCAAAATGTAAGAAAAACACAATTAACCTCAATTTGAACTTTTCATTATAACTATAGTAAAGTGTAAAACTCGTCATTTTAGCCGTAATAAAGTCTAATTACCCCTTGTTTTAACCTCCTTAGTTAAATCTCATTATGAGTAAAGTTATAGGTGTGTACCATATATATCTATAGGGAAATAAACGAGCTGCTCGAACTTGTCTCGTTAAATATTCGGTTCGAGCTTGTTATAATTGAGCTCGAACCGAACTCGAGTTTAAGATTGGGCACGTTTGTTAAACAATCTCGAGCCTAACTTGTTAAGGCTCCAGCTCGAGCCTAACTTTTTCAAAATTAAATAAATATTTATAATAGAATTAGACGAGCCGAATTAAGTCGAGCCAATCTCAAGTTGGTTCATTTATTATTTACTATTTATTTAAATTTTGATGAATATTTGCATTGAAATTTAAGTGAACCGAATCGAGCCGAGCTCGAACTCAAATTTGCATATTTTATTTCGAGCTGAACTCGAGCTTTGTTGTATAAGCTCGTTTGAGCCTGAGCTCAGTTTGAGTTGGACATCTTTTTTATGAGCCGAGCCCTACCAAAATGAGGCTCGATTCGGCTCGTTTAGAATCCTATCCACCGTATAATTCACAGAGAGGTTTTTTTTTGACAAATAATTAAGTTCTCCATCCTACAAATTACATAGATTAGAATAAATATTTTTAAAATTTTACACAAATCAAATCAGGTGACAAGTATATGAAGGCTACATTTACACATTTCTCTCGGATCTAATTCGAGTTACGTATGGAAGAGATTATAGGCTATTGAAGATCTTATACGGTTAAGAGCGAGATGAAGTATAGGTCATGGGGACGTCATCATTTTGAGTACCTCGTGGCTAATGGGAGTTGATCCTTGGATTTCAAGAGAAGCAGGGATTCCAAATAGTTTGAAAATAGCAGATCCTTATTGTGCAAGAAACTGTCATTGAGAAGTTGGAAATTGTAAGAGCTTGTGTCCTAGTCCAAGTGTTTTCTATGTAATCTTCTATTTAGCAATGAAAGGCATTTTCATTATTATTGTGTTATGATAATGAGTCAAGCAATAATTTCATCTAAAGTCATTCAGTGTGTCATCACTATTAGTAGAACCTTTAGATGCTATGAAATTATGATTGACGGATCCCTAGTCGAATACTTATCCAGAAGTGACTAGCGTGAGGATGACTCAAGATCAAGTTCTGCTGATCTAGGTAATAGGATTACCAAAATCATATCACGGATATCATCTGGAAGATGGTATTGGATGACCTGACTTGGAGTATGGCGCATAGATTAAGTCACCAACACATACTCTGTCGTCGTGGGATCACTGCCTTAAGACCTTGGAGTGAGTGGCTCACATGCACGTCACTTCATTGGCTTGACATGACCGAACGCTACCTGTAACAAGGTAGTCATAACGGGTATCGTTGGCAATTGGACGAACTGTAGTGGGAGCGCACATTGCGTTCGAAGGGATTTGTTTCCCCACGGTGAGACGTGGTGAACGGTATGGTTCTGGGCCCCTTGATGAGCATGACTAATGAAGTGTGCGGCTGCACCAGTTACGTATCAGTCATCTCGGAATTCAAGGAACTAGATCAAATACATGAGGATGACGGCTTCGTGCTTCATTTCGATCTCATACGCCTAAATGCAAACAAAGGGTTAGTGATACAGATGATAGAGAAAAGATATCGAACCGATTGATACCTCGTGGAAATTGGGTAATCACTACGTCTTACTAGAGGCCACTGGTGATGGATCGGGTGAAATGATATTTCACGCCAATCAGCATATAGGTCACGGGCCTACTGTGTCACACGCCAGTGGCAAGAATCGAGCAACTCGATGCGACTCAAGAGGTCCAAAATAGGTTAATTATTGGAATGATGGAGACATCACAAGTGTGGTGTCGATCGATGCCCTCGACACGTAGGTAGTGTCGATCGACACCCATGTCTGACGAGGTAAGAACCTAGGCCATCACCCACGCATGTATAAGGAGGTCTTGGGGTGAGAGCCTCCCCGAGCCAAAAGGCAGCGTTAGCCAATACACCTAGAATGTTCTAGCTCTTTCATTAGAGAGCTAGGGCATCGAGAGAGAGAGAGAGAGAGATAGAGGTCCTACGACAATCTAGTAGTCACCGGGAGGGTCTTACCGTCGGGAATTTTGAGCCCGAGCGTGTGTGCATCCGTGGAGAGTGAGTTTGTGGACATGCTTCAAGATCATATTTGGGAGCTAAGCGTAGAGACTACAAGAGGTAGGCTCTCTAACTAGCTTGTCTTCTCATGATTCATCTAGGGTTATGCACAAGATCCTCGAGGGGTTTCCCGGTTTATTGTTTTTCCACTGTGCATGAGATCTCGGGATTCCCCAACAGAAAGGTTAGAGAATTATTTTCAGAGGCCGACCAGGTTCGAAAATTTTCCATTGTGCCTAGTCAATTGATTTTTTTCTGATCATTAATTTTTGGAGAAGGAGATGAATGTATGTTATACTGTTAACAGTGCCTATAGAAAACTCATAATGGACGATGTTTTGTGGGAGGATCTGAGTCCACATAACTTATGGAAGTAGGCATGGTCTTTTTCTTGCCTCATAAAGTTAAACCTTTCTCTGGAAAATACTCCCATTATCTTCTTACATGAGTCCACTTACAAGGGAGAGGTGTTAATATTGATTCGGTTTTTCCATTATGTAGTTTGTTTCCGAAGATGATAACATCACTTATTTATGAATTGTCAGGTATCAAAACAATTATGGATTGATTAAAGTATGGGATGGGTGATATTGGAACAAGGAGGTGGACTAAGCATTATTGATTGTTTGACAAGGAGAAGCATGTTACTTAATTACGCAAATTTGGAATGGTTTTTAGGCCTTATGTGTTAGAGTTGTGCCCCTTAGCCTAATGTAATAAGTTATCTACATTGTAATGTTCTATCATCATTCAGAATAAATAAGACAACATCATATTACTAATGTGTTGTAGTAATATATTGAATGTGATTTGATCTATATCATTATGTGTGTCAGCAATAATAGTAGATATGTAGATCGGAAAGAATCACATTTAATGAGTCCCTGATCACATATGCTTAATCAGAAACGACCAGTATGAGGATAACTCTATATGATCACGCTCTACTGATCATGGCAAGGCGAGTGCCGGAGTTAGTGTATGAACTATGGGGCTACCAAGAACACCATAGCAACAGAAGCAACAAATATAAATCCCAAAATCTGTCCAAGAACATCAAACCATTAAATCCCAAGGCAAAACCGAAATCACAAGTTTACCTTCGGTTTGTTCGAATCGGTTTTGAAGAACACTTCGGATCTTCAACTCAAGCCAAGTCCACATGAACAGGATGATCACTAAGGGATCCTACACTTCTCTACCTACTAGAATAGAAGAGAGAGCAAGAGAGAAGAGCAAGGGGGAGGGGGGTCTCGGCCGAGAGTCCTTGAGAGGAAGAGAGAGAGAGAGCCTTGAAAGGGATTCCCATGGGTTCCAAAGATTAATTTCATGCATCGGAATGAATTAACTATGGGAATCAATGAAGAACATATAGAATTTTTGTTAAAATTCAGCATACATATATTTTTCGAATCTGAAAAATATACCTTTGAATCGATATAAAACACAAGGATAATGTTTCTCTAGCAAGTCCACACAAGCACAATACCGTGGGAGGTTTCTTCACACTCTTTTGCTAATAACTTTGTGAAGAATTGGACAAATTCAAATCCAAATTAAAACTCATTTAATTGAGTTCTAATTATAGTTTAGCTAAACCGGTCCAATCTCCCTAATTTGATTTCTTCAACCGTCTGGTTAATTAACCTAGGCCAGAAATGAACCGAATCGTTTTCAATTTGACTAAATTGAAAAGCGGATTCTCCCAATTTCTATCCATGCTTGTTTGTCACAGATTGTACTTAAAGTGTGTGACCCTCTAGGCTCACGACCCGTTGGCAGACAGTTAAAATTACTATTTACCCTTTCCATCATAAGTGGTCTCTAGCAAGATATTATGATTACCCAACGTTCGTGATTATCGATTATTCGACTTAACATGTTATCGCACATGTCACTGTCCTTTTATCAAACCGATATCCAGATTGATCAATAGGTATAGAACCGTCACCCTAATTTATCAATCATTGTTTCTTGAATTCTCAGATGACTGAAAACTGATACTAAGGTATCACCTGCACGGCCGTGCTATTCCTTCAGTCATACTCATCAAGTGGCCTAAACGGATATCTTTCTCATACTAGAGTATGAGTGATAAATCCCTCAGACGTCTTTCGAGTTCACTAATGCAATTAATTACCAAGCCAATCACAGCCGTTATGGCTACCTTTTTACAGGTAACGTTAGAATAGGTCAACCTTAGAGATTTATTACACAGTGCACACAAAGACTCCTTGGTCTTAAGATATAATGACAAGCTACGATCTGTGAGTATCTCATGACAGTATCTATGCTGCATACTCACAATCGGGTTGTCCGATATCATCGACCTGATGATATCTATGATATAACTCCGGCACATACTTTGCCATGATCAGTAGAGCGTGATCACAAGGAGTTGGTCTCTTACTGATCGCTTCTTAAAGAAGCTTAGCTGATCAGGGACTCATCAAATGTAATTCTTTCTGATTTATAGTTCTAGTATTAGTGGTTACACACATAATGACATAGATCAAATTACATTCGATATATTACTACAGTACATTAGTAATATATGGCGATTTATTTATTCGGAAAGATGATAAAACATTACATCTGTAGATCACTTTTATATTGGACTGTGGCATAACTCCAACAAGCCCAACACACTTTGTGATATTTTGTTATTGTGTGGTAAGATGTGTTATGAGTTCATATGTATTGGGTTAAGGGAAAATGATGATGTTCATTGGGTGGCCTCCATTAGATCACACTTACCTACACAAGATTAGGATAAGTGCATCTAGTCATAATCCACTTAACCAAAGTTAGTGGAGAAAGGGGCCCATCTTTGCTCTACTTAGGGCCTCGTGGCACAAAGCCCAACGCTTCAGCCATGAAGTCCCGTGCCGCGTCCAACTAACCCTCGAACTTATCGTACAAAATCCAACGCGACATCGACGAAAGATTTAGTCTTTCTCGATTCGCGTGTCATATTCCATTACACATATCTATGACCCAAAACGCCCAGTTTTGCCCATGTCTCTCTCTCGAGTATCGCCGACCTTTCCTTGTCTCTCATAATCCATATCCTGTGTGTGTGACCCTCTAGGCTCATGCCGACGCCGACGGATCGGCGTAAAATTCCATTTTACCCGATCCATCATAAGTGTTCTCTAGTAAGACATTATGATTACCCTATGTGCATGATGATTGATGATTCGGTTCAAACTCATGTAGTACAAGTCGCTATCCCTTTATCGCCCGGTATCTAGATTGATCATAAGGCATAAAGACGTCACCCTTATTTAATCAATCTCTGTTTCTCGATCTGTGAGATTACTGAATACTGATAACCCGTATCGTTGGCATGGCCATGATCTTCCTTCAGTTAATCTCTATCGAGTGGCCTAAACAGATACCTATCTCATACAGTAGTATGAGGGATAAATCCCTTAGCCGTCTTTTGTATCACTCATACAATCCGTCCCCGTGTCAATCATGCCCGTTATGGTTGTCTTATTACGGACAACGTTAGGAGCAAGTCAAACACGGTTCTTTACTGTATAGCGATCAAAAAGACTCCTTGGTCTAAGGACACGACGACAAGCTACTACAATTGAATGTGTTCATGATTGTATCTATGGAACACTATTTAGAGCGGGTCGTCCAATATCACTCACCCGAGTGATATCTATGATCTGATTCCGAGAGCCCTTCCCAATGGCAAATAGAACTATACTATAAAGAATCATCCTCATACTTGGTCTCTTCATTAAAGCATATTTGACCAGGGACCCGTTAAGTATGATCCGTACGGATATATGGTTCTACTACTTTGGTAGACATATATCAGATCATACTTAACCTATTACTTCAACATATAAGTAATGTAATGCCAATTTTATATATTGCAAACGATGATTAACATATACAAACTGTAGTTATGACGGTTTTAGTGATTGACTTATTTTTAAGGAACTCGAGAATATATCATAAAGAATGTCGAAGCATCATATACGACATCTTGTGTGACATTGTTGACGACATCTCGGCAAACATCCTGATCGATGGAAAACAGGAAAGTCCAGATTATGCAGAAAGTACGAATACGTTTAGGAAATTCCAGAACGTCTCCGATTCTGGAAAGAAGAAAGACGGTGATTAAGAGGAAACCCATTAGGGTTAGTACTCACGCTCGATTTCTATAAAAGCTTAGGCTACCCCCTTAGCAATCGTGTGGTTCTTTTATTGTTTCCTATTAATAATTTACAAAGCTCTTAGACGTGAAGGTTTGCGGGCTGAGAGGTTGTAGATTGTGCTAAGGATATTGTGTATCTCTACAACTATTGAGAGTTAGGTGATTGAGGGTTTACTGATCGCGTGAATGAAGACTACACGCAACCACAACGTTCAACGACGACTTGAACCGACAGAGCAAGGCGATTGCTCGAAGAGTGGAATCAAGACGGAGTCTTGGATTCAGGGGGAGACCTTGAGATAGGTTGCACTGTAATAAGTAGCATAAAGTATAGATCTAGGGTTGATCATAGATACTTGTATGTTTTGACGAATTACTGATAAGTGAAACCTTTCCACTAGGTTGAGAGCCCCCAGACGTAGGTGACGTTGCACCGAACTGGATAAACAATCTGATGTGTCATTATTTATTTAGCATTATATTTACTGTCCTGCATTGTCTACACAAGAAGTCATACACGGTGTTATAGCTTCATACATAACATTGTGTGTGGCATTTCTCGTATTAGGTGATATTTTCTGGGTACATGTTTGGATCTGTTATGTGCTTAGGGCTCTTTAGCTTGCGCAATGGCTCCTATGTTGTCACGAAATAAGCTTACTGGATCAGACGCATTTGACATTACGCCTAATTCAGTTAGAAAGCTCCTGATCCATGCAGCCTCCTTTGCTGCTTCCGAGGCAGTAATGTATTCAGATTCCGTTGTAAAGTCAGCTGTGGAATCCTGCTTCTTGCTCTTCCAGCTAAAAGCTCCTCCATTCAACATGAACAGATATCCAAACTGACTTTTATAATCATCATGATCCGTCTGGAAACTAGCGTCAACAAAACCTTTGACGACTAGTTCATCATCTTCTCTTCCCCCATAAACAAGAAAAGCTTCCTTGGTTCTCCTCAAGTATTTGAGGATTGCCTTGACCGCAATCCAATGTTTCTCACCGGGGTTAGATTGATGCCTACTGGTACAGCTTAAGGCAAGCGAGATGTCCGGTCTCGTACATATCATGGCATACATGATGGATTCAATACCCGAAGCGTATGGAATTTCACTCATTTTTTTTCAGCACCGGACGGCGAGTCTTGCTTCGTCTTATGCCATGACGGATGGGTAAGAATCCCTTCTTGGCATCAAGCATTGAGAATCTCCTTAACACTTTGTCTATATAGGTGCTCTTACTTAAACCCAAGACCCGCTTGGTGTGATCTCTCCATATCTTGATACCCAAGATGTAAGAGGCTTCGCCTAAGTCTTTCATTGCGAAACACTCGCCTAACCAATCCTTTGTTTAGTGCAAGGTTGGGATGTCGTTTCCAATGAGTAATATGTCGTCGACATATAGCACCAAAAAGACTATCTTACTTCCATCCTCCCTTTTGTAAACGCAAGATTCATCATCGTTCTTGATAAAGCTGAACTATTTCACAGCTTGATCAAAACGTTGATTTCGATAAGTGTATTATGAGAATTTACACCATTTTTATTCTCTGTTTATACAGTGTTTGCACTCTATGTATACCATATATATACCATTCTTTAACCATGTGTGCACTCCGTTTATACAATTTGCTTATATCATGTTCATACTCTATTTGTATCATGTACACATAGTTATATAATTCGAAATTTGTTTATACACTGTTAACGCTATATTTATATTATGTGTATATAATATCATGTTTATAGCTAATTTATTTCATGGGTAAACTTTGTTCACACGAGTTATAATCTGTTTATACCATATATACCTTTTTATGTACCAGTTACTTACCATGCAAAAAGATAAAATTGCCCTCCCCACTATGTCATTGTAGTAGAGACGACTGTTAGTATGACGTGTTGCGCGCTACTCTGATCTCGCTAGATTAACGATCATCATTCAAGTTCAAACATTTTGTACGATGATCTTGATTTGTATTTGATTTCCTGTGTGTGTGTATATATATATATATATATATTCTCAACCCCACAAAATAAAGAAAAAGTTGATACAGTAAATATTAACTGTACAACTCTAATCATGATTCATATGACTAGGAAGTTTTGGGAAAATAAAAATATAATACCATATTATCCATGATAAAAAGTTGAACCAATTCACTTCTAAAATTGAAAACAAATTTGACGAAAAATATAACAATTTCAGCATACCAAAAAATGAATCTACTATCTTCAGCGTATTATGGAGTTTAAAGATGAGTATCTACCAACACATAATAAAATGGCATGCCACTTAAAATAACCTCTCTCCGACCACATTTTAATATGTACCACCATCTCTTTGTCTAATATTAACTAAGGAGTGACACTTTCAAAATTGTTGAAATCTCTGATCTTCACCTTCACCACCCGTCCATCCCCACTGTTCATCACCTGGCACAACTGCCTACGTGGCGCCTGTTTATAAAATCGACACCATTAATACGTGTTACAAAATCGAATACATAACATTTTTATATACATAGTCAATATCATATATATAGGGGTTCCCTAATTTGAAACCGTTATGGTTAATGCTCAGTTTCCACAAAAGTAGGAGATCGAAAATGTGTGAACTAATTTGGTGACGCACCTTTTTCCATGAGTTAGAGTTCAACTTAGAAGCAGAGACTTTGAAAAAATCAACGGCCAAGGCTGGAAGGAACTCAGGCTTGTCACATTCCTTGACTCCCTTCTCTTCGAACCTTGTGTAGCTGCTCATCACTCTCTCGCCGCCCCGACCCACTTCCTCCACCGCATCCACGAAATATATGACCGGGCTCTGACACGGGTCCGGGTTGGCGGGTCTCGTGTTGAACGCGAACGGACCGTCGCTCCATGTCCTCCACGTCTGGAACGTCAGCACCGCCGTCTCCAGCTCCTTGGCCGTCAGCACCCACGGGTACAGCTGCACCGTGTACCCCCACGAAACCGATATCGACCAGTTTCTACTCAAATCATGGCAGAAGGTGTGCTGGAGGGTCCGACCCGGATCCGCCCCCGACGCGTTCACCAACTTCTTGATTGACTCTTTTTGGCTTAGTGCTGGGAATATTGGCTGCACGTAGTCCAGGTGGTGCAGTGACACCAATGGCGCTACTGGATGTGCCGCTAGTATCCCATATGGACTTCCTCGTATGTCAACCTATAATTATTAATTAATTAATCAATCAAGAAGATATCGATCAAAGGGTTTTCTTGATTTGCTGATAAAAAAATCAAATCAAGAAGATATGGATCATACCCTTAAATTGAATTACCTGATGGAAACCAAGTTCTTTGGTGATGGGTACACCAATCTCGCTCAAGCAACCCTGGACCTTCTGATCGGAGCCGTAAAAGGAGTCGTAGCGATCAATGCAAGCGTCCAAGATGGTGACGAGGTGAGCAGCCAAGGGGTAGCTGATGGCGAAGCCGGCGCCGCCGTAGGCCATGGTGTACGAGTGTATGACATCCTGCTCGATGCTCTCGGAGTTGGCACCAACGTAGTACATCTCATTGTGGTCGTATTTCTGGAGCACCGTCACCAGGTTGTCCACAAAGAAAACGGTGTCGTCGTCGCCCATAACGAACCACCTCACGTTGTCCAGCCCGAGCAAGAAACTTTCCTTAACAATCCTTGCAATGCGGATGGCGGAGCGAGACCCGTACCAGCAACTGTATTTGAACTGTGACGTGTCACCCGAGACCATGTAGGGGGGCGAGGTGGGGGGCCACGTGTCGTTCTCTCCAGGTGCCTCGTCGATCCACACGAACCCGCGGGTCACGTTAGGGCGCCACCACACCTCGCTGTAGTGCCGCCGGGACTGCCACGTCTTCGCCGACCCGCCGATCCCGAACATCAGGTGCGATGCGTTTGTTAGGTATTGATCGCGATGGGATGATGATGAGACGATGCCGTTTTGGGAAAAGCCGAGGCGGGCGTGACTGACGATGCGCGGGTCGTGGGAGGAGAAGGCGACGAAGAAGAGGAGGGAGAGGGAGGCGAGGAGGCAAAAGGCGAGAGCAGCTCTGATGAGGGAGGAGAAGATGGTTGTGGTCTTGATGGAGGGCAAGATGAGGAGGTTCAGCTTGAACAGGGCTGTCAGAGGATTCACACCCATGTCTTGCTCTCTAGTGGACTCCATATCTCGATGCATGTGCCCACACCAACACCAAAGGGAACAGATCACAATTCACAACACAAGAGGAGATGATTATTGCTTCTATTTGTTAGGGTTTAATTTCAAAATTGAAAGGAGAATATTTTTCAGGATGGGTTTGTTGGCTAAATTGTCTCTTTCAAAAATTAATTTGAGATTTAATTATAAACAGACAAGATCTGTTGATTCGATGTATTGGTTTCAATACGTGCTCACTATGACTATAAGTTTACATGATTGATTGTTCCACTACTTGCATGCATTACGGTTTCTAGTGGTGCAGGTCAAACTAAGCATGCGAGTTGACTTTTTTCTCTGGTCTGGGCTTCTTCTAATACAGCCCAATGTTTTGGCCCATCAAAATTTCAAAAAGTATACAGCCCAATATAAACCTTTATGTTTTTCACATCATCAAATAACTATTAATTATTATAAACAAAAAGAGATTTTGTAAAGGAAGCAACAATGACATTTGAAAGGCATTACACAAAAATAAACACAAAGTAAAACAAATGACAAGTCTTGAGAGAGCTTGCAATTGGAGTAATTGATACTAAGAGGTATCACCGTTTTAAAATATTATGACAAAAAAAGAATCAAACATCATAAGCTACCCCGTCTCGATCCAACACTTGATTCATGATATTTTTGTTCAGTGGTTGTTTTCTTTCTAAGAACAATTTGGGTCTTAGACTTGGGCTTGACGAAACTTGCATATCCCAAAGGAGGCCCCAAACTAGGCCCACGTTTAGAACCCATGCCAACATCAAAGATTGCTTTGGGGAGATTTTTTTTATCAGCGAGATATTTTATAAAAGACTGTAAAAAAGATACAAGCAAGCTTGAGCGGACGGTAAATATAACACAAAAAAACGAAGGTTAAAAATCATAAAAACTCTACAGAGTCAGCTCAATCGGAAAAAACAGGTACTGAACCGGTTCAAAACAGCTACTTGTGGTCCAACCTGATCCAATTTCAAAATATAGACGGTTGAGAATAGCTACTTGTGTCACAAGGACGCCACTTCTGCGCAAAGACCCATGACGAGCTCCTCGCAGGCGACCATACCGGCGACGATGACCAGTATCCCTACAACCACCTGGAAGGTCCCACCTCTTCGCCGACCACATAGGAGTGCCCTCCAGCCTCTACCACCACCCTTGAACACAACTCGCGTTCGCCCTCCCTTTCAACGTTGCGCTTGCAACCACCCCATCTGTGTTTCGACCTCCGAGCTACTTTCCTCTACCACCACCATATCGCTGGAGCTCAGCCATGAAGGGAAGGTCGTCGAAGAAAAAGCCTGATTTGGGAAAACCATATCTGGCTCCGGACCCTCGTCGGTTAGGTCCTCCCGCTGGAACTGGAGGTGCGACTTTCGACCCTCACCTGTCACTGCTCCGTTCGATCCTCTCGCCGGAACTAGAGCTGCAACGAAGCAGCTTCTCCTTCCGATCTCCCCTTCAACCCTAGCAATGGCCACGCCCAGCCATTCCCTGACCACCTCGGTTCGAGCCTCCCGTGGGAGTAGGAGGTGCGACGTTGGCCACCACTTCTCTGGTCAAGATCAACGGAGCAGCCCACCAGCCTAATTTGCTTGTGCCGTAAAAATTGCTACAACCATGAGAGCTTGACCCCCCCCCCCCCCCCTACGAAACCAACTCGGTAGCTACAGATAGGCTGCCGGAGAGCTTCGCTGGAGACTAGCCGCTCCACTGACGGCCCAAGGAAGAAGATGAAGGAGAGCTTTTTAGAGAGAGAGATAATTATGTTTCGTAATATTTAATTGCTGCTTTTGGTAGATGTTTTTAAAAAGGTGGACCACTTTCGAAAGAGGAAAAGAAGCTTCAACCAGATCATAACCTCTTGAAAAAGTATAAGGCGTGGTCTTGTGTCGGTGCAGTCGACCTCGAATCCCGAAAAGGAAGAATTGACTTATCTGAGGTCGACGTCACCCAAGCGCTTAAGTCGTTGCTCACCATAACTGACGAGTCAACGCGATCCATCTGTATGAGATTTGAAGCATAGCGCAAATTGAGGTATGCAGAGTTCTCCGAAAAATCCACCGGAAGTTGTGGATGCGATGGGATCAAACCTCTCCCTCCTAAGATTCAGAATCCGGTGTATTATCATCTTTCTCTTTGTTGGGAATGTCGAGCAGCTTGGAGAAGAGGGGGTAATCCGGTCCTGGTAAAATCAAGAAGAGAGATGTAGATCGGAACGTCGACAGACTAGAAATCATATAGCAAAACTAGGAAAGTTTGGTTAAATATCTTGGCAGAGATCTTCAAATTGATGGGTTCTACATCTCTAGAGTGGACAAGCAAAAGGGCTCTCTCAAAATGAGTGCCATAGATGTTTTAAGGATGAATGAGGATAACTTGACCTGCACAACCACCAGACTGAATCTGCGAACCACCATTTAGGAGGCAATCCAGTCAAAGAGACTTATTTGAAGATCCCACTCTGATCTAGAATGTGAGAGTGATTATGAAAGGTTAGAAACCAACATCTAATACGAGTCCAATTTTTTTTTCCACGACTAGTAAAACTTTTAAATTGGAGAAAGATAAAATATGACCACTCTAATTATTTGATGTTGAATAACCTTCAGTCGATATTAGATTAAGCAACGACAAGGACACTAGAGTCCAACTTCCTAAATATGTAGGAGTTAGGAAAACTGGTGTAATGAAGCGATGGAGAAGGCCTTTCTAACAGGGAAAGTCAAGCATCATTTGAGAGGACATCTTTATACGAACATATAGTGTTGTTGTGCGGGGTAGTGGTGGCAGGAGCACGATGGCCGAAGCCACGAGGAGGACCACAAGCAACGACGACTATAAGATGTCCTTAAGTGAAACGGGAGCCGTCGAGAAATTCAATAGCTTTTTTAGCATCCTCAAGACGTTTGAAGCGAGCATAACCGAATTATTTACCAGACTTATTAGGTTTTGAGGAAATGTTGATGGATGTAATATCAACAAATGAAGAAAGTAGTTCTTGAAGACAGAAGGTCGAATTTTGAGGTTGGAGATTATAGAAAAAAACTTATGAAAAGAATGGGAGAGATGGATGGGGGGAGGATTTGGTGGTTTGGGGGAGACGTTTGTAGCATATTTTTTGGGGGACACGCTACCTCAAGGACAAGCCAGTTTACAAGGTTATGAGGGATTCGAACGAGTTTCCTTGAGTATTGCCTCTAATACCATATTAGAGTAATAACTCAACTAGAAACTCACACTGATAGTTGAACGACCAATTATAGTTGTATATTCTAACATGCAAGTTCTCTAAACTCGACGAGGAATGAAGAAAATACTCGGGGCTCAGGCGAGCTTGGAAATAGAGTTTAAAATCCCCATCAAGGATGGGGCGAGGATGGGGAGACTAAACTCCGCCAAACAACAATTAATTTAAATCCTCAATTTAGCTCAAATAGTTGAAACAAAAAAAGAATTCAATTATTTTAAATATTCGAAACAAAATTTTACGAAAAGTGATAGTTTGTAGTTGGATCCGAATGAAATTCAACAAAATCGAGGTGTATTATTGAATTTTGAGGTTCACTGTCCCTATTGACGGATTTCGGGGCAGCAAAAATGAAGGAAAAGCGACGAACAGGGCGAGGACGGGATCATAAATACTATGAATCCGTCCCAATGTCATCCTTATTTTTGATAGTCAAAGTTTGTGCCTAGGTATAACACTAATTAAGATATTCACATTGGGTTTCTCTTTTTCCCATCTCATATGTTGGAATTCCACGCCAAAACCAACATTGAAAAGTTATGAGGTGAAAAGAGAGTTGATGTGCAAGGTAATTCCAAGACCCGTCAAATTAGTATTATGTGCTTTAACGTATATATATGATCTTTCTTACAAATGCTTCTCCTGGCAAAGGTCTGTTCTTCCATCAACAACAATATTTCAACAGGTGATATGGGATTTTTTGCGACTAATATATGTAACCTATCAATATCCTCTATTTTCTTAGTATTTACAAATTAAGTTAGAGAGAGTGAGTGAGTATTGAGACTCTAGTCTTACAAGTTTCAATATAATAAGTACATATACTGATCGTACAGTAAAAGTTTAAATGATTTGACATTAAAGTGAGAACCTTTAAATTCAGTTGCAATACAAATGTTAAATATGTACCCTAAATCTTTAGAAATAGTGGATTAATATTCATAACCAATGCGTACACACATGAGAATCAAACATATATATTGCATACGAATTAACATAAGTACGATCAATAAGATCACACATATTGAGAGGAATAAATAACAAGAATTGAAAAAAAAATCTGTAGTGGATCTTAAAACATATGTATATGATTTTGATGTACTGCTCTTGCCCTCCCTACTCGGGAGTGGTTTGCAATTTTTTTATATAAAGTGTTTATCCATGCATGATATAAAAAATTACGTAACGTATTAATCGTAAGTTTGGCTAAAACTTGGGATTAGGACCCAAGCGAAGCTCAAGATCCAAATCCTTGTGTGATGAATCACCTTTATGCGACATCCTCTTTTCCTCGTCATCTGTAGCAACAAAAGTAATCACCTTCCCATCATCCTCTATGACCACATGATCATCGGATTTCCTAGACATGCCCGAAGAGAGGAGGTTTTGATCGTCTGACATAGATTGGGAAATAAGCTTGGCTCTATCTTTTCTATGTGACCTCCTAGTGCTTGTGCATTTGTGAAGCCTCTCTTGCAAAAGTTACAAGCGTAAGTCCTCACATTAGCATCATCCAATGATGACTCCTTTCCTAGCGGCTGATCACCGCCACAATGCTGGTCGCCGGGCTTCCCTGGATCTTCTATTTTCATTGGATTTCCCGGTTTTAAATGGGTTCATTTTCAAAATGAAAACTAGAATTTGCTGGAGGAGAAGATATTCCACATATAATTCTTTGGTTATTTTAATGAAGTTAGTAATAGCATACAGGGCGCAATTATATTGTGAATAGTGGTTAATTGTATATTTTGATGGTCAATTTAGTAATTGCTATCTGGGAAATTAATTTGAGGAAAGGAATATTGTGATGAAGATTGGATCCATTCTATAATTTAACCTAGTAATCTTGAATGGTCAAAAAACTTAGTTCATTTTTTTACTATGAGGCCTCCCCAATAGTGACTGGTAGGTACATCCAATAAAATATATATAACATGCTGTCTATCATACTTGAATCTTGTCTGTTATTAGACCACATTACAAAAACTGATCAGGACATTTTAGAACTCGTCGACATATTAAAATTCAAACTAACTACTTATATTGACATTTGGTAATATTATTGTTTCTTCTAAGTACATTTTTTAAGGCAAGAACTTAAATAAAACGAAACGTCCAACAAAGGCTGAAAATTATACACACCAGTCACATGGTCGAAACCCGAGAGGGCCGAAGTAGCCAAAAATGTGCTACGCTATGCCAAACCTTCTAGCAAAACCAACTTTAACGTCAAGAAGTTGTTGTGATAAATGTCTTCAATCCAAGGCTGACTAAACAAATGGTGAGGTCTGTTGCCTTACTCCGACAATTTTACTAAATAATAAAAATATAGCGGCGTATTCAAGTGAAAACTAAGAGTTGCGTGAGAACTCGTGAGAACCACTCAAATGCAACGAGGGGCGTTATAATAAGAGGGGTGTTACAAATGGATTGAATGAAAAACAAAAGTTTTATTTTTTTTGGTCAGTCATAATAATGTTATGGAAATACATGTCATGATAATGGAAATACGGTTATGGAAATACATGATATAATAATGAAAACACATGACTTAATTATAATGGAAATACATGACATAATAATAATGAAAACACAATTCTCACAGTTTCATACAAGACCTCCTGGTTCGCACGAGATCATGACCCTAAACATATATACTTAGAAAGAAGACCAAATGACTTTTACCCAATTAATTTGAGTACATAACACACACATTACGTATGTTTAAACAAAAATATCTATACGATATCAAATCGATAATGAAACATAAAGTTTAGAACACACTTCCAACCAAGTTCTTTCTAAGCATTTTTGTAGATACATAAATAGCAGTAAGTGGTGATGTCAATGACCCATCGGAAAGAAGAAGATTATGGTAAGAAAATTTAATTCAAAACAATCTTGAAGGATCGTGACGTCAATACTAGGCGTCAGAGATCCGATACAAACTTATGAATAGTCTGAATCTACTTGCTAATATCCTCCCCAAACAAATTTTGAATAATCTCCATATTTATCCCAATCTCTCTCGTCATTGATAAATATGTCGCTAGAAAAAAGACCAAAAGACGAGGTTTGAAAATCCAGCACCGTGCTCCGGCATGACGGCCCTCCAGTGACCCTCCTTCACAAGACTTTTGGCAGCACACAACAAATGTTTATATGGCTGAGTCAAGAGTCCATTCTCAAAAACATGTAGTTTTTTGAAGAAAGATAACTAGCCCAAAAATTTCTATTTGCCAGAGTATCCAGATAAGATAAGGTGTAAAAATTCCAACCTCCTGAATCTTTACGAGAACAAAGTTTATCCCAAGACTTTTATATGATCCCATGGCCGTAACAAGAATCGGTTCATCAGAACCGCACAAACACCCTTGATATCATCCAAAACATCTTGAAAATATAATAAGCACTCATTGTAAAAGACTATGAGAGTATGTTTTTCATTTCCAATAATGTTTTATTTTATTATTAATATATAGATTGAACCTTTATTCTATTACAAATGCAATTTAGGCAAAATTTTATATTTCAAAAAACGTCTTCATTTTTGGGTATCATAGTAATTTCTAATTTGGGGTCGCCCAGCCTTTCATGATTCTTCTCCCTTGTTTCTCTTCTCAAATTTTGCAAAAATGTCTCTAAACTTTATGTTTCATCTTTTGTAAGTTACTAGACTTATCGATTTAACTACTTTTCTCGGAAGGAACTAAAAAACCATAAGGCACGATAAAGCTTTGAGTTCATAAAAACGAGTATTATCCAGAGGCTTACTAAAATTGACTGATAGTTTGTCGGTTAACCGATGACTTTCCACTCTATCAACTCTCATAATTCGAAAAAATATATTTGACTAGAATGGGAAGGTATTTAAGTGGAACATCGATCTTTAATAATTTTGTGCACTAGATCAAACAATCCATTACACATCTTGGCGATTCTTCGTGGATGGATCAGATGGGAAAATGGACGGTATACACCATGGATAGGAGTCTGTTCTTAACGAGGGGCTTTTATTTCTCTATACTTTAGAGGGGAAATGTTACCCATCGAGGGGAGGGGTGCTACAATGGACTAACAAAAGTTTTATTTTTTTTGGTCAGTCATAATAATGTTATGGGAATACGTGATATAATAGTAATGGAAACACGATTCTCACAAGTTCACACAAGAGCTCATGTTTCGCACGAGATCATGAACCTAAACATATATACTTAGAAAGAAAGAAGACCAAATGACTTTTACACAATTAATTTAAGTACATAACACACACATTACATATATTTAAACAAAAATACCTATACGATATTAAATCGATGATGAAACACAAAGTTTAGAACACACTTCCAACTAAGTTCTTTCTAAGAATTTTTGTAGATACATAAACAACTGTAAGTGCATCGAAAAGAAGAAGAGCATGGTAAGAAAATTTAATTGAAAACAATCTTGAATGATCGTGACGTCAATACTAGGCGTCAGAGTTCCGATACAGACTTATGAAAAGTCTGAATCTACTTGCTAATATCCTCCCCAAACGAATTTTGAATAATCTCCATATTTATACCAATCTCTCTCGTCATTGATAAATATGTCGCTAGAAAAAAGACCAAAAGACAAGGCTTGAACATCCAGCACCACGCTCCGGCATGACGGCCCTCCAGTGACCCTCCTTCACAAGACTTTTGGCAGCACATAACAAATGTTTATATGGCAGAGTTAAGAGTCCATACTCAAAAACATGTAGTTTTTTGAAGAAAAATAACTAGCCCAAAATTTTTGATTTGCCAGAGTATCCCGATAAGATAAGGTGTAAAAATTCCTATCTCCCGAATCTTTATGAGAACAAAATTTATCCCAAGACTTCTATATGATTCCATGGCCGTAACAAGAATCGGTACATCAGAACCGCGCAAAATCGCTTGATATCATCCAAAACATCTTGGAAATATAATAAATACTCATTGTAAAAGACTATGAGAGTATGTTTTTCATTTCAACAATGTTTTATTTTTTTATTAATATATATATTGGACCTTTATTCCATTACAAATGCAATTTAGGCAAAATTTTATATTTCAAAAAACAACTTCATTTTTGTGTATCATAATAATTTTTAATTTGGGGTCGCCCAGCCTTTCATGATTCTTCT
Source organism: Geranium rotundifolium (assembly GCA_963920655.1). Classification (NCBI taxonomy): domain Eukaryota; kingdom Viridiplantae; phylum Streptophyta; class Magnoliopsida; order Geraniales; family Geraniaceae; genus Geranium; species Geranium rotundifolium. The sequence continues at coordinate 22,412,230 of OY987317.1, read as the reverse complement.
CCCTTATTTCTCTTCTCAAATTTTGTAAAAATGTCTCTAAACTTTATGTTTCATCTTTCGTAAGTTACTAGACTTATTGATTAAACTACTTTTCTCGGAAGGAACCGAAAAAATCATAAGGCACGATAAAGTTTTGAGTTCATAAAAACGAGTATTATCTAGAGGCTTAGTAAAATTGACTGATAGTTTGTCGATTAACCGATGACTTTCCACTCTATCAACTCTCATAATTCGAAAAAATATATTTGACTAGAATGGGAAGGTATTTAAGTGGAACATCGATCTTTCATACTTTTATGCACTAGATCAAGCAATCCATTACACATTTTGGCGATTCTTCGTGGATGAATCATATGGGAAAATTGTCCGTACACACCATGGTTAGGAGTTTGTTCTTAACGAGGGGCGTTTATTTTTCTATACTTTAGAGGGGAAAGTGTTACCTGTCGAGGGGAGGGGTGTTACAATAGATTGAAACAAAAACAAAAGTTTTATTTTTTTTGGTCAGTCATAATAATGTCATTGGAATACGTGACATAATAATAATGGAAACACGATTCTCACAGGTTCACACAAGACCTCATGGTTCGCACGAGATCATGAACCTAAACATATATACTTAGAAAGAAGACCAAATGACTTTTACCCAATTAATTTAAGTACATAACACACACATTACATATATTTAAACAAAAATACCTATAAAATATCAAATCGATAATAAAAAACAAAGTTTAGAACACACTTCCAACCAAGTTCTTTCTAATAATTTTTGTAGATACATAAACAGCAATAAGTGCATCGGAAAAAAGAAGAGCATGGTAAGAAAATTTAATTGTAAACAATCTTGAAGGATCGTGACGTCAATACTAGGCGTCAGAGTTCCGAAACAGACTTATGAAAAGTCTGAGTCTACTTGCTAATATCCTCCCCAAACGAATTTTGAATAATCTCCATATTTATCACAATCTCTCTTGTCATTGATAAATATGTCGCTAGAAAAAAGACCAAAAGAAGAGGCTTGAACATCCAGCACCGCGCTCCGACATGACGGCCCTCCAGTGACCCTTCTTCACTAGACTTTTGACAGCGCACAACAAATGTTTATATGGCTGAGTCAAGAGTCCATACTCAAAAACATGTAGTTTTTTGAAGAAAAATAACTAACCCAAAATTTTCGATTTGCCAGAGTATCCCGATAAGATAGGGTGTAAAAATTTCAATCTCCCGAATCTTTACGAGAACAAAGTTTATCCCAAGACTTCTATATGACCTCATGGCCGTAACAAGAATCGGTCCATCACAACCGCGCAAAATCGCTTAATATCATCCAAAACATCTTGGAAGTATAATAAACACTCATTATAAAAGACTATGAGAGTATGTTTTTCATTTCAATAATGTTTTATTTTATTATTAATATATATATATATATATATATATATGACCTTTATTCCATTACAAATGCAATTTAGGCAAAATTTTATATTTCAAAAAACGACTTCATTTTTGGGTATCATAATAATTTTTAATTTGGGGTCGCCCAGCCTTTCATGATTCTTCTCCCTTATTTCTCTTCTCAAATTTTGTAAAAATGTCTCTAAACTTTATGTTTCGTCTTTCGTAAGTTACTAGACTTATCGATTAAACTACTTTTCTCGGAAGGAACCGAAAAAATCATAAGGCACGATAAAGTTTTGAGTTCATAAAAACGAGTATTATCTAGAGGCTTAGTAAAATTGACTGATAGTTTGTCGATTAACCGATGACTTTCCACTCTATCAACTCTCATAATTCGAAAAAATATATTTGACTAGAACGGGAAGGTATTTAAGTGGAACATCGATCTTTCATACTTTTATGCACTAGATCAAGCAATCCATTACACATTTTGGCGATTCTTCGTGGATGAATCATATGGGAAAATTGTCCGTATATACCATGGCTAGGAGTCTGTTCTTAACGAGGGGCGTTTATTTTTCTATACTTTGGATGGGAAAGTGTTGCCTGTCGAGGGGAGGGGTGTTACAATGGATTGAAACAAAAACAAAAGTTTTATTTTTTTGGTCAGTCATAATAATGTCATTGGAATACGTGACATAATAATAATGGAAACACGTTTCTCACAGGTTCACACAAGACCTCATGATTCGCACGAGATCATGAACCTAAACATATATACTTAGAAAGAAGACCAAATGACTTTTACCCAATTAATTTAAGTACATAACACACACATTACATATATTTAAACAAAAATACCTATAAAATATCAAATCGATAATAAAACACAAAATTTAGAACACACTTCCAACCAAGTTCTTTCTAAGAAATTTTGTAGATACATAAACAGCAGTAAGTGCATCGAAAAGAAGAAGAGCATGGTAAGAAAATTTAATTGAAAACAATCTTGAAGAATCGTGACGTCAATACTAGGCGTCAGAGTTCCGATACAGACTTATGAAAAGTCTGAATCTACTTGCTAATATCCTCCCCAAACAAATTTTGAATAATCTCCATATTTATCCCAATCTCTCTTGTCATTGATAAATATGTCGCTAGAAAAAAGACCAAAAGATGAGGCTTGAACATCCTGCACCGCGCTCCAGTGACCCTCCTTCACTAGACTTTTGACAGCACACAACAAATGTTTATATGGGTGAGTCAAGAGTCCATACTCAAAAACATGTAGTTTTTTGAAGAAAAATAACTAGCCCAAAATTTTCGATTTGCCAGAGTATCCCGATAAGATAAGGTGTAAAAATTCCAATCTCACGAATCTTTACGAGAATAAAGTTTATCCCAAGACTTCTATATGATCCCATGGCCGTAACAAGAATCGGTCCATCAGAACCGCGCAAAATCGCTTGATATCATCCAAAACATCTTGGAAGTATAATAAACACTCATTGTAAAAGACTATGAGAGTATGTTTTTCATTTCAATAATGTTTTATTTTATTATTAATATATATATATATATATATATATATATATATATATATATATATATATTGGACCTTTATTCCATTACAAATGCAATTTAGGCAAAATTTTATATTTCAAAAAACAACTTCATTTTTGGGTATCATAATAATTTTTAATTTGGGGTCGCCTAGCCTTTCATGACTCTTCTCCCTTGTTTCTCTTTTATATATATATATATTGGACCTTTATTCCATTACAAATGCAATTTAGGCAAAATTTTATATTTCAAAAAACAACTTCATTTTTGGGTATCATAATAATTTTTAATCTGGGGTCGCCCAGCCTTTCATGACTCTTCTCCCTTATTTCTCTTCTCAAATTTTGCAAAAATTTCTCTAAACTTTATGTTTCATCTTTCGTAAGTTACTAGACTTATCGATTAAACTACTTTTCTCGGAAGGAACCGAAAAAACCATAAGGCACGATAAAGTTTTGAATTCATAAAAACGAGTATTATCCAGAGGTTTAGTAAAATTGACTGATAGTTTGTCGTTTAACCGATGACTTTCCACTCTATCAACTCTCATAATTCGAAAAAATATATTTGACTAGAATGGGAAGGTATTTAAGTGGAACATCGATCTTTCATACTTTTATGCACTAGATCAAGCAATCCATTACACATCTTGGCGATTCTTCGTGGATGAATCAGATGGGAAAATTGTCCGTATACACCATGGATATGAGTCTGTTCTTAACCTTGTCTTCACTAGTTTGGACAAAATTCTTGTATGAGATAATAGTCTTTGTTACTACGTTTAGTATTAACATATTTTTAGTGCAAAGTCAAGATGTCTGTAAACAAGTTGTGACATAATTGGTGCGACATATTACTTGCAGAAATAGGCAAGACATCGAATACTTCATGTTTTATGCACAGATGTTGTACGCGCAAGGAAGTCAAAACAGGACTGATTTAGGCAAGGTCCAGCTGAAAAGAAGAAACGTTAACACGACCAAAGAAGGCGGCAATGCCAACCTACCACTTGCCAGAAACGCAAGGCGGCAAGGGATTTCCTAATTAGAATTGGAATCCGATTAGGCAATAGGGGTTGCTATAAAAACAGGTGCTACCCCCTTAACAATTTAGTCCTTTTCTCTGTGCTAAATTCTCAGAGCTCTTAACCGTGTATGACTAGCTCAGAGCTCGCGCCCTTTGTGTGTGACTCTGTAGGCTCATGACTCGATTGGCAGATAGACTTGAAATACCATTCCTTCCTATCCATCATAAGTGGCCTCTAGCAAGACATTATGATTACCCAACGAGCATGAGGATCGACTGATTCGATTTTACGTCTTATCGTCTATATCACTATCCTTTTATCACCCGATATCCAGATTGTTCAAAATGCATAGAACGCCATCCTTATTTACTAATCACTATTTCTTGATATCTGAGATTACTGATAACTGATATTTAGTATCTCCCGCATGGCCATGCATTTCCTTGAGTCATACTCATCAAGTAGCCTAAATAGATATCATTCTCATATCGGTGTGTGAGGGATTAATCACCTAGCCGTCGTTCGATTTCACTCATATAATTTATAACTAAGCCAATCAAAGCCCTTATGGCTACCTTTTTACAGGTAACGTTAGACTAGGTCAAACTTATTTACTCATCACATAGTGATCACAAAGACTCCTCGGTCTAAGGATACAATGACAAGTTATGATATGTGAGTATGCTCATGACAACATTTATGTTGCATACTCACTATCGGGTCCTCCAATATCATTCCCCTGATGGCATCTATGATCTAACTCCGGCACATCCTTGCCATGATCAGTAGAGCGTGATCATAAAGAGTTAGCCTCATACTGATCGCTTCTCAATGAAGCTTGACTGATCAGGAACGCATTAAATGTAATTTTTTCTGATCTGCAGTTCTACTATTAGTGATGACACACATAATGATACATATCAAATTACATTTAACATATTACTACAACACATTAGTAATATGATGCCGATTTATTTGTTCGTAAAGATGATAAAACATTATAACTGTAGATAATTTTTACATTGGACTAGAGCACAACTCTAACAAAAACTTCAGAAAGAGAGCTCATATATGAGGTATGTGGGGTGTTGAAAAGAGTAATAATGGAGGTTGAGTAGGAGCAGAGGGGAAGGTTCGGTGATGAGGAGAGGGAGAGGTTCCGTGAGAGGAGAGGGGAGAAAGAAAATTAAAAAAGAAGTCTTCAATGGTATGCTTTTGAAAATTTAAATGAAAATGAGGGACATTTTATCATTTCACACTAAAAACTGATTGGAACTTAACTTAATTTCCCAAATTTGCAAATAACCAAAAGTTAATGTATTTGAAATAAATTTTTTTTAACTTAGGTCTATGTAAGTGATAAACGTGTCAACCTAACTGTATTTTTTTAGACTAACACTACATTATATTTTTGAAGGAAAAAACTAATTTTATTAATTAAATAACAACTAACTCGACACTAAGTTGGACAACTGAAACTACAGATGGTGTGATAAACCCCTCACCATCATAATCCCAACTACTGTTAGTTAAAGCAATATTGGCCAATTCGCACGCCATTTGATTACGAGCAAAATAAATAAAAACACCAACGCTGATAGCCTCTCCAAAGTTGTTCGTCTCGACCCGTTTGACATCATGTAGAGCCACGACCTCCATCTCATGCGAATGGAGAAACCGTATGATCCCGCTTCCGCATGCTTTATACAGACATCCATGATAATCCCAGAGTCCAATCGACTCGAACCAGTTAGCATCATATAGAGACACAACCTCCAACTCATGCGTATGGAGAAACCCCGTGATCTTGTTGTAGACAATCTTTAGTCAGATTCCTCGATCAACCCTAACAAATTTATGAGCCACAGAACTATACGAAAGACTATCACTAATGGTTCTTCCAAAAGATAATGGTGTCTCCAAAGATGTTCACATCAGCCCGTTTAACATCGTACGGAGCCATGGTCTCCACCTCATGCGGATGTAAAAATCCCGTGATCTTGTTGTATAACGCATTAATCAAACCTCAATGATGTTCTTGGAAACCAGTCAACTCAAATCTTTGCCAAGTAACCCTGCGATATAAGTCACGAATCCTTAGTAGTCCAAGTTCTCCTAGCTATTTGTGCTTATCATGATCAGCCCGTCGGCGCCAGAGAACTCTCGAACCCTCCCATTATCGAGTCATCAAATATCGTTTGGGCACTGGAAAAATATACTCAACCCGATCAGATTCCAACTGCCAACACTTCCCTGCCCAACCACTTGTGACCCCCTCCCTGACTTGTCTTCCCTCACATATAATATCGAAATAATACCCCTCTTTTCTTACCATTCCGTCCCTCCCCGTACACCGTCCTCCAAATCATATGCTCCAACTCAATGTTAATTTAGCAATAATATTTTCAAATCCACATAATTGAAATATTGCTTAACAACAATTGTTCCGATTCCCATATTAATTTAGCAACTAACCAGTCCTGATTCAACCCTAATCGTCACCCTTCTGTCCCTATCTTTACAACCACTTCCAACCCAAAACCTCCACACCGCCCACCAAACACGGCCGCTCCGACCAGACGCCGTCGTACCCAATTCCTCCCTCACAAAACTGCTGTGAGCTTGAAATCCTGCTCAAACCTTTCCTCGCGAAGCTCCTGCTCGCCCAGAAACCTCCGCACCGTCTCGTCGATGCCGCCGCATAGGAAAACTCCTACACGGATAAGATCGCCACGCGACTTCGTTACTCTGACGAAAACCCTAACGCGTGAAGCGAGGGTACAGACCGCAGGTATAACCCTGTATTATATTAGTTTCAAACAAGTTATAATTTTAATATTTTTTGAGCAATTTTAGAAGATAAATTATTGATTTAATAAAAATTATGATTAATTTTTTATAATATTGTAGACCGCTATTTTTTGAGAAAGTAATCAACAAAGATGACGACATATCACATATTTAATGACATTCCAATAATTCAATGAATTAGCTGTATACATGAATATGGTTTGAATGCAATTCATCGGAATTGGGCATTTGGTAATAAATTGGGGATATCTAGGCATGGACTAATTAAATGGAGGTTATGAAAACTTGTCTAATGTATTCGTCATCTTTAATTATCCTTCAATTGAACTTTTGTTTTGAAGTCACAAAAATGCCTGCACTTGACAGCACAACTATATTTATATGACACTGAAGTACAAAGTTGAACAATAGCAACTGACATTAAGAAAATGGATAAGGAAGGAACCAGCGGCTTGGGAAAAAGATGGTCTCTCGGTGGCATGACTGCTCTGGTTACTGGAGGAACTCGAGGAATCGGGTTTGTATACACATGAAATCTAATTTATTTGGTTGCCTATAACTGTCTTGTGCTGATGAGTTCACTCACAGGCGCGCTACTGTTGAGGAACTGGCCGGATTTGGAGCTAGTGTACACACATGTGCTCGTAACCAAGCCGAACTCGACCAACGCTTGCAAGAGTGGAGAGAAAAAGGTTACAGCGTGAGTGGATCCGTTTGTGACCTGTCCGTGCGCGACCAGCAACAGAAGCTTATGGACACTGTGTCCTCCGTCTTTCAAGGGAAGCTCAACATTCTTGTAAGCCTCTCTCTTTTGTCATTCTATTCCTAATGCTATGCAGATTGCCATGAAGGCTCTGTTTTGGTGAAATCAGGTGAACAATGTTGGGGTCGGTGTGGGTAAAGATACACTGGAAGTGAGTGACGAAGATATGTCAACCGTAATGGGTATCAATTTCCACTGTCCTTATCGTCTGTCCAAATTGGCACACCCATTGCTGAAAGCATCTGGCTGTGGAAGTATCGTTTTCATTTCGTCTGTAGCTGGAGTCATCCATGTTCCCTTAAGTTCTATCTACGCTGTTGCAAAAGGTTTGAACAAAATAGTTGATAAAAATGAAAATCACCCCGTTATAGGGTTCCAAACCCCATGCTGGCTGTATTTTTGTTTAATTTGTTGCTGATAGAAAAAATAGACATCAAAATTCCTATACTAAAATGTTACTATACAATACAGGAGCACTGAACCAACTTACAAAGAATCTGGCGTGCGAGTGGGCCAAGGACAATATTCGTGCAAACGCGGTTGCGCCAGGGCTTACAAACACCTCAATGATTCAATCAGCTGAGGTACAACTACATAAGCATTCGCTTATTTCGACAAATGCCATCGTTCCTATTATTATATTTATGATCTGATAAAATATATGTTGTGCCCATTTGGAAGTCGAAACCTAAGGTCAAGGAACAGCTGCAACAAGTGATAAATCGAACACCTGCGAAAAGGGCTGGAGAGGCAGAGGAGGTTGCGTCACTGGTGGCATTTCTGTGCTTACCTACGGCTGCGTATATAACTGGGCAGGTTATTGTTATTGATGGAGGCTTCACTGTTAATGGTCTTTCTTTAACACAAATGTGAAAAGGAGGGAATCCATACTAGTGTTTTACCTTTAAGGTTGTCCCAATATTGTGATTTCTTATATCAATAATAATGAGTTGAGCTAACTGCAAAAACATGTTATGTAAAATTGTGACGTGAACTTACCCTCTTTTTTAATGTAAACCGGGTATAGTTAGGGGTGTCTATATAAAGCCGGAAACCAGAAAAACGATCGAAACCAAACCAAACTGGACCGAACAAAACCGAAACCAAAATTCAAAATTATTTTATAGACATAAGACATAGCATCATTGCCTTCTTTCTTAGCCATCAATCTATTCTCATATAGAGAGGTAACATACCCCTCGAATGGGCTTACCCTCTCTTGAAATAGGTAGATTCGGTTTCAATTTGTCATAACTGGTAAAATTTGGTTTGGTTTTCGGTTTTTAATTATAATAACCGCGGTTAATCGTAACCGACCGGTACCGGTTCAATTTACAAATTTTATTTCAAATTTACACCCTCACTCACTTTCAGCTACACAATAATGAGGTGTACCCACACACCATAATGAGGTGTACCCATACACCACAACACACACTTACCCATGCTCTCTTTTCCCATCTCCTCATCTCCTCTCTCACATACAGCTCACAATCTCTCATCTCTACACATACCCATCCTCTCTCACATACGCGTCTCTTAGAAGTTGCAGCAAAAATCGATCTTGTGACTTCTCACAAAGGGAATCAACCTCCCAACCATTACACCAAGCATATGAAATTAAATATTATATGATCTATTTCATCATCAACCAGGGTGGATGAGCAAAACCCTAATACTCTAACCTTATTTTAAGTTTTTTTTTCGAAATCTAAGCCGGTTCCGGTTTAACCGAGAAAATCGACCGACATTTACGGTTAACCGGATGTCCGGTCGTAAACTAATTCCGGCCGATTTCGGTTCGAAAAATTGAAAATCGGACATGACCGGTCCGGTTAACGGTTCTACCCACCGGTTCTGGTTAACCAGCTATGGACAACCCTAGGTATGGTTGTCTAAGTAAACTACCAAATTGCCCTTCTAATAACATATAAAGAATTAGCATAAAATATTAAAACAAAACGAAAGTTACATGTCCTTCATGGAGGGGCACCGTTCTCTCGATAGTTTCAACTCGAGTTGCTCGAACTCGTTAGACTAAATAAATGTCGTCATTGGCTGGAGAAATAGAATTGTCAACCCATGAAAATAAAATGTCCCTTTTATTTTTTTTTCCAAATGTTAATTTTATCTAGGAGGTACATTTTTAAATATAATAAGTAAAACTTCACATGAATTGAATACAAGTAGAATTATGGTTTTCTTTATTTTGTAAAATGATTGAAATACCTTTAAGAGAAATTCATTTTTAAATTTAATTGAAAACACTAAAATGTACTTACTTATTATTCTAATTTTCAAGCACATTAATTTACTCCCTCTCCCTCTCCCTTCTCTTACATCTTCCATTCTCTCAATTTATCTCCATTCACATAGTTTATTAGAACTCATCAATAAAATCCCATCTCCTTGCTCAATTCTCAATATATCTCCATTCTCTCAATTTATCTCCATTCTCAATATATCTCCATGAAACGTTATATTTTGTTTGTAAGGAACTCAACCTATATATTTTATAATTATATAATAATTTTGATTTTAAAAATCATTAGGGATAATCTCATGTAGCTACACTTAGTTTGACAGATTTCTCACATAACTACAGCTAATGTTTTTTTTCTTACTTTGAGTTTGGTTTTTCTCACGTAATTAAATGTCGTTAGATTTCAAGTTAATTTTCACTGTAAAATGACTAAAATACACCTATTTGGCTCTCAAATTTTCCAAAACATGTCATTGGTCTCATTTTTCACTAACTTGATTATCCTTGACTAACTTGAGCATCTTGAAGATTTTGAGTAGGTAGTTAGTCAAACTTGAGTCGACGTAGAATGACCAACTAGAACTTGATTGATACGCGCCATGAGACACTTACGCACCGTGAGACACTTATGCGCCGTGAGACACTTGAGGATACGTTTCGTGAGGCACTTTAAGATACATGTCGTGAGGCACTTTAAGATACATGTCGTGAGGCACTTTAAGATACGTTTCGTGAGGCACTTATAGATAGGCGTCGTGAGACACTTGTATATAGGCGCCGTGAGGCACTTGTAGATAGGCGCCGTGAGGCACTTGTAGATAGGCGCCGTGAGGCACTTGATGATAGGCGCCGTGAGACACTTGTAGATAGGCGCCGTGAGGCACTTGTAGATAGGTGGCGCGAGGCACTTGTAGATAGGCGTCGGATGATAGATGACGCTATTATGCGGAAGCTATTGATTAGAGAAACTTTATTAGAGATTTAACCAAGGATCGGGTATTCTTCTGATACCATGATAGAAATAGGCAAGACATCGAAGACTTCATGTTTTATGCACAGATGTTGTACGCGCAAGGAAGTTAAAACAAGACTGATTTAGGCAAGGTCCAGCTAAAAAGAAGACGAGTTAGCAAGACCAAAGAAGGCGGCAATACTAACCTACCACTTGCTTAATTAGAATTGGAATCCGATTAGGCAATATGGGTTGCTATAAAAACATGTGCTACCCCCTTAACAATTCAGTCCTTTTCTCTGTGCTAAATTCTCAGAGCTCTTAACCGTGTATGACTAGCTCAGAGCTCGCGCCCTTTGTGTGTGACTCTGTAGGCTCATGATTCGGTTGGAAGATAGACTTGAAATACCATTCCTTCCTATCCATCATAAGTGGCCTCTAGCAAGACATTATGATTACCCAACGAGCATGAGGATCGACTGATTCGATTTTACGTCTTATCGTCCATATCACTATCCTTTTATCACCCGATATCCAGATTGATCAAAAGGTATAGAACCGTTATCCTTATTTACTAATCACTATTTCTTGATATCTGAGATTACTGATAACTGATACCTAGTATCTCCCGCATGGCCATGCATTTCCTTGAGTCATACTCATCATGTAGCCTAAATAGATATCATTCTCATATCGGAGTATGAGGGATAAATCTCTTAGTCGTCTTTCGAGTTCACTCATATAATTTATAACTAAGCTAATCAAAGCCCTTATGGCTACCTTTTTACAGGTAACGTTAGACTAGGTCAAACTTAGTTACTCCTCACATAGTGATCACAAAGACTCCTCGGTCTAAGGATACAATGACAAGCTATGATACGTGAGTATACTCATGACAACATTTATGTTGCATACTCACTATCGGGTCGTCGTCCAATATCATTCCCCTGATGACATCTATGATCTAACTCCGACACATCCTTGCCATGATCAGTAGACCGTGATCATAAAGAGTTAGCCTCATACCGATCGCTTCTCAATGAAGCTTGACTGATAAGGAATGCATTAAATGTAATTTTTTTCTAATATGCAGTTCTACTATTAGTGATGACACACATAATGATACATATCAAATTACATCTAATATATTACTACAACACATTAGCAATATGATGCCGATTTATTTGTTCGTAAAGATGATAAAACATTATAACTGTAGATAACTTTTACATTGGACTAGGGCACAACTCTAACAAAAACTTCAGAAAGAGAGCTCATATATGAGGCATGTCGGATGTTGAAAAGAGTAATAATGGAGGTTGAGTAGGAACAGAGGGGAAGGTTCGGTGATGAGGAGAGGGAGAGGTTCCGTGAGAGGAGAGGGGAGAAAGAAAATTAATAAATAAGTCTTCAATGGAATGCTTTTGAAAATTTAAATGACAATGAGGGACATTTTATCATTTCACACTAAAAACTGACTGGAACTTAACTTAATTTCCCAAATTTGCAAATAACCAAAAGTTAATGTATTTGAAATAAAAAAAATTTAACTTAGGTCCATGTAAGTGATAAACGTGTCAACCTAACTGTATTTTTTTAGACTAACACTACTTTATATTTTTGAAGGAAAAAACGAATTTTATTAATTAAATAACAACTAACCCAACACTAAGTTGGACAACTGAAACTACAGATGGTGTGATAGACCTCTTACCATCATAATCCCAACTACTGTTAGTTAAAGCAATATTGGCCAATTCACACGCCATTTGATTACGAGAAAAATAAATAAAAACACCATCGCTGATAGCCTCTCCAAAGTTGTTTGTCTCGACCCGTTTGACATCATGTAGAGCCACGACCTCCACCTCATGCGAATGGAGAAACCGTATGATCCCGCTTCCACATGCTTTATACAGACATCCATGATAATCCCAGAGTCCAATCGACTCGAACCAATTAGCATCATATAGAGACATAACCTCGAACTCAAGCATATGGAGAAACCCCGTGATCTTGTTGTAGACAATTTTTAGCCAGATTCCTCGATCAACCCTAGAAAATTTATGAGCCACAGAACTATACGAAAGACTATCACTAATGGTTCTTCCAAAAGATAATGGTGTCTCCAAAGATGTTCACATCAGCCCGATTAGCATCGTACGGAGCCATGGTCTCCACCTCATGCAGATGTAAAAATCCCGTGATCTTGTTGTATAACGCATTAATCAAACCTCAATGATGTTCTTGGAAACCAGTCAACTCAAATCTTCGCCAAGTAACCCTGCGATATAAGTCACGAATCCTCAGTAGTCCAAGTTCTCCTAGCTATTTCTGCTTATCATGATCAGCCCATCAGCGCAAGAGATCTTTCGAACCCTCCCATTATTGAGTCATCCAATATCGTTTGGGCACTGGAAAAATATACTCAACCAGATCAGATTCCAACTACCAACACTTCCCTGCCCAACCACATGTGACCCCCTCCCTGACTTGTCTTCCCTCACATATAAAATCGAAATAATACCCCTCTTTTCTTACCGGTTCAATTTACAAATTTTATTTCAATTTTACACCCTCACTCACTTTCAGCTACACAATAATGAGGTGTACCCACACACCATAATGAGGTGTACCCATACACCACCACACACACTTACCCCTCTCTTTTCCCATCTCCTCTCTCACATACAGCTCACAATCTCTCATCTCCTCAGTCAGCGTCTCTTAGAAGTTGCAGCAAAAATCGATCTTGTGACTTCTCACAAAGGGAATCAACCTCCCAACCATTACACCAAGCATCTGAAACTAAATATTATATGATCTATTTCATCATCAACCAGGGTGGATGAGCAAAACCCTAATACTCTAACCTTATTTTTAGTTTTTTTTTTCGAAATCTAAGCCGGTTCCGGTTTAACCGAGAAAACCGACCGACATTTACAGTTAACCGGATGTCCGGTCGTAAACTAATTCTGGCCGATTTCGGTTCGAAAAATTGAAAATCAAACATGACCGGTCCGGTTAACGGTTCTAGCCACCGGTTCTGGTTAACCGGCTATGGACAACCCTAGGTATGGTTGTCTAAGTAAACTACCAAATTGCCCTTCTAATAACATATAAAGAATTAGCATAAAATATTAAAACAAAACGAAAGTTACATGTCCTTCATGGAGGGGCACCGTTCTCTCGATCGTTTCAACTCGAGTTGCTCGAACTCGTTAGACTAAATAAATGTCGTCATTGGCTGGAGAAATAGAATTGTCAACCCATGAAAATAAAATGTCCCTTTTATTTTTTTTTTCCAAATGTTAATTTTATCTAGGAGGTACATTTTTAAATATAATAAGTAAAACTTCACATGAATTGAATACAAGTAGAATTATGGTTTTCTTTATTTTGTAAAATGATTGAAATACTTTTAAGAGAAATTCATTTTTAAAATTTAATTGAAAACACTAAAATGTACTCACTTATTATTCTAATTTTTAAACACATTAATTTATTCCCTCTCCCTCTCCCTTCTCTTACATCTTCCATTCTCTCAATTTATCTCCATTCACATAGTTTATTAGAACTCATCAATAAAATTCCCTCTCCCTTCTCTTACATCTTCCATTCTCTCAATTTATCTCCATTCACATAGTTTATTAGAACTCATCAATAAAATCCCATCTCCTTGCTCAATTCTCAATATATCTCCATGCTCTCAATTTATCTCCATTCTCAATCTATCTCCATGAAACGTTATATTTTGTTTGTAAGGAACTCAACCTATATTTTTTATAATTATATAATAATTTTGATTTGAAAAATCATTAGGATAATCTCATGTAGCTACACTTAGTTTGACAGATTTCTTACAGAACTACAGCTAATGTTTTTTTTCGTACTTTGAGTTTGGTTTTTCTCACGTAATTACATGTCGTTAGATTTTAAGTTAATTTTCACAGTAAAATGACTAAAATACACCTATTTGACTCTCAAATTTTCCAAAACATGTCATTGGTCTCATTTTTCACTAACTTGATTATCCTTGACTAACTTGAGCATCTTGATGATCTTGAGTAGGTAGTTAGTCAAACTTGAGTCGACGTAGAATGACCAACTAGAGTTTTATTGATACGCGCCATGAGACAGTTACGCACCGTGAGACACTTACGCGCCATGAGACACTTGAGGATTCGTGTCGTGAGACACTTTAAGATACGTGTCGTGAGGCACTTATAGTTAGGCGTCGTGAGACACTTCTAGATAGGCGCCGTGAGGCACTTGTAGATAGGCGCCGTGATGCACTTGTAGGTAGGCACCGTGAGGCACTTGATGATAGGTGCCGTGAGACACTTGTAGATAGGCGCCGTGAGGCACTTGTAGATAGGCGGCGCAAGGCACTTGTAGATAGGCGTCGGATGATAGATGATGCTATTATGCGGAAGCTATTGATTAGATTGACTTGCCCACTCATCAGGGTCATAAATCATTGGTGAGTGGGCAAAGAGAAACTTTATTAGAGATTTAACCAAGGATCGGGTATTCTTCTGATACCATGATAGAAATAGTGTAGAGATTATTATTGATATAATTGATAGTCTTATAAAATACAATAGGGGAGAGCCCTTTATATAGGCTAGGAATTAAGGTAATTAAGAAATTCTAATGACAATAGGAAAACCTACATATTAAGTAATAAAACTAATCTATAATAAGAATAGAAAATATTTAATATTATATTTTAACATGCTTATATTGCTCTACGACAAAAGGGACAGATATACACAAATTAACATCATGTGCAATTTCGATTGAAACCCTTGTTGTAGCATCACATAAAACTTAAACTGATCGATGAAGTCGTAGACAAAACACACTCACCAACCCAGATGCCCAAAAAATATGCAAAAACAAATTTGAAATTAAAAGAAAAGAAAAGTATACAAGAATCCTCGAGAATGTGTGGAAACTTGATCTTGAGAAGTCGTAGTGAAGATGAGTGGATTCGGGACATCACGAGACAAAGGTGCAACAGAATTGTCAGTGAAACCAATGGCCCGCCTTCGATTAGTTCCCTCGACCATAGATGAAAATGGATGGAGGTAAGAGAAAGTGAAAAAATGAGACCAATGACATGTTTTAGAAATTTTGAAAGTCAAATGAGGGTAGTTTAATCATTTTACAGTGAAATTTAAGTGATAATCTAACGTCATGTAGCTACATGAAAAAAACTAAACTCAACGCATCTTTCACAAGAAGAAAAAATATTGGTTGAGTTATATGGGAAACTATCAAACTAGGTGCAGCTAGATTAGATTATCACAAATTATAATAATGAGTTGATAGAATATGATTATACACCGTCTTGTAGGTGAACCTTATTTTGTACTATAACTTTTATATTGGTGTGAACAATCGGCTAACCTTCATAAATAATCATGATTTGAGAGGGTCCATTATTGTACTAACATCGACTAACATTTAATGGGTGCTCTGTTTTTGAACGGAGAAGAGCACCCATTTGAAGAAGAAATGGAGAGGAACGAGATAATGGAGGTTTATGACCATGGTGAGATCATTCATTCTCCCTTTGCATCTTATGCGTATGGGGTGCATGATTTGTTTCAATTGATGAAGCGCAAGTGCATTGATGCATTTAAATTTATTGAAGCCTCTATCAACAAATTTTGTCTCTTGCCATACATAGATGAATTTTTTTTAAAACTTGGAATCTAATTGTTTATAATGTTTAATTCTTTTGCTGTGATAGAAAAGAAATTATTTGATAAGATATTTTTTTTGAGGGGGAATGGGTAACTCTTGACCCCCTTGATTTTTTTCATGCATTCTATTCATTCATATATGCATATGGAGTCTCTATTTTTTTTCGCACAGAGGACCGTGTACATTTTTAGTGTGGGGTGTGTGTGTTGCATTACATATTTGCATGCTAGTTTTAGGCCATATGCATATCACATTTAAATTAAGGCACTAAAGTGTGCATAAAATTTTGGGGTACTTAGGGCATCTCCAACCCTCTATCCAAATATGCAAATTTTTGCATATTTAGAGACTATCTTCTCCAACGCAGGTATCCAAATATGCATATTTGCTACAGTGAGGCCATCTCCAAAGCTGTATCTAAATATCCAAAAATTATTACCCAGTGATTGAGTCTCTATATCCATTTCTCTCCAACCCAATCTCCAAAACTATATCTATTTGTCACATCAAATACTATTTTTTATTATTTAATAATTTTACATATCATATTTATATAATTATAATACATAAATTATATATATATATATATATTAATTTACTAAAAATAAATGTCACATAATAATCAAAAATTTATATAATAAAATATTAAAACTAACACCTCGAATAAAACACTATTAATTATCCGAGTTAGTATACTCGTATCCGAATTTTTATTTAATATAATTATGTTTATATAAATAATGAATATAATTTATACTAATATAAATGAATGATGATGTATAAATAATGTTTATTATTTTAAATTAACATAATTTATATGCAGTTTAAAATATTAAGTTTAAAATTGATATAAGTTAAATAAGTGTCTTTATATATTTTCACTCTTTAAAAGAGTGCTTTAATTGGTTTTTCTCACCCGTTTCACTTTCTCTTTCCCTTTTATTATTTTCTCTTTCTGTAAGTTAAATCTTTATATGTTTTTCAATGTATTAAAAGAGTGTTTTAATTGGTTTTTCTCACCCACCGTTTCACTTTCCCTTTCCCTTTCATTACTTTCTCTTTCTGTAAGTTAAATCAGTACTTTCTCTTTCTTCACTTTCCCTTCATTTTCAGATCTAAAATCACAAGCAGAGCTTCCATACTCTCCGGTGCCTCCATCCTCTTCATCACTCCAGCCTCTTCAGCGCTCCAGCCTCCTCAGCGCTCCAGCCTTCTCACGTCCCACCTCTGCTCTCTCCAGCCTCTCCGTTCGTCGGTCCTCACGTCGGCCAGCTCCTCTCGTCCGGCATCTACTACCGTCCGGTCTCTCTGCGCGTCCTCGCGTCCGGCTTCTTCGTGGTGGCAGGGCCCGGAGCCGAACGGACGGCCACAACTTCAAACTCCGGCAGATATGTTTGTAATTTACACAATCTATTGATTTTGATTTCCCATATGTTTTTTTTTTCCGATTATGATTTTACTTGATTTTGTATACTCATCTGATTTTGGTCTTCCTATTATGTATATTCTTCTGATTTTGCAAAAAAAAAAAGAAAAAGAAAAAGAATTTGTCAATTAAAAAATCTAATTATATTGTATAGAGATTGCTACAGTGTGTCTCCAAATTTGGAGATGTACTGCAGCAAATATGCATATTTGCATATGCATATAGATATATGGATACTTGCTTTGGAGAAGATTGTCTCCAAATATGCAAATTTTTGCATATTTGGAGACAGGGTTGGAGATGGCCCGAGTCTTCAAATTTGAATACACACTATTGCAATCTCCAAAAGTGAATAAATGAGTGTTAAGTGAAATGCTATTATTTTTTTTATTTATGAGTGTAATAAATGGGTATCTAAATTTATTTTTATTCATGAGTGTAATTTATGTGTATTTTTTTTAAAAGAAATTAATTAATCTATTTAATTTGATTGTAAATTGAATATATAAAAATTATTGTATTATAACTTCATTTGTAATTTATTTTGCAAAATATACTTTTCATTAGAATCGACGACAAACAATAATTTTAAATAAAAATTCGACAACAAACATAAATTTTCAATTACAATAATAAATAAACGAACACAACTATTTTTCTTATTCACTAAGAAGATCGAAATATTGACTAAAATTACTCGTTGGGACGAGTTTACTAACTCGTAGAATTAATTTTGTTTTATTCGATGTGTTATTTTTAATATTTTATTATATAAAATTTTGATTATTATATGACATTTATTTTTAGTAAATTAATGTATATATTTAAATAATTTATTAGAATTAAAATTATATAAATATAATATGTAAAATTATTAAATAATAAAAGTAATATTTGATGTGACGTATAGAGATAATTTTGGAGATTGGGTTGGAGAGAAATAGATATAGAGACTCAATCATTGGGTAATAATTTTTGGATATATGGATATAGCATTGGAGATGGCCTTACATGTCAGTACCCCAATTTTGTCTCATTTCGAATTCAATACCCCAAGATTAAAAGTGTTTTTGCCGGTACCCCAACAATTTTTAAGTTACACTTAAAGTAACGACAGTTAAATATAATAGAATTGATGTGCAAAAAGTCCAAAATACTACTTAATTTTCAGTTTGGTAATTTATCAGTAAATTTGAAAAGACTAATTTACCCCACGTAAACAATAAACTAATGGTATGGTTGAAAGGGTATATTGGTCTTTTCAAATAAAATTTTTAAAATAAATTAATTTAAAAAATCCTGGTAAAATGATTATTTTACTCCTCTGTCTCCACTTCCTCCGCTGATCTTCTCCTTCCCTTTCTGTAAAACTTTCACAGATCCCACAAAACTGTGACTGTTCACTCTTCTCCTCCATTCCTTAAATCCTGACAAGATTTCTCCGCAAGTCATTTTGTGCAACTCCTCAAAGCTCCAATTTGGAGCTTCCCATTTTGATTTCTTGTGTGTGTGTGTGGTATGCACGGGCAATAAATTGTGTAGATAATGATGATGATGAGGTGCTGCAAGTGATCAGAGAATGGGAATGATGGCACAAAATGGAATGGTTCATTTCCTAAAGCAAACAGAAACGATCCAATAACTCCAAACCTTGTATTTATGAGAAACTTGGACCTATAAAATTTTTAAATTATTTTTTTGTTTCATTCAATTAAAAGCCTGCCGGCCAAGCTTCGAGGACGCCGGTGTTCTTGGCGTGTCCGTCCATGCACTCTCTTCTTGATTATTGCGCCTTTTACACATTTTCTTGACTGATTGATCGGAATCAAATAAAAGTAAAAGTTTAGTTCCCAGATTTAATTAGGGTGTAATTAATTAAGGTGAAGGTGATGATGAGTCAAGTCAACCGCCGGGCTAAGTGACGTAGACCTTTCTTTCTCTTCTCTACTGTCTATTCTTCCTTCTGCCATGTCCATCATCATTCTATTGTATTGTATTTATTGCTGAGACAATATATTACATTTTTATTAGCGAAAAGTAAAAAAAAGAATGCAATTATAACCCTCTGTAATTTGACACGTGGGGATGTTTGACATTCTCTTCCTATATGACCCATTTTAATGTTTAGACAACACAAACGTGAATTTAATTTGAATTTAAACCAAGGTTAGCTCTAGTTTTAACTCCACTCCACTCATTTGCTTACATGGAGCCTCCTAGCGGCGGAGCCAGAGAGCTGGACGCCTCTGCTCAAAACTCGGCGAGCTGGAGGCCGAGGACATCGAAGCTTCTCGAAATCGGTTCGCAGCTCCACCTCTCCGGCTCTGTCGCGAGGAGGCTCCATGTCGCATCCGGCATCTTATACGGCGCTCCTCGTCCCAAAAAATTGGGGGTTTTGGGTTCGAAGGGTTTGTTAATAATATTGATTAAGTCTTCTAATATTTTATATTTTATATCTTATGTATTATCATCTATTGTTAATTGTTGAAGACATTGTTGGATCTATAACTACTTTATCTCTATTTTATATATTCTCATGCGCATAAATAGGATGGATAGCTACTCATAATAAACACACAGCATTCATTATCATTAAATGGTATCAGAGGAGGTCGATTTAGGCATATTTTTTTTTTCTCCTTTTTTTTACACTAAATCACCCCTTTGATTATGAATTCATAGATTATCATCATTAATAGCTACTGATTCATCTTCACTCCTACAAAAATTTTACGAAACCACAAATATTTTGTAATTGTTGTAATTATTTTCCTTTCACATATTACAAAACCTTACGAAACCACAAAACTTTTTTGCAGTTGTTGCAATTGTTTCCCTTTCACATATCACAAAACCTTACGGAATCACAAAATCTTTTGAAATTGGTTCCCTTTCACATATCACAATTCTCACCCCTACAGAATACTTAACACGGAAGCTTCAAATCAAGATTACGCTCGGATGAAGCATATTGCACTTGCATACCACTTTGTCCGAGAACAGGTTCAACGTGGCACATTTAGGGTCTCCTATGTCTCTACCGACGATCAGCTGGCTGATGTACTAACAAAACCACTCCTTCTTCCTTGGTTTGATGCTCTAGTTTGCAAGTTGAATCTTTCTCAACAGATGATCAACTTGAGGGGGAATGTTAACAATATTGATTAAGTCTTCCAATATTTTATATCCTATCTATTGTTAATTGTTGGAGACATTGTAGGATCTATAATTATTTTATCTCTACTTTATATGTTCTCATGTATATAAATAGGATGGATAACTACTCATAATAAACACACAACATTCATTATCATTAATAGGGTTTTGGTCGGAAGTGTAGAGACTTGAGGAAGAGAGCGTGTCTTTTGGGCAAGTGGGGCTTGTGGAGAAAGAGATGGTGGAGGGGAATGCCGGTGGAAGAGATTGTGAGTGGGGAGGAGAAGGAGAATGGTGGATGGAGTTATGTGATTGAAATATTGTTGAGCATGAAATTGGAGAAGAAAAATAGAAGGTGGAGGAGGTTGAAGAAGGAGGAGCATATAGAAATGGCGGTGGATTCACGTTACTGTGAGTTTGTCAGGGACAAACAGTGAGAGAGAGAGATAAGGTCAACAATTAGTTTAGTTTATTTTAATTTGTTAATTATTATTTTTAGATTTTTAATACAATTTATCTTGTTATATGAAAAGACAAATGTACCCTTTAAGTGTAAGTTCAATTTATTGTTTTACTGAGGGTAAAATAGTATTTTCATGTTTATCAAATATATATGTGTACAACTTGAAAATTAAAGACTAAGGGTATTTGAGACTTTTTGTACATAAATTCTGTTACATTTAACTGTCGGTACCTTAAGTGTAACTTAAAAATTGTTGGGGTATCAGCAAAAAATGTTTCAAACTAGGGGTACTGAATTCGAAATGAGGCAAAGTTAGGGTACTGACATGAAATTACCCCTAAAAATTTTTGAAGTTGTTTTATACTGCATGTAGCATGTTAATTGAAAGTCTGGTAGTCACAACTTTGTAGCATGCTTTAGGTCATTAATTTTCCCGAGAATTGAGAATGAAGGTAGTAATTCACATGTTTTAACTGCGTGGTAAGAGTGATGGTGATAAAATACATGAATTGTTTAACTGCATAGCTTGTTATACTCGATAAAGTATTGGCATGATTTCTCACTTTTTTGGTGGGACATAAAAGAAAAAAAAAGTAATGTCATGTGTAGAAAAAGAAAAATTAAGCCAAGCTTTTGGAAAATAGTACATTTTTGTGGATTCGATTCATTTATTCAAACTGTGGGTTGTAACATGTGTGAATTTCGTGCAAGCTTTATATGGTTGGGGTTGAAGTCAATCACGTCTAGCTTGCTATAAAAGGATTCGGTAAAAGCTTGAGATTTACACGTTATTGATTGTGTTGAACGTTTTAAAGTTTTTCGGAACGATCTAAGTGTATCTGGTCATTTGTTGCATAGTACATGTCTTGCTTTTAGGATTGGGCCAGTTTAATTTTATATGCATGGCATGTGCATATTTAGAGTTGTAGGTTGGACCTAGAAACCCTCGGGAGTTGTCGACCTGTCCCTATTGAGGTGAATCTTGGGTTTAAAACGACCATCTTGTATATTTAGGTGTTCGAGGAAGAGCAAATCCGTAGTGTGGGGTATTGATACGACTGCATCAAGACTACGTTTCTGTCATATTTTTATCACACTTTAGCTTTGTTTTGTCCTTAATATTATTATTTTATTTATCCAAATGCCCCTCTATGCCTCACAAATCTTTTGAGTTCTATTTTGTAGGTTTGAAGAAAAAGATGAAAATTTTGAGCATAAATTAGTAAAGCAAATCCTAGAGCAAACCCGAAACTTTTGAGTGGTGTAAAATTTTCGACTGAACTTCGTTTGGAACCCATAATTTATCAAATTGTAAATAATTCGAAAATCTACAACTTTGTAGAAGAAAGAAAGCCACTGAAGGTGTCACGGGCTATGTGACAGCCTGTGACACTTTCGAATTCTACATCTATTAAAGGGAAATTTGGAGTCTCACACTAAGCTTCGGGAGACAAAGGAAGCCGAACGAGTTTGTGTTCCTAAGGGGAGACCGCGGACTTCCATAGGAGCTATGACCCTGTTAAAGGCATACGAAGGAATTAGGAATATCCGAGTTCCAAGCAACGCCCCAAGAAAGCGATAAATTAGGTTCTTCATAATATTTAACCATAGCGAGTTTAGTGTTTCAAATTCTCTTATTTACTCAATGTTATTTACTTACATTTAATTAATCCTACCATCTTTTATATGTGTATTTTAAGTTACATAGTGGAAATCGTATTAGATTAAACCTCATTGGTCCTTGTGGATTCGACCAAGTGGTTTTCAAATTCTATTACTTGTAATGACCGTGTGCATTTGCGCGTATTCGTGACCCTGTAGACAACTGTTTGTGGGCCCAACATGGCTGCAGAGAATCCTCATCTATAGCAGTTAAATGTCAAGACTATGTTCTTACACGGTGTTCTTGATGTAGACATCTATGTTGTATAGCTAGAGGGTTTCCGGATGGCTTGGAAGGAAGATCTAGTTTGTAGTTGTGTAAAAACTTGTACGCTTTGAAGCAAGCACCAAGGTAGTGGTATTTGAAGTTTAACAATTTTATTTTGAGGAATGGGTACATAAGATGTGTCATGGATCACTGTTTTTATGTCAAACATTTCATGGGATCCTACATCATATTATTGTTGTATGTTGATGACATGTTGGGTTTGTGGAGACTTTTTTATTTATTTAGAGAATCCACAACTTTCCTGATTGGAGTAGGAGAGTAAATTAGGAAAGAATTTCATATTGTATAAGGATTTAGGATATGTTTCATAATGTGTAAGGAAATAGGAAATATAGGGTTTTCTTATTTTCCCCTGGTTATTTACATTATAAATACATGTAACTGTAACCCCAAATTATTCATAAGTTGAGAGAAATAATAAGAGAATAGTGTGGCCGTGGACGTGGAAAAATTACCAAATCAAGTAAATCATTTATTCTTGTTCTTGTGTGATTGTAATTTATGATAGATAACTGTTCCACATTGTTATACACTACAAAAGCTTTGAACTCCAACTTAAAGGTAGTTGGTGGGGCATAGTTTTATTTTCTATTTATAAACAATAGAATAAGAAATTGAGGATAGAGATAGTGATGGTGTGATCTTGAAGCAAGGAGATTGAATTCCTTATCGTCATCAGTTGTAATAACTTTGTACCATTATATTATTTGATTGATGAAATCCGTTGAAAATACAAATTTGCTTGATTTGAATGTTGAATTTATGGTATTTTAAAGTTAGAATTGCAATTAGGGGCTTGAGCTATGAATAATTAATTGAGCTTTTAGTTAATTATATTATTAGAGTTTAGGGGGACTAAACTAGGGATCCTAATTACACATCATAATGTTAAACCCCCATGTAGGCTTAGATTTTGAATAAATCTATGGAGATAGTCTCGTAAAGCAATTGACCTATGTGTATTAATTATTACTCGGGTCTGCATCTTTTCCTAAGAGCAATTACTATAGAGGAATGCCTAAAGTAAGTTGATTGTTAGAGGTCCTAAAACTAATTACCTTTTGCATTGGCCTAACCTTAAGTTAGTTAAAAACTGGGAGGTAATTGGACTCTTTGTTGTATAGTAGAGTGGACTTTAGAATTACATTAAACACACCCTAATGTTATTATTTGATTGTGAATTGTTGGAGAATTGAATGAGATTTTGTGATATTTAGAAGGAGGAATCATGTTTTGTGTAGATTTTGAATTTATACCCCTTTCTTATGTTTTACTTGAGCTTAAAAATTCTAGACATCTAGATTAATGTATGTTAGCTATAGCCTTCTTGTGGGGTCGATAAGTTGGACTTTAAAAAGGCTTTGTATTACTTGATGATCAGTGTATTTGTCGTGCAATTGGGAGTGAAAAATATCTTAATTGAGATTGTGTCCCACCAGTACTTATAGAGAAAGTGGATATTAATGCAAACAAAATTGATATGTTGACAAATGTTATACTTAGGGAGAAGTTTGACAAATGTCTTAACTTGATCAATGTCTCTCCATGTTGATGCTCATGTGGGCGGAGACCTTTGGAGCGTGGCCTTTATTGACAGCATGACAAAGTACACGTTATTAGCATTTCATGTCTGGTCACTACACCATTTCTGTTTTTTTTGTTGCCTGCAAGGTACGGAGCCAATTCGATTTTGTACACATCCCGAATCGTTGGCTGCGTGTTGCACGCGGCCAATACGTCGCAGCCGTTAAGGCTCGCGATGCGTGCGGTACACAACCAACAATTTGGGTTCTGGTGCATACTGAATTTGGTAGGCTTCTTTTCCAGTTTCTTCCCTCTAGACTTATCAAAGTAAGCTCTTCAATTTGTTATGTTTCTATTTAAAATTTCCTCAGAATGCATATATTAATTATTGTGGTCAGTAATTGTATTCTCTTAGGCATTCGTTCCTCTGTTTTCATGTATCTGAGTGATAGACTTCAGCTTCATTAGGCATATCTCTTGTTTTCTGAAATTCATGCAATATGTTTTATTTACTTAGAATTGTTAAGTTTGCTCTTTAATTGTCTTGTTTTGTGATGTCAGGTTTTTATTATCTCATTTTATAAATTTTGACAGTTCTGGATTGATTGAAAAATGCAACTTCACATGAATTGATGAATAATGAAAGAGGTGTTGCTACCTTTGGCATCACTGACAATGCTCAGGTTTTTATTTCCTCTTCATTTCTAATTTGGCAAGAGCAATTCTTGGCTTTTGTATTGAGCTGTGTTGATGGGTTTGGGAATTATAGGATCATCTTGGAGAAGTCGTGTTTGTGGATCAGCTTCGATGAGGATCTTGAAGACGAGCAGCAGCGGGGCCGTGTAATATCACATTTTGGAATTATTAAAATTCAAAATTTGTGATATTTATATACTTTTAATTAGGTGCTCCATACATCTTGTGTGTGCAGCCCTTAATAAGGGTTGCATACCTCTTGTATGTAGCCCATGTTGGTGTTGCATACTTGATGCGCCCAGAACGCGACACGCAAATAGATGTGGTTCGAATCTTAGACTCCCGACAGTTGACTGGTCACAAATAATACAAGAAAGTAATTTACGATCCTGAGTTTGTCGGACCTAAAGAGCAATATGTTATTAATGTGTAAGCACTCGCATTTAACCTTTTTAGTTAATCTTACCGAGTCAAAAATGTAGGTTTTAAGTTCTAGAATTAACAAAACAAGAAATATACATGCAAGACTAATTTAAATAATTAAACTTATATTAATTAAACATGGGCCGAGGCAATGAACATATTAATAATGAGTGTGGGAATATAAATTAAATTGAATATATGTTTGTTGGTGTTTCGATCTAGGGCGGTAACGAGAACTTCTATCCTACCTAGAATCTCTTTTTCGGGTGAATAAAAGGTATTTCTCTTCCTAAGCAACAAAGTTATTCATAGTCAATGACTTAACCGGTCGAGAAGCATTATGATTTGTGAATTCACATAACTTTTGGTGTGTGCCACCTATGGCCAATACATTGAAATCACCCTCCTTGGCGTAGCAAGCTTAAAAATAATTGCTTAAATTTTCCTAATTTAATTCGTCTGTTCATCGCCTCAAATCCTTAATTAAAATCAGTTATGTATGTTCATAAGTGTGTCTAGAATAAGAATGCTCGAAGTGATATCAAGTTACACATGTGATCTATATATTAAGTCATCAATTTAACAATCAAGCATGAATAATTATTTCCAGACTACACAAGAGCAAGAATTAGAAATAACTTTAATTATGAATTAAATACATGGTTGAAATTCCTCTAATTCTCCACCATCAACTTTATCTCTTGCTCTCTGGAATGAGTCATGATGGTCTTTGACATTGAAGACACAAACTTTATTCATTTATGAAAATATATTACGAGAATAAGTTATGTCTTTCTCAAATGCGGCTAGCTTTTTTATAGTGACAAATTTTCGACCCACCACAGGATCGTGGCGCCTTCATGCCTTAGTTTCCGCGTTACATGAATCGTCCACGACTCGAAGTGGTTGACTGATCTCTTTGGGGGGGGGGGGGGGGGGAGGGGGGGGGGGGTGGTGGGGCACGGACCGTGGCAATGGCCACAATCAAACTCTTTCCTCGCAAGTCTCGAGCATGAATTCTCTGGGATCTGGAGTGGTTGTGTGGCCACGGGGTCGTTACCAAGGTACCACAGATCTTCTCTAGTTTCTGGCCTTAGAGTTCGCCACGGGCGTGGCGTGTTGCTTCACCATAGAGGTGGTCACCACGGACCGTGGCCCTCGGCCACGAGGTGGATCCTTGTTGGGTTGTTAAGTTGATGGCCACGTGGAGATCCTTATCTGGTCACGGGCCTGTGGCCTCTGGTCCTTCTCCAAAAATGGTATTTTTTTACCCGAAAATGTGCATATTTTTCTCAGAGTGCTCGTGGATTAAATTACATAATAGGTGGATTAAATGCATCCAAGTGGGATAAAAAGTGGATGAAAATATGGGAAAATAGTGCCATTTAAATGACGTTTATAAGTACTTATCAAACTCCCACACTTAGACTTTTCTCGTTTCGAGAAAACACAAAGTAACAAGAACATCGAGTACCAATTTTAAACACTTTGATCACCCTGATAAGAGAAGTTTGGCATCTACAGGGAGTTTTCAGATCAGACTACCCACAAAACCGTTATACAAACAGTAAAGCGATACACATGGGACATAAATTTGGAGGAATAGTTTGGTCATGATTAAATATGAGAAGAAGCATAAAATTCTCAGTAATACCGACTGAAGGAAACAAAAAGCATGGAATTAGATAAATGAAACTCAATAGGCATATAAAAACTAACGAAATTTAGACCATATACCTTTAATCACATATATGAGCGAAGTTTGCTATAGTCATATCCCTGTTTTAAAAAGTTTTTTAGAATTTAAAACTATCCCGGAGACACCTTCTCCACTAATTTTAGAGGCATGGCCAGCAAAATGGGTCATTGCTTCCTCAGAGCTCACTGCCAAATATTCCATCCTCTATCGAATCGGCATGGCGAACTGGGCACCTTCTTCTCACGGTCAAGCATTCGAGCAGATCTAGCCAGGCTAATCTACCAAATAGGTATGGACTCTTCTCTCAACTTCGGGTCTTTTATTGTAAGAACATCTCTCTAGACATGCGGGATTCTATGCCATTAAATTACCCATCGGCTTCCCATCCCTTACATGAGGCATGATGATCCAACAATGTCCTAACATTGTTCGAGACAATGATCTCGTTGGAAAGAAGCCTTTGGAGCTTAACATAAGCCCAAAGCTGTTCGAAGGGAAACATGTTATGGATGTTCCACGACCTTCTGCAAAAACCTATGAAGCCGGAAGCAGCTCAAGAGTACCAGGGTCCATCAGAGATAAAATTGTGCATGAGCTCATGGAAGGAATCGATGATATGGAGAATTCCATT
Source organism: Geranium rotundifolium (assembly GCA_963920655.1). NCBI lineage: Eukaryota > Viridiplantae > Streptophyta > Magnoliopsida > Geraniales > Geraniaceae > Geranium > Geranium rotundifolium. Next base: position 22,383,766 of record OY987317.1, on the reverse strand, counting down.
GCCACTCTAACAAGCCGAAAGGCTACCTTTGAGCAGCTCGTCCATGACTTGCTGGCTGCTCCAACAGAAGGTCCTGATGCTGAAGAAGATGATGCTTGCTCCTCATTCTCTTGAAATCTATCTAGTTTACTTATGTTTCTAAAAAACTAATGGGTCTTGCACAAACACTTAAATCTCCGGGGTTTGTCCGGGTTAACTTTTTTTTGGTTTGTAAGGATATTTGCCTCATGTTTAGAGGCTGGATATTTGCTCTCCTCGTTAGAGCTGGATATTTGTTTTGGTCTTAATTCTTCTATGCTTACTCCTTGCCATTTTTGAGGCAATCAGGGGGAGATAATTTGGACCTTACATGGTCAATCTATGGTCATCAAATGATGGTGAGTTGTAATAGTGTCTGGTTTGGTCTGTAACATGTGTAACAACATGTTAAAGACTTGTGTCATCTGTCACCTTTAACGTGTGTAACATGTTAGAGTAGTGTTGGCTGAAACGTGTGTAACAACATGTTTTAACTTACTTTGTGACATGAGGAACGAAATAATTAGAACATATGTAACAAACACGTTGCAACTTGTCAGTACGTCATTAATTGGAACATAAACACGTTACAACATGATGAACACTCCTGACAACAAAGAGACAGAAGACGAAGATTTGCACTATGTACCTTGCTGATGAAGGACGAGAAGACTCAACAAGGAGACATGATCCGCTGCAGTACACAGAAGCCAAACATGAAGATTAACAACGGCTGAAGAAGATCGTCCTAGACTGGAGATAAGACTCGACCGAAGACTGCTAAGAACATAAGTCGTATCATCAAGATTTGCTTGTCTAAAAAATTTTCAAAGGGGGAAATTGTTGTTACGTTCAGTATTGGCGGATTTTTTAGCACAAGGTTAAGATGTTAGTCAACATATCGCAACATGTGTAGTATGACATTATGCGTGCAAAATTGTCAAGTACCGCAACAGTGAACATCAGCGCGCATGATTTTAGGCAACAACTAAATCATGCAATCTCCAGCTAGCAACAAGACACTTCAGCAAGGCCTATAGGCGGCAAACGCCAACTTGCCAAACTTGCCAAGGACGACAAGGGTTTGGATTTCCTAATCGGAATAGGAATCCGATTAGGTAATGAGAGTTGCTATAAAAGCATGCGCTACCCCCTTAGCAACTCAGTCCTTTTCTCTATGCTAAATTGACAGAGCTCTTAACCGTGTAAGACGAGTGGATTGAGAGGCTGATCTATTTAGAAAAGACATTGTTGATTACATACATCAAGTCGAGGAGATTTGAGTGTTTGTAGTCTATTGTGTTTTTGTTCATGATTGAAAACTCACGAAGAAGATTGTCGAAGACAACGCAACCGAGCATAGGCTTGCTCGAAGAGTGGAATTAAGAGTATCTCAAAGACAGGAGGAGAGGCCCTTGGTCGAGGTGGTTCACGGTGAGATCAATAGTAGCTTAGGACAATAGCTTGTATGATAGCTAATTGATACTTTAAGTTGTAATATTGACTACCAAATAGTGAAAACCTTTCCACTGGCAGAGTGCCTCCATACATAGGTACGGAGTCTGATCGTTATTTACTTATCTGTGATCAGACAAGTTGTCGAACCGATTGTCACAACATTGTGTTTGACATATTGTCCCTGCCACAACTCATAATTTCAATTTGGATGGGCACACCTCCATCTCTGCATATTCGGTATCGGACCGACCTTATGACGAGTCTTGAAGAAGGCAAATTTGTCGACCCCCTTTTTTCGGCGATGATGATGCGTCTACATCAATATTTCATTTCAAGATTTAAGTTTATCCATTTAGAGGTTTTTTCTACCCTTTAGTGTACTATTTTATCGATTCTAGTGTCGTTATGTCTTCACGGTATTTTTAGTGCTATTATGCAGGTTTGGAATTAAAAATACCATTTCTGTATTTTCACGGTATATACTGAAATTATACACAAAATTGAATGGAATTTGAAAATCTAACACTTTGAAGAAGGACCCTTCAGCAAGTTCCGATGTTTGAGAAATATTACAACCCCGTGGACTTGTCTTAATCAAAAGAGGAAATTTCAGCAAAAATTTTAAAAGCCCATGTGAATTTTTCGGAAGGCCTATATTTTGCTTACGATCTCCGTTTTGAGCTCGTAATATATTTAAATGAACGGCTTACAAAAATTTACAATTTTGAGAAGAAGACACCTGTCAAATCTATCTGTGCATAAAAACACGTTGACTCAACAAGTTTTACAAATTTCCTATTTTTTGTATAAGTACCTAGTTGAGTTTAGGGTTTGGGGGACCAAACTTTAGAGGAAATTAGACAGAAAGATACAGCTACACAACTTTGAGAGAAGTTTGAGCATCCGTTGGAAACAATCTTTGCACGTAAGGATCAAAAACATCGAAGGCCAATACGCGAATTGGCGGGATTAGATCGGATTGACGAGATTACATCCATCTGGGTTATTGGATTTCATCTTTCTACCTTTTCTCTTAGATTTGTTTATGGTATTCAAATATTTATGGATTTTAGCTCCATCATTATGGGCTAAAACCCCGTAATCATGTGTGCTAGTGTTTAACTCTTAAGAACCCTCATCCTATGATAGTCGTTCTCTTTGAAAAATTAGGTGTGCTTTAGTCCGAGAGGATAGTAGACACGTCTAGTCTAGGCTGGCTCTAGTACCGAGAGGTGGAGTCGATATTCATGCGTCATGTTATATTATTAAATTGCATGATTGTTTAATCTTTGTTCATTAAATGTTAATTCATATTTTTCTTAGCACTCATGGTGCATTTTTCTAACTAATTAAATCTCAAGTTAACATTCATATATTATTGTCTATTAATACATCCCTTAAAGAATCTCCATATAATTGCGTGCTTTAATTTTCGCATAGATGGATTGGGTCACGTGCTTACAAGATTTATTAATTGTAACGACATCGTCAACTTGTGCATATGCGTGAGCCCGTGTATCACTTTCTACGGACCCAACAAGTTTTTGGCGTCATTGTCAAGAACCAACGGTCAATTTTAATTCAATTTTATTCATTTGTGCGATTATATATATTTTTTATTCTTTTATTTTTTATTTCGTGATCTCTTGGTCATTGTGTGCAATTCTCTTTCTATTGTTTCTTAGTAACTTAGATTTGTGTAGATTAATTTGAGTAGGTAAGAAATAGAGCAAATTTAATGGAACAAAATTAGAGAGATTATTAATACCATCAAGAGTGGTATGAAAATCCAGGTTACTTTGGGCAGGAAGGCTATTGTGGAGAAACTTAGAACTTTTCCTCTCATGAGAATTCTTATAACCCATTTTACACATATCGTCAACTAGATTTTAGAACGAGCCAACAGGACTACGAGTGAACTCCACAAGAGAAATCCACGTCGTATGGATCTTATGATAGGTATATAGGTGACCTGGACTACTATGATCAAGACATCACAAGTATCATGACATTAGTAAACAATATTTAATTCACGTTGATACAAATGAATTCCAAGAGATATCAAGGCACCAATCCTAGCGACACATAGAGCCCGAGAGCATCAGGCAACCATTATATCTCAGACAAGACTGAGATTCTCCCACCAAAAATTGGAGAAAAAGAGCAAGAGACTTCTGTAAATCTGAATATGGTGGTCTTGAAGGCACCAATAACTCAAGAGACCGAAACGGAGTTACCTCTTCCTGCAAGAGCAATGGAAGTCGACTTTCCTCAGGAGGTCGACGGTGGCGAAGAAGAAGTTGAGAAGTGGAGAAAAAAAACAACCACAACGTAAATATAGGTTTATTGTTAAGGATCCCATGGTTGATGCAAAAACATGGGCTCTGCCCCCTCTTGCTTCGTGTATAGATTCTTGCTTTATTGATAATTTTCAATACACGTTCACTCATAATGTTGTTTACTTGTCATTAGTCATATCTAATAAAATTATTTTGAATCATTAAAGGTACCTTCTGGAAAAGGTAGGAGAGAGAAAGAAAGTATTGATCGGAATGTGACCATTCTTGGTGCTCCTTGATAGAGAAAGGCACCAATTAGAAGAAAAATGGAGGGGAGGAGATAATTAAGTTGTAAGACCATGGTGAGATCATTCTATTCATATGCATCATATCCATACTTGGTGCATGATTTGTGTGAATTAGTTAAGGGCGAATGCATTGATGCACTTGAGTTTATTGATGCCTCTAGTCACAAATTGATACCATTCTCTCTCCATACGCATCATATCCCTATTTGGTGCATGATTTGTGAGAATTACTTAAGGGCAAAGGCATTGATGCACTTGAGTTTATTGATGTCTTTAGCGAAGAAAATTCATGGGGTCCAATCAATTAATTTCTTGCAGCGGAAGCATAATTAAACCATGGATACTTGTAATTTAAGATCTTCATGCATATTGATTCGACATAAGATCATACATGAATTAAATAGTACCTTGGTGTTTTTCGAATCCTAACAAAACAAAATAAAAAAGATGTGCTATCTATCAAGTCCACACAAGCGATGCGATGATCTCGGGATCAAGACCTTCAAGCAAGACTTACTAGTTCTTACTTGAAGGAGGCAAGAGAGAAGAAGAAGAAGAAGAAGAAGAAGAAGAAGAGAGAGAGAGAGAGAGAGAGAGAGAGAGAGAGAGAGAGAGAGAGAGAGAGAGAGAGAGAGCAGAAGGGGGTTCGGCCGGCTAGGGTTCGATCGGGGGAGGGGAGCGGTTTAGTATATGTTTATATTATATTCCCTAATTCAATTCTTTCCCTTTTAGATTTTGTTTTAATTATAATTATAACTAAAACCCATAAAAGGCCTCAAGCCCAATCACTTAAGCCTATTTAATTAAATTTTTTAAAGCCAATAAGACTTAGGATTATAATTAAATGACTTAATTTAGATCAGACCATAATTCACTTAGACCAATTTCCTTAACCGTCTGGTTTATCACCTACACCGGAAAATTGTCTAATCTGTTCCGGTTTAGTCTAGACCGTCCGGTTTATTTCTCATATTTCCCATACTTATCGCTTTAAGTGTGTGACCCTCTAGACTCACGACACGTTGACAGATCGGCACAAACTACCAGTTTGCCATTTCCATCATAAGTGACCTTTAGTCAGACATTATGATTACTCAACGTTCGCGATTATCGATGATTCGATTTAACCTCATATCGTCTATGTCACTATCCCTTTATCACACGATATCCAGATTGATCACAATGCATAGAGCCGTCATCCTTGTTTATCAATCACCGTTTATTGATCTGTGAGATAACTGAAAACCTTGATACTACGTATCTCCTTGTATGGCCATGCGTTTCTTTTCAGTCATACTCATCAAGTGACTCAAACAGATATCATACTCATGCCGGAGCATGAGGGATAAATCCATTACTCGTCTTACTCGTTCACTCATGTAATATGTTACTGAGCCAATCATAGCCCTTATGATTACCCTTTTACAGGTACCGTTAGGCAATGTCAAACTCAGTTACCAACTATATAGTGACTACAAAGACTCCTTGGTCTAAGGATACATTGAAAAGAAAGCTATGATATATGAGTATGCTCATGACAACATCTACGCTACATACTCACCATCGGGTCGTCCAATATCATTTTCACGAATGATATTTATGATCTAACTCTTGCACTCGTCTTGCCATGATCAGTAGAGCGTGATCATATAGAGTTATCCTCATACTGGTCGCTTCTGATTAACCATATATGACCAGGGACTCATTAAATGTGACTCTCTCTAATCTATAGTTCTACTATTATTGTTGATACACATAATGATATAGATCAAGACACATTTAATTTATTACTACAACACTAGTAATATAATGACGATGTTATTTATTCAAAAAATAATCAAACATTACAATATAAATGACTTATTATATTGGACTAGGGCACATCTCTAACATTTAGGCACAAATTTTGTCACTTGCCCTATGCCGATGAAAATTTTGAAGTCCAAATGTGTTTAATGATTTACTCTTTGTTATCATAGTAAAGAAATTCTTTGGTTGAATTTATTTGGTTTTTGACATGAGAAAGGAGTGGCTCTTGATCCCCCGATTTTTTTCCATGCACTGCATTTATATATGTATATTGAGCTGTATTTTTTATTTTCTCATGGAGGACCGTGGAGATTTTTAGTGTGGGGTTCGTAGGTGCGTTGCATTACATATTTGCATGATAGTCTAGGTCATTGTGCGCCCCATTTACTTTTCTGTTAATTCCTTACTAAGTTCTCCTAGGATTTGATGTTTTGATAGTTGTTGATTTTAGAATCGCAGACTGCTACTATTTTCATCTAGAATTGTGAGTGTTGCATAATTGCATGAGTTATCTGAGTAATGTTAAGATAGATTGGAGGATACCAATGATGATTTTGTTGTTGTGTTTAACATGTTCTAATCGTGCATGATTAGTAACATCGACTTGCATGAACTCGAACGAATACCCTTGTGTATGCGTTGAAAGTGTTCTGTCTTGTTAGTTCTTAGTCCTTGCATGCTTTAATACTTTGTATCATGCTTGGTAACCTGAGTCTAGAAGTAGAGTTGAGACCACTCGAGAAAAAATAAAATAGGAAATAATTTATTACTTTGGAGAAGAATCTATAGGCTATATGTGGACCTTTTGAGCAAAAAAAACCGACCTTGATATTTAATTCCATTTCACCGTTTTTGAGCCAAATAGCCTTTCTATAAAACCCTACATGATAAGTCAATGTGCTCTTTCATTTTTATATATGAAAAATAAAATTTTGATCCCTTACATCATCTGCTTAGTTACTTCACGTGTGATGGGTTGATTTTATGGGTTAGAAACAATGTTGGAAATTATTTATGCACTTACATATAGCGGGTTTTGAGACATGTTTACAAAACTTGTTTTTCTCTTTGCTCATCTCATCCATTACTTTACTCGGGGCAAGAAAAGAAAAATAAATAAATATCCCAAGACAGAAGAAAAGAAAAGAAAATTTAAGAAAAAGTTGAGCATTTGAAAACATCTTTATTTTTGAAGCATTTAGAAAGGTAATAAGATCCAAATTCCGAAATGAAAAAGGCACTTTAGAAAAAAGATATGAGGATTCTCTTAGAAAGAACAATCTAAAGGATGTGACATGTATTAGGGTTTTTATGAGGTCGAAACAATTTTGTGGTGGTGCACCACATAAGCCAGTTTTCTATCATTTTATATTCCCACCTTAGCCCAAGGCTAACATTACACGCCATATAAAAGCCCTACACATGAGTTCACCCAAGGCACTAGGTTCCCTATGATTAGTGGACAAGTGGTTAAACTGATACCATATAAACTCTAAAATTTAAATGAAAAGTGATCGGTATAGGTAAAGAGCATGCATTGATGAATACGAGATTGAGGGTCTTTTCTTGACTCATCCGTTTTATTTGTCTTTTTGTGTACACTTAGTTCATCGTCTATGCACGGTAGTTCTGAGCTTATCCTATGATTGATTGCTCGGCGTGAAACGATGAATCTACATTTTCCCGGTATATACTGAAAGTACATATCAAATCAAAGAGCATTCGAAGATGTACAACTTTGCAGAATAGACTTTCAGCAAATTCCGATGTCTGAGGCATATTACAACCCTATGGGCATATCCTAATCAAAACATGAAATTTGAGAAAAAATATCGGAAAAAAAAATTATGAATCCCATGCAAATTTTCCAGAATGCCTAAATTTTGCATATAATCCCCGTTTTGGGCCTAAATTTTGAAGAATCCAACTTTGAAATACATTCCGTGGGTAAAAATCATAAACTCCAAAGGTTTACAAATTCTCCTATTTTTTTCTATAAATACCTAATTAAGTATTGGGTTTATGAGAATGAACTTTTGAGGATATTAGCGTGAAAGATGTGGCTTGAAGAGTAGAACACAGTTACGAAGATTCAAGAGAAGTTTGAACATCTGTTGGAGACAAATCTTTGCGCGTTAGGATCGAATATATCGAAGGCCAATACGTGAATCGACAAGATTAGATCGGCTTGACGAGATTACACCCATTCGGGTTCTAGGATTTCATCCTTCTACATTTTCTCTTAGATTTGATTATAGTATTCGAACATTTATGGTTTGTACCTCTATGATTATGGGTTAAGATCCCCATAATCATAAGTGCAAGGGTTTAAACTTGTGTTTTATCATTGATTGAATTATAAATTGAATTGTTATGCATGAATGATTGGAAATCTAGTTTTATGAATAGTTGTATGCTGTTGACGAGGTATATATAATTAATTTGTGGTTGTGATTATGAGTCCGAGAGGATCAGTGGATAACTGACAAGTAGATTCACAAGAGTTTCGACTCTTCAAAACCCTTATCAAGTGATTGTTATTCTCTTTGTAAAATCAGGGTGTACTTTAGACTGGCTCTTTTTGCAAAATTAGAGTTGACACGTCTACTAAAATGCCGACTCTAGGTTGGCTCCGACACCGAGAAGTATAGTCGGCATTCATGTGACAGGGTATTATTATAATGCATGATTATTTGATTTAGTCATTGAATGTTAATTCACATGTTTACTAGAACTCATGGTGCCTTTTTCTGACTGGTTAAATCTCAAGTTCACATTTATATATTACTGTTATTTTTAGTACATCAGTTAAAAAAATTCTGTATAATTCAATAGTATAATTTCTACATGGATAATTTGAATTGAGCTTTGATTGATACTTATTTGGTCCATATGGATTCGACTTTGTGCTCACCAGGTATATATCTTGTAATTATTGTGTGCACTTGCGCGTATTGGTGAGCCTGTGGACCACTGTCTATGGACCCAACATTTGTCTCCAGTGCTCTCTCCGAACCCTTTTCTAGGCGGTGCTTCAGATCCTTCTGATAGTGCCTCATGCGTGGAAGTCACCTTGATTTCTACTGCCTCAGATGTTACATCTGCCGTTTTAATTCTTCTCGGTGAATCGGCTCGAGGGACCAATATCTCGTTTTGCGAGACTCCTCTCTGGATGCGCATTCCATGGAGTAGATTTATTTCTCTAACCTTGGCGACGTTAGCCCACCGTTAGCATCCGATTTTGAGCTCTTATTTAGGCTTCACTTTGGTGGTGCTCGGGAAAAAGTTGGGTGGGCCAGATTGTGATTAATGGGCCTAAAGATGGGCCTATTTCTGAGGATTTAAACATTCTATTGTTGAAATTGTTTGGAAACTCTAAGGCCAAACTCGAAAATCGTCGGTGTTGGAAGAACCTTGATCCTCTAGTTTATCGTTGTCGTCGACTCCTTACAAAGTTGTTGAAATCATCTCATCACACAAGGTCACCTCCGGGGGCTCTTTGATACTCCTTCGATTAATGATATTCCACCCACTTTCGACGTTTCGTATCCAACCATCTTGCAATGAAATTCACATGGCATATCAAAGATCTCATATCCATCTAATTCACGTGATTATGATATTCAAACTTAGGTCTTATGTAAATCCTTGGGCTCACATGATAATTTGGGTATAACTTATTAAAAGTAAATTTTTACTTTAATTTTCGTCCATTTTTTACGTAATATGAACACTAGTAGCCTCTAACGCATGTCTAACCAGATGTTCAACGACAAATAACCCGAAGTCAAGTGGAGAATTCATACCTACCTGGTAGATGAGTATGACGAGATTTTCGCTTATGCTCGATCCATGAAAGGAAGGTGCCCAATTGGCTATGCCGATGCGGTAGAGGATAGAGTATTTGGCAGTTAGCTCTGATGAGGTCATGTTTCCTTTGGAGGGCCATACCAACTTTCTTCCACCAATGATCTCATGGGCAACCCGATCTATAGAAGGAACTTCTGGAGTGACATCAGACGTACTTCTTCCCATAAATGCATTGATTACCTCAGGGGTAATCTCGAAGCAGTGACCCCTTACATAGACCCTTCTAAACTCTGAGTCTTCTGGATCATCAAACGTTGTGGATAGTTTCACATAAAACTCCTTTACTAGAGAGGGATAGAAGATACTGATGTTTGTGACCGTATGTAGGAGGCTAGAGCCTCGTAGGCGCTCCATGATCACCTTCATCTTCTGGGCCTCAGCAGAGAGTTCTCTCTCAGGATGGATGACTCGATGGTACACAAACTTCCATTTCTTGACGCTATCAACTAAGTGGAAAGATGCATTGGCCAGAGGTGCATCTAGAACATTTTGAGGGAGCTTGTGACCTCCCACTCTCTTCCTAGAGCTATGGTCAGGGAGGTCTGTTGGGTCTTCCTCTTCTTCTTCTTCAGATTCCTCCTCTTCTGGCATAAACTGAACATCCATCACAAGCACTATGATCCTCTTCTTCTTATGTTTCCCAGATGTTGGGACAGATGTCTCAGCCTTTTCTGAAGCTTTTCTCTACTTATTTTCTTTCTCTAGAATCACCTCCTCCTCTTAATGTTGTACAGACGTCTTCTTTTTCTCATCAAATACCTCCATGGTATCGTCAGGAGCATCAGGGGATGTTGGGGCACTCTTCTCCTCGGGTTGATCTTTTCCCCTTTCCGTCCCGGGCAGAGACTCCTCAGAAGATGGGATTTGCATAGATGGGATAGAGGTTTTAGGGTTACCTGTGTTCTGTTCAAGGGGTGTGATTACTTTAGAAATACGAGAAGGTGCTGACGATGGCTCAGCTTGGGTTCTAGATCCTTTTCCAGAGAGCTTTGCACCACGCACCCTGACTCCATATCTGTTTCGGGTCGTCCTTGGGGTTGCGTTCTTCTTCGCAATGTGTTTGATTCTCACCATGATTTAGTCTTTTATTTGTTCCAGCAAAAGATCGGCTTGGTTCGGTACATTAAGAGGGAAAACCATGAGTTTAAGAAACCCTAACTATTGGGGAAAGTGGTGAGAAAGAGAAGCCGAGAAACGAGGGAAAGGTGCAGCATCGCCTGCTGTGAAGTCGAGAAGTTTGGGCGCGTGGGATTGGGTGAAAGTCCTGTCACTAGATGACAAAAGGAAGATTTTGTTTCCCTTTGTTAATTCTTTAATTTGGAACCAGAAACGGGGTTTAAAAGTTGGTCCCGGATTTGATTTTGTGGACCCTAGTAGTCCTTCTAGAGAGAGTGAAAAACAAATCAACAAAAGCTCTCTCTCTCTTATTTCTTGAAGATTATTATTCAAGGCAACAAAGTCCAAGGGAGGACCTCAAACTTTCGAACCTGTTTGTATCCAACGCCTTTGTGAAGCTGTCTGTGAGTTTTTTTTTCCGTTGGGAGATACTCTAGCTTGATCTTCTTATCCTCTAAAAGCTCTTGCATGAAGTAATGCTTGATGTCTAAGTGCTTGGTTTTACTATGTTGCACAAGATTTTTCGAGATGTTGATGGTACTAATGTTGTCACAGAACAATGTCATGACATCTTGCTTAACACCATAATCTTCAAACAAATGTTTCATCCAAAGAAGCTGAGTGCAGCTACTTCCAGCTGCGATATATTCGGATTCAGCTTTGGATAGGACAATACAATTTATTTTCTTGTCGAACCAGGAGACAAGATTATTTCCAAGGTAGAAACATCCACCAGAATTTCTTTTTCGATCAGGAGTGCCTCCTGCCCAATCAGCATCGCAATACCCAACAAGTGTAGATGATGTGTCGAAGGAACATAATAGCCCTAATACAAAATAATGCGTAATCAGGCTCTGATACCACTGTAGGAATTATTTGAGGGTTCCAATCAATTAATTTCATGCCCATACAAGAAATTAACATCAAATATCCGATTTAATAAGGATCTTGCATGATCATGAATTGATCATGAGATCTAGGCTAGAATCAAAAGTTGAATATTACCTTTGATTAAAATCTCTTTGTTACTAAATAGTATTTAGTAACATCTAAAGATCGTCCACACAGGAAGAGCAATCTGAGGATACTCACAACGATCCTTACTAGAAGATCGAAACAAGCAAAACGGACGGAGAGAAGAGGAGGGAGGTTGGCCGGTCGGCTAAGAGAGAGAGAGAGGAGAGCGGCTAGGGTTTGTGGAAAATAATTCACTTAATTTTCAGATCTGAAAATTTCCATTTTATAAACCGTTTTAGGCAATAATTAATTAAATGCCTTAATGGGCTTAAAGCCCAAAGGTTTTAATTAATTATGTAGAGAAGCCCATTCTGGCTAGGCCCAGTTTAGCTAAATTAATTAAATCTATTTAATTAGATTATAATTAATTAGTCCTGCTAAACCGTTCTTGATTTCCGGTTTAGTCCTAAATCGAAATCGGTCTAATGCGGTTTAATCCAAAACCGAATGTTGCTTCCTTCCTTCCTTACAAATAGAGTCTTGTCAACTCCCCCTTGAGTATAGTCATTCTCAACTAGGAACTGAGTTAGACGCTCTCACACGGCTCGAGGAGCTTGCTTGAGTCCGTAGAGGGCTTTCTTAAGTTTGTAGACATGATTAGGTGAGCTGTGATCTTCAAATCCGTTTGGCTAAGCATCATAAACTTCTTCGTTTAGATATCTATTCTGGAAAGCACTCTTCACGTCCATCTGTTAGAGTTTGAATCATAGATGGCAAGCAATGTTGAGAAGAAGTCTAATAGCATCAAGTCTAGCAACAGGGGGAAAGTCTCATTGAAGTCTACCCCTTCTACTTGTGTATACACTTGTGCTACAAGTCTAGCTTTGTTCCGAGTGATGTTTCCTTGCTCATCAGATTTGTTCTTGAATATCCACTTTTTTCCAAGGACGTTGACTAGCTTGGGTACTAACTCCCATACAACAATTCTTTCAAATTGTACCAATTCTTCTTGAATTAGGCACATACCGAGTATTCATCATTGATGGCTTCTTGCACATTCTTAGGTTCGATCTTTGAGAAAAAGCAGATATTTTCTATTATCTCCCTGTAGTTCACCGGCGCCTTTTGTCGAGTTCGCATACCTTTATTCATATCTGATTAAATCCTGAGCTGGGTGATTCTTCTGAATTCTCCTGGAAGGGATTCTTTGGTATGTTATAGATGGCGATTCTTTCTAAGAAATGATGTCACTTTCATCCTCGAATTCTATGTCATGAGCGTCGTTACTGACATTTATTTTGACTTCTGAAGAACTTGGAATCACTTCCTCGTCATCGTTAGGTTGGTCAGAGCCATCATCATCAACAACCACATTTACGGACTCCATCATGGTCTTGGTTCGTTTGTTGAACACCCGAAAGCGCGACTGTTTCTGGAGTATCCAACAAAAATTACTTCATCGCTTTTGGGGTCCAACTTTCGTCGAGGTTCCCTATCAGCTAGTATATAGCATGTCGACCCAAAGACATGAAAATATTTGACATTAGGCTTCCTCCCCCTCCATATTTCATAAAGTGTTACCGAAGTACCTAGATGATGGGTGACACGATTATGAATATGACAAGCCGTGTTAAGTGCCTCTGCCCAGAAGTGAGAAGGTATGTCTTTGGCTAACATCACGACCCTAGCCATTTCTTGAAGACTTCGGTTCTTCCTTTCAACGATCACATTCTGTTGAGGTGTAATGGGAGCAGAGAATTCATGGGCTATTCCTGAAGGGTTTCCATGGGTTCCAAAAACAATTAATTTCATGCAGAAGCGAAAGTAACCATGGAATCCCGAATACTAAACTAAATCCGATCATTATGTGAGTTAATATAGCAAGAATAAATCTGAAAAATTCTGGAATTTTACCTTCGCAAACGGAATCAAATCAACACAAATAAGCTTTAGTGAATCTGCCTGCAGAAAAACGTAACTTCTAAAAGTCATAACTTGAGGTAAAAATCTCCAAATGCCTCGGTTCTTAATGGAGAGTAAATTTCATCCAGTTCTCTACGACTTTTATGCTTTGCACAAAACCCAGTTCGAACTGCAAGACCATCGTCAGAAATAAAACATCTTACTCGTCAGTGCTGGACAGATTTTACGATTTGTCCCGATTTGTTCCATCTTTGAGGATTTCAAATCTGACAAAGCAAAACAAAAAGATTTGCTCTCTATCATGTCCACACAAGCAAGATACCTTAATGCTCTAAGGTTTCTTCACCCAACTATGCTAGTATTGAGAGAAGAAGAAGCAAAAACCCTAGCTATGGAGAAGTCTACCAACACTCTATTATGACCCAGTTTAATATGGCTACTACGCGGAGGCGCACGCATACATACTGAACTGTCCACCTCATCCGGCCCTTCTCCCCTATGAATGCGACGCGGAGGCGCACCTACTCACAGGTTCGAATGTGCTTTGAGTGTTGAGGTTTGGGTAGTATCTCGCTTGACTTGTAGTTAATTGCGAATAAGTGTTTTAATACTCTTGATTGCATATCGATACAATCTAAACTGAAATCATCAATTACAAATTCATGCAAAGATGATTCCTTAACCAATTAAATGCAAGTCTGATTAAATCTGGTTTTAATCTTCGCATGTGGGTGATAGTTAAACATACATTAACTCATGCATATAAAACTATTCAAACAGTCATATCAAACTATATAAATGTAAAGCAGCAAGCATAGCCTAGCCCGTCAAAAACTAAGAAAAATCGAAATGCAAATCCTAAAACTAAGTCTTCTAGATTTGAACCGGTTTCCTTTTTGTTGACTTCTACTGGCTCCGAGCCTCCTTAGGAATCCCATCAACTCCGTCTTGATTTCTTCTTGCATCGGTCTTTGTAAATACAATTAAATAAATAAATGAAATTACAGAAGCAACGACACGTAGACCGTAATTTTACAACCCAAAACTAGCAACTCGCAGGTTGCACAATAAACCGAAATCTAAATCGGGATTGGCTACACTTCATATTGAAACCAACATGTTTTCAAACATCATGTTATCACACATCGTGTTATCAAACAACAACATTAATTAAAAATTTTAATCTTGCTTAAACGTGGGAAAAATCCAGTTTATCGAAACCGGACGGTTTAAATTAATTAGTTGAAATTGAACGAGCTTACCCCCGGTTTATCGAAACTATACCAGGTCTGAAAAAATCTAATTTTTTTGAGAAATTCCCCGGGAACTGACACGAGCCAAGAACCGGCTCATGCCCCCGGTCTGATCTGCCAACCATGGCTCGCCCAAAATTCGCCCGCGGGCTACCAAGGGCGTGGCCATGGGCCACCGATCTGGTCAGCCTAGGGCTCGACCATGGGCGCCTGAGGGCTTCCCATGGGCGTGCCTTTGGTCTTGACCTGGTCGGCACGGCACTGGCCATGGTCGGCCCGAGAGCCTCCCATTGCCTGCCCAAGAAAACCTAGTTGGCCCTTGGTGCTGACCATGGTCGGCCCGAGGGCTCTCCGTGGTCCACCAAGTGGCTCGACTTTGGTTAACCATGGCTAACCCAAAACAGCCCAAAAAATTCAATTTTTCAGCTTTCAAAATAAACTCAAAAAAATTCAGATTTTCCATAGTCATGCAATTCAAATTCTGAAATACATATATGAATTTATCTATGATTTAACTCTAATCCTAACATGCTCAAAATCAATATCACATATTAACTAGACTCTGATACCACTGAAGGGATTTCATGGGTTCCAAAAACAATTAATTTCATGCGGAAACGAAAGTAACCATGGAATCCCGAATACTTAACTAAAACCGATCATCATGTGAATTAATTTAGAAAGAATAAATCTTAAAAATTCTGGAATTTTACCTTGGCAAACCGAATCAAATCAACACAAAGAAGCTTTAGTGAATCTTCCTGTAGAAAAACGTAACTTCTAAAACCCATAACTTGAGCTACATATCTCCAAATGCCTGGGTTCTTGTTGGAGAGTAAATTTCATCTAGTTCTCTACGACTTTTATGTTTTGTACAAAATCCAGTTCGGACTACAAGACTATCATATGAGGCAAAACATCTTACTCGTCAGTGCTGGACAGATTTTCCGATTTGTCCCGATTTGTTCCATCTTTGAAGATTTCGAATCTGACAAAGCAAAACCAAAAGATTGTGTTCTCTATCGTGTCCACTCAAGCAAGATACCTTAATGCTCTAAGGTTTCTTCACCCAACTATGCTGGTATTGAGAGAAGAAGAAGCAAAAACCCTACCTATGGAGAAGAGAGATCGAAAATTAGAGGAGAATTAGGGGTTCAAATCTGAAAATCTAATAAATAAAATTTTATTTGATTTTCTCAAAATTAAATCCCAAAAAATTCTCATAATTATCTTAATATAATTAATATTAAGAATGGGCTTAAAGCCCACTTAGCTAAAGTTTAATTAAACCCATTTAAATTGAGTTCTAATTAAACGACTTAGGTAGACCGATCCAATTCCTTTAATTTGATTCTCTCAACCGTCTGGTTTTAAACATAGGCCGGAAATCAACCGGTTCGCTTTCAATTTAACTAAATCCAAAGGCAAATTCTCCCAATCTTTCATCTAGGTCTCTATTGCTATATACCTTGCTTAAAGTGTGTGACCCTCTAGGCACACGACCCGTTGGCAGACTGGCAAAATTACTATTTTTCCATTTCCATCATAAGTGACCTCCAGCAAGACATCATAATTACCCAACGTCCGTGATTATCGATGATTCGATTTAACCTCTTATTATATATGTCACTATCCTTTTATCCTCCGATATCCAGATTGATCAACAGGCATAGATCCGTCATCCTTATTTATCAATCACTATTTCTTGATATCTGAGATGACTGAAAACTGATACTAAGTATCTCCCGCATGGTCATGCATTTTCTTCAGTCATACTCATCAAGTGGCTTAAATGGATATCTTCCCATACTAGAGTATGAGGGATAAATCCCTTAGCCGTCTTTCGAGTTCACTCATGTAATTTATAACTAAGCCAATCAAAGTCCTTATGGCTACCTTTTTACAGGTAACGTTTGACTAGGTCAAACTTAGCTACTCGGTCTAAGGATACAATGACAAGCCACGATATGTGAGTATGCTCATGACAGCATCTATGTTGCATACTCACCATCGGGTCGTCCAATATCATACCCTTGATGATATCTATAATATAACTCCGGCATATCCTTGCCATGATCAGTAGAACGTGATAATAAAGAGTTAGCCTCATACTGATCGCTTCTTAATGAAGCTTAACTGATCAAGGACTCATTAAATGTAATTCTTTCCGATATGCAGTTCTACTATTAGTGATGACACACTAATGATACAGATCAAATTACATCTAATATATTACTACAACACATTAGTAATATGATGCCGATTTATTTATTCGGAAAGATGATAAAACATTATAATTGTAGACAACTTTTACATTGGACTAGGGCATAACTCTAACAATTCCCTCATCATCACAGAAGTTGGCAAAGCTGATATTCTCAAATTCTCGTCCATGATCACTCCTAAGTTTGACTACTTTGCTAATGCTTTCTTCTTTCTCCATTTGAACTCTTCGACATAGGGATTCAAATACCGAGAATGTGTCTGACTGTTCTCGAATAAAATCCACCCAGGTGTACCATGAGAAGTCGTCCAAACGTACAAATATATATTTTTTGGTAAAATGTTGCACCTTCTTGTGTGACGTCTTGACTTGTTTTTCTGTCTGACATTCTCCGTAGATTTTTCCTTCAATGATCTTCAGATCAAAAACTCCAACAATAGCCTTTTCAGATAGAATTTTTTTCTTGCTCCTCAAATTTATGTGTCCAAGCATTTGGTGTTAGAGCTTGGTTTCTTGTGCTTTGGATAGAAGACATTTAGTATATAGGGAAGCTGTTGTTGGAGACCATCTATAGCAGTTGTCTTGTGACCTCAGTCTAGTCTTGACTTCATCTAGGTGTTTATTTACCACTGCACATTTGTCTTGAGTGAAGTTGACAGAAAGGTCTAGATCACAGAGTTGACTGATGTCGATTAGATTGACAGTAAGTCCATCTACCAGTAGGGCTTCTTTAAGACAAGGTGAGTTGGGTAGGTTAAGTTTCCCTTTTCCCAACACATTAGCCTTGACATCATCACCAAAGGTGACATAACAATTTGAGCATGATGTCACTGTGGTCAGGAACGAGCTGTTACTAGTCATATGTCGAGACGAGCCACTATCAAAGTACCAATCATTACTAGTAGATGTTTTTAGTTAGGTGTAAGCAATATTAGCTCGATAGTGTACCTCTTTAATTCACCATTCTTTCTGTGGTTGAGGTTGGTGGTGTACCTTTTTCTCTCTCCATACTTGATGTGGATGTGCTTTGGATGTCTTGTATTTGATAGAGCTTTTTCCATAGAGATAATAACATAATGGTCGAATGTGACCTCTTCGTCCACAGTGATGGCAGACCCAATTATGTTTCTTATTTTTTGGTCTGCTATAGTGGCGTTTCTTCTGTGGCCGGTTGTTACCAGATTTCTGTGACATCTGTTGAGACATGTTGTTGATATCCTTTTGGGGAACGAAGATGGTCTGGGATGTTGAGGCTCTTTTTGAGTAACAAAGGCCTTTCATGTTTTTTACTATCTTTCCACTAGATAAAATTTGATCCAAAGTTTCTGTACTAGGGCTCATCATCTTGATGGACTTGGTCATATGATCTAGCTCCTTGTTTAGACGTGCCCATATTTTCTACACATAATCTTTGCGAAAAATCACCTAAGAGTCAAGGTGCCTCCTCTGATACCAATTGAAGTTTTGTCATATAGGAGGGACAAGATGTTGAACACAATGTCGTAACAATTGTTACGACAACTTGTCTGTTCAAAGATCAAGGGCAACAATAAAGCAGTAAACATAAGACCCAAAATATGTTTACCCAGTTCGGTGACTCCGCACCTACGTCTGGGGGCAATCTGCCAGTGTAAAGGTTTTCACTATTCGGTAGTCACTAGTACAACTTCAAACACCATCTAGCTATAACACACCTTATTGTCCTAAGTTAATATAGATCTCACCGTGAACCACCTCGACCAGGGACTCCCCTGTCTTTGAGATTCCCTCAATTCCACCCTTCGAGCAAGCCTATGCTCGGCGTCTTGTCTTCGACAATTTCCTCGTGAGTCTTCAATCACGAACAAATACCCACAAATCACAAACACTCAAATCCTCATGAGTTGATGTATGTGATCGACAATGCCGTCTCTAAATTGATCATCCTCTTAATCCGCTAGTCGTACACGGTTAAGAGCTCTGAGAATTTAGCACAGAGAAAGGACTGAGTTGCTAAGGGGGTAGCACCTCCTCTTATAGCTGCTCCACTTGCCTAATCGGATTCTAATTCCAATTAGGAAAACCCTTGCCGCATTGCATTATTAGCAAGTGACAGGTTTGGCATTGCCGCCTTCTTTAAGTCTTGCTGACGTGTCTTCCTTCCAGTTTAACCTTGCCTAAGTCATTCGTGAATTTATTCCTTTGCGCGCACAGCTTCTATGATTAAAACAGAAAATCTTCGATGTCTTGTATAATCATGCGTGTATTATGTCACGCCAATTGTATTTCAACATGTTGGCTGACATCTTGACTTTGCGCTAAAATATACAGCAATACTAAACTTAGTAACAAGTGGTCATGTGCAAAAATTGCATTATCAACATTAACTTTGTGCCATTTCCCTTATTTCCTATCACACAAACTATCACAACTTAATATCAATGAGGGGTCATTAATTAAGAATGCGATGACATTAAAAATCATCAAAATAAATCGGTTCAAAGAAAAATAGGATAAGAAAATGCAATCAATGTCCATGACATATGCTTTGCCCCACCAAAAAAATACAGAAATAGATATGAAATGAAGTGGAAAGGATTGGGTGGATAAAGATGACGCATAAGCCAGACTGATCGGTGTTGCCAAAAAAACAATATTGTAATGCAAGGTGGTTTCTTCTTTGACCTGTCGCGTTGGCTTCATCTTTCTAAATAGAAAATTATGCTAACTTGGACCCGCACGGTGTTGCATCATCTTCTCCTCTTTCACCTAACCTTACCCAATAAATAAGAGTACATTAATCAACTTTTTCGAGCCACGCAGTTTTTGCTTTTGCTTAGAAATCGGACTCATTTTATATCAACTTCACAATCATCTATTCTTTGAAGCTAAAATTTAATTTTAGTAATTGGGAAGACAAAGAGACAACAAGATCGACCAATGACCGTCAGATGATCCCGTGATGCAACTGATGACTTCATCTACGACAAGACGGTTGGAGTTGGCATTGTGATGAAGCAAAGCAAATCTTAGCTTATATGTCAACGCCCTTCTGTTTATTATTTCTTACAGTGTGTACATTCACACATAAATGCTAGCTTGTGCACATTTTATTTTTATTTAAATTTCATCTGAATTATATTCATTTCTTTTTTATATTGGTAGAGGTACAATTTTGGTCAGGTTAATATGGGCCTAACTCCATGAAGAAAATGTCAATTTTGAAACTAATTAACTTGATATGTGTAATTTGTGTTGTATTCAAGTACAAAATCGCGCGTGCAATATAAACCAATTGACATTGCCTTGAATGTTACGATCTCTGCTGATCTACAACCACTCTATTCGGTGTACAATACCATCAGGCCGGTACTGGGGAGACAAGGCCATACACGCCAATAGAGAATCAATATGTTAGAGTCTGACATTTGGAAGACGTGGATCCATCCACTGGCTTATATAACAATTTGAGTCTACACTTATCTGCTTGAACTTTTAGGTGAGGTGTATTTTTAATATGGTATCAGAGTTTGGTTCTATTTTGAATATGACCTCCATTCTGTATCTACCCAACCCCCCCCCCCCCCTCCCTCCCCGCTCATCTGTTTCCACGTGCATTTCGAACCGGCTTGCACATGAGTCGTGTGTTGATGCGCACAAAACCCGATAGCAAAACGATGCAAATCGAATCTTGGACTCCCGACAGTGTACCGGTCACAAGTAATACAGGGTTGTAATTTACGACGCCGAGTTTATCAAACCCAAAGGACAATGTGTATTCCTCAAAATTTAATCACTCAAATTAAGTTCTGTGATTAATCTTGATCGACTGAAAGATTTTTTTTGGAACATAAAAATAAATGACCAGATGGACATGCAAGATTATAAAGTAATTAAATAATATAATCTTAAAATGGGTTGACGCGGATGAAATAACTAAATAGTTAATTTGGGAATTAAATTAAATTATAAATATGTTTGATGGTATTTCTAGCCTAGGGAGGCAGCGAGAATTCTTAATTAACCTAATACCCCTGGGTAAGTAGATAAACTATCTATAACTCGATAAGATAATCAACCTACTTAAAGGTCATATTTAACCGGCTCATTAGCATTACGCTCTGTGAAAACTTTGGATCTTTCAGTGTGTGACACCTGGCTATGGATGCTACTACAATATCAACCAACTTACTTAAATGTCATGTTTAAACCTGGTTTCTTTTACTCATTTCCATTTACTAACTCCATGTTACAGTATATTAGCAAACTTGAACAATCTATTCGGAATTAACGGAACGAATCATTAAGTTCATATGTAAAAGAATCTTCTTACTCGGCGCTACAAGCATAAATAAATAATTACCTAAATTTTTGTAATTCATTAATAATTAAATTATCGCCTCAATCTCGAAATGATATTAACCTAATATGTTTATGAGTATAAGCAAAATAGACATAATGGCATAGAAATTAAATCATACACATGAGTTATAATCATGTGATAATTAATTCAACATTAATTAAACAATCAAAACAATAGCATTCATGATTAACTCCATAAACAGAATTATAATTTGATAAACAATGAAAATAAATTAAGATTCAATCATTTGGGGAAAATAGTAAACACATGGGTTGAGAATTATAAAACATGTGATTAATTCTCTTCATTTGAGACTTCAATACATGTGGGAATTTGGATTATAATCTTCCTCTTCAAGCTTGGAAATTGGCTTCTAGAATTGTTCCCTGACTCTTGGAACGTTGAATCGTAACGGGATCGTGGCGGGGTCATGCCTTGGTTTCTATGCTTCACGACTCGTCCACGATTCGAAGTGGTTGATTGATCTCTTGGCTACATGGTGGTCACCGACCGTGGCGACTGCCACGGTCAACTTCTTCCTATGCAAGCCTCGGTCACGACTTCTCCACGATCTTTAAGTAGGTGAGTGGCCACGGCTGTTGGCCACCGGCTTCTTTTGAGTTTCTGGCCTCAGAGCTCACCACAGGCGTGGCGTGTTGCTTCGCCAAGGGGGGCGTCGCCACGAGAACACGTTGCCCTCTTTTTTAAACTTCTCAACTACCTTCTTTACAAATTCACCTTCTTATAATTATGGATGACACTTATTTATTTAAAAACTGCATGTGCAAAACCCGATTAAAATAGTAAATAAATAAGTGAACTCAAAATTATAACATAAAATGCGAGATTTATGTTATATTATTTTTTCTATATAGAATATAAAAATTCTATGGGGGGGGGGGGAAGAGTTACTCGAACAACCAATCTCATGATTTTGAATGACTATTTTATAGCATAGTTGATATATGAATGGATTGTCTGATTACCTCGCTAGTGATTATGTAGCAGACGCACTAGTGTGTCGGATTGTGGTAATAGTAGTACATAATTATCGTCGCACTTTATTTTATCGACTCTTCTATAAGATTGATGATGCGCTTTATCTAATATGAGGGCATCAATTACATTACATAATAAACTAGTTGACGCACGTTATTAACGTGTGTTAACATTTGGTTATAGTCGACACTGTACGTACCAAGCTACTCAACCTGTGCATAATACCAAGATCTCTATGTGTTGGGTATAATGCAATTTGTACTAGTAGCATTTGGGTTCATTTGATATTTTATGTATCGCATATAAACACTTTCCGACAAGACATTTTATCGGTTATGTTGTGAACCTAGCCATTAAGTGTACGAACTCTCAGGGACAACCACAGCTACCTAGCGAGATCAATATCTCACTGGGAAGCTTGTATCTTTCCTAGCGAGTCCTTTTAGAGTCTCGCCGACTGAGTTTAGATCTTTAGTAGTGCATGCATAATCTAGTTCTATGTGCAGGGGCAATGAAGTATAAATTCTGTTAAGATAAAATACATCGATTTATGCGTGTAAGAAGGGGGTTTTGCTAACAAAATGTATACAATAAGAGTCTGTGGGCCACTAATTATGAAAGTAAATGACAAATTATACTATTATGAACATAGTTGATGACATATAAGAATTGTACCGAAAATGTTCAGAAGACGAAGATTGTAGATTGTGCGAAGAACGTTCGAGTCCAGCAGCACGCTGTTTCCTTAAGACAATATTTCTCCCACTTTGGCACTTGAAGGATTATCGAGCAATTTCCTTCCAAGATAAAACGGACTCACCACTATCGAGTGCTGCGAATAACGGAGACTAACGAACTAACAATTGATATGTATTTATGGAGGAGAAGATGATGAGAATAAGATGATTTTCATATCTAATTTCAATCCTTTATATAGGAGAGATGGCACCATTTCGAACAAACACATCAGTTCGTAACATGTATCTTTTGGAAAGATTGCGACCCTTCCAAAAGGTGCTTAATTTCAAAAAAAATACATTGAATGGTTGAAATGGAAGGATGCATCCATTGAATGAAAATATTATCTCATATAAATTACATGGTTTCCAACAATCCCCCACATTGAATGGATATTAGCAAATGTTAACCAAATAACTTTTCTCATACATGTTTCACTTGTTTAAATACAAGGTGAAAAGGTTATTGCATCGGGTTAAGTAGCTCGTGGCCTTGAAATTTCCTAGTGACAACCTATTTAACCTACTAGTGAATCAATAGACTTGATTGTCTTTGAACTGTAAGTTGTTAGTGTAGGTTTGCCAATAGATATCACACAATAACTTTCTCGATCAATGTTAGATCTCAGTGTGTGTTTGTTTTGGCCTTGAACACCTCCTTGGCTCATGAATGTGTATGAATATCTGGCCTTACCAATAGTCATTGAAGCGGCCCCACTTCACATTCACTAAGGCGATTCTATATAGAGTATCCCGCAAATACCCTACTGTGGCCTAAAGTATCCACAGTATAGACATCATTAAAAGCTTAACTTATCCTTACTCGGCGGTAGGTGCACTGACTTATCATAGGAATGGATAAGAAGTCAAGTACTTCTCAGTGCCAGAAGTTTGACAACCCTTCATTGTCCCATTGAACCTAGATCTTGAGATCTCCAGTCAACTAGATTGGGTGTCCGCGGAAGTCAAACTTTTTATTGAGTTTACGGCTTAAGCTCATTCCCTTCGATAAGATTTCAACTTGCTCTCTAGGTAAATCTTTGGTTAGTGGATCTGAAATATTATCCTTGGACATGACATAGTCCAATGTGATAATCTTATTTGAGAGTAGTTGTCGTATGGTGTTGTGTCTACGACGCATATGTCTAGACTTACCATTATACATGAAGTTTTGCGCCCTTCCAATAGCCGATTGACTATCACAATGTATGCTTATTGGAGGTACAAGCTTGTCCCATCCAGGTATATCTTCTAAGAAATTCCGATGCCACTTGGCTTCTTCTCCAGCTTTGTCTAATGCAATGAACTCAAACTCCATAGTAGATCTGGCTATACATGTTTGTTTGGAAGATTTCTATGATACTGCTCTACCTCCCAGAATGAATACATATCTGCTAGTAGATTTTGATTCATTGGAGTTAGATATCCAATTTGCATCACAATATCCTTTGACAACTGATGGATAATTACTGTAATGGATCTTCAAATTTTGGGTGTATTGTAAATATGCAAATATTCGTATGATGGCTTTCCAGTTATACTTGCAAAGTTTACTCGTAAATCTACTTATTTACTTACTATGTAAGCTATGTCTGGTCTAGTACAATTCATGATATACATGAGGCTGCCTAGAATACAAGAATATTCCAGTTGCCACACACTTTCGCCTATGTTTTAACCCACCGTTGGGTCATGTCAACTGGTGTTTTAACGGGTGTGATTTTGTGTTTCTTGAATTTATCAAGTACTTTCTCAATATAATGTGATTGAGATAAAGCATACCCGTCTAACACCTTGAAAATCTTTACTTCTAAGATAACATCAGTGACTCCTAAATCTTTCGTGTCAAACTTGGATAATAACATTACTTTCGTAGCTCTGATTATGTCCATATTACTACAAAGTATGAGAATGTCGTTTACATATAGACACAATGACATAACCATATTTTGTGTGTTTAACGTACACACATTTATCACATTCATTGATTTTGAATCCATTGGATATCATTACATTGTCAAATTTTGCATGTCATTGTTTCGGTGCTTGCTTAAGTCCATATACCGACTTAACAAGTCTACATACTTTGTTCTCATATCTAGTGGATGAGAAACTTTTGGGTTGTTGCATGTATATTTCTTCATTTAATTCACCATTAAGAAATGTTGTCTTGACATCCATTTGATGTATTTTCAAACTTTGAATTGACGCAATAGCGATAAGCATCCTTATGGATGTTATCCTTGTCACAGTTGAATATGTGTCGAAATAATCCAAACCCTCTTTCTGTCTGAACCCTTTAACTACTAGTCTTGTCTTGTGTTTGTCTAGTGACCCGTCGGTTTTTAGGTTTTTCTTAAAAACCCACTTGTAACCCAATGGTTTTGCGCCAGGGGGAAGATCCACTAGTTCCCACATGTGATTTTGCAAGATGGATTCTATTTCACTAGTTACTGCTTCTTTCCAATGAGGAATATCTGGTGAACTCATTGCTTGTTTAAAAGTTTGTGGTTCATCTTCCGCAAATAGCGATACAAAATCAGGTCCAAAGGAACTAGCTTTCCTTGCTCTTTTGCTACGCCTTAGAGCTTCCACATCAATTTCCTCTTGGTTATCCTCATTTTGTCTTTTTGGCTCCTCAGCTTCTTGTGGTCTCTTTTGAATACTTGATTCATTAGGCGTTTTATGAGGATATATGTGTTCAAGGAATGTAGCACTCCTTTATTCAATTATAGTATTCACACGGATATCCGAGATTTCAGACTTGTATACCAAGAACCGATATGTGCTACTATGATGAGCATATCTGATTAATATGCCATCAATAGTCTTAGGTCCTATTTTGACCTTTTTAGGTTTAGGTATCTCTACATTAGCTAAACGCCCCCACACTTTCAAGTATTTATAGGATGGTGGTATGCCTTTCCATTGTTCATATGGTGATTTCAAAGTTTTATTATGAGGTATTTTGTTGATAATGTAATTTGCAGAAAGCAAAGATTCTCCCCATAAGTTGTCTGGCAAACCAGAACTTAATAATAAGGCATTCATCATCTCCTTAAGAGTTCGGTTTTTGCGTTCTGTAATACTGTTAGATTGAGGGGAATATGGTCTCGTAGTTCGGTGTATTATACCATTCACTGCACAAAGTTCTTCGGAAGGATGTTCATATTCTCAACCCCTATCACTTCTTAAGACTTTTATTTTCTTGTTCAGTTGATTATCAACCTCATCTTTATAAATCTTAAAGCTTTTGAATGCCTCATCTTTACTTCCAAACAAGTATTCATGACAGTATCTCGTACAATCATCAATAAAGGTAATAAAAACCTCTTTCATGTTAGAGTTATGCCCCAGTCCAATATAAAAGTGATCTACATATGTAATGTTTTATCATCTTTCCGAATAAATAAATCGGCATATATTACTAATGTGTTGTAGTAATATATCGAATGTAATTTGATCTATGTCATTACGTGTGTAACCACTAATAGTAGAACTGTAGGTCAGAAAGAATTACATTTGATGAGTCCCTGATCAGCTAAGCTTATTTAAGAAGTGATCAGTATGAGACCAACTCCTTGTGGTCACGCTCTACTGATCATGGCAAAGTATGTGCCAGATTTATATCATAGATATCATCAGGTCGATGATATCGAACAACCCGATTGTGAGTATGCAACATAGATCCAGTCATGAGACACTCACAGATCGTAGCTTGTCATTATATCCTAAGACCAAGGAGTCTTTGTGTACACTGTTTAACGAATACCTAAGTTTGACCTAGTCTAACGTTACCTGTAAAAGGGTAGCTATAACGGCTTTGATTGGCTTGGATATTAATTGCATTTGTGAACTCGAACGACGTCTGAGGGATTTATCACTCATACTCCGGTATGAGAAAGATATCCGTTTAGGCCACTTGATGAGTATGACTGAGGGAATAGCACGGCCGTGCAAGTGATACCTTAGTATCAGTTTTCAGTCATCTCAGATATCAAGAAACAGTGATTGATAAATTAGGGTGACGGTTCTATGCCTATTGATCAATCTAGATATTGGTTTGATAAAAGGACAGTGACATGTACGATAACAGGTTAAGTCAAATAATCGATAATCACGAACATTGGGTAATCATAATGTCTTGCTAGAGACCACTTATGATGGAAAGGGTAAAATAGTAATTTTACCAGTCTGCCAACGGGTCGTGAGCCTAGAGGGTCACACGCTTTAAGTACAATACGTGGCAAATAAGCATGGATGGTAGTTGAGAGAATCCGCTTTTCAGTTTAGTCAAATTGAAAACGATTTGGTTGATTTCTGGCCTAGATTTATTAACCAGGCGGTTGAAGAAATCGAGTTAGGGGAATTGGACCGGTTTAGCTAAACCATGATTAGAACTCAATTAAATGGGTTTTAATTTTGATTTGCTCAAATGGGCTTGAAGCCCATTTAGGGTTTTAATTCATGAATGGGGCAAGAGTGTGAATGTGAGATTAAATGGGTAAGTAGTGTAATTATTTATTTGAATTTTAAAATCAGATTTTTTTTTGTGATAATTACACATTATTTCTCTTACCCTTTTTTGCTCATAATTTTAATTCATCACTCTTTCTAATTCTCCCTTACTTGGCCGACCCTCCCTCTCATTCCTCCATAGTCATTTTTGTCATCTTCTTCTCATAATTCATTAGCAAGAGTGTGAGAGAAAACCGATCAGGATTGTTGTGCTTATGTGGACTTGATAGAGAAACACTTCTCTTGTGTTTTAATCGATTAAAAGATAAATTTTCAGTTTTGAAAAGTTTGATTGCATGATGAATTTCTCATTAAGATCATAGTTTTTATTCGATTCCCATGGTTCAGTTTCGTACCGCTACATGAAATTAATGTTTGGAACCCATGGGAATCCCTTTCATTTCCACCTCTGGTTTGGCACATTTTCAGATCGCACAAATCTATATGTAGTAAGTTGAAAGGTTCTGTATTTCTTTCAATCGAGTGATAGGATGATCTTGTCATTTTTGCTTCAACACAAAATTGAAGTTTATCTTTTGCATTAATTCTACACTTAGGAATTTCGTCCAAAGAAATTAAACAATAAATAGAATCAAAGTTCACATGTCCTAATCTAGCATGCCAAATATTAGATGACTCAGCGATATAAGCGGAAGACGCATTTTTATTTATTGACATATGTACATCTTTAGGTACAACAGTCATTACTTTCATTTTGAATAAACCCTCACTCACATATCCCCTCTTAACTTGCACTTCGTTTTTCGACAAACGAACCTGTCAGATAAAAAAATTATTTTGAAGCCATTTTTTGTCAGCAATGATCATAAGACTAGGCTTATTCATATCTCTGGAACGTAGAGAGCATTTGTTAATGTAAGCTCCTTTCCAGACGTCATTTTCAGCACTATCTTCCCTATGCGTTTGACCTTTGATGTTGAGGAATTACCCATGAAAATTTCCTCTTCAGCTGCCTTGAAAGTGGAGAACATCTACTTGTTGGCACATATGTGTCGATTGGCTTCAGTGTTTATGAACCATTCCTTGCTATTTCCAACTAGGTTACATTCAGTAACCATATCACATAGGTTCATTTCCGACGCGACTCCAGAAAGATTGTCAGTCATTGTGACGTGCGCTTGAGTTTTCTTATGCCTCTTAAAGTTTCTGCCTTTGTGACACTCTTCTGCTTTGTGTCCTTTGATACCACAGTTGTTGCATTCTCCCATAAACTTGTTGGTCTTCTTGGGTTGACCACCATCATTTCGCTTCCTTTTGTAAAAGCCCTCATTTTCAACAATGTTGGCTCTTGCAGCCATATTGTTGCCATATGCCATTTTATCTGACTTGCGATTATCCTCTTCTATCCTCAGACGATCAATGAGATCTTCAAGTGAAATGACTCGCTTAGAGACATCCCCTTATCATGGATGTGGTGGATGATCAGCTGTACCTCCCGAACTTGATTGAAAACAGTCTTGGAGTCTACCATCTTGAAGTCGAGGAATCTACCGACAATGAATTTCTTCATTCCAGCATCTTCAATTTCGTACTTTTTCTCCAAGGAAGCCCAGAGTTCCTTTGCGGTTTTGTACACACAATATATACCGTAGAATTCATTTTCTAGGCGGTTGAGGATATGGTTCCTACATATATAATCCGAATTTTTCCATGCATTGAAAGCTATTAGTTTATCTTTGTCAGATTCATCTTCTCCTATGACAGGAGCAGTCTCCATAAGAAATTTGTCTACGCCGAGTATAGTTAACCATAAAAGCATATGTGGCTGCCAACGCTTGAAATCCATACCATTGAACTTCTCCGGCTTTTCACCGTGAGATATAGCTAACGTTGGATGAAAAAGCACTTGTCCGACAGGAGTGA
Source organism: Geranium rotundifolium (assembly GCA_963920655.1). Lineage (NCBI taxonomy): Eukaryota > Viridiplantae > Streptophyta > Magnoliopsida > Geraniales > Geraniaceae > Geranium > Geranium rotundifolium. The sequence continues at coordinate 22,354,071 of OY987317.1, read as the reverse complement.
TTGGGATACTCGAAGATGCCCGAGTTTAAGTGGATTTTGAAGTAGGGGTAGAATCATTAGTCATTGTTAACACAATCTGTTCCAAAAACGAATTTTTATAATAAAAAAATTATATAAATAACGTTTTGAATGGAACATAAAGTTGGAGAAAAATATTGTCTTAAGTTTGTAGGCCACTAATTATGAAAGTACATGACAAATGATACTATTATGAACACAGTAGATGACATATAAAATTGTACCGAAGATGTTCAGAAGAAGGAGATTGTAGATTGTGCGAAGAATGTCCGAGTCCAGCAGAACGTTGTTTCCTTAAGACAATATTGCTCCCTTTTTGGCCCTTAAAGGATTATCGAGCAATTGCCTCCCAAGATTAAATGGACTCGCCGCTATCGAGTGCTGCGAACAGGGGAGACTAACGAACTAACAATTGATATATATTTATGGAGGAGAAGATGTTGAGAAGAAGATGATTTTCATATCTAATTTCAGTCATTTATATAGGAGAGATGACACCGTTTCAAACAGACACATCCGTTCGTAACATGTATGTTTTGGAAAGGTCGCGACCCTTCAACCAAACGGTGCTTCATTTCAAAGCCAAATACATTTACTAGTTAAAATGAAATGATGCATCCATAGAATGAAAATATAATTTAAATTTAATTGTTTGAATGATGATATGCATTTTTTCATGCTATTATCTTATTCAAATTACATAATTTTCAACAGAGTCCAACCGATATAGGCAAAATTAAAAATTAAAAATTGTATTTATTTAATTCAATTATGGTAATTAAGGTATATGAGCGCCATTAATTTCAAAGACTGATAAAGAGGTTGTAGTATATAGATAAGGTTATCGGGCGTCTTACTAGCTAGGTGCATATAAAGAGAAGGTAATTCTATTTTTAACATTCTTTGTTTGGAATGTTTTGAATTGTTCGGACGGTTAATGCCTACATATTCACAAATGAACTTGAAAAGAATAAAATGATTCCGTGTGACCAACCTTGCATAGGACTGTATTTAAAGGGGTATCTACGAAACTGTACGCGTTTGTGAGTTTCGACTGGTCTTCTCATACATGCACAATTCTATATATTGTTGACAATTAATGCTCATAATAAACTAGTAGCTATATATATGTTCACGATATATACGCAACATTCCTTGGTTGTTTGCTTTCTACTTCACCTCCGTGTATGCATTAATTCTATATATTTTTCCTTTTGTTTTTTTCTTCTTAATTTGGATTGCCTTGAAGTTTGCTTTTGGGTTAAGCAAGTCATGGCTAATGGATTTGGGTATAAACCCAGCTGCCTTTTGTAATTTAAGCATCTTCATTATCTCACGTAAACTCTCAAAGTGTGGTTGGAGTTGAAAATGATGAAACTATTTGACAAACTTTTGAGATAAGGCTGAAAGTATTTACATATTGTTTATTAATTATTAAAATTGTTTCAAAACATATAACAACCCATATGTTAGTTGTAATTACCTTTTAATTTTTCTTGCCATTTCAATGTATTTATTTTCTTTATTGTTATTATTATATTGACGATTCGTAATTTAAAAGTTACAATTGCAATTACTATAAATTATCTTAATGAGAAATATACAAAACAGCTTTGAATAACAAATAACTATTTCCTTATTTTTTGTGTAACTTTTTCCATATCGCAGTGCTGCAGAACATAATCTCTTCTTCTTTTTTGCGATACATCTCTTCCTGGTTCGCCCATTCAGTGAGTTTCACGTTCTTCTCTCTACCGCGCAGTCACATATGGTCTCGCCAGAATCTCCTCTCACGCAGAAAAAGCCGACGCTCCAACAATTGGGAGAAAAACGAATCTAATAGAATAATAAGATTCACCAGATTAAATAATTCTCCCCACATGTGCAAATCTCGTAGGAATCTATCAAGCAGAGAAAATCAAGTAAGCTAATAAAATATAGCAAAAAAGAACACAATAGGCACACACAATTTTAACGTGGAAAACCTTCTCAGACGAGAGAGGAAAAACCACGGGACCCTCGGGGCAGCTTAATATCCACTATCAATATAATGGGTACAACGAGTTCTCTCTAAGTACAATAAGAGGATCACAATATCTCAAGATAAACCAATCTTGGCTCAACCCACAATTACAAGAAAGAGTAGAGAAACTTCACCAAATTGATGCGCACGATCAGAAAATCGTATCAAATCACTCGGACCCTCAAACGCAAATTCCAACGGTCCAAACGTAGTACCACGTCTTCCGAACACGCTTTCCAAAAATCAGCACAATCCAACGATGGATCGACCTTCTATCGGACTCGAGAACCTTGTTGGTCGGCCTAGAAAGTAGCAGAAAATTCTGCACGAATTTCACTCTATTTCTCTCTTGAACTGGTCTTATTTCCTTCTCTATATTGCCTTCTATTTATAGGCAAACAATTAGGGTTTCCTTCTTCATGTAGGATACTAACCACATGAGTTTTGGGCTTCCACTTATTTAATAAAGGACAAACACCAACGACTCTGTTGTTGTTGCATCATTGTCCAAATCCTCCCGCCGCGACTGCCCCTACCAATTTATGTCTCCATGGCTATAACTGAACCCACCAATGAAGCATCTAATACAAATCCCTTTAATCTTCCTTATATTGTTACCAATAACTCCAACTTTTTCCTAATCAAATTAACACTTAAAGATCCTCGTTACAAACAATGGCGTGAAATGTTTCGTATGTTTTGCTTAAGTCATAATGTCTTAAATCATATTACTAAACAACCTCCCCATCTTCATTTGATTCACAGGCTACAAATCCCGACCGAACTTGGCTTCGCCTTGATGCTCTCGTGGTCGCGTGGTTATATGTCACGATTCACTCTGATCTTTTATCTGATGTATTTAAAACTAGCGCAACGACTTTAGACTTGTAGACATCCATTCAATCTTTTTTTCATGACAATGAGATGTCTCGTTCCCTACACCTCCAACAACAACTTTGTAACCTTAAAACGGGCACGCTTTCTATCACCCAATACTGTCAAAAATTAAAAAGTATATTTGACTCTCACGCTGACGTGAATCAGCCCACTAAAGATCAAGATCTTATACTCCAAACTATTCATGGTCTCCCTGATTAATATAATTGTCTTATCGAGGTCATTCAACATAAATCTCTATTCCCCACTTTTCATGAGGTTCGGTCTATACTTCTCCTTACTAAAGAGCGGCAAAACAATTCACATTCTTCTGAATCCTCCACCATTCTCTTCTCACAAAATCAACTTCCTCAATTCCCACATTTCTTTCCAAGTCAACAATTTGGTAGAGGTCGTTCCCCAGGAAGAGGACGTTGTTCTAACAACGGCACGGGTCGGGGTGAAGCTTATATCATCTCTCCAACACCTGGTATCCTTGGCACGAGACCTGGCACCCCACATATTTTACCCTAGTTCCGTGGAAGCTCATCGTCATTTCAGTCTCCTTAACATACTACGTTCTACACTGAACCTGGTAATGCTCACACCCTCCTCACATGACCCAACTAAACGAGCAAGCCCAGTTCCTTGCAGCCCAACTCCAGCAAGTAGCAGCCCAGCAATAACAACTGCGCTCAGCCCAGCAGCAACAACTTCTCTCAACCCAGCAATAGTTATCCTCACAACATCAGATCGTGGCCCAACCCCTCGCGGCCCAACAACAACTCCAGCTTGCAGCTCAACAACAACCACAAGCCTTCTCGGCTCAGCACCAGCAACTGGCTCAACCGCTCCAAAACTCGGCTCAATCAGATCATCCTCTTCCCACAACCGATTTGTCTGCTCTTTTTTCGAGTATGTCTCTTCATCAACCGGCTGATGATTGATACATGAACACCGGTGCCTCTGCTCACACTACCCACAACACATGTATGCTTTCTTCTCTTACTCTGTCTTTAAATTATAGTTCAATTATTATTGGAAATGGTGCTTCCCTACCTATCACTTTTACTGGTAATTCCATTATCAATACTCCACATCACACACTTTCACTTCGTAATGTTCTTGTAAGTCTCTGCCTCATTAAAAATCTTATATATGTGCGTTAATTTACTCGTGATAATTCGTGCTCTATTGAATTTGACCCATTTGGATTTTCAGTGAAGGATCTAAAGACTAGAACTTCTCTACTCCGATGTGATAGCCCCAGAGATCTATACCCCATTTTTCCTAGTTCCAACTCCACAACGCCGTCTACCTTCATGCTCTTATCCATTGACTCATCTCCATACATGTGGCACCGCCGCGTTGGTCGTCCTACCTATCATGTTTTTCAATTTATTTGCTCTAGAAACAATATTTCATGTAATAAGGTCGACTCTGACCATCTTTATCATGCATGTCAATTGGGTAAACATTCTCGACTTTCTTTCTTTTCTTCAACTACAAAGACATGCACTTTTTGAAAATAATACATTTTGATTTGTGGACTTATCCTATTTTAAGTACAAGCGTTTTGAAGTATTATTTATTATTCTTGGATGAATATTCTCATTTCTTATGCCTATTTCCATTACGTGCGAAATCAGATGTTTTTGATCTATTTGTAAGATTTCATACATACGTTCGAACTTAGTTCAACCTCCCAATCAAATCTTTCCAGTGTAATAATGGTCGCGAATTTGATAATAATAAATTTTCATCGTTCTTTGACTCTCAAAGCATTCTATCTCGGTTCTCTTGCCCTCACACCTCCCAACAAAATGTTAAGGCTGAACGCATGATTCGCACCACTAATAATGTTATTTGCACTCTATTTTTCAATCTCAACTACCATCGTTCTTTTAGTTTGAGACTTTAAATATGGCCACTCATCTATCTACTCAACTTGCTTCCAACCAAAACTCTTCTCTTCGAACTCCTTTCGAAGTCCTTTTTAACAAATCTCCATCTTATACTCATCTTCGAGTTTTTGGATGTTTGTACTACCCTAATCTGTTTTCTACCTCGCCTCATAAACTGGCCCCTCGATCCACCGCTCGTGTGTTCCTTGGATATCCTTCAAAACATCATGACTATCGCTGCCTCAACTTGTTGACTGGGAAAATAATAATCTATCGCCATGTAATCTTCGATGAATCAATATTTCCTTACCCCTCTTTTCAACAAAACGATCTTGAAGCTTCATATGATTTTCTCTACTCCTCCGGTGATGATATTTCTCCCTCTATTCGCACCCCGCTTTCATCTCCCCAAGCCCCTACACCAACCCCGTCACCTCCTGCATCAACTATGTCTCCTCCTACTCCACCACCGAAACCCCCCCCCCCCCCACCCGTCCCTCTCATCCCATGACGACTCGGGGAAAAGCTGACTTATTTAAGCCTCGTCGTATTTTAGACCTTCATATCTCCACTCATATTCCTACACCGATCCCTCGTTCCTATAAGCAAGCCCTCTCCAGTCCCCATTGGAAGCAAGCCATGGAGGCTCGTGCAAACATGTCCACTTGCAATCCTTGTCTCATACCCGTCTACACCAAATCCAAGTTGTCCCCTTCTTCGGGGACCCCGGTCTCTTATCCTACTCTTTATTGTAGTTTAGCAGGTGCTCTCCAGTTTCTCACGTTAACTCGTCCAAATATTTCTTATGATATTCAACAAATTTGTCTTGTCATGCATGATCCCCGTGAACCTCACTTCCAGGCTGTTAAGCGAATCCTCCGCTACATTCAAGGCACTATAAAGTATGTGTTTCATCTCCACAACTCCCCTGAATTCTCTCTCACCGCCAATTCTGATGTAGATTGGGCTGGTTGTCCTGAAACTCGTCGCTCTACCTCTGGTTATTGTGTATTTTTTGGACCCAATCTTATTTCTTGGTCCTCCAAACGTCAAAATTTCATCTTTCGTTCCAATGCTGAAGTTGAATGTCGCGGTGTTGTTAATGTCGTTGCTGAGTCATATTGGTTGTGTAACCTTCTTCTTTAATTACATTATCTCCTATCATCTGCCACCATTGTCTTTTGTGACAATGTCAGTTCTATTTACATGTGTACCGACCCTGTTCAGCACCAATGTTCCAAACATTTTGAACTTGATTTACACTTTTCGCGTGAGAAAGTTGCTGCATGTCAGGTTCATGTGCTACATGTGCCGTCCAGCACCAATTGGCCAACATATTCACCAAAGGACTCCCGACGACCCTGTTTGAAGATTTTTGATCCAGTCTGAACATTCATCCTCCTCATGCCCCAACTGCAGGGGCGTGTTAGTTATAATTGTCTTTTAATTATTCTTTTCATTTCAATGTATTTATTTTCATTATTGCTATTATTATTTTGACGATTTGTATTATAGGAGTTATGGTTGTAATTAATATGAATTATCTTAATGAGAAATATATAAAATATGATTTACGCAAAATATCAATATAATGTCTTGTTTAATTAAGGGATAATGATACTTTGTTACACCTAACTATAGCGAAATGACATTTTCATACCCTAACTATGTTTCTCTCTTTTTTAGTACCTTAACAATTTTTTTGTGATAGCTTATGCTAAAATGATCAAAATACCTTTGGTTTAAGATATCAGAATATAACTTCTCCAATTTGATTTATCAAACCATATTTGAAATGGTTCAAATTTAATTTTAGATTTTGGGGTATAATTGTAATTGCATCTTAAATATAAACCAAATTGAACCAGAGATAAACAAAATTGAACCAATTTAACTTATGGTTTCTTAAACCAGTGGTAGTTTAGGTATTTTCGGCAATTTAGAGATAGGTTGTCACAAAAAAATTGTTAGGGTACTAAAAAGAGAAAAAAAATAGTTATGATATAAAAGTGTCATTTCGCTATGGTTAGGTGTAACAAAGTGTCATTATCATTTTAATCAATATAGAATTTTGATATTTAATTAATATATTCTGATCCATTAATTATTACTATGTCTAATTGAGGTATATGTGTGTTGAATTTTTGTTTAGCCAAACTATATATGTAAAAGTTATCAAATGGTGATGAGTCCATTTTCTATGTGTATGTAACTTAATTTGAATTTATTTCTATATTTTGTTTCCAATAAATAAAAATTTCTAAGAATTTCACACGTACTTGAATTCTTTTAGGCTACAGTAAGAGGAAGTATAAGCCAAATTGGAATCTTTGATCCATTCAAACAGATATGAATATACATATCCGTATATGTATGTGTGTGCATTTCTAGTAGGCCGCTGGAATTAAATTAAGAATAAAACGACACAAAACTACAACCACAAATTACCAAAAGATATTTAACTACCTCATGTTTTAAAATGGAGTAAATTATACTCATAAATCAATAATTGACAGATAGCACTTAAGTTAGAATTTGGATGGAACCTCTTAAAAGTTTAAGTAAAAAGACGAAAATGTCTTTGGTCAGACTTCAAATTTTCAAAACCATGTCAATGTGAGGATTTTGGTTGTTCTTGACTCGGCCTTTACTGACCTCATCTCCGACCTCGAAACAACTTCTCTGATCATCCTTGTCTCCTCGCCATTGACCAGAGATGATCGTCGTGGTAATTCTTGGGTGTGGTTTTGTATCATTTACCTTTAATTTAAATAAGCATAACTTTTAGGAATAGTTAGTTCTTTCTTGCTGAAATAGCGAGTAAATGAATACTATACGTACATATGGGGCCAGAGAATTTTTTTGCAGGAGACGTTATTATTCCGAAACAAGGAAGTTGAACAAGTGCGTCCACGTTAATAGAGGATATATGATCTCAACATCTTCTTAAAATATATATATATATATTCCAATGACCCAAATATACATATATATATATATATACATAAAATTAGTGTATCAAATATATAGCATTTTGTCTGATTTCTTGTTTGTTCTTTTAGGGACGATATCATGATTAAATTGTGGAAGATACGTGGGCAATATGTACGTACTACAAATCACGCGGCATCTGCTGATTAACGCTAATTTGATGTATCCCATAATTATTTCTACCCTACAACACTAATAAAACACTAAAACTGCATCTAATAATTATCATCTAAACGAAACAATTTTTCATATATAATAAACAAAATCAAAAGAGATAATCGTCATAAAAATGTACTGATCATTACAATTGAAGTTGCCCTTATACTCAAACACCCGATTATGTGTATATATCAACAAATGATTAATTATTAGTATATATATCCAGTACTAATGATTAGATGAATAAATGGAAAGGATAAAAGTAAAAAAGAAATGATTAAAATGTGGTTGAGAGATAGCTTTCAAGGTTCGTCGTGCAGGATTGCGTTGAAATCCACCTTGATTATATGGCCACGTCACCCTCTCTCAGCCTGTAGTGTATATATATATATATATAAAGCATTACCAAACCTCAAAATCAATTCACATCTGACCAACTCCAAGTATTGTATTTCCTGAGAAGAGCGAATGGAGGGTCTCATTCCTTTGGTGTACAGAGCAATAGTCCAATACAGGAACGGCACCAACCAGAAGACAAGCTCCTCATCATGCTTCTGCGCCTCTCCTTCGGCTAATTCCTACGTCAGGCTCGCCAGCGGCTTTGATTCTCACCTCTCAGATGATACTACTACTTATTATAATGCCTTGTCGTCTTCTTCAGCTCACTCGCCGGTTCGTCCTCGACTTACTGCCTGAAATGCACAACTACTGTTCTTTGTCGTCGTGTTTAGTACAGTGTGTGTTCCTTTTTTCTCTTTAAAAATATGAAGGGAAAAAAGGAAGTGTGTTGGTTAATTAATATTATATATATATACAAGAGCGTGTGGATAACCAAAAGAAGGGACCATACGTGCTTGTGTTATTTGCGTCAAATTGAATGCAAATGTTACTTGATTCAAGATTATTTACGTCATCAAGCGTTGTGCATATATATATTGTTGATGTCATAATGGATTCAATATATAAAAACGGTGGCTTGTTCTTTGTTATCTATTCTTATTTTATTGCTATTATGAGAAGAAAAATTCTCTGCGGATATATGTTACCCAAAATCTCGCCTACTTGATTATCAGCGACGCGACAAAGGATTGGCATAAAATCGCTAATTGTTTTTAATTTTTATAGCCTATTGGATTTGGAACTCTTCCCTGCTACGCCCATAGTAGCCAAACTTATCCAAAAAATATTAGCATAATAATCATTTAACTACCAAAGAAAAATTAATATGAATATATTTAAACTTGGGGGAAATTATATATTGATCATATATGGTGTACTATACATGGAATTGATGAACTTTTCTTCGTCATAATTACTTAGAACTATTGAAACAAGGGTTTCGTCAAATATTGAAACAAGACAAGGGTTTCGTGGACATACTATATGCCAACACTACTCAAAAAAGAGTCATATCACAGTGTTATTTTCAATTTAAGTATAGACTACATAAAGGTAATGCAATGGGGCTTGTCAACGAAATGAAAGTAGCGGGGCATTAGAACTAACAAAAACTTCACCTCTCCTTGGTGCTGGTTTTGGCCAGTCTCACTGATCAAGATAAAAAATATATATAATATAGACTACATGGTAGTCGAGTATGCATGTCTGACTACATGTTAGTTGGGTAATCTTAGTGAGGTACAGTCCAAACCCCTCAAGTGAAGACATTTGACACTGACCTGTTGACGAGGCATACCTGGGACAAGGGACGGTAACCGGAACCGAAGATGAGGGATGGCGACATGGTTGTGAAACTCGAACTCATGTAAAATTTGGCGAGCCGAGAAATGAGAATAACTCGGAACTCAGAAAAAACTTGGAAAAACTCGAGAAAACTCATTTTATATGAAAAAAAAACAAATAATATACAGTGATGAAATTATTAATTAAGTTTATTTTAGTATATTAATTAATTTGTTAGTGGGCATCATGCTACACAGTTCGACTACAGGATATTAGTTAAGAGAGTAGTTGCGATAGACAAAGCGGAAGCGAGGCGACGGTGTCTCTGTCCGCCTTCGCCTCCGCTGCCTGTCTTCTCATCAGTTCTTCATGTAATCGCCGTCATCGTCTGCGGGCAGAGATCTACAGACCACTGTGAGATTGGAAGAGTCACTTTTGGCGGAGGTTTCGATGTGCTCTCCGATGTTGATGGCGGTGCCAGTTCCTCTCCGGTGTGGGGGCGGTGCCGGGTCTGCCCCGTGTCACTGTTGCGGTCTTGCAATGGAGGACAGACTTATTTAGCGCGTCCATGGTCGTGGCCACGGGCTTACGGTTTAGATCCGCATCTGTTCCCCGATTGACTTCGTCGAAGTTGCGGTTGAGCCGACACATCTGGACGGTCTGCCTCATCCTCTGTCTCCTAAAGTTTGGTGGTCCTCTATTGATGGTAATTCTCTCTCTGTCTTCGCAGTGACGTTTTGCCTCCATCGTTGTCGGTATTTATTTAATTGTCGTTGTTTATTACCCGATTTTGGGTGGATCGCCTAGAGCGATTGGGTGTATCGCTCAGTGCGATTCAGTATATCATTTTATGGGATCGATATCCCATCGTGGAACATGGAGGATATTGTGAGAATAGTAGTTTTGAGTACACGACAATGGATGTCGGCGTCGATAAGGCATTTTGGAGGAGGTGGTTAGAATTTTAGTTTTTCCTGGAAAAAAGATTGAGTTTAATTTCTATATTGATATTAGAAATGGAGTTTCGATTCCAACTCTCCCTTGCGTTGGGCACGATGGGACCTCCGAGGGGTGTGACCTAGTGATCCAAACCTCACGGGTATCCAGTCCCGTAACACATTTGGGGAGGAACTCCGGGAGAAGTGCTCTCTCTCTCTCTCTCTATGTCCTAGACCGGTTATATCTGGATGGTTTTTTAGTCTAGGGTTTCTAAACCAAATGTAACATTGGAATGGGGCATAGTTGAGAGGGGTCGTCTAGACTTTGTGAACATTTGTGGCGAGGAGTGTGGAGTCGGTGGCCAAAATTGGAAAGACATGATTCTAGTAGAAGATCAGGACTACATAGAAGGGTGGGAGGATGCAAACTACTCATAGTTTTCTTTCTGTACTGCTTGGAATGTATTTTAGTTGGTTTTATATCATATTTTAGTTTTGTATAGTGGTCAGGTTATCATATGGTGTTTAATAAGATCATCTTGCTCTTCTTGAGCTCTGACTTGGAGGAGGATATAGATTTTGTCGTCATATCCCTTCTACTGTACTTGTTATAGGATATTTAATAATATTGTTCTATTTTTTCTCCAAAAAAAAGTTGTTAAAGGGCCTTTATTGATGAAATTAAAATTTGAGTTCTCAGTAAACCCTTAGTGATGAAAATTTAGTAGGCTTTTTTTATGTTTATACTCAGCTCAAATACTTTAGCTACAATATTTTTAATGACTCTCTCTCTCTTATTCGATATACGCACCACTACCACAAGTATCTCTCTTTTGGCATAATAATATAAAAATACGAATCCCACTCTCTCTCTTCCTTATCTTCTTTTCCACTAACCCTACCTCCTCTGCTTATCTTCTACTACATCTATACTTCATTCTTAAATTTTCATTTTTATACTTCTCTTTTTCTATTTCACTCTCGCTCCTATACACATTATTCTCTCGATTTGATATCTAATTCAATAAAAAGAGCTAAAACTAAAACTTTAATCAAAGAGGTTGAAAAAACAGAGGAAAACGGATCGGGGGTCGAAAACAGGAGTCGATGGTCTATGGGCTGTCTTGTGGTTGGGTTTTATTTATTTTTTTCTCTAGGTTGACTCGTCCATAACCGGTTTGGACTCAGTTGGACCGATTTTAAGTCAGATTTTCATCAAATTTGATCGGTTTATGCTCAATTTTTGGGTTCTTGTCTTGGAGAGATCAAAAAGTTTGAGTTCACGACGAGTTTCATAATGTTAGACGGTGACGATGACCGGCGGCGAGGGTCTGGGGAGGCTAGGGCTCTGCGAGTGAGAGCGTAGGACTCAGCTAGAGAGATGAAGCTTCAAGGGAATTGAAGAGTAACTAGAGAAAGAACTTTAGGCAAACCAATGAGGAACCAGAGAGGAACGACGAAAAGAGAGAGAGGGAAAAAGAAATTGGCCAATTGTTGTACATATTTTACTGACCATTCCCTATTACCATAGCCTACAGTAATCGAGTATAGACACTCATATACAAAGTTATCAAATTTCTTGTGCTAACCCAATTGAGTTAGTCGGGAATACTTTAACATATATAATTGTCATTGGTGTTAGTTGGGTATGATGCTCGAAAATACCCGAACAACATTAATGTTAGTCGAGTATGCTTGTGAATACCCGACTAACGTCAATGTTATTCGGGTATGCTCAAGCATATCCGACTAACACAGTGTACGACGGGTATGTAAATGTATAACCGACTAACTCTATTTGAATTATTCCGGTAAGAGAAGTTTTCCAGTAGTGCAATATGGTAAAAAAGGGGTCATCGAGTCTAGATTTGAACATTTTAGCTTTTGAAAAATTAAAATCGGAGATCTGGTAGGCCTGCAAAACACTAAAACTAAAGTTATTCACATGATGGTTAACAAAACAGGTAGGAATGAAAACGAGTCGGGTTTGAGTCGGATATGGACAAATCCACACCAGAACCCGTTGGTTTTGAATGGATGCCGGACCCGAAAAAAACCCACTCACCGTGAACGGGTACCCAACCCACGAAAAACCCGTCTTCGAAACCTGAAACCCGACCCGAAAATTCAAATGTGAATTTAATTATAACAAAATTTACAATACAAGCAAAAAAATTAACATAAATAGATGTTATATTATATTGTTATAGCTTTTTGCTAGAGGGTTTTTACATTTTTGTTAAGAAGTTAATATGAATATAAATTATATTATATAATATGATAAAAATGACACTTTTGTGCACCTAAATATACACTTTTGACACTTTTATTCTCTACTGTTTTTTTTCTTTTTTTAGTACATTGAATTTTATTTTGGGACAACTTACCCCTAAAATACCAAAATTACCGAAATTACCCTTGGATTTAAGTCGTTTCAATTCCAACCAGATCCAACAATAATTTAATTAATATGAAATTATTTTTTTACCCTCCATTGAATACCAAATTTATCTCACAATTTAAGGGTATATTGGTCTTTTCAAATAAAAAATTAAAAACTGAAAATTAAATTATTAAATTACAATTATGCCCCCCCCCCCTCTTTCCTCACTGTTCATCATCTTCTTCATGTATTCTCCGGCATCCCTCCGGCGTTCCATCTGGCAGCCCTCCGACGTCCTCTCCGGCAACCTCTGGCGTTACGGCATTTCAATTTCTAATTTTATTTATTTTCTAACTTCATTCAAACCGTAAAACAACTTTCCCCATTGCTCGCGCTGTCGCCGGAGGATCGGCCATCTCCGGCTTTGCTCTCTCCGGCGACAATACTTTCTGTTCCCCCTTCCCCCTTCCATTATTACTCTTTTGGTTCAAGTGGAAGTTGAATCCATACTTAAACGGTGTTGGTGGAGCTCGATGGACCACTCCGTCGCACTTCTTGCTCCTGCAGACTGGCCGAACGGAGTGGGAGATGGCTTCGTCGTACCTTCCTTCTCGGGGGAGGATCGAATAGAGCGACCTCAGGATTGCGTTGAAGGCTTTTTGGGGAGATGGCTTCGTCGCAGCTTCCTTCTCGATTCTCCTCTTTCTGAGCACGACAACCGGGGGATTAGTGGTGGATTTAGCAGCAGCAACGAGGGCTAGGTGGAATTTTAGGGTTTGGATCCTCCGACGCCGGTGTCGGAGGAGATCAAAGAACATAGGAAGAAGACGAAGTTGAAGACGCAGGTTGAACCTGGTTGGGCTTCTTGGCTGCGTGGCGGAGGTTTTCGAATGGGTGGACCTCGTGGTTGTTGTGGTGTAGAGGCAGAGGCGAAGTAAAGGCTTAGTGGGCGTTGGAGGGTCCCATGATTTTCCGGCAGTGTCTCGACGTGTTGGCGTGGTGGAGGTAGTGACCTTGTTGCTTCGAATTAACAGCTCCGTCGACGGCATCGTCCACGTCGGCTGGGGAGAGCTCCGCTGAGGCCTCTGGTCGGAGACAGAGCTCAAATCCAAGGGTGGCATTCAATTGAAAATTTGATGAATAGTTTAGGGTAATTTCATCTTTTTACACTCTTTAAAAATTGGGTCGATTCTCTCCATTAGACCAGATTTAATTTTGGTTCAATTCAGGGGTAATTTCGGTATTTTGAAATTTCAGGTGTAAGTCGTCCCAAAATAAAATTCAGGGTACTGAAAAAAAGAAAAAAAATAAGTTATAAAAGTGTCAAAAGTGTATATTTAGGTGCACAAAAGTGTTATTTTCCATATAATATAATATTAATATATAAAATTATTATTATTTAAAATTCGTACGGGTGCGGGTCGAAATCGGATCGGGTATAGGTTGACCCGCACCCGCTCAAAAACCTGTTGGAGAAACCCGAACCTGTCAAGAACCCGTAAAAATTTGGGTTTCACCTGTTCCAATCGAGACGAGTTCATCGGTTACTTGTCGGGATCAAGTTTTTTTCCATCCCTAGAACAGGTGTTGAATCTAGAAATTAAAGACCCATTAAGGTTTTCGTGTAAGAATGAGAGCATATATACAAAAACAAGTAAAAAAATAAACATATATTTGATGTAGCGCAGGAATAATGTGAACCCATTATCACCAACAAGGCACAAAAAACTTGATAGACGCTAGGTTCAAACAAGTGATATGTTTCATACGATGAGCTTATATAACCACTCGGAAATTTCCAACATACATTCAGTGGTTACTTCATTTTAAAATATGAAAATTTCTATAAAAAAAGGCAATATATTAAACTTAGGGAAAAGGATATTTTTGTACACTTAAATATATACTTTTGACATTTTCATACTCTAACTTCTTTTTTTCTCTTTTTTCCATACATGAAGTTCATTGGACAATAATTCCAAAATACCCATGAACTGAACCAAAATTCAGGGTACTTCTGGACCATTTTCCCAAAATATCAATGAATTGAACCAAAATACTCATGAATTGAAACAAATACCCATGAATCGAACCAAAATTTAGGGTCATTTTTGGTAAGTAAATGGTCAGTTGTCCCAAAATGAAATTCAGGTATGGAAAAAAGAAAAAAAAAAGTTAGGGTATGAAAGTGTCAAAATTGTATATTTAGGTGCACAAAAGTGTTTTTTAATCTTATGTTAGAAATATGCACTAGCCCAATTATATTTCTCTATGCATTACCATTATCGTTCTAAGTAATAAAATGACATTTTGATTATCATGATGTTGTGATAATAAGTTCAGTATTAAATTTCTTTTGAGGTCATCAAGTAACGTGACTTGATAGTAAAACACTTTGATTAGATAACGAATTATACTCAACCGTCCTTGGTCAACACTATGTGACAACCAATATGAGGTTGACTGATGATTATGTTTTACTGATCATGGATACATGCTATTAAGTCAATTTATATGTATCATTTGGGAAAATGGTATTGGACGACCCGTCCTGAGCATGCGATATAGATTTAGTCATGCATATTGCTCATTGTTGTATTATCAATAAATTCTTAGACTTTTGGATCACTATGGCAAACCTATATAGTCCCTTTCACAGTTTGACATATTCATTTACTTTGTTCGTAACTGGATAATGAAAGGGTTGTTGGAAAACGTGGGGTCTCATACACATCGGAAGTAATAATATAACCACGTTTTGTCACAAGAATCCATGCAATTTCATATTAATCGACGAAAGTGATCGAATCGTTACCTCTTTTAGTTTCATGCTTTACAGTTTCCACGCGAAACAAGCGTCTTCAAAGGGATCTGCTCTCTACTGGTATCTACACGAACAAACCTTGGTCGAAGCCTAGAAGGGAAGCCTGCTATGATCCTCCTCCTTCTTCGGACTTGTTCGTGAAGACGCGTGTTAGAGTTTAAAACTATAATTGGTCTTTCAATTATCAGCATATCTGATCCAACAAGTACATAAAAGATTCACAATCTTGAACATTGCCTTCTAATCCCATGTCACCTTCTAAGTGCATAATAATTTAGTTGAATAAGTACATAAATTTATTTGAATATTTCTTGAAAACACTCATGGTAATTAGATCTCAGAAAATAGGTGGTGGATGAAATCTAAGAAGAGTCTTTAACTTTTTATAAGGTTGAGATTTTATCAGTACAACTGCTGAGATCGATACTTGTTTTAGTGACCATAAGTCGAGCATTTAATCAAATAAAAATGTATGATTACTATAACTATTGTCATCTTGTGTCTGTTTCTCTAACGGTTGAGCATTACACTGTTTGTGGTGAAGTTGGTGGTTGGATCCTGCTTAAATTAAAATAACAAATATAAACAAAAATGATTATGAAATAAATTTAAATTTTATCTAATCGAATAAAAACGATACGTGCACAACTCATTACATGGTGAAGAGGTATGAAAGAAACATGATTACTTGCTAGAGGGAAAGAAATGATCGAAGGGGAAGAGCGGTTTCCAGTAACATCCTCACTCCTCTTACTGCTCTTTCCCGGCTCTCTTTTTCCTTGTTTTCTGGTTGTTTGATGTTTCACTAATAAATTTTGTTGGACTCGGAAATTGCAAACCCCAAATGCCTCTCACTCGAAGCAAAACACATAACCGTATAGTATTTTTGATACAAATATCACATGACATGACAGTGCAGAAGTGGGATTAGAAAAACTCTATTGCAGGCATCAACAGCATTAACAAGTAAAAAATAGTTGCTGTTCAGTGCTTGTGCTTGTATTTGTCTAAACTCTAAACTGAGGCTAATATCCAAAACATGACATGGGAAGACATGGCAGTGAAGCTCCAGGAAGCAAAGGCAAAAGCTGCTGATATCTGGAACTTGGCACAAGGAAGATTCATTTGGTGCATCTTGCAGAACCCAAAGTCTCTGGAATACAGAACTATAACCCCAGCTGATGAGCATGCCGCTGCAAGTGATAGTGTAGCTGTCACCTGCACATTTTCAACCGTCATTTCCTTTTCCAACTAAAATGCTTCCTCGTTTTTGTCTCGTAGGCAATGCCGTGTGACTTTGCTTACAGGTACAATATAGGCATGCTCTTTCTCCCCAACAACAAACAATAACATTAAAGAATTGGTGCTGATGATTACATCTTCATGAAATGGTTAAATATTGAGTCATAATGTGATACATGACACAGGGGCAGCCAAGGATTAGCTTATGATCTGCTAACTACATGCTCCAATCCAATATATGGTAGAATAAAGAACCTCAGTTCATACCACCATTTTGGAAAACAAACAAGGCATTTGTTCAAACCAGTGGAAACCGTGAATTGCAGCTCACTCGGCCATAACTTTGCTTCCTAGTCATAACTCATAACTAACACACATTTGTCCCTCTCATGCTTCTTCAAAAGAGAACACCGTTTAATATCCTTTACGGATACAATTCTCCCTCCTTTCTCTCTCTAATCTTAATCCATATCCTTCTTACTAATCCCAGAGACAAACAGATATAGTTATTTTTCATCAAATGTGTGGCTACATTGCAGTGAATTGTTCTAGTTTATAATGATTACATAAATAGATATGTATGCACTTTCAAATGCCACAGCTAATGCATCTCTTGTAGTGAGTAAAGTTAAATAGTTCAGGAGATGAGTTATATACCCAATCACCCACGACAAACAGGCTCACGAGGACTGGATTTTGAAGGTCTCTGTTTCTCCTCAGAGCATATATATCAAGACATGCAAGTCCAAAGCTCCAAAGTACTTGAAGCCCCATTGATGCAATCAAATAACTGAACAAAGATATATATCATAATCAGACTACTATAAAGCAATACACACAACATTATCTTGTGTGTCGATATAGACCAGCACTACATATGGTCTCGAAAGGGAAGAATACCAAGAATTAGGAAATAATAATTTCAACCATCAAATTAGCAGACGAAACTATCTGCCTGACAAACAGATACACTCTAGTAGAGTCTAAAATCAGTTACTTTAGAAAGATCTAGAATACAGGAACCAAATTCTAATTCACATTTGAGGACAAAGTTAGTATCAGAAATGAAATGTAAATTACTCTTTCCAAATCATAGATGTTATTTGCCTGTTCACTGAAATATTATATTAGCAAATTTAAAGCTTCAGTTGCAAAGCTCAATGATATAACTCCTACGGTAGAATTGCATTACCAACATAAAACATTGAAAATGTACAATGACCATAACTATGACTCCTTACAAGTTAGAAGAGACAAACTTATTGGAGAGGATGAATTTTGACATTGCAGAAGAATTTAAGTAGTTAGGTTAGCTGGTATATGACATGCACATTGACTTCTGCAGCATATAACAGCTAGATTCTACAAGAACATGAGATATAATCGAATATTTCTGAAACTTATAACAGGCAATCACCAAAGCATATCAAACTAAGTACAACCAAGTCACATATACAGATCTTGGAAGCACCGCCAAGTACGGTATTAACCAAACACCAAGAGGATCTTTCAGTAAGAAAAGGAAATATTAAATATATTTACAAATACATTCCCTTGGAAGGATCAAAAAATCTCACATTACTATTTCCAATAAGAAGCTTAAATGCATCAGCATATTAATTACTAAAAGAAATGTATAGACCAACAGAACTGAGTACAAACATTATTACTAAGCATACATGAACTACAATGTATGATTACTGCAACTCCAAAACTTGAAATTGAATTATGAAACGATAAAAAATGTCAAACTCAATTATTCCACATCAATGTGAATTATAATATTTTTGAAGTAATGATATACCTGATTAAACCCAGTTTGTCTGTGTCAACCTAAACTGATTCTGATGAACTCAGTACGCTATTTTTAAATTAGTCTAACTTCGATCAGATTATTTGTTAGTACTGGAAGAATAGAACCCTTCACTGGATTCTCATTGTACATTTGTTGCAATTTTTACATTCCATCAATCTGGAAATGTATTTCAAAAGAAAATATGTCTAAATTTCACCTATGTTTTTCAACTTCCTTAAATATGAATACCACCAGAAACCACTACCACATCGATTTTGCAGTATACCTAAATACATATCAGCTTAAATCAACAACAGCGTTACATAATGAAGAAAATAAATATCACACACAATTCTAAGAATTGTTAAATTTGGTGTCCAAGAACCATTAACGGGAAAACCCCACAAGAGATTTATAAGAAAAAGAGAGAAATTTGTTGGGCAAAAAGAGTGAAATACCAGAAAGCAGTGAAAGCAGAGAAGCCATAAGCAGAGACCATGACTCCAATGGAAGCAGCAGCAAATACACACTGCCCAATCCTTAAGAGCAACCCACTCACCGTCCCAGGCCTTCCTATCAGCTTCTTCATCCCAAATTGATGCCCTAACTTTCACAACAACTCCATATGTCACATGAACCCTCAACTAATTTCCCACACCTCTATGGACAATAAAAGATCTGTAGGTTGTGGGCTGTAGCGTTTCTGTGCAGAGATGGAGGATCTGGTGACTCTGGTTCTTGAATTGTGAAATAGGATTGGACAGGGTCAAATGCAAGGGATGATCAATTTCTTCTTCGAAAGAAACCCATTATCGACGACGATTCTTTGCCTGGAAGAAACTTGCTTGTGAATGTGAATTGTTAGCAAAAAAAAGACCGATAGCCGGAGGTTAATGGTGCTTTTCTGAGTGACTGACAGATCTACGTGTATTTACCTTTTTTTCTTCTTCTTTTTCATATTTTAAATTTAAGAATTCATGTGAGGACAAACGAGTTTTATGAGAGACGGCATTAGTAAACGAGATTTATTTTTGCAAAATGTAAATAGAATAAAGTAGAAAAACTAGTCATAAAATTATGCAAATGAGGATGGAGATTTAGGGTGGAATTGAAACATGTCATATATGTATGCTCTCTCCTAATCTAAAATCGCTTTGTACACTCATATTCTAGCACGGATGTTGGATCGACTCGTGGTCTTACAATTATTAAGCCAGCAAGCCAATCGACTCAACTCGCCATGAATAGCCCCGATTTGAACTATGCAATCAAACTTTGATAGTAATTTTCTTTTACAGTAACCAAGTCTTACTGCATCAATTATATTATTTCTTTTATCAGTTATGTTTTCGACTGTATATTATTCATTATTCAAAGATTAAAAAACAAATTAACCACTTAAAATAAAGATATATAAATAATGTCGTCTGGAATGTTTTTATATTAATTTTTTTGTATTGTAGGAGTCAGGGAGGCTCTGTCCTGAGCAAAGGGCAACAATTGGAGTACAGTGGAGATCGTGACGGATTGTTTGCGTGTGGTGAATCAAGTTCATAACAAGAAACACATGACAAATATGTTTGGGGGCATCATCCATGACTGCAGCCGTTTACTCTCGGCTCCGGGGTTTAATGTCTCATTATCGTATGCACGTAAATCTTGTAATAAGGTGGCTCACGAATTGGCCAAGTTTGCATTAACTAACAGTAGCTGAGACTATGGTGAGGAGTCTGTCCCACCATCTGTGACTTCAGCTATCCGGCTTAATGTCGGGTTAGTTTCAACCTATTAAATAAAATTCGTTTTTCCTACAAAAAAAAATATAATAAAGTAAAATAAAATAGTAATAAAATTATGCAAACTATATGAGGAAGGAGATTTGGGATAGAATTTAAACATGATTGAAGTTACTCTTAATCTTAACAACTTCAATTCCTCTAATTGAGAATATGCTATATATGTTTAATCTCTCGTAAACTAGCACACTTATATTCTAGCACGTATGCTAGATTGACTCATGGTCTTACAATCATTGAGCCAACCCGCTCAACTTACTATAAATTGCCCAATTTAAAGTTTGCAACCAAACTTTGATACCAATTTTTTTAAGAGTAACTAAGTCTCACCAAGGAGAAGTAATAACAAAGGAAGCCCATAATATATACATTACGCAGTCGTTTATAATTCCGGATCTGAACTAGGTGGAATGGTTCCTTAACTCTAAGAACTAGAACTGTTTGTGAGAGTAGGGTATGGTTCTGAAGCATTCGTTTGCAGATCGATTTTTTTGCAGATCGATTTTTTGTAGATTTTTCGATGGGGCCAATATTCAGGATAATGGAGAATGTGTTAACGGCTTTGCTGAACCCAGTGAAGTGCAAGGGGGACGGAAATGAGGGAGATGAGTCTAGTGGTGAAATGCCCCATATTTGCATAATTTTTTGGTATTTGGAGCTTGAAGAACTCCAACTCATTCCCAAAATCTTAAAATGTCTTGTAAATATCATCAAAATAAAAGGAAAACCATAAGCAAAACAAGCTAGAATGCAGTATGAATATTTGGGAAAGAACCTTGAAGCACTAAAACTATTGGAAACAGAGGAACTTGGGCTATCAATTAAAAATAAACAGGAGTATTTTGATTATTTCACTTAAAATTTACTAACAAGTAACAATGTAATTGAGGAAAAAAATATATTCTGAACTGAAATAAAAAAGAGAAAAACTCAACTCAAGTGTGATAACAATCTCTATTTAAAAACTTAAGTTGGAGTTGGATGACTTTTCACAATAATAGAATAATAATGTTATGGATTAAAGACGTTTAAAAAATTTAAAATTTATATTTGAATGATAAACTAAGTGATGCATAACATTAAAATATTTTTTGTAAAAATTAAATGTCCTAATGAATGTATTCAATATTTACCTAACAAATCCTTCAAAAAACAAAAATATGTATATATATTTACCTAACAAATGTTAACCCCAGTACCAAAAAATGAACTTTTATGGTACACAAAACTATAGATTATTTTCATAAAAGATCAATTCTTCGAACATAGATATTCAACTTTTCAAATATATAATTTGATCACTCTTGTATTTGAGTCACTGTCCATGTCGATTAGATGCTATGCTCGGAAGGGCTGCGAAACAAGCATTCAAATACAACAATAAATCGTACAAATTATAACAGGATGAATCAACATAAAAGAGTAGTAGGTTCAACAAAAAAGAAATAGCCATATTCGAAGTTGTGAGATCGAAATGAATGACACTTATTGTATGAAGTATCTGCTGCTTCACTCACTCACACACATTCATTCATTCATATTTCGCCGTCCCAAAATTCTTCGAGGGTCCTATACGGCCCAAATGTCTCGTGAGCAAATACAGTGCCTTTGAGTAGCTTCTCCTGCATCATTCACAAATCACAACCTTGATTAAATTTGATACTCGATCAATACAACAATCTAAAGGCACCAAAGTTGTTATGATCACAAAATATGCCAAGAACCCATAAGCAGGATTATATGAGAGAAAATGAGTTGCCTGGTCAATTTCTGAGAACTTGGCAAACAAATCTTGAGGAATAGACCAGTCGAAAACATCAAGATTCTGCTTGATCCTCTCTTCATTTGTGCTCTTAGGCAGTATGCTGTGACCAGACTGCAGCGCCCAACGGAGAGCAACCTGTGCAGCACTTTTTCCCAATTTCTCTGCTACCATTCTCACCACTGGATTCTTGAGTACCTCGATCTTGTTGGTACCAGGCGTTGAGGAGCCCAATGGCGAATATCCCTGAATTTAAAAAATTGATTGAGTTAAAAGGCCAAGTTGATTGTTCAAGAGAGTATTGGATTGGATACTGACAGAAAGGTGGAGTCCCTTGGATTGGCAGAAGGCGTGTAGCTTGGACTGCTGCCATGAAGGGTGGCATTCCACCTGCACAACGGCAGGAGGAGTCCGCGCCACTTCCAACAGATCCCCGAGTTTCTTGGAAGAGAAGTTACTCACTCCAATGGCTCGAGCCTTCCCCGAATCAAACAGTGCCTCCATTGCTTTCCATGTACTGGGTATGTCAGGCTGGGTAAGGTTCTCAGGCTCGAACCCTATGGACCCTTTTTTCATGCTGACTGGCCAGTGGATCTTCCAAGAACAGAGTAAATACAAAACCAAGAAAAGAAAAGTGTATAATTAATTGAGATAGGTACCAGGTAGAGATCGAGATAGTCAATTTGCAAGTCTTGCAGGGTCCTATCCAGCGCGTCGGGCACATCTTCGGGTAAATGATCAGTGCACCTACATGTAATGTCAATTTCAGTCTCATTTCCATTTCCATTTCCATTAATGTAAGAAATGAGAAGAATAGAAAACAAACCAGAGTTTGGAGGTGATCCATAAGTCCTCACGCTTCACCACACCATCATCAAACAGATTCTTCAGAGATATCCCAATCTGTACAAATACGATTTATTCAGTTCTATTTTAGTAGAAGAAATATTTAGAGGATAGAAGCACAACTATTATCAAATCATTCATAATGTTGGGTCAATCAGTTAATTCACTTGCAAAAGCTATGAAAACCTTCAATATTGCACATATTTTTAACCCATTTATCACTGTTTTTTCTCTCACCAATTTAAGAAAAAAATATTAAAGAAAAGAGAGACGATTCCCGAGTTGGATAAAGAAATGGAGTGAAATAAAACAAGCCAAAGGAACGGCTTGGAGAGAGAGCGCTTTATTTTCCATTGAATCTGCTGGGATGTTTGAATCATGAGGTTATCGCTGGCCCTAAAAGTGAAATCATCCGTTTATCATTGTTTGTCATCTCTCTTCCATAAATAGATCCAAAGTATATATTGTAGTCCAACAAATAACATACTTTAATCCAGTAGAGTACACATCATCAAGGAGTTAGAGAACTATGCCCAGAGGTATGAAATTCATAATTCCGAAATAATTATGTAATTGAGTAAATCTAAAACATGCCTAGTCGAATAGATTACCTCTTTTTCGTTGGCGTAAATTTGCGCACAATCAATATGCCGATATCCAACCTGCAAGTAAAATACACAGACAAACCATAAAAATCAGGAAAGCAATATAGATAACAGCAATTGGCTTGACAATTCAAGTGGGTCGACCTTGACAGCGGTGGTAACAGCGTTACCAACGACACCAGGAGGTGCCTGCCATGTCCCTAACCCAACAGAAGGGATTGAAGCGCCAGTGTTCAGTTGGAAGAACTTAATTGCTTGATCCATCACCAACCAAACTTTGTCTCAACAGACCTCACTACTGGATACTAAAACGAAGAGGAATCAGAATGTGACATACTCCATCTTAATAATAGACAATAACATAAATCCACGTTGGAAGTGACTTCACTTGAAGCCTTTTGTCTTGCTTGGCTGAGATATTTTGTGAGTGGAGTGTCACTTCGCTTTAGCTTGGACCAGACCAACAGAGACTTAACACATGTGTTACTTGTATATATATATATGCACACACAACATGTTGAACCCACAACGAATACAAATCTAATATATATAAACGTGATGGAAAATTGTTAAAAATTTCCTTACTTGAGTTGTAAATAAATGGGCAGTTCTGTTTGTACGCTAATATTAATTTTATGGTTAAAAAAGTTTATATATAAAATCCTACAAATTATTTTGTCGTTATTTTAATGTTGTTACTTTTTCATGAGGTTTTATTGAAATGATGTAAAGAGGGCTAATAATGCATTAATGCCCAAATCCAAGAAAATGAGATGAGCCAATAAAGAAACAAGAAAAATAAATGAGATCTAACCCCATTTAGCATAATAATACAAATTGTAACACCACCATGTTACCCTCAAATTTTATTTAAGTAATTGTATTTAAGAGAAAAACATGTCAAATTAGGTGTATGAGACAAGATTTTCTCTAAATAATTTAAGATCAAAATATGACATCAAGCTTTCAAAATGCCAATCACACACATATATACTTTTTATTGTGCAGTACTTCATTCCTCTTCTGGAAAGAAAGACATGAATGTCTTGAATACTACATTTTCAACTCAAATGAGTTGTACTTGTGGCAGATTGCCTCTTATAAGCACCATCTATATAACATATGATTTTAACATTCCTTGTCTACAACATTTCCTATGCTGCAGTTATTTTCTTTTTGAGATAAAATAGTATAGGAAGTCTAAACTTTTGGTAGAGTAAGCAAAGGCCGTATTTTTTATTTCTCAGCCTCCACAAGATCGAAGCAAGAGGAATCAGAATTCCAGAGTTCATTCATCCCAGAGTTCTTCTAAGGTTCTGTATGCGCCAAATGTATCATGCACAAATGCTGCACCAGGTACTAGCCTCTCCTGGATAAGTAAAAACAGTCGAAAACTATGAATTATTTGAAGTATAACAAAGCCTTAGCATGCTTACAGACCATAATTCATCAGTTTCCATGATAGATAAGCTACATAAATGGAGTCTTTTATTTACTAGTATGCATTAACAGAGATTAACACGGAGAAGAAGGAAAAGACACTCACTTGTTCAATCTTTGAAAATTGCGCAAACAAATCCTCTGGTATAGACCAGTCAAAGACATCAAGGTTTTCCTTCAGCCTCGACTCATTTGTGCTCTTAGGCAGTACACTATGTCCCATTTGAAGCCCCCAACGAAGAGCAACTTGTGCAGGAGACTTGCCTATTTTCTCCACAACCATATTGACTATTGGATTTTTAAGGACCGTCACGGCTCCTTTCCCCAATGGTGCATACCCCTGCGATCAGAAATTTGAAATCAATGGTGATAGACCTATAAGGATGCGTTGTTTAGGAATAGAGGATACACAGAATTTAATATTAGGCCAACTTTATTTTTGAAGCAGTGATAATATCTACTCACCAGCTTAAGTTGGGCCAAGAATTAAAGAGTTTGCTTATAGTAAGGTCTAAAGTTTAAACATAGGTACATACCAATTGCATATACAAAAATGACGATGTCTACTATGTTATCACGTAATTGTGATGAAAGTAATAAGCCACTTTAGATTAGCATACTCACAGATAAGTGAATGCCCTTGGATTTACAAAATGCATGTAGCTTTGGTTGCTGCAATGAAGGGTGGCACTCGACTTGGTTAACAGCAGGGGTTATGCGCGCTACCTGCATTAGATCTTCGAGCTTCTTTGAAGAAAAATTGCTAACTCCAATTGCTCGAGCCTTGCCTGAATCATGAAGGACTTCCATTTCTCTCCAAGTACTGGGGATGTCGGGTCTTGTAAGGTTTTCAGGCTTAGCGCCAACGGAACCCTTTTTCATACTGACTGGCCAATGAATCTTCAAGAAAGCTGTCACATTTAGAAGAATGCTATTCCTATAGAATAATATAGCTGCAGAGTTTCAAAATTGGGCTACATATATCATGTCAAACTTCACCACTGAAAAGCCAACTGTAATAGTTGGGTTTGCATCTTTCCTTTATATGTATGATCTTCATTTAAACTTTTATTTGATGTATGATTCATACACTTCAAAGCCTATTGCATGAAAGGTTAATACCTATGCATAGTGACCGAAGACCACAGCTGAAGCGACCAACGGGCCACATGACCAATTGCCCACAAACCAGAATCAATCGGCCTCTATTAGACAATTGCCATGTAAAATGTTTAAAATTCAATGCGAGAACTTTATACTTCACCAATAGAACAAATAATCTATAGTAAAAATGAAAATACAAGTGTTGCTTAGACTCCTATTGCTACAAAGAAATAATATGTCATTCATTTGCTGGTGAGAAGAAAAAAGTAAAGGTTGAAAGTGACTGACATACAAGATAAAGATCCACATAATCAAGTTGCAAGTCTTGCAAACTTCTGTCTAATGCCCTGGAAACATCTTCTGGGGCATGATCTGTATTCCTACACATAATTGCAGATGTTTGAGAAACTATGATATTACTGCACTATATTTCCAATGGATGTTGGTGTAAGTATCTTTAACAATTTGAATAATCTAAGTATTTTAAACAAACCACAGCTTGGAGGTGATCCACATGTCCTCCCGCTTCACAACACCATCATCAAACAGCTTCTTAAGCGCATCGCCAATCTGCACGTATCATAAATCGTCAGATATATTCACAGAAAACCGCAATTAGTATTAACTCTGATGAATAACAGTATTGTAAAGCTACCATACTTTCCAAATACCAAATCGGCACCCAATAAATCTTCAAGCATCATCTAAGGGGTCAAAATTCTCTAAGGCACAACATATTATAGAGTTCAAGCTGCAGTTATGTATCACAGGATGTGAAGGACTAAACCTTAGAAGAGACAATACTGAATTCTATCCAAAACAAGTTATTCCCATTACAGTACTTCCAAATCAGAGTGAACAAATACCCTTGAGAAGACAGGTACAAATACAATTACAGCAATTTTGCTCATAAGTCCACAGGTTAATTGATAATGTCTAAAATCCATTTTCAGGCAAAAAATCCAGTGACAATATAATAAAAAACAAAACCATTGCAATTAAATTTGGAAGAATTAGTGAGTGGTGTAAAATGAGTACCTCCTTTTCGTTGCCATAGAGTTCAGCACAATCAATATGCCGATAGCCGATCTGAAAGAAAAGGAGTTAACATAAACATAATGGAGAAGAAGATGGTTGAGGAAAAGAATGGGAGACCTTAACGGCGGAGGCGATGGCATGGCCAACCACACCAGGCTCAGCCTTCCACGTCCCCAACGCCACGGCGGGGATTTGGGCTCCGCTGTTCAACCCAAAGAATCGTCTCGTTTCTCCCATTTTTCACATCAAACTGATTTCGGGGCGTACGTTTGGTTCAAAGAAACAATCATGGGCCACGAGAGGCCCAACTTTCTTTTACGTGGTTTTTGCGAACACCTGTCCTGTCCTGTCCCTCCAAAATAATTGGAAAAATGTGAACATTAGGGTGTAAGCCAGCCAAATCGAGCCCTCATTTTAGTATGATTCGACTCTATTCATGAAAAAAAAGATTAGGCTCAGATTCGAATGAGTTTATATAAGTAAGTTCGAGCTTGACTCGAAATAAAATAAGCAAACACGAGTTCGAGCTTGGCTCAAAATAATTATTATTAATAATATATTTAATTATTAATAATATTTCAAAACTTCTGAATGACATAACTTTTTTATGTGAGCTCCGTTTCGGACTCATATATATCACGTCGAAGAGAATTATAAGATTAACAATTCTGAAGAAAAAGTTTTTGTCCAAAATATCATCTGACGACAAAAAAAAATTTATAATCTTTAAAATAGTAATTAATCATTTATATTATTTATAAGTTTGGTAATAATTATTTATCAAGTAAAATTAAATCAATTATTAATAATATATAGGGGTAATTTCATGTCTGTACCCCAATTTTGCCTCATTTTCAAATCAGTACCATAAGTTTGAAAAGTTTTTTGCCGACACCCGAAGTTTAATTAGTTGTAGATAAGTACTTAATCTGTTAAATCTAACAAAATTTTAATGTGAAAAGACCAAAATGCCCCTAATACTTATAATAATTAATATTATATTGCAACTTTTGAGTGGAATAACTCTCTCATACGACCTCCGTTTCGGGCTCATAAAACATCAAATCGAAGAGAATCGGAAGATAAACAACTTTGAAAAATATTATTAATAATTAAATTAAAATAATAATTAATATTATTTAATTATTAATTATAAATATTATTTAATTATTAATATTCTTCAAAGTTGTTTATCTTCCGATTTTCTTCGATTTGATATACTATGAGGCCGAAACGGAGGTCGTATGAGAGAGTTATTAAATTCGAAAGTTTCAATATAATATTAATTATTATAAGCATTAGGGGCATTTTGGTATTTTCACATCTCAGTTCTGTTAGATTTAACAGATTAGGTACTTATCTGCAACTAATTAAACTTGGGGTACCGACAAAAAACTTTTCAAATTTGGGGTACTGATTTGAAAATGAGGCAAAGTTGGGGTACTGACATGAAATTACCCCTAATATATACACAAAACTATTTTTTTTCAAAATTGTTGATCTTCCGATTATTATTTTAAAGATTATAAAAATTTTGTCGTCTTTTGAATGAAATTTTGGACAAAAATTTATTTCTTTGGAATTTTTTATCTTATGATTCTCTTCAACTTGATATATTATGAGTCTGAAATGGAGCTCGTATGAGAGAGTTATGTCATTCGAAAATTTAGATATATTATTAATAATTAAATATATTAGTAATAATTGTTATTATTTTAATTATTAATTATTAAAATAATTTTAATTATTAATAAAACATTTTTTTTCAAAGTTGTTGATCTTTCGATTCTCTTCGATTTCATACACTATGAGCCCGAAATGGAGTTCGTATGAGAGAGTTATGTCATTTGAAAATTTCAATAATTTTTTAAATACATGGGCATTTTCGTCATTTCCAAAAAAATAACAAAATTTTCAAAAAAAATTAACGGAGTTGGTCGTTGATCTTTCGATTCTCTTCGATTTGATATAGTATGAGCCGGAAATGGAGCTCGTATGAGAGAGTCATGTCATTTGAAAGTTTTAATAATTTTTTTAATATATGGGCATTTTCGTCATTTCTAAAAAAATTAATAGAAAAATTAATAAAGTTAGGCTAAGTGGTACTTTAGGAAACCTAAGGGGCTGTGAGTTAACAATTTTTTTCGTGGAAGTAAGTGGAATTTCTAAAAACTTAGGTGGAGTTAAGTGTCATTTTCCCTTGATTATTAGATTAGGAAAAGAACCCATGAGCTTTTCTTACTAATTTTTAAATAATATTTTTTTGACTTGTAAGTATAATATTTGCAAAATCTTGCAAAGATATCATAAGTATTTTAATAATTATTTTTCTGGTTGCAGTAAAATTAATTGTTAGACTAACAACTTGTTTGTTGTTAATTTAGTGTAATTTGTATGAGGTGGACGTTAAATTAAGTTTGTGGGTCGCGTAACTGAGACACAGACGCAGACACATGAAGTGAAAGTACCATTATGCCCTTAACCAAGAGGAGGCTATAAATAAGTTAGTGTACCAATGGGTAGAGTCGCTGTAATTGAGAAACAAACATTGTTATGGTTATGGCGGTGAGAAAATTCAATGGTGGCAAGAGACTCGAGACAGTGTTGAATAAGGCTCAGGAGCTGAACACTTACAGTGATGCTGAGGTTTGTGTCGTCTACATCGATCCGTCTTCTGGAGTCGTATCCACTTGGTCGAGGAGAAGCCAAGAGTCGTCTCAAGCAAATGTGTTGCTCCAAGAAACAAATGTGTTGCTCATCCTCTAAGAAAAGGAGAGCGAGTCCAGATCTGGTAACTGTTACGCCCAAGAAGAGGAGACTCACTCCCGATCCGCAAAGTCTTGCATCCTCCTCCTCTGCCCCATGATTTGCCCTAATGACTCATTTTCGCAATTAGAGTTAGGATCGTCACAAGATATTTGGAGAGAAAAATGCCGATTGATTTGGAGAGAAAAATGCCGATTGGTGAAGTTGAAAATGAACAAGAGCCTCAAGTTGCCCAATTTCACTTTGATTTTGATTTGAGTTCCTGGAATGATCTCCCACAGCTTGCCCATGAGTTTTGCTCTTCAACTCCAACTTGTTGTGATTTTGATGATTATTCCATCATTCTTTCTTGAGTCTTAATACTTATATCCTATGTAATTGCACTATGATATATATTATAATTTATATTGCTCATTGATCATGTCAAATAAATTATCAAATTCTACATAAAGCTCTTGAGTCTTACTTTAGTTCACAAATAACCAACCTCTTGATTTGATGAGGCAAAACACGAGAAAATGCTGTTTTTTCAAAAATAGCATGGAAACCATAAGTGTCATAGAGTTGATGTGATATGGAAGCAATAATAAGAGCCTCTGCTTTTCTTTCTGTATTGATGTGGCTTTGGATTTTGTTTTTTATGCTCTCTATTCTTTGTCTGTAGTTTCTGTGAGTTTTAATTCCCAAGCACAGTCCTCTGTTTATCTAACATTATGAATTCTCCACAACTACAAACACTTCATTCCAATTTAATTCACATTTTCAAAAAATAGATCAAACATGTATGGGGAAAATGCATAAAACAATATTTTTATGATCGAATAATAAGAAAAGATTTCAATATACTCAGATTAGATCTGTCTTTGAGCTTTCAGATACAAACTAAATGACGTGTTTATCTGGAAATTCAAAACATACTAGAAAAATTAAACAAGGGATTTATAACACATGATGTGTCTTCTAACAACACAGTGAACACACAAGCCAAGAGTCCTAAATTGACAATTAACTTTTATTCTGAGGAAAATCATAACCATTTTAGAACACTAACCCATACAAATTGGGGAAAGAAACAAACGGGTTTGGTGGGATGATTGAAAATCACAAGGAAAAATAAAATACCTAATTGCTAAAGGGTCTCCATGATATTCAAGACGCAGCAAATTAAATATTATCCATCAATGTGTTTTAATATCAGAAATAAATTACTTATATATATATGATCTCATGAAAAACAATGCATGTTGGAAGCACTATTAGTACTATATATACAATAGCAAAAATTGCAAAATCCCCTTATATTATTACAGTTTTGCACGTATACACTTTTTCAAGAGTCTCCGTGTGCTATTTGTTTTTGCAAAATATCAGGTTATATTAATTTACTTTTGCAAAAAAATAATTATGTGCACAGTATATTTTCTTTTTGCAAAAACTCAAGATCCTAAAAATTTTGATCAACAAAAATCATGACGAATCGAAAAATAAAAATTTTAAAAATTTATGATGAAATCGACAAAACTCGTTTTATATTATACATAATGCATGTATTACTGAAAAATGATAATATTTTAATAGAGTAAGATAGTTTATTAAAATAAAATATTTTAATATCGGTAAATCCCTTCACGCTTCTGCTCCTTCGGTGCCCCCCGAGTCACTCTCTCTATCCTCACAAATCTACTCTTGGTTAGATCTGGAGGCTTGGGTTGGGTCCTGGAGGATTTCTGAAGCTTAGTCGGAAGATACTTGGTGGCTGTGGTTGGCTTCAGTGGCCGCGGGAGTCTCGCTGGTCATGTTCTCTGTCGAGCTCCAATGTGCGCGCGGTGAAGCCTGGAGGTGATGGCCTCCCTTCACCCGACGGCGACTGCCTCCTCTTCTATGGCGTCACCCCTCTCCTTGCCTCCGCCCCTCTGCTGCCCCCGAGCTATATCAATCTCCCCAGATCTAGTCTTTCTCAGATCTGGTGGTTTCGGTTCGGCTTTGGAGGGGTTCGGGTACGTTGGTTGGTGGCTGCGGATGGCTTTCGTCGGACCTATTTGGGCGGTGTCGAATGGTGGCGTCTTCCGCCGTGGAGCTCGGTCGGTGTTGGCCGACGCCGCCTACCTCTCGGTGCTTCGGTTGCGTGCGGTAAAGCCCGGAGGTGCTGGCCTCCCTTCACCCGGCGGCGTGGGGTCCCTCTTCAGCAGCTGCACATGCGTCTCTCCGGCTCCGTCCGGCGGTTCTCCAGATCGAGGATGGCGACTTCGAAGCTCTTGTGTTTTGGGTTGCCTCCCTTCCATCAGAACTGGGCCCGGTTTTGGGCCTCTCCCTGGTCAATACCTTATGCCCTCTTCTGTTTGGGCCGGGCTGGTGGTGGTGAGGTTTTTCTTTCTTGTTTTTGAATTTAGTTCATCTTCAATATAAGCAGCTTGGTCTGCATTTCAATTTTCACTCTCTCGTTGCACCATTGTAACCTCTTTCCCCGCCTTTGTTTTCTTTTCGGAAACTTTGGCGGGTTCAATTTATAAAAAATCAAAAAATATTCGCTGAGAAAAAAAAAATATCGGTAAATCCACAACTCACCCAACCACCACTCAAACACTCAACCCAACACAAGTCTAAACCAATTATCCCACTCAACACTAAGCCCAACACAATCCCAGCTCATTTCTATTTGTACACGAAGTTGGAGGATATAAGCAAGAGAAAACTTTCATCTCTTTCTGACGTGGGATGTGTAACTCATATGTTAGAAAAGAAGAGTGACAAGTGACGTGGCGTATTCTATACCTTCGATCTTGATCGATTGTTTTAATCCCAGCCGTCCATTTTCCTTCTACTTGGCACTTCTCTCTCACATCGCATTCCAATCCTCTCCTCTCCTCTCTCTATGTGAAGCAATTTTACTCTTCGAATCTGATCAGTCCCAAGGGTTCTCACTCTCCGACTCCCTCAATTACAGTAAGTTCTCTTCATTTTTGTTTTTTCTTATTTCCGTTTCCTTGATTTTCTCGCTTTTAGTCGAGAATCAGTACAAATCGAACCCAATTGTGATTATGGGTTTCTATTTTTTTGTAGCTTTAATTACTTTGGATTCGAGTTAAGAAACCTACCATCTGATCTCCTGTGATTGCCACCTTCCAACTTTTTCTCGGTTCAAGATCAATTTTGATTTTAGGGATTTGTTTGGTTTTATCTCCTCCAAGTCCTCTCTATTCAAACATTTCTAGCATGGGTGTTTGTTGAGTATGACTGTTATTGACATTTTATTGCCATACATGAAATTTATTTTGTATTCTCTCAGCGTGTTGAATTTGTTGCTGTATGATAATTAATATATTCATTCATAAGTTTTCTAATTATGAGTACAATGTAATGCACTCGAGATCAATGAACTTGCTGTAAACTTAACATACGTTGTGATTATACTATATCAGGCAAGAAATCAGTATGAATTCTTGCTGATTTCATTGACTTTATAGATTGTTTTGTTACCTTGTATATAGTATATCTTGAGACAACCATTAGTATGGGTTATTTGTATCCTTAATTAGCCCATAATTACTTTCCTGTAATGGTGTATAAATAGGATTTAGGAATACCAAGTACTTACTAAAATCATCACACAAGGTTCTGATTTTCTATACAACAAAATCAATCTATGGAGTCAATGAAATCAACATGGTTATGAAGGAGCAGTGCAGAGTGCACTTATGAGGCAATTGATGACTCATAAGGATGTTACACAAATTTGAATTATTTGTTATGTTATTGGGCTGAAATTACAATTTTTATTTGGGCCTCAGTTAAAAACTATAATGGGCTCATATTTTTGGCCCCGTTGGGTCTGTCGGGTTGAACCCGACTCACCTGACCAACCGAGTGCCAAGCCGAGTCGAGTCTCAGGCCCGACTCCCTGGACCCGACATGGGCCGAGTCGGGTCCAAAACCGGTCAAATTCAGCCGACCCGACCCGATGAACAATCCTAATCCTATATATATCATGAATCAATAATATATATATATATATATTAGGAACCTAATCTTTGATCATTGATTCATGGATGATCTCGTTTCACTACAGCCATTGTTGTTTTTCAAAGTGATCATAATAGTTTTTGAAATGGGGCATTTATACAGAAGTTGATCATATTAATTCCTTTATTACAGGAACCAATCGAATTAATGGCACATTCAAGGACTATAATACCCTCGCTGCCTCGTTTCTCAAAGTTCTGAATTGGTTTCATGGTCTGATATCTAATTCGTAGATTTGTTTAATTTAGTTGTTAGGAAGTGTTCTAAGATTCGGATAGGAAACATGATTTGTAGTCAAGTCTTTCCATTGTACATCATCTTTACAAATGTACTAGGTGTAGCAGCGTGATGCGCGATACTATTCGTAATATTTTATAAAATAATAAAAATTGATTTATACAAAAAATCCATAAACAAAACATAAAATAAAAAAGCAATAAAATTAACGATTGTCGAAGAAAAGTCGAGCAAAAATCCATAAACAGAAAAGTAAAACTGGAAAAAGTCACTTGAAGTGAAAATGCACTTTTGGACATTGATCAAACATCATGACATGAAAAATGTCGTGTAAAGGAACCTCTAATATTTATTTCCTGAAAATCAACATAAGTGATTAGATTGTATAATCAAATCTATCAAAAAAATTCATCAGAATTTGATGAATATTACAGATTAAAATAAACATCGTTTTGTTTGATTAATGAATCAGATATTAAATAGTTATATGTTAAATTTGTTTGTTATTAACATTTTTATTTATTAATAAAAACTGAATTTAAATAAAAAGATTCTAAAACATGTATTATCATTCGGTGTTTAAATAAGTCTAGGAAAAGAATTATAATACAACAAAATCCTAATTTATAATAAATTTATTTGTTATTTTCATACTAATAAATTTATATTATTAAAAATTGAATTAAATAAACAAAGGAAATAACACATTATTTGAATAAAAATAGAATAATACTCTATCTATTGCCATGTGACATATGTGAATTGGACTCATCTGGTGATAGAAAATGAAAGCCCAAAGAAGATATGCGTGAA
Source organism: Geranium rotundifolium (assembly GCA_963920655.1). Classification (NCBI taxonomy): domain Eukaryota; kingdom Viridiplantae; phylum Streptophyta; class Magnoliopsida; order Geraniales; family Geraniaceae; genus Geranium; species Geranium rotundifolium. The sequence goes on along the minus strand of OY987317.1, from coordinate 22,318,808 downwards.
TTGGGCCAACCCTAGAATCGTAGCTCATCTCGGTGCGGTCGTCTATCACATGATCTCCAAAACCCTAAACCCCTAATCTTGCACTGGTTCTGTGAGTTGAAATGGCTATGTACACCATGCTCCGCAGAGCCTGTCGATCCTTGCTTCCTCTCGCATCCAGAGCCCTCGAAGCTCCCACACCCTTCCGCGGCGCTATCTCCGCCGCCCTCAATCTACGATTCTCTACGCTCGTCAAGACAAGTGCAGATGAAGCTTTGGTTCGAGTCATCGATGCTGGGATCGAATGCGCTCAGGATTTCGATACGGTATAACCACTTCCTTTGTCTTCTCTGATCTTCAATTTCTTGAATCTAGGAATATCTAATGTCCCATTTTGTTGTTCTCAAAAGTTGAGCATTTAGATTTTAATGCTTTGATGTTCCATCTCTTACTCCCTCTTGTGCCCAGCACTCATGATGTAACTAATACACGGGGAGTCAATATTAGTTATCCATTCTCTATGAACTAATTAAAATGGAAAAGGGTTACTTATTCTGGGTTGGAGGGGAACTGATTTTGCATTTATTTGGTAGCAATCTGATAGTAATATGCACCAACCGTGACTTCCACACCCATGACTCAGTATACTTGTTGATCATTTTGGTATGAATTTTAGTTTGCATTATTTTTTCGTTTGTCTTGTTTGTTGCTTCAAGCATGATCTGAATAATTATCCGAGGAGTAAATGCATTAGCTATGTGTGCGACGTTGTGAAGAATTTGTCATGAGTTTATATTTCTGTAGTCTCATGGAGGGAAATAATTTTTCCTTGTTTTCGTAGAGAAACATTTCTTTGGGCACTGATTCACCCGTCAATGTTCTTGCACAGATAGCAACTATGCCGGAGGGTTTCCCTTTCAGAATTCAAGATCATCCCGGGGAAAGTACCATATTAATGGAAAGGGAGTACCGAGATGAGACCATCCAAGTAAGAGTGGACATGCCTTCACCAGATGATGAGGATGAGGAAGAGGAAGAGGAAGGAGATGAGGATGAAGAAGATGAGGAAGACCGTAGTATGATTCCAATGGTGGTGACCATTTCCAAAGGAAGTGGATTTTACCTGGAGGTTGGTGTGACAGCTTTCCCTGATAGGATTTCTATAGATAGCTTGTCCATGAAGCATTCAGATGCTTCCGACGAGCAGCTTTTATATGAAGGGCCCGAATTCAAGTAAGCTCCCTGAACAGATTTTCTATTTATCAGCTATGCATGCTTTCATTGAAATTTTTATTGACTCAGATTATGAAATTGTGTCTCTTCTGGTTCAGCGAGTTGGATAAGAACTTGCAGAAGGCTTTTCAGAAATATCTCGGGGTTAGAGGAATCAATGCCAACACCAGCAAATTGTTGTATGAGTACATGACCAGTAAAGACCAGAAAGAGTACCTGATGTGGCTGAAGAACTTCAAGCAATTTATCCTGCAGTGATTATCCATTGAACTAAAAAATCTATATTCGCTTTTAACATCATTTATAATTAGAAAGATAGACAGCAAATACTTTATTGGAACTGTGTGTTCACATCCTGAACTCTGTCACTTTTATGGGTAAGTGAGTTTAAGATTATGCTTAGTGACAAATAATTGAGGAAAAACTATACGCCGCACCTTTTTGAGAACATCTTGATGTTTGATATGTATGATCATTTCTATATTTAAGCTAACTCATCGAGCGGTTCCATTGGTGAGAGTTTTTTTAACTCCTATCATGCTCTATATTTAGCCTAGAATTTAGTTTTGTAAATTACATCAATGATCAAACCCTATTTATCACTAAAATTCTTTTCACTTCCAAATGTGATCTAACTCTTGACTTCACTACAAACAATAGCACGCTCAACCATTTCGATATAGGAATGGCAACAGGTCGGGTTTTGTCAAACCCGAACCCGCTCACATTGAATAGGCGCTTGACCTCTTTGAAACTCGCTCATATTCAACGGGTGCCTGCCCCGTTCGAAACCCGTTGTGTACGGGTATTTTTCGAAACACGACCCAAAAAATAGAGCCATGTTTAACCGTATATTTTTTCTGCATAGAATCACGATAACTGAAAATATATTAATAATCACAACCGTTAACTTTTTTTATATTGCCTATTATATATATTCAATAAGAAAATGTTAATAATCATCATAATTAACTTATTTTCATAACATTATTATTAACAAATTATTTTCGAGGTTAAAAGTAAAAATTAATCCTATAAACAAATATTTCCCAAATATAAAAACTACTTTCAAATGAAAAAAGGAGGGAAGTCATAATGATGCCTCCCATTTCATCTCTACTTTGTCAAATCAAATTAAAATCTCAATCCTTCATCAAACTCAGAAGTTTATCGTCCTTCTCCACCAAGAATTTAGGGTCAACTCCCACTTGTATGAGTGCTCCACTTGTTACATTATCGACGACACCAGACAGATTCTCGAGAAAGTTTTCTACCTCGCCTCTAAGTTTCATGTTTTAATCAAGTCTTTACCATCATCCATGCACCTGCCTACTGTAAAATGTCGTCCCTATTCAATAATCCATCTCTTTGTTTCGAGTAATGATTCAATTCGCTCTCATTGCCTTCAACGAAACAATTCTCCAGCTCCTTTGGGAACAAATCACAATCTTCCGTGCATATGAATAAAATCATATAACATATTATAAATGTTAGAATATTTATAATATTCATATGACTTTCGTATGTAATAATAAATTTTAATATAATAGCCGACACCGCGATGGACCGGTCTTGATAAATGTGATTAAAGTTTGGGAAATATCATTTCCCTCCTACCTTACTCTAATTCAAAATTAAAGTTGAGTTGTTTATCACATATTGAAATAATCAGATACATTCACATAAAGAAATAATCAAGAACACGTGTACATGTTGATAAGAGATGATCAAATACATTTGTTATCAAATGCATCAGTTATTTCATGTATTGTACACGTGGATGAATTGGTTATTGAAGTGCATGAATGTGAATATCAAGAATCTCCTATAAAAGGAGAATGTGTGAACAACAACAGGGAGTTGAAAAACATTCTCGTTTCTTTCTTTCCATCAAATATAAGAATATTAAAGAAGAGAGTTAAGGAGGAGAAAATGTGAAGTTATCAAGGCAACACACATACTATTTCGGCATGAATCAAGGTAAGTTTTTCATACTTGCTTATATATTATTTAGGTTGAATTAGTACAAGTCTAAGATCCTATATTAAAGGTATGCATGATGATCACATGATTGTAAATCATATTAAATGATTAATTATGCTTACAGTCTTTACCATCATCCATGCAACTGCCTACTGTAAAATGTCGTCCCTATTCAATAATCCATCTCTTGGTTTCGAGCAATGATTCAATTTCACTTTCATTGCCTTCAACGAACCAATTCTCCAGCTCCTTTGGGAACAAATCACAATCTTCCATGCATATGAATAAAATCAGATGTTGATGAATATTGAATCTCTCGAAAATTGGTCTGACGTCGTTGTTTCGTCAAAGAGAAATTTCAAATTTGTGCAAAAAAGAAGACACCACCCCATATATATAAATATAATATTATCGTTGCAAAATTGATCAAAAGCCACATTCAACGAATAAGAACCCATGATAAATTAATATTGTTGGGATGATGATATTTTATTATTTTATACATATATTTATCAATCGATAAATTAATATTTTATACCTTAAAGAATTTTTGTAATTTATTGAATTAAAAGAAATGACACCTAGGTACACGAGGCTCGGCAATCTAGTTTCCTCAAGATGTTTTATTGCCAATATGGACATGCGTCTTCTAGTATATAATGAAAACGAAGCTGAACTCTGATCGTGTTCGAGAAAATCACTGAAAAATAAATAACATAAATGATTATAAGAGAAATTTTGATTTAAATCATCCTTAAGAGCCTTAAATGTACCACCGCCAAACACAAGCTACCACCGCATATCTTCATTGTCATACTTTTGCCAATGGAAAGAGCAAGTGCTTTGCAAGAAAAAGCTTGTGAACCATAACATCATAGCCAAAAAGGGTTTCTCTTAAAAAAATTATGTGGCATTGTTATTGTTGAATATCAAAATGTCGTCGTGTCAAGCTAGGAAGGGAGAATAATTGAAAAAGAAAAGAAGAAAAAAGAAGTAAGAGAGATTATTAGGTTGGGATAACCATGTTGAATATCAAGTGCTAAGGAACTCACACCAACATTGTGAGATATTGAGTTCGAATCTTAGTGGATGTTGATAAAGAGGTTAAAAAATTGATAACACGATTCCCCGAATGTCAGTCCAGAATAGGAGGTTTTCCTGATTCGTTGATAAAAAAAGTTCATTTATTTATGTATATATATATATATATATATATATATATATATATATATATATATATATAGCATAAATAAAATACAAACCATCTGAATTGGTAGAACTTGATTGTGAATTGTGGAAGTACGATGTTCACTTAACATAATATGAGACCCTACCCCCTCGTTACACCTCCCGAACAATATGGTTCACTTGTAGGGTATAGTATGTAACTTGAACTTCTCGTTAAACCTCTCCTCCAACAAGGTTCACTTATAGGGTATAGTATGAAACTCGACTCACCCATTACGGTCAGGGACCCTCGTAACAATTGGGGACCTCGTTATATATTTTCTCCAAGGTCGGTGCACACATGAGTGCAGTCTGGTGTAAACCCGGTAGAAACCCGATAAACATATGGTAGAAACACATAATGAACGTGGTACCAACACAAGTTGGGGCAAGCGGTAAGGAAATCACTTGACACATATGAAATCCCGAGTTCGAATCTTTGTACATGTTAGTAGTGTATGATGTCTTCAATTATTTCCGTTAAATAAACAGAATGAACGTGGTAGAAAATCGCTGCCACGTGTCGCGCGCTAATATAATCTCGCAAGATGAGCGGCTGGTAGATGAGCAGTTCGCGTTGTTCGTAGTCGAGTACTTCCATATACATAGAGAAAGAGTAGGGGTGTTCATCGGGTCGGATAGACCCGACTGTCGGGTTCGACTCGGTTGAGTGTCGGGTGCGTCGGGTAGAACCCAACACTTCATGCCAAGGATTTGGCTTCATGGATACAAATGACTGAATAAACACAATAATTTAGACTTGGGGCTTGACTTGTCATTTGTTGTGGGCTGGGCTTGGGTGAGTTGGGTTACTCGGCGCGTAAGCATCTTCTACATGAAAATTACCCAATTTCACATCGGGTTGAGTCATATCTAATTCATCCATCACTTTGATTTTGTCGGGTCTCGAGTGAAAATGAACAACTCTAAGAGAAAGCTATTATTAGTAAATAGTTATAAGAAGTTCCGTATGAAAATATTTTAGTTATTGATTTAGAAGAAAAAATCAATGACATCCAAATTAATTTAACAAATTGAATACTCATTCAACCTTGAGAATGTTAATGAAAGTGGAATTTAATTAAATTTATATCCATTAAATGGTTTTTTAAATGACATATCATTTCTCTATCTACCCTAAAGTCCCCACTCCCCTAACTTGACTTAGACCAAAATAACTTATTTTGTCAATTTAATTAATTTTGTTCAGTCAAGTCCAAAAATATTGTTAGGTTATTGATTGTCATCAGAAATAATTCACTTTAAGGTTGTCATATTAGATTAATAGATGATGTGTTAATCAAGCTATGCGGCACTTTAGATCAGATGTGTCTTCTGGTACTGTTAGTGAGGAAAAGATAAGAAAATAAATGTGATTTGCAGTTTTGATTTTGTACTAAAGGATTTGCAGTTTTGATTTTAAAGTTAGTTAAGATACAATCTCTAGCATACATCACAATCAATCGAATATCTCCAACCAACTTAATAAAAAGAAACTGCTCAAACTAGCAAAATTTTCATACATGAAAGAAAGTATCTTTGGTACTAAGATCGTGTTAATACGACTAAAAAGAGCTAATGCACTAATTTTTTTATAGTTATGTTTTTTCATATACCTATTAACTTGTGATATTAATGAGACACAGTATTTACATATAAAATTTAAAGTATATATTTTATTGAAATTTGTTAAATTCACGTTGGACAATTTAAAGAGATTCACTTGGAAGTTTGTTTTAAAAAAAACATGTAAATAGATGAGTACCACACGCTTTGTACATACACTTGTTTTGAAGCTCAATATAATATATAACGTAGAGAATAAAAATGGACTTGTGTTGAAATTGAAGTGAAACGCAATCCAGGTGAGTTGTATTTATTAATAGAAAAAGGCAACAATATTAACAGATTCTGCTTCTCGTGACCCGCGGTAGGTCAGTTTGGATCCGATTTTGAAAATATTTGATTTCAAAAAGGTGTATAAATAAATGTGATTTAGGTGAAGAAGAAGAAGAAGAAGAAGAAGAAGAAGGGAGTGATGGGTAGCAACGAGACAGTGAGGTTGTTGCATTTTGATCTGAACACGGGAGCGAAGATCCCAGCCGTAGGTCTCGGAACATGGAAAGCTCCTCCCGGTGAAGTCGGCGACGCCGTCAAAAAAGCAGTCAAGGTTCTCTCTTTCTCCACTTGTCTCCTTCAGATCTATCAATCGGAACTCATATTTATGTGATTCTCTGCAGGCTGGTTACAGGCACATCGATTGTGCTCGCGTTTATGACAATGAGAAAGAGGTTATCATTTTCAATCTCAATCTCAACCCCATCTCACTGTAAACCCTATGTTATTACAGTATCTAACCAGAATTTGGAAATCTAAATTTCACTACTAGTTAGGTTAGTGAATGGAAATGAATATAGTGATCACAAACTCTATATGCATCCACTCTCATTTTACACACAAGACAAGGAAGTGATCAGGATGGTTTGGTAAACCATATTAATGACTCTAGACTTGGTGAAACATAAATTTTAAGGAAAATTTCGCATAACCCCTCTTAATTATGGCCGAGTTTCACGTAACCCCCTTAACTTCAAAATCAACTTGCGGAAACTTAAGGGACTCCGCAAGTTGATTTTGAAGTTAAGGGGGGTTACGTGAAACTCGGTCATAATTAAGAGGGGTTATGTGGAATTTTCCCTAAATTTTATTCGTAGTTTGAAGTCCAATTTGATTGATATGGATGATGGAGATAGAGAATTGATCAATAAACCATTATTCAGGTTGGGGCAGCACTGAATGAACTATTCTCCACTGGGGTGGTGAAGCGCAGTGAGTTGTTCATCACATCTAAGCTCTGGTATGTCAACATGTTCAATCTTTATGTTGATTTGTCTCTATGTAATTTCAATCTCTATTATCTATTTAATTTTGAATTGCAATCTGTACAGGTGCAGTGATCATGCACCAGAAGATGTACCCAAGGCGCTAAGCCAGAGCTTAGAGGACCTTCAACTCGATTATGTTGATCTATATCTCGTAAGCTTCTTGCATTTTATGCTTGGTTACATTAATGAAGTAAATGCTAGAACTGCAGTGATGAAGTCCGAGGAAGGTTTTGAAACATAATTTTTTATGTTACAGGTACATTGGCCATTCCGAACAAAACCTGGATCACGTGGATTTGACCCTGAAGTCATGGCTCCATTGTGCCTTGAAGACACGTGGTCTGCAATGGAGGGTTTGTATGCATCTGGTAAGGCACGGGCAATAGGTGTGAGCAACTTCTCCGCTAAGAAGCTAGAGGACCTGCTGGCCTATGCCAAAGTACCGCCTGCTGTGAACCAAGTGGAGTGCCATCCTGTCTGGCAGCAGCCTAAGCTTCACAAGCTGTGCAAATCAACTGGTGTCCATCTCACGGTTACAATCTTCAACACTTATATCTACTAACTGAATCCCGAATAATGTCGCCATATGATATGATTGGACTTTCTTTTACTTCAGGCTTATTCTCCATTGGGCTCACCGGGTTCCTGGGTTAAGGGGGAAATCCTCAAGGAACCAATACTGAAGGAAATCGCTGAGCAACTTAACAAGTCACCAGCACAAGTGGCGTTGCGGTGGGGTCTTCAGGCTGGCCATAGTGTCCTCCCCAAGAGTGTAAACGAATCAAGGATCAAGGAAAACCTCAGCTTATTTGACTGGTGTATCCCTCCGCATCTTTATGCCAAGTTTTCGGACATCCACCAGGTAAAATAATATGCTTATTCATTCGACTATCCAATGGAAACAAGATTTGCTTAAACATATCTGCTTCATATGATGCAGCAAAGGTTGCTGCGCGGGGATTTCGCAATACATGAAACGTCAAGTCCTTATAAGAGCCTCAATCAACTCTGGGATGGTGAAATATGAGATCGTGCTCGCTCCTCTTTCGATTTGTAGTTAGAATATAGGCTCGTAATTTCCATATCAATTCCAGAATCTTTTCTGCTCATTTTCCATATATGACAGTGGTTAATAACTATGATAATAAATTCAGTTTGGAGTTGCGTATTTAAATCTTTTTTCAAGATCCATTAATGGCCACTCAATGTCATCGATTAGGCAGATAGATGTAGGGATGAGCACAACATTTCTATCTACTTGTGAATAATTCGAATGTCTAATTGGCGGACAGATATATGTTAGTGAAATCGTGCCAAAAGAGATGTGTGTACTGAGACATATACGGAGCATGACAGGGCATGCTTTGTTCACTATCTTCTACTTTGTTTATTTTCATGTTTATTATTGGAGTAACGACAGATGACTACATCCAACTATGCCGCATTGAGTTTAAATAAGTGACATTTAACTAACTTATGTTAAATCTAACTGAATTGGTTTGTTAAAAAACCTAAAATGCTCTCAAGAGTTCTGAATTAAAATTGGACCGGTCTAATCAGGTCAAATTAAAATTTGATGATAATAATTACAATTTAAAGTGTGGAGTGTCCAAAATACCCTTAATTATTCATCAAAGTTTCAGATTAATGCCCTCCATTTCAATTTTCTGATTTTTTTTCTTTAAATATTCAATTCTCTTTCAAAAATTGAGATCCAATTTACAAATTTACTTTTATAAATTCAGCTCAAATCTAATTTAATTCAGTTTATAATTTTTAAAACTATCAAAAAATTAAGATCCAATCCAAAAATTTGAAACTACTCCATAACACCATACCTTAAATCCCAGTTCCTTCTAACTTGTTAAACGTATTTGGTAAATGAGCAATATCCATTGTCTTATATGGATTTATAATCAAATCAAGCAATTTTCATAATAAAAACAGATAGAAATGAATTTAAAATCAACGTATTGGAATGGATTTAAAATCAAATCAAGTAATTTTGAGGATCGGAACAGATCTGGAATGGAGTCGACCACCTTGTGGTGGTCGAGCCTAAAGACGGTGGTTCCCGAGCGCCGGATCCCGTCGGAGCCGAGCACCTTGTGGTGCTTCTCGTTGGCGAGTACTGGGTCGCCGCCAAGCACGACCTCCCCCACCAGATCGGACTGCTCCGGCGAGGACATGGTAGGAGATGTGACAGCCCCAAAAGCCACATAATCTCCACCGTCTCCGAGCCCCCGAAGCCAGAGAACCCAGTCGGTTCACGAATGGCCAGATCTGCCTCAGCCATTCATCTCTGACGAGATCTAGAGGCGCTCCGACAGGCGAGGAGATGGGTCGGACATGCGAGGACAAGCACCTCCGCAGCCTTTGTTGGTCTCTTCTTTGAAGAAAAAGAAGAAGTACAGAGATGAAGAGAAGCAGAGAGAAGAAGAGAGGGATAAGGTCTGCGAACATGAATGGAAGGTGAGAGAGAGTTGAGGGCAGACAAATAATTTCTCACTGATTTTTAACTTAATTAATACTTTTATTTGGTTTAATTTAAAAGACAATTATACCCTTTACCCATATGTTTAAATTGATTTTTAAACGAGGGTGAAATAGCCATTTCAACAACCAAAAATTTATTATTAAAATTTTAATTTGAACAGGTTAGATTGGTCTTGAACCGGTCAGACCAGTCTGATTTCAAATCAAAACTATTGAGGGTATTTTAGATTTTTTAAGAAACCAATTCAGTTAAATTTAATAAAATTTGGGTTAAATGTCGGTTATTTAAACTTTAGGTACCCCATTCAAAAAATTGAAAGTTGGGGTATGAATTTTGAAATGTGATATAGTTAGGTGTAGCCAACTGTCATTACCCATTTATTATAAGTTTCACAATACGTTATCAACATGAAATTTTGCTAATTGAATTTTTTCTTCTCCTCATATTTATTAGGATTTAATTTGCTATCTATTATGGTTGGATTTGTAATGATCTTGTTAAATTGTAGTAAAAAAAGTGAAAAAGCAAATTGTAAAAATTGTCTTTAATTTAAAATTTTACATTGCTTATATATTTTTAGGCTTGTAATCGACTACAAATTACTATTGCTGCTGCAAATAACCATTTGGGACCATTGGATTGCATAATGGACGCAATAAGATGGACGCGACTTTTACATTGGCATGTCAATGTAATTTCACCAAATAATTTCAAAAATTTAATTACGACATTTGAATTGATTTTGTACAAATCAACTAATGCTATAATTCCGCTAATCACCCTCTTCTACTCTATGATCAAATTTTGTTCAAATCAATTAATCCTATAATTTCGCTAATCACCCTCATCTAATCCATGATCAAATTAAGAAGGACTCCTTTCACGGTGGAAGACGATCTCGGTGATACTCTCTGCCCAACTCTACTCTGTGATATTGTCCATGTTGGATGTCGAATGTGTCATGACACTTCTCAATGCACAATCCACATGTATGAAAAATGTTTCATTACATTTTCGAATGGAACATTCATTTCTGCAAGTATTAATTGTTTCATCAGTACAAGTCTTATCCTGTATAAAAGTATCATGACATTTTTACATGACACATTTCAATATTTTCATTCCAAATAACACATCTGTTCATGGGGATGTTCATGACCCCACCTTAACTCCAACTTTCTCGTTCAATCCACACAAATAATCAAAATCATTCTTTTTTCGTGTTGATAATTTAGTTCATAACTCATTGTTGGGCCGGAACGTGACGTGAAAACGTCGCGTTCCAACAACCCCGTGCAAGAGCACACAGTCACAAGTAATAAATTTATACAAGCAAGTACAAGGTCGATCCACAGGGACTAATATAAGGGTCTTCGATTAATTTTGTGTTTGTGGACGAGAATAGGTAAACTACTATTTTTGGTCTTTTGATTAATTAACGAGAAAGATTGAAAGCTTCGAGAAACAAATATATGATAAAAGAGCCTAGGGTGCTAAATATAGTTTGCTATGAAATATTTCAACGAGCATTAGTTCTATAGGAAAAATCTAATGTCGAGCTTATGTCCTAATTACCAACCTCGCATCTCGCCTCTCGGCATTGAGACTGGATTAATCTCGAGTCATCTCTCGCCCTCTCTGGTTCGAAGCTAATTCAGAACCACATTCACACAACAATAATTGGCTAAGAGCCATGTCAAGGCGTCAAAACCCGGTTTCGAACCTCTAACCCTCGGTGGTTTCTAGGTCCGAGGCTATCTGTCTCTCTCGAGATCGGCTTTGTCTCCTAAACATGCAATATAGGTAGCCAACATACATTACAAGCATTCAATCAAGAAATCCACACAACTACTTCATCAATCCTAGAACTAATACCCAAAATAGCAATAAATCACAACTTACAATGTCTAGAACCCATGGCTAAGGGTTTTTAGCCCTCAACCATGGTGCTCAAGTCAAATATTATATTACACAACACAAAATGTAACAAGACCACAAACATAAACAAGAAAATAGAGATAGGAATGTGCTCAATGTGTTCTTGGTGAAGGAGGACACTTGATGTTTGGGTGAATGATGATCTCTTGGTGAATGGATGGTGAAAAATGCTTTCAACTACCTTTCCTCAAGCTCAAAAGTATAAGACAATGGGGAAATCTTCTTCTTCAAGCTAGGAGATGTGTAGGGAGAATGTTAGTAAAGAGAATGTGTGCTGGAGGTGAAGTGACTACTGAGGGATGGTGTTGATAGGTAAAAGGTGATCACCCAATCCCTAAGTCAAACCCCTTTTATAGGCTCTGAATTTGGCTTGGTCACGATCGTGACTAGTGGGGGTCACGATCGTGACTTAGAGATAGTCACGATCGTCCCTTGATTTGTCACGATCGTGACTTGAGCTGGAGGGGGGGACCATTTCGTGCAGGTTAGAGCCACAGTCTTCTCTTCATGGTCACGATCGTCTCTTGATTTGAATTTGGGGCACGATCGTGACTAGAAGTCACTATCGCAACTTACTCTCTTCCACGATCGTGGAGCCTCCGTGACTGAAATCGTGTCATGCCACCATATGTTGAGCAGAAAATCCTCCCAAGAATATTCAATTCGGCACAATCGTGTCTGTGAGGGTCACGATCGTGGCTAATGCTCTCTGCAGCATTTCTTGGTTTCTTGCTCTCCAAGTGTGGACCTTCTCGATTCTCGATTCTTGCCCTATGTCCTTCATTCCCGATTCTTTCCCTATGTCCTCCATTCCCTGCATATGCTCTTCCAAACACTACCAAGTATCAAATTGTCCAAGTTGGCTCTAACTAGCCATTACGAGGCAAATAAGCACTCAAATGTGAAGTTGATCGGGATCTAATAGAGACTGTTTGACCCCACAACACTCATTACACAATTTCACAACGAACATCTATTTGATTCAGAAACAGAAAAAGTAACATTAAATAATATCATGAAACTTGAATGAAATTTTATTGAGTAACAGATTGCAATGTTCTTCACAATCGCTTGAAACAAAAAAACCCTACTATAAACTAATTCTCAATGTCCCTTATGTACCCACTCGATTACCCATCTCCATCAACATCCACCTACCATCGTCCGAACCATCTTCATTTTCGTTGTCATCATCTGAGTCCTTGTCTTCACCGGATCCTTGGACGTCGTCACCGGAAGTATTCGAGTCAATCTCCGGTGGCCAGAGGCCTGGCGAGTATCGATCTTCCATGTTTGAGTCGTCCCGGTCTTCCGAATGCATGGTGGGGAATATCAAACATATCACATGCACATTTGTACAAAGCTTTATTTGAACCGTCTCCTTCACCTGCAATATGGAAACACTAATTTGTTAATCCACATAGCAAATGAAACAATGTCAATTCACATCCAACACACTGAATCCCATTTCAATACACTAATGTCATATTCGTTCGTACCATTATACAGACTCATACAGAAATACAATGATTTAACACTGGGATGGGAACAATACATATTAGGATTCTGTTTGCACCGTTCAGATTTCTTTCATCCGGTATTGAAATAAATGTTTCATCAAAACAGAGGATGAAACAATTTTGTGGGTAAATAAAATACAGACTTAACATGTAGATGAAACAATTTTCTCCATGAAATAATATACTAACAACCATTTATATGATCTCACATTCGTTCATTTGCTACTGAAATATATGTTTCATCAGAACATAGGATGGAACAATTTTGTGGGGAAATAAAACACAGAACTAACACGCAGATGAACCAATTTTCTCAATAAAACAATGCACTAACGATCATTTATTTGAACTCACATTCATTCATCCGTACTGAAAATAAATGTTTCATCAAAAGAGATGATGGAACAATTTGGTGGGGAAATAAAACACAAAACTAACACGTGGATGGAACAATTTTCTCAATTACACAATGTACTAACAACCATTTATTTGAACTCACAATTCTGTAAGATCGACATAAACGGTGTTTGTAATTGAAAGCGCACCTGCGTCACTTAAACCTGTGTATTATCTACAACTTCTAACATGGCCATATAATTCACATGTCCAATTTATGCAACCATTACAGATTCAGTACATCAAATATAATTAACGCCATCAATCATCATGAATGACGAATGAACAAAATCACACACCTCCGAACAGTAATAGATTGTAGTTTTAATATTAAATCGTACATGTTAGATCAGAAGAGTGATTGTTGATGTTCACTTACATATTGATTTGTCAACCTCCATTCAAAGGATCCCAGCAGAACCATTAGTCCGATATTGCCGAATCGATAACAACATCGTAGATGTTTCAGGCCACCTACCTCCCACTATTGAATCATTGTTTTGCCCTGTGATTAACGCAATTTGAATTGCACTAAAATGGAGAATCGTTGAATTAATATGTCATTTAAAGAGAATTGATCATTATCATTACCGTGATTTTAGGAATCTCTAAATTTAATTCTTGCCAAATTGACTATAGTGCCCATGTTGACCATTTTCTATATAAAATTTAGTTGTTTTAGTCGTTCTAATCCTAACCGCCACTCAATTCAATAAAATGTTGTTTTATTGTTCTAAAATTTGCACTGAATAATATATTTGTAGTTGAGTTCATCCCATATTTTTAATACATGTAAATTTTATCATGTGAGTATATTAACGACATTTTACCCACGGGTATGCTCACAAGCGCACTTTACATTTTATTTACTGGTTATTTATTATTCAAAAAAATGCTTTACAATGCAATATTTATATGGGAAAATGTCACTTAACTCCCTTGTAGTTTACTCATTTTTCACTTAGCTCCCTCGACCGACAAATGCATTCTGAGAGACCCCTGAGGTTTCAAAAATTCTCACAGAACCCTTAAAACTGTTAGTTTTGGTCAAAAGTCAACTATTTTTATAGGAATGACAAAAATACCCTCCCTCCCTCTCTCCCTCTCATTCTCAGATCTGGACCAGCCGGCTCCAGTGGTGTAACCAGCTCTCACCGACTCCGGTGGGCCACAATCGCGAGGCTCCTCAACGGCCGTGCCAGGGCATACGACTCCTCCACGGCGGCTCTGGGTGGAGGTGGGCGGAGGTCGAGGACGGCCGAAGCTCGAGCAGCTACGCCGGTGACCGTCAAGTTAAACCAAATACAGTCAACAATGGTGACCGTCAAGTTTCTCTGCAGCTACGCCGACAAGATCGTCCCTCGCTACCTCGTCGACAAGCTCCACCATTGTTCTCGGCTCCGATCGACTCTCGACCATCATTGTCTCAGCATCCTTGATCAGCAGCAGCTTCATCATCAACGAAGGTCACCGGAGACTCTCTCGAACGGACCACCCTCGCCGGAGACAATCCTCTGTTTTCTGAACCAGAAAACAGAGGCTCTGCTAGATCTTCTTCCGGCAACCTTTGGTCGTCATCACTTGCGCGTCCTTGCTCAGCACCACTTTTTCAGCCGACCACTGCCGGAAACGCTAGGCGGAACCCGAGACATCGTCTCACTCGCGCCTTGTTCTCACGCGTACTGTTCACGCGCTCTTGGTGTTCTCAGCGTAAGAATCATTCGCCGGAAACTCTTCTGCGCCTTCTCCGAAGACAACTCCAACCGGACACTACCGCCGCGCTCATCGACGCCTGGGGCCGTCGCTACCTCGAGCTCAACCACGACATCCTCCGCCAGAAGGACTAGCAGGACGTCGCCGACGCCGCTCTACGCTTAACAACCATCTAATCGTCGGCGTCGAGAGCCACTACCGCATCGTCAACGATATCTACGTCCTCGACATTAATTATAAATTACCATTGTTTGTTGAATTTATCGTGGCTTGTTGTGGTGTCTGAATTGGAGGTCGCTAGAGGTGGAGGAGAAGGGGTGGGCGGACGGAGTAGGTGGCCGGACGGAGGGTCGGAGACGAGGCCTGCCGAAGTGGTTGGCCGGAGTGCGGAGCTGCAATGGCATGAATAGTGAAGCAATGACATTAGTTTGAAAATTTAATAGTGAGCTGAGGGTATTTTGGACTTTTCACAACAAAACTAACACCGTTGGGGTTATGTGAGAATTTTTGAAACCTCGGGGGTCTCTCAGAATACATTTGTCGGGCGAGGGAGCTAAGTGAAAAACGCGTAAACCACGAGGGAGCTAAATGACATTTTCCCTATTTATATTTGTTCCATGAATTTATTTTATACTTGTTATTTGTACCTAGAGTATATACAAAGCGTGATTATATCCACCGATATACTTACAGTGTAACTTTATATTAATTTCATGAATTATTTATATTCTTTATTTACACCCATGAGTAAACTTACGGTATGTTTATATCTCCACCAGTACTCGGTTATGTATTTATTTATACATCTAATTTATATTACACGTTATTTATATGCAATATACATTTTATTGAATCATATATATAACATGCAATGTAATATACATAACCCGAAAATCTAATTGAATGTAAAATTATTCAAAAGTGTATGACCATAAGTCATGTGGATACAGAACACGAAGTTCTGATCTAATTATTGAAATATATATGATCAGAATTTCATATAGATTTGAAACACACATAACACGAAGTTTTGACTTAGTGAAATTTATTGAAGTTATATGACTCAAAGTTCATATAATATATGAAACCATAAGTTCTAATTCAATGTATTTATGTTAACTTACATGATCTTATTGAAAATATAAAATATATAGAAACCGAAGTTATAATATTCTGATTAATAATATAAATCGATATATTATAGTGATATCAAATTAGAAAATTTATTAGAATCAGAATTCTAAACATCATCAGAATGACGGTCAAATGTGGAATACCAAGCTCGACGAAGATTTATTTAGAACCCGAAGTTCTAAAAAAAGGACTCTTGAATTTTTCAAAAATCTTGAGTTTTCATATGTCAGCATATTAATTCTAGCATACGAGCAGGGTATCTTTTCGTATTCAATTAATTAATCAGTTTCAACAACATATTTCATATTGCTGTTGAAGTACCAATATTGTGAGATGCATTTTGAAAAACATTCAAATCTACTCATTGTTGAACAAAAATATATCGTCTAATTTGCCCCGTTAGCAATTTGTCATTCTTTCTAGTGAATGTGAAAAATCGTGATGATCATTCTAAACTCAAGCAGAAATGAAGCCCCATTGGTGGTAGTCATTACAATTGAGGACATTATAATTTAATTTCGTGGGAGAAATATCTCCACCAGAAGTGGAACAAATATGAAAGATGCGAGAAATGAAAATTCCTACAAAAGTAAACTCTCAATAGTAATAAGAAACATATGTTATAGGTTTGATGGAATAGACAATGGTCGAATACGTGACGTACTACCAAAAATGTGAATGATTCATATATAAACCATAACAAAAAGATGGTTGAGACAAATCTTTATATTAGATTGTTCAGATCCTGAAGATCTAACTTAATATGTCCAACGTTTTTAAATATGACGATAAATATATAGGTAATGTGATTAATGATAATATGACCCATTTTATGAGGATATGAACTCTAGAAGTGATTCACATATTTATGGAAAACGAAATTGACATGTGTATTGTTGATCGAGTCACTGCAAATAATATCTTTATTGATAAGAAATATTTTAATGTCTAACCTTAGTTGAAGTAAAAGTATGCATCATTATGAATAAGGCAAATATAATAGAGGCTCCGAAAAGCATATGTTATTAGGAAATGAAACAGTAAGCATTTATAATGTTTTGCGTTCGAGGAATTCCAGAAAAAATATACTAAGCTTTACCGATATCCACAGAGATATATAGCATATTGAGACCATAAGTGAAAGTGAAAAAGAAACTTTCTATATCTCTTCAAATGAAATGGTGAAAGAGTGTATTGAACAATTGAGGCCTACGTCATATTGAACACGAAGTTCTTTATTCCAGTTACTTTGTGATTTGGCATAATTGTCTTAGTCATATTTAATCAATGATGAAGCGTATTATTGATATGAACATTTGCTGAAAAACAAGAAGAATTTTACTGTTCAATAAAATTATTTGTACTGCTCGTTCACATGGAAAAATCTGTGGTATACCCTCTCAAACCAAGGTTAGCAATGAATCTCTATAATTTTTACGAATAATTTAGAGAAATATATGTGATCCTATTTATTTTATGGTTATGATTGATGCATTCAGAACATGGTCACATATTTGTTGCCAACTCATAATATTCCATTTGCTAAATTGTTGGCATATATTCCGAACTCAAGGGCATATTTCTCTTATCAGAGTCTATTCGTCTTTATAATATTATGCATATCATCAATATTCACTTATACAATTTGATACATCTCATTTAAATATTAGTTATGAAGTATAAGTTTATGTAGCACTATCTCAACGGAGATTGAGATTGTTTTGTTTTATCATCTATTATCATGCATTTCAAATACTTGAAGGGTGACTCATTTACTGCATAATTTACATTTTGTTATCAGATAACATTTTACGTCTGTGTGAAGAGAAATAACCTACTAAAGTAAGGCATGAACTTTTGTGGAAAGTGAGTATTATGTTTCATCTAGATCTACACACATCATAATGTGAGAAGAAAAGTGTAAATGATTATTCGTTTGGAAAATTTTGCAAACCACATGCCTGAAACATTTGTAGTACACACATGATAATCAATAAAAAATTGCTCATTTCAAATACTTGATAAGTTTAGGAGTCTCCGAAGGACTGAATATGTATTTGATGAATATTGTCGCTGTTTAATTATATGAGACTCTCTGAAAAAATTAAATTGTATGGAGCATTTATGGAACACACATGTGAGAATTAAAGTAAATGATGATAATGGAAATGAAGCAATAGCGTACTGCATCCTAAACATTTATTATGTTTCATGTTTTCTCTCGAAAAGGGTCTTTAAATCAGTGAAGTATATTAACCATATATTCTAAAAAAAACACCCGTAACCACCGCTCAATGTAATAAGAGAAAATATTGAAAAATGATTTCCTTTATGAACTTAAAACTAGATCAATGAAGCATTGATTTAAGGTCAATAAAACCTAAAGATATATAAAGCGCCTTACAATCGTTAGATATATGTTATATATTCAAAAGCATAAAATCGAATGCGATTATTAATCATTGATTGTCCTAACCAGAAACATATTATCAACATCATGACATGAGCTTTTAATTAAATTTAAATTCAAAGTGCATTACTGTTCATCGAAAAGATAGATTCAGCTGAGGCCTAGTAATCCAATTTCAATAAGACACTTTTTTGTCTAGTATAGATAATCATCTCACAAGATACAACTTTAAATGCAAATAGAGCTCGAATTGTGTCAAGAGAGATCACCAATCAAAGAGAATTCTCAGAGTGGCAGCGGCTAAGGTTTTTTCCTATAATTTTGCTCTAGTGATTATAATTCACTTCTATAGAATATAAACCTTAATTCTAAGAGTAAAAGGAATTCTAAAACAGTTAGACTTATAGAGATGAAAGACATTCCAAACAGTTCAGTTCAATTAATTGAATTAATTAATTTCTCTTTTCCAATAATTTGGGGATTAAGAAAAACTACACATATTATGCCTTTTTCATTGAAACTTCTTCGTTATGAATTTTGATAGGCAAGATCTCTCTTTAATAAAATGTCAAGTGTTGAGTAAAGCCTTTTAGAAGTTAATATATTCAAAACTTGCACGACCTTTACGTAGGTGGCACGTTTTGTCGAATAAATTTTCGTAATAAATTGAGTAGTTTTATACAAAGAAGAACTTTCAATAATAGTGCTAGCCTATAAATATAGACATTTGTTAACATATTATTGGTTGAGAAATAACATCATTGTTTTGACCAATAATAATTCATTAAGTTATACGTTGTGATAGATGGATACATATCACGTCAGTACACTCGAAGAAACCTCATTATCAGATAGGTAACTTAAATTTTTTCTTTAATTTCGCAGGTCACCCAAACCAAACTAATTATCACTGTTCTAAACTGTGTAACGAGTTATCTTGAAAGACGGGTTTCCTCCTTTTTCCTTTTAAATTTTCAAATATATGCGACTCTTTAGAGAATCCATATATATATGTTCAAGGAGCGATTCTTCCTTTCGGCCTGACAAAGAATTCTTTACTCTTGTCTGAGACTAGATCCTCGTCGAGCCACAAGGCTCTGAGCAAGGTTGGTGTCTGTTCTCGATTGCTCGTTTAACTACTTTCAAGGATGCTATGTTTTTGCTTGTCCCAACGAACTCGGTTTGTCGACTGTGATTGCGGCCTCTGTCGTTATTATCTCGAAATTTTAATCCTTAACGATTCAGCTTGAAGGCGGCGATGGATGAGCTTAAGAGAGAGGTCAAGGCCATAGATGCCGAGCTTGACAATCTCATGGAGAAGCTCAGAACCGCCATTGGTACTAGCCATACAGGAATATCTTAGTCAAAGAGGAGAGTCAGCTGTTGTCAAGCTCAAGGTAACCTATTAGTTTTCATAAATTTACAGTTTTACTCTTTTGTACTCATTCAAGTTATCTATGCCACTCGAGGTCTAAAATTAATGCGTGTATTTTGCAACAGTAGCAGCAAATCTAGTGCCTGAGCTGTTCGAGACAACAATGAGCCAAGTGAGGGAAGTCTCAAAATTATTCACTTCTCTTCCCCTCTTCCTAATGCAATCTGAGTAGTGGGACATCTCCGTTGCGGTTCGGTCCATCGAAGCTGCGACAGTGGCCGCCGACGTCACCATGAGCTTCATCACCACAATCGCCTGCGGCGTCGCGTCCCAGCACGCCAGGTTCCGACGAGACTATTTCACGCAATCTTGGGACATGAAGGTCATGGACCCCTCCGAGATCCTCAGAGTGCCACCTGTCACTTTGGCAATTTCTGATCTAAGAAGTACCTATCCATTGTCCACCCTAAAATAGAGGACTTGTTCGGAGACTTGGACCACCTATGAAGGAGAGAGAGATAATTTTACTCTTATATGAAAAATACTAATATGCCTCTAACATTCAATATAGTTCAGTTATACAATATGGGAGAAAATCGTCATTTTACAAAAATCTGTTACAAAGTTTAGAACGGTGATAATTAGTTTGGTTTAAGTGACATACGAAAGTAAGTTTTTTTTTACTTCTACCTATCTGATAATAAGGTTTCTCCAGGCGCACTTACGTGAAATTATCCCAACAACGTATCTTAGTATTTAAAAAATAAAAAATTTTCAAAAAGAATAAAAAATGATTTTTAAACATTGTTTTTAGTATTATTTTTTTATAAAAATTCGTTTAGAAATAATACTTAACATAATTTTAAATTATTTATTTTTTCTAAAAAATATAGAAAATTAAGTTTAAAATAATATTTATTTATTTATATTTTTTAATATAAGGGCATTTTCATCCTTTCCTAAACAGAACATAATTTTTTTAGTTAACGAGAGATAAGTGAGAATGAATTATAATTAGGGGAGGCAAGTGATATTTTCTTTTTAATTAATTGGTAATGGAGTCAGCTTCGTTGTCATTTCATTGGACCCACCCATGATTTATGGATCATTTTTTCAAACGTACTTGAGCTTTTGCTTCCAAGTAATTGCATGTGTGGTCTTGTATCCATCATATTGGCTACTGCAATCAACACATACCATCAATATTGAGATTTATGATGAGCAGAGCTCTTGCATGCATTTTAATAGGATGTGTTTGGCCCCTAAGTCTTGCAACTCCGAAAATTGGATACATGCACTATCACATATTGTTGTGAGACACTTAGAAGCACCAAAACATCAATAATGTTATATGATTAATGGCTATTAGGGGTGTTCAAAAAACCGATAACCGAGAGAACCAACCCGAACCGAACCGAAACCGAGGAAATCGTTAACCGAACCGATCGGTTCGATTGGGTCGGTTTGGTTATATTCAACAACCGATAGAACGTCGGTTCGGCTATCTGTTACGGGGTTCGGAAAACCGCCCGTAACCGAACCGAGAACCGATTATCTGCAACAAAACGACGTCGTTTAGGGTTCAGCTCTTCCCAAAAATGACGTCGTATGGGTGCCTCCTCAGTCCTCACTCAGCTGAACTCTCTGTCTCTGGACTGGAGTCGTAGGGTTCGGTTCGTCACGAGAGAGAGAGGGCGAGAGGCGACGGAGGCGATTTCCACCGAGACTGACCGACAACGAATTCAGACGGAGACCGAGACGGAGGCGATCTACAATGGCTGAGAGACCTTCGACCGAGCGCGACAACAACCGAGCAACCTTCGATCTCGATCTCGGTAAGCCATTTCTCCTATTTTGTTTTTTGATCTGATTTTGACCTTCGTTCTCGATTTCTCCTACACTGTTGCTATTGTTTTCTCCTAGATTTTGACCATCGGTTTTGATTTGATTTCTTAAAATTAGGGTTGCTATTGTTTTCTTAAAATTAGGGTTTCGAATGTTGCTATTGTGTTTGTTTGTCAACCTTATCAGAAAAAATTATGAACTGTTAAATGCTATGTGATTAAAAAATTATGATCGATTAAAACCTAATGTCAGTAATGTGATTAAAACCGTTATTGGTCTGAATTTATTGACATCACAAAGAAAGATGGTGATTAAAATGTAGTATACTGTATACTAGTGTATGTAGTATACTAGTATAGATACATAACAATATGTAGTATAATAACAATGACTAATATAGGGGTATACTCGTATATGTAGTATAATAACAATCTCTATAGGCTATAGCAGTAGTCACTAGTCAATAACAATATGTAATATACTAGTATAGAACTATAGATACAATATCTAATGACTTATATTCTTATATTGTTATATACTTATATTGTTATTGTTATATAATTGTTATTAATATGTTTTGTAATTTTAAATTGTGAAGGTCATGGAACATAATGATAATTTAGTGATTTCACGATCGATGAGCTCTCCACCACTGCCCATGAGCCCTCCACTGCCAATGTCAGATCAGTTCTCCAACTCTTTGTTAATTCAACAAACGAGTACATGGCATTCTCCAACCAACAAGAATAAGGTATAAATTTCTACTTTTACATGGTTTATGTTTTTTGCCCCATTTAATTATTCTTAATGATTCATGATTGAATATGTTTGTAGAGGAAGCGTGTGGAATTGCCAAGCGACGCAAGTGATGCTTCTGCCCCTGTAGAGGAAATTCTCACTTCCTCAGCTGCTCTTGGTACATCTCAAACCAAAAGTAAGCCTTCTAGTTCTAATACTACCACCAACTCTAGGGTACCAGCAAAATGTTGGAGTGTTTTTGAGAAATTTTTTGATGATGATGGGGTACTTATTAGAGCTATGTGTACATGGTGTGGAAATACACTTAAGGCTAATTCTAAGGATAATGGGACATCAAATCTGAATTCCCATATAAAGTCTTGTAAGGCCAATCGCGAAAAAAAAAACTTACCTAGGCAGCCCCAAATCCACTTTGACTCTAAAGGAATAGTCACTTGACAGTTCGACCAAGAGGCTTGTAGAGCTGCCTTAGATAAAATGTTGGTGATCGATGAATTGCCTTTTTCATTTGTAGAGGGTGAAGGGTTCTTAGCTTTTGTGAAAGTTTTATGCCCTAGTTTTAGAGTACCCTCAAGACTACTGCTACTCGAGATGTGTTCGAGTTGTATGAACTCCAAAAGGAGATCTTGCATTCCTATTTATCAATGAAATCCCCAAGGGTGTCCCTTATAACGGACACTTGGACTTCCATACAAAAAGAAAACTACATGGCCTTGACTGCTCACTTCATTAGTGAGGATTGGGTATTGCACAAGAAGATTATCAACTTCTGTCCCATTGTCAGTCATAAGGGTGAGGATCTAGGAAGATGTGTCGAGTCTTGTCTACACTCTTGGGGAATAACCAAATTGATGGCAGTCACCGTAGATAATGTCAGCCCCAATGACGTTGCAGTTTCTTACTTGTCTCGAAAAATGAATGTGCAATCCACAAATGTGCTAGGAGGTCGGTTTATGCATATGAGGTGTATTGCTCATATCATCAACCTAATTGTGAGCGATGGAATTGCCATGCTAGGGGCTGTCCATTGAGAGGGTTAGATATGCTGTGAGGTATATAAGAAACTCTCTAGCGAGAATTACAAAGTTCAAAGAATGTGTGACAAGGCTGGGAATTGAGAGCAAGAGATTGTTGTGCCTAGATGTCCGGACCAGGTGGAACTCAACATATCTGATGTTGAAGGCTGCATGTGAGTTACGTGAGGCAATCGAATCCTTTGGTAGGAAAGAACCGACATTGAAGAGAGAGCTGGAGTTGAGTAAAAGGAAACCTGGTAGTGAGCCATGGTTTCTTGGATGGTTGACTGAGTTTGATTGGTTGGAGTTGTCAAACTTCATGTCGTTTCTTGCCTTGTTTTATAAGTTGACAGTGAAGGTTTCTGGGTTTAAGTACATAACCTCTAACGTGATAATGGAGGATGTAACTGACATGTTTCATTTCATTACGACGGGCTTGGCAAGCGAATCACCAGATATGGTTAACATGGCTAGAAAGATGAAGGCTAAGTACGATAAGTACTTTGGTAACGTGGAAACTGTTAACATATACATCTTCTTAGCCCCTATCTTTGATGCCCGTCATAAGCTGAAGTTCATTAGATGGTCGATGGAGAAGATATATTCTCCCGAGGATTATCGAAAACTACATGATTCTGTACAATCATGTCTATTTCACATGTTCAACGAGTACAACAAGGTGTATACAGAGAAGTTAGGCGCCACTGCTGCCCCGACCAGAAATGAAGCAACCAATCCTCCTCCTCGTGTATCATTGACAGATCCTATGATTGGGGTGAGTAAAGCTTTATTCAACCAAGAGGAATGTAGTCAGCCGGAAAATGTGAAATTTGAGTTAGAAAGGTATTTGGAAGAGCGGCTAGAACCGGATGTGCCTGAGGGTCAAGTCTTTGATGTTTTGGGTTGGTGGAAACTGAATTGTCATTGCTATCCGGTTATAGCCAACATGGCTAAATACATTTTGGCCATCCCAATCTCCACAGTTTCCTCCGAATCAGCATTTAGTACGGGTGGTAGATTTGTAACAGATTTCAGGAGCTCTTTAAATACTGACATGGTACAAGCTCTAGTTTGCACTCAAGATTGGTTGAAAACGACCCCCACGAAGATCTTATCAGAGGAAGAGTTGCTTGAAGAACAAATGGTTCAAGAAGGTTAATAGTAATTATTTTTTAATTGAATTCCAATTTCGAGTGTATGGTTTTCAATTTTTTATTAACTTATTGAGATTTTGTTTACCTTTTTATTACAGAGCTTGCAATAAATGCATCAACAGAAGGTGTTCCAAGCATTGATTTTTGGGAGGTATGCAATCTGAATTTAGTGTTTTCATGTTATTGCCTATTGCCACTGTTTTACTGTTTTGATGCTATTGGCTATTGCCACTGTTTTAATACTGTTGAATTGATGCTACTGTTTTGCTAATTTATGTTTTGCCACTGATAATCTGATATGCTATTGCTAATTTATGTTTTGCCATTTGCCACTGTTGTGCCATTTGGCATTTGCCACTGTTTTGCCATTTTTTGCCATTGTCGTAGTCTAAATCAAATCAATACATAATCAAATCAATAGTGTTTTGCCATTTGCCATGAGCTTATAACTTATTTATGTCTTTGCATTTCAGGAAACGTAATGTTGTTGGGTTGGGACTTGAAAGTTGGAATGTTGCTGATGTTGGACTTGAACTTTGGACTGTATTTTCTATTTTGTACTGTATTTTGGACTGTTTTTGTTGAACTTTGTACTGTTTTTGTTGAACTTTGGACTGTAATAGTGTAATGTACTAATATGTTACACACACTGTATGTGTATTTTGAACTTTGGACTTGAACTTTGGACTGTATGGGTATTTTTTACTTATACTATACTATGTAATGTATTTTGGACATTTGATTAGGATTTGGCCTGAAATGACCCAAAAAATGGGTATCTGTATTGGATTGGGCCTGAGAAGGCCCAAAAAAAAGGCCCAACAATGCCTCGGTTAACCGAACAACCGACCGATCATAACCGATCGGTTATTCGGTTATAACCGAGCCGAACCGACCACCTATCGGCTCGGTTATCGGTTATGAATTTTCAATAACCGAACCGATCGGTTCGGTTCGGTTTGGTTATGTAATCGTGAACAGTCCTAATGGCTATGACCGAAAGTTTTTAGATCCGTTTAGCTTCTACAATTTTAATTTTTGATTTACCGATACTATTTTATTGTTTCGGAGTACAATAGATTGATATACATATACAACACCATCTTGTTCATGAGCACCAGTCCCATGAAGACATTATATCCTATTCCACATCACACTTATCATTAAGGTGTTTATTCTTGACTATGTCTCGATAAAAGAGTCAGTCATCAATAAAAGGTATCGACAAATTTCCTCTCGATGAAATTTTGAAAATGCTCTTTTTCATTAACGATTAGGATATTATAAGAGAAGTTCCTTCAGTATAATCTTGTAGTCCTGTTATCTTTTGCTTGATTACGCCTCATTGGTTGGGGCTGGGAGGTCGTTGTACAATTTTGATGGATCTTCTTTTTTCAATAGTAAACACTGAAAATCTTCCATATGTCGACCAAAAACTTCTTTCGATAATGTTGTGAATCATAGCTAGGTTCGCTAGACATGTCCGCCATATGACATTGCTACCTCTCCAAGGCCAAGAGATACCGTTTATCCAAACTTAAACGAGACATAAACTCATATAAACTTTTTCCAACAGCTTTTATATAAGAAATTGAATATACACAAACAACTAATCTCCAAACTTATGAATGTCATACAAACAATATTCAAAATATGTATACTACAAAGATATTGATAGAAACCATCTCTATATGAAAAGGCTGAAAGAGCAACACATAAAAACTCATTCACCTGCGCAAACTAAAACTACAGGGGAAGATCTTTATGGGTATAAACGATCTCTTTATCCCCATTAACAACCTGCCCATTGCCTCGCAATATCCTATAACATATTAACAAAGGATGATCAAATCGTTCATGACCGTATTTAGTATACAAAAGCAATACAATAGTTTCAAGAGCATAATATCAATGATAGGAAAGCTTTCTTACCAGCGTGTTGTTAAGAGTCCTTCCACTCCCACAGGTCCCCGAGCATGAATCCTGCTCGTGCTTATGCCAACCTGTTCAACCATCAAAATATGACCGTAAAGGAATGGGAAACAATATACCAGCCTGTTATGAAATATTACAACTCCATCTCTTTGAGTATCACATACCTCTGCACCAAGGCCAAAGCGTGCTCCGTCAGAAAATCGCGTGCTTGCATTGTGGAACACTGCAGCACTGTCGATGTTGGCATAAAGCAAATATTTCAATATTACACCATCAGATTATGATTTAGATATAAGAAATCAATAGACAATAAGTCAATGGAGATTTTAATTTAGCTGATGAGTTATACTTGATGGCACTGAATCAAGAAAGTGGAGGCCAGAAAATTTTTCTCTAACAGCGGCTCTTAACCATGGTGCCACTAATGAACATATAGAAGGGAAGGTAATATTGCGCCCCTT
Source organism: Geranium rotundifolium (assembly GCA_963920655.1). Classification (NCBI taxonomy): domain Eukaryota; kingdom Viridiplantae; phylum Streptophyta; class Magnoliopsida; order Geraniales; family Geraniaceae; genus Geranium; species Geranium rotundifolium. Next base: position 22,291,348 of record OY987317.1, on the reverse strand, counting down.
CCAAAATAAGTGTTGAACTCTTTTAATATGGATATCCCAAATTAAATATCTCATCTCAACTTTAACTAGCATGAATTATCAATAATATCATGACTCCATAATTATAACGATTTGAGTAGTGGACACGTAGGAGTACTGAAGGGTAAAGAGAAGAAAACATATCACTAAAATTTGAAAGATTAATTTTGACAAATAGTCAAATATAACACTTATTTTAAGATGGAGGGAATAGATAATTACATAATGAGGTATACTAGGAGGAATCACAAACAAATTTTTTCTTCTAAAGGCCTTTCCATACATATGAATTCCAAATAAAATAGTTGTGATGACATTTTCCTACTGAGAAGCTATATTGCATTGGTGTATCAGGTAGCGTGCTGCAAGGACTGTTCTAGCCTAAAAGGAAGTTACCTGTCAACTTGATGTAGGAAAATTTCAGCAACTTTCTGATCTTCAGCAACAATGCAATCAGTATGAGAACTGTAAGAAAATGAAAAAACAACAATTAACTAATACTTCACTGCCTCCAGAAAGTTCAAAAACTAAGTACATAAATAGGTAAATCAAAACATGCCTTCCATGTTTATGCACGTGATCGATGGCAGCATGGACATCATCCACAATTTCAACTGTGCAAGCCATTGAACTGTACTCGCGGTGGAACGAAGGTGCCTCTGCAATATTTAATAGTGCACTTGCTCTAGGCCCACCATATAGAGTAACACCTGACAAAGAGCACATGCAAGTGAGTATGCAACACAGAGATGCAGTTTTCAAGGGTTCTCTACTACAAATGATGCAATGCGATCCAATGCAATAAATAGAAATATGCTACGCTGTATGTCCAGTGAAGGAACGCGCTGAAGCTTAGTTCCTCAGTGAAAGGGCAAAGTTTTAAATGTGCCTAAATGCAATGCTTTTTCTGAGCTGTCCTTTAAAGTGCTAATTGCCAGAAAACTATTGCCTGCGTTAAATTTCTGCAATAATTTGACTGAATTCCTTTCTTGTTCTTTTCACTACTGAAACAAATTGCAACTTTTGTGTATCTCTTACATATAAGGATCTAGACATTTTAAAAATACTCGCTTTCAACTTTCAAGCATCAGACTTGCTGAAGGAGTGATCTACAGGCCAATACACGACAATGTTCTATTTTTGAACTCTCCCTTTCCCCTGTAATGTGATTTAGTTTCGAACTAATTTTGAATTAGTGTGTTATACAGATAACTTGCCCTTGATAGATCCTAATATTTCGCAGTAACTGTTAGGATGCAAACTTAGTTACTCTGTCACTTTTCTTTTTATTTGTTAAATGTTAAAAATTATGTGACCTGGTATTGAGTTCAGAAGACAATTTTCTGCCATTCATAGTTTATAGGAGTCATTAACAGATATATGCATACCTTGATGCTTAAGTTCTAGAGTAAGCTCATAGAGCCCACCATTGGTAGACAAATCTTTGTGCACAAGGAGTGTTTCCTGAAAAAACAAAATCATGGAAACAAAAGGCAGGAGACCATAATAAGTCACATTGTGCATTGCAAATAATTCACGAAATGAGGTCAGCTTTGTAGAAAACAAATTGGTTATGGTCAAATATCAACACATTATTTAACTAAGTCAAACAAACTCTTATATTACCATGGCATTACAGGCAGCGGGGTAGTCTATCTTTGCATCGAGAACTATGCGCTTTGCAGTATCCATATTGGCTGACTTGTCAACATAAACATGACAAATTCCATCTGAATAACAAAACTAAAACTTTAGTAAAAGCAAGAGTTTGTATAAAATATTATAAATATTCACATAGTTTCTCTTACCAGAATGACCCAGAACAGGGATTTTTGTTGATTCCTTGATTTGAGATACAAGTCTATTGCTGCCTCTAGGAATCACAAGGTCTATCACATCATCAAGCTGTGGCATGATATAATTAGTTCCAAAGCATCATATAATGACGACCATCTCCATTTTCAAAATTTATAGCCAACCTTGAGCAGATCAGTGATTTCCTCCCTTGAAGTTACAAGTCCAATGAGTTTGTCACCAACAGTATACGGGATGGCAGAAGTAATTATCTTATGCAAAATTGCATTTGATTGTTTGGCTTCCTTCCCTCCTTTTAACAGCAGGCCATTCCCGCTTCGAATTGCTAGTGAAGCAATCTGTTGAGTGGCATCAACAAATTGAATATCAACTAAAAGAAAATTAAAGACTTGACCTTGATCTGTAGGGATGGAAAAATCACCGAACCCGATAGGGACTCGGTGTCCCCGATACGATGGGGTAGGGAACGGGAATCACTAAATCCTCCCCGAACCCTTCCCTGTTGCCATCCCTAGATCTATGTACATCTTCATTGTTATCAAATATTTAATAGTGGAGAATTTTTTTTTGATCAGCTAATAGTGGAGAATTTGATTAGGAGTATTCATTTTGCACCTGAACAAGAGCATCTGGTCGAGACTCAAACACAATTAACAGGACACCCAAAGGGGAGGAAGTTTTCTCTAAGGTGAGTCCATCTGCAAGCTGGATGCAAGAGCAGCCATCAGAAATGTCAAACTGAGCAGTGACCAAATATGGAATAAACATACAGGATGGACAAACTATCTATGCTTATTGCCAATATCAAATCAAATAACCAAGCACTGTAGTAATCCTATTATCACAAATATTTTTGAAAGGTAATTGTCACCTCCCACATCTTAGTGGAAGAATTTCTTTTTTAAGATAACAAATAGATGAAACACACTTTCGGCTAACTTTAAATGTTAAAAGAACATAAGCAGTATTCTTCAAACAGGGGTGATGCTTCTGCATCCCTGTTAAATAAGTAAATCTGAAATCCATGCCATATTCTAGTAACAAAAGAATGTTCTCTGACCTCTGTCCGCTTCAGAACACGGCCAATTGGTTCTTCCATGTTTGCAAGTGTACGGATGGATTTTGCAAGACTAGATATCTGCAAAATACAAAATTTCGTAAAGAAAAGGAAAGGAAATATCTAGAATACTAAACGGTACACTTTTTTAGAACCAAAGTATAGCCAAATGAATGTCGCATATTAGAATCTCATGGCAAGAATTTGCTTGCCTTTCCAGGTTTTAGAGCCAAACGAGATATTAGTGATCTTTCATACCCCGCCTCCTGTGCAGCAGCGACATCAGCTTCATTCTCAGCTTTAATCAAGTTTTCATTTGCTTCTAGGGCATCCGCTATGTCTAGCAAAATTTTCTTCCTATCTTGAGATTGTAAACCCTACAATAATATGCTTTATGGTAACTATCGGAGCTTTCAATTTCACCAATTCCACATCAATCAGATAGGAAAACAAATTTTCAAATGAATATGATGTTACTTACCTGGAGCCGTCTAGAACACTCACGTGCAGCCACCGCCATGTCGCGTGCACAAATCTCTTTAGTTGAAGCCCACAGATGAGCGTCTTGGTGAAAGAGAGTGCCAACACATTTACCTTGAAGTACTTTTAATATGTTATCAGTTGCGTATCCACTTCAAGAAGTTGAAAACAATTATTAGTCAGGCAAGGAAACAATCCATATAAACTCAGGGGGTAACATGCAACCTAATAACAGTTGATGACATACTCATTATTCACGTTGAATAGAACTTTTAAGAAAAGAAAATTATGCATAATGTAATATAGTGTGTGACAATGTACGAGCCATCACTGAGAATGAAGAAGTATATTAGAAATAAATGAGGTAATCAAAATGAGAATTTTATAATTAATCTGCAAACAGTATATGCTTAGCTAATATATATAGTTCAAAGCCTGTAATTTATCTGTTATAAAATGTTGATAAGCAGTATTTTATTTATGACAAATACTCTGAAAGCTGCTAGGGTAGAACTTTATGCACACATAATACATCTCTTTGGTCCAGATATCGTCACTCTTGGACCCATTTGCATTTTCAAATCTCACAAACCAAATCCTGATGAAAATATAGTGCTGCTATGTTTTCCTAGGCGATTTTCTTCAAAAGTGCAAATTATAGTGCATCTGTCCTGATGTGAGCACAACATGTGTACTAGTTACTAATTACTTCTGCGTTGCAAGTATGAAATTGGTTCAACCTGGTGAATCATAGCCAATGCAAAACCGCTTCCTTTTCCAATCAGCAATTGGTTCTTATGTTAAATAAAGCTCATGGTAGAATTTTACCTAGTGATGACAACAGGTATACCAGCGTAGGCTGCACAAACAGCAGCATTAACTTTAGCTGTCATGCCTCCTCTTCCCACACGAGATTTGTCTCCAAACGTTATTTCTCCTTGATGTTTTTCTTTTATATACGTATGGATGAGCTTTGAATGAGGTTCACTTGGAGGACCACTATACAGGCCCTCTACATCACTTAACAATACAAGAAGATCAGCTTTTAGTTCAAAAGCCAGTAGACCCGCTAAACTGTCGTTATCCCAAAATATTCCACAAGAATCCTGCAACTAATGTTTACAATCAGAAGAAGTAACGTGTAGAACAATTAAAAGTAATGAGCAATGTATAAAAGTAACAATAATGGTAATGAGAGATTAAAGCATATAACTAAAGAGAGATTTATTTCACAGCTACTATTTATATACATGAACTACTAGGATTAATAGAAGTGAATATAATTGAGAAAGCAATGCATAAGAATGAGAGTGCCTAGTAGTTGTGCTTATCATTGGAAGGATTCATAAATTTACGATTTTCTTTAATATAGTGGCTGATTCCAATGCACAGTTCGTTGTTCTGAGTTGTGTAACAAGGTAAATAACCATGAATGCAAAAACAGTCAAGAGTTAACTATGACTCAAGCAGCCACTAGAGTACCAATAATCGTTATGCATCTAGTACGCAGGAATCTCATCCAAGATTCAGCATACAACTCCCATAGAATGAGACCCATTAATAGAATAGATCATACTTTATACATCAGACGTAGCATTGCAAGTTAGGGATAAGTTTTTTAGCTCACCTTATTGGTTTGAAGTTTATGAAGCTATAGAACAAGCAGTTTATTAAAGTTGTTACAGAAAAACATCTGACTAGCCCAGGCTGAGAAGAATAGATACAGAAAAGTTGAGTAAAATGGATAGTACCTCATATGGTGCTCTCCTAGTACTAACTGCATCATTTTCATTGAAAATAGGAATAACCCTGAGAGCTAACAATGATTCCACCATTTCAGAGAGCTGATCTCTGAAATCTCCATCTCTAAACTCACTGTCTGTCACGAGAAGTTGAGAAGACGTCACGTCAAGCTGCATTGAACGAGATTTGAATTAGCACAGAGAGTAAAAACAAGGCAAGTGCAACATTAGAAACATAAGTTGCTGCCATTACAGCAAATGCCTGGTATTGCATAACATACATATAGTAAATAATTTATTTTTTGATAATAAAGTATTTCTTTGAACCTGGCTGAACATAGCATCATAAAGAGCCATGAGACTGCTCTGCCCAACGGCTGCACAAGCTTTTCCAGCAAATTCTTCTTGAGGATTTTGGAGATCAGCCAAGCTACAAAACAAGTAATAAGGGAAACAATCAGGAAAGCTGTCATACTTGTGCAATAAATTTAAAGCAGGAACGGAATGCATTAAATTGATGTTCTAAGTGATATAATAAGGTAGCAGTGGAAGTAAAAGCAACCTGCTATTGACGAGTCTCCTGTATCTAAGCCTTTGGCGGCCAAGACCAACAGCACCTGAAGTCACCAAAATAACTTCATAGGCTTGCGAGTTTAACTCTTTAAGCTGCATCCCAAAATTAATATGGATCAGAAAAAACATATACAAGAAAAAATGTAAATATTTATTTGATGAGCACCCACTACTACTAGCTAGCTAGCAAGCTAGTGGTAGTATATATAGTACCTGCTCACAAAGAGCACCAAGTCTGCCCAATGCCAATCTGCCATCACCTCTAGTAACCACAGCTGTTCCAACCTGCATGCATTGTATGGATACCACCAAATAACTTTCAAATCACCAACAACTAACAATATGACCTCAACATTTAAGTTAATCTTATATAATACTCTTCCTATTTAATATTCTTTCCCAGCAGTGACATATGAGGCAATGGAATGGCAAAGGATAGGTCAGTGATGGAAATTATGTATGTATTCATCAATATTATTGAACACAAAAAAAATTAATCTCATCAAATTAAGGCATCAGATAGAGTCATATCATCTCACCCATATATATGTGCAATGAATGCAAGCACATTAATTATTCCGATTAGAAAACACAAAGAGAGAAATCGAAAATAAGACCGTAACCTTGACGACGAGACGCTTGACGCCTCTGACAAAGCCTCGAGCAGGATCCATATCGTCAAGTCAAGAGGAGGAAGAGCAACGGTACGTGATAAAGGGTTTTTACTGTCAGTAATAAATCGCAGTCCGGTCCGGATCATCCGAGACACACAAATATGGGATCACGTTCAACTAGGCCACGAACCGCTCCTGCGCAGTACAGGGTCACGTCTGCCTTACACGTGTACGGCCACAACCACCATTCTAGCTACGTGATAATTACAAATCTCTTTGGGCTACTATTGGGCCTTATTTTTAATAAAAACATGTTTTCCTTCCCGTTCCCATGAATCTTTTTTTGTGACATTGTTCATATTTATTTTTGTTTTAAATAATAAACCCATATAATTTTTCAACATGATATTTTGTGAAACTTTATATCTTATGTATAAAAAGCTAACATATATACTTTTGGTGCGATGTTGAGAATAGGGATCAAAACCAACTAGCTAGCAACGTTTTGAAATTTCCATACAATTTTATTCCCAACACATATATGTTATATGTGATAATCATCATCTTCTCCGTGTGAAACTCAGTATCCAATCAAAAAGACAGAAACAGAACATGCATGAACGTATACAAGACTGAAAAATGATAGACCATAAATGGAAAGTACTAGCGGTAGCTAGAGAAGAGAACCTTGACGACGATGCGCTTCACATTCTTCATGAAAGCTCTGGTCGGATCGACCGTCGGATTGGAATACAGTGTCATGTTCGGAAGAGGATGAGGCAACTCGAGAGCGAGCGAATAGAGATGAAATGGTGATTAAAGGGGTTGATATAGAAGACTTTCCAATAATTGAGGTAGGGGATGGGGTTGGTGCCACGTTTTGCTTTGGGTTTCCACGCTTGATCGCTTAGCCACGTCTTTCACTTCAATTCAAATGCATGTAATAATAAAATTATACTTTAGGAGAGAAGAAAACAGCTCACTCGTGTTCGCTTTTTCTTGTTTTATTTAAATGGAAAGGTTAGCCACGTAAATATATCTTAACGGCCGTCACTATCAAGCTATGTCCATCGGTTTGTACCTGGACAAACTGGTCACAGCCAAGTGTGTGTATACTACGTACACCATTAACTCGTCATAGCCACTTACCAAACAATTGTCAATCACTATAAAACAAAATTGAACACTACACCATTTGGACACATTGACAACACACTTAAACTGTGTGTGCTACCTTTAAATTCTTAAGCGCAACACACATAAAACTCCCTACAAATAAGTTGAATGCAACGCACGGGCACAAGGTGCACTGCCCTAATTATAATTTCTTATGGTAGCAAACCTTGTATGTGAGCTGTCCTTAGATGTTGATCATATCGACTATGCACCACTGAAAATGACCTTCAAGCCGGCGAGACTTTGCTCTCGCCAAGCAGGAGATCCGATCTCGCCGGCTTGGCCAAATTGGTGAGATTTTCGCCCGAAACTTGCTGGCTTGGTTCTCGCTGTGCAGGTGTCGACGGGAATGGTCATAGCCGGCGAGATATTGAATCAATATCTCGCCGGGGTAGTGAAGGTTTCCCGGCGAGATATTGACAATTTTTCGCCGGGAAAGGTTACAAAACTTAATCGGCGAGATATTGGTCAAAAACTCGCCGGTTATGGTTTACAACCTAGCCGACGAGATGTTGACAATATCTCGCCGGCTAGGTATGATAAGTTTTGGACATAATCTGTCCCAATTTCTCAGTTTCCCGTTACCAATTACACCTCCAAAAACTTGGCAATTCAACTAAATCATAAAGTCCAACTAAATCCTAAACTGCAATAGCAGCGATCGAAAACAGATATTTCATAATTGTAAACCAATTAAAAGTTGAACAATAAATGTATAATTACAAAACGTTAAAAAATTTGTAAACTAGGAAACTACGGGAGTTGTCCTATCCGTTTTGTCTTCTGCGCCGTCTTCTTGAACCTCTTGCTAGGGCGCAGTCGTTCGTCGGCATGTGCTGGAGGTTGCTGTTGTTCCGAAGGCAGTTCCGGCGAGATAGCCACTTGCGTCACCGTCTGAGATGGAGTCGAGCCCGGAGTCAGTGTCGGTGTCGGAGTCGGAGTCTGGGCCGGAAGCGTCATATGCACGCCACCCGACAAGCCGAAGCTCACCAGGTGATCCCAGATAGTGGCGAGAACCTCGGCCTTAACCCGAGCATCGATCTCGGCTTTAAGCCGAACCTGCTGATCGTCGAAACGCCGTTTTAGCTCAACTATCTCCTCCTCCGCAGCAGCAGTTCTGGCGGCCAATTCTTCCTCTCTCGCGCGAGCCTCTGCCTCTCTCTGGCGAGCCCTCTCCTCCATTTCCGTCTTTCTGGCAGCGACTGCAGCATCTATCTGCTCAGCTGACGCCGCGGATGTACGGGCACCACCTCTCGGTTTCGCCAGTCGAAGGAACTCGCCGCCCATGCCAGGAACAATACACCCCCGCTTCTTCTCCGTGCCCATCAACCGCTGAAGAATTTCGGCCTCAACATGCTTCGAGACCGAATATTGTTCTCATCTGCCAGCCGCTTCTACGGCAAGTTCTTTATGCCGCTCAATCTCGTCATTCACTTTTTGGACCTGCAAACGAAAGTGTTAAATTGTATGACATACATAAAAATTCCGGTAAATTTATAAAGAAATTAAAATTTTACCGTCTTCGGGTCGCCGTCTTTTTTGTAGACGCGCACGTAAGTTTCCAAGCTCGAAAGGAGAACTCCAACCCTCTGTTGGAGTAGAGCATGTCTGTCGAAGGGCCGGGAACCGCCACTATGCTTTTTCCGATTCTCGGCGAGGGCTTTCATTTTTCCAGAAAGTTCCTGCACATGGAAAAATATTGAGCGTTAAGAAAGTATTATTAAGTATTTGAAAAACTTAAAAAAAATATTGTACGTCTTAAAACATACCTTATATTTTGGACTCTCGAAGTAGTCGCACATCCAATCCCATGCTTGCTCTCGGCTTAAGAAGTCTTCCGGGACCGACCTCCATTTTTTCTCGTCGTAGTCCCTCCTGCACTCCCCCATAAACTCCCCGTAGCGCCTCGGAGTATTGAAAAGTAGCCACTGGTAGACTCGATTTGGCGCTGCGTGGTATCGTAGCGCACTCTTCAATGAAAATAAAAATACGTTAGTGCAAATATATTTTGAAATGAAATTTTTTTTACAAACTTACCGTCAGAGCTCCCCATATCTTACACTGCTCATCGAAGTCTAGCTTTCGAAACGTCGAAGCGAGAGGTAATATACTCGTCCTGAGTGACTGCCGATGAACCGGATAATCTGGGATGAGTCAAATTCTGGGTCGTTGTTGATGAGGATGTGATTTTCTCGAAGTCCCACGTGACCGACAAGGGCCCTTTCTCTATCATATCTTGGAGCTTCTTGCACTTCGCAAGCCCACGCGAACATGTTTTCGACTCCTGTGGCCCACTCGTAGATCCTTCTTTGTACGTGCTGTTCAGCGACTTGTACCGGATGTGTCGTCTGGAGCGCATAGTCGTACCGCACGTGTTCAAGCCGTTAGACTCAGCAGTAGGAATGCACGAGGGACCGACTGAGGGAATGATGCACTCAATCAACTCATCCTCGTGCTTAGGTGCCTCCGCCGAACCCGAACCACCCCGCTCGGGTCTGTTGACCTCCTCCTGTGCCAGTGTACCCTGCAGGGGCCGAGTACCCTCCTCGGGTCTAGTACCAACTTGGGGCCCATTTTCTACCCCCGAGTCCTGGGGCCCACTTTGTACCCCCGAGCTTTCAGGCGGTGCCAAGGACGTAGCATACCGCCGGATTTGGTCAAAATATTGCTCTTTCAGTGTCTTCTGCCCCTGTTCTTTCTAGGAGCCATTTCCTACGTTGACATGAATAACATAATAATTTAAGCAAGGAAATGCTATAAGCAACACTATCAAATTTGCATATGCCTACATTCACATATAAATTATGCAAATTTTCAACAAACTAGGGATACATCTTCAACACAATATGCAATAGGCTGAATTAAAATCAATACAATTAACTTATTACTTGGCTTTGCCCACTTAGATTAATATCAAGTATAAGTCTATGGTTGACGCCGTAGTTTTTTTAACATCCCATTTATTCATATATAGTTCAAGAACTATATTAGAGATAGCCTGATAGTTCAAGGACTATTTTGGTGTATTACCTTTTAATCATATTAAAGTTAGATTTAAGAGGGAACGTCCCAAATAAAATCCAACTTGTTTATATCACAAACTATAAGCAATAATAGTTGGAAAAGAGCAAGGAATCAACTCTATTTTTCATGTTATAAGTCACTGGTCACTGCAAAGCACAAACAACATAAATTCAAATTAAACAATAAGTCAAGTCATTAGAATACTATTTGTCTTTTTTATATGATCGGTACAATAGCCTTCACATTTCCATACTCGGCATGCAAATCCAGCATTATTCTGTGCCAAAAATGGTGAATCCCTACTCATACCCTATTACCTTTTTATATCAGCATAACCATATTGCCTATTGCCTAATGCCTCAGTATTTAGCCTAAATATTTAAAAAAATTGATCATGAGAACATTAGTACATGATGAAGGGGATCCATTATCAAGTTAAGCTATTCGTTATCAAATCATATCCTACACATTTTGGATAACAAAATCCAAATTCAGATGTGCAATAGGCAAATATCATGCCCTCTAATCTGCTCATCACATTTATCAATAACAAATCAAAGAAATCCTACTTAAAGCTCGGGCGAAGATGGAGGAGACCGGAGACGAGTCGGCCGGAGTGAGTAGAGGGAGACAAATCAAAGAAATCAACACAAAAAGACGAGAAATTGAACCCTAAATAAGTAAATCAAACATTAAACGCAAAATCATGAAATAAAACTCAAATTTGAACCCTAATTTCCCAAAATTGAACCACTAACTTGAGGTGTAGGAGGACGACGATGGCGACGGCGACGAGCTCCACGGAGGACGACGGCGAGGAGGAGGGCTTGGGCTGGGGCTTGAATTGGACGGAGAGGCGAGCAGAAGGAGACGTCGAAGCGAGTTGGTCGGTGAGACGAGCTGGTTCGGCGAGGCGAGCTGGTCCGGCAAGGCGACGACAGGGCTTGGATGGCGAGGCGAGGTCGGACAGGACAACGAGGCGAGGCGGAGAGGACGACGACGAGGAGCGGGAGCGAGAGAGAATTTTCAGATCGCGAGAACGAGAGGGAAAGTGAGGGAAATATCTCTAAGTGTTGAATATGTAAAAATTATTCCCGGCGGTATTTTGTCACAATCTCGCCGAGAAAGAGTTTATATTTATAAAATATTTGTATAAATATAAACTCTTTCTCGGCGAGTTTTTGACCAATATCTCGTCGAGAAAGAGTTTACATTTATAAAAATATTTGTATGAATATAAAATCTTTCCTGGTGAGTCTTTGCCCAATATCTTGTCGAGAAAGAGTTTAGATTTAAAAATATTTTTATAATTACATTTTATAATTTGAGATATAAATTTGTAATTAAAGTATATAATTGGGGTTTAAGTATTGCTTGCAATATAAATTTAAACTTAAGTTTAAATTTCATAATCAGGGGTTAGGGTTAGAAACTCGTTATATGTACACGTCTTTCGACTCATCCGGTACTTGATCGAAGTCGATTTAAAAATAAAATTATTCGAAATTTTACCCGACATAGAGAAATATATCTTCGGTTCCATCCGTAAGGTTGGATAAAAAAAATATTTTGACAATATTGAATCGTCTTGAACGTAGAGTTTTAGAATTATGGAAAGTAAGGGTTTACATAACCTAAACATATGATGTTCACATCCCGAAGGTAAGAAAATTGAATTATAAAAATCAAAACCGTTAGATATGTAGATTGTGATTGTTTACTTATGTAAAATAAATTTTAGCTAAATTGAACCACATGATCATAGCCGATAAGTCGACGGAGTATTTAGTCAACTATAAAAGTCAAAATCAGTATTTTAATCTATATCTCGCCAGAATAATTAATTAAATTTATATTTTAAAAAATAAATTTTATAATTATAGATATAAATTTATAATTAAATTAGACAATTGGGGGTAGAAATATATAACGCAGTAATTACAGGACAAATGAGGGTAGAGTTTTATTTATAACGAAAAAATTACAAATTTTGTGAAACATCGGAATATGTGTTCAATCAATTAGAACCATATTTTTGTTCGTCAGTCTGTTCGTCATTTTCTTCTTCGTCTGTCTCAGGCAAAGCCTCATCATCATTGAATTCAAGGAATTCCTCTTCTTCGTTCAATTCTTTGTCTAATTCCAGTTCTTCTTCGAAATCACCGGATTCACGCATTCAAATCGGACCAAAATCAACACATAAACCCCATTTATGAGAAGAGGAATATCTATTGTCGTTTCCTCCTGATACGGTGTTTCGACTTCGTATATTGGTCCTTTATTTGCATTTCCGGCGCGTGATGTCGGGTTATAAATAACTCTATGGAACATGTGGCTGACAATTTTCCAATCCCCCCCGTGCAGCAGATCGTCGACGTAGAAGACTTGTTTCACCATTTTAGCAAAACACCACGGATATTCTTGATATACATTTTTGGATATATCATCGGATTCCATCTCACGGTCTTTTCGAATAGTAGCCTTGTTGAACCACCTACACTTGAAAACTGTAACAGGCATCCCTTGCGTGTATACGAGTTCAACAACTTGTAACAGGATTCCATAATACTTTATCGAATTGGCTTTGAACATCACACCAGAATTTTGTGTCCTTCGCGACTGATCTTGTCGGTGACACACGTATTTAACTCCATTAACGGTGCATTTAGAGTAAGTGCGAGTATGAATCGGGCCTCACGAGAGAATATACAATTCACATCGCTTTCATCTGCATAATTTAAAGAAATTCACGTCAGATTTAGTCTACAAATTGCAATGATTACGATATTCTCTCGCGAATTGATTTAAAAAATGCACTTACTTTTTTGGAGAACAATAAGAAGAATGATTCTACGCGTAACTTCTCGGAACCATTCGGGCACTTCATGTTGAATTGATTGCGGTGGCTATCAATGTATGGATGTGCTTCCTCGCAATTTAGCATAACCGTCCAATGGGCCCAACTTTGGTCCTCAGTTGTGACAATCGCGTGACCGACGAAGCCACTAGGAATGACAACTGAGGAGAAAACTAAGATGTTCCATTGCCGAACCTCATTAACTTGTACACTGGGAGTAGACGAGTCGTCGTCGAGGTATAAGTTGATGAAATTCACTCGTTCGTGCATCAAATACGATTCAGCTATGCAACCCTCCGGGTACCGATGGTTTCGTATACTCTTCTTGTACTCGTCAAGTTGCCTACACCAAAAATATAAATTAGTTCAGAAGAGGGAACACAATCAATTAAAAAAATGTGTGAATGTTATCTAGCCAGTGTACCTTTCAACTAGAAACATCCAACTGTAATGATATGAGTTAATCATCAAAAGTTGTTCGGGCAAATGATGACAAAGTTGAACCATGATTGTGAAGAATGCAACTGGGAATATACTCTCCAAATTGCATAGAATCAAGTTGATATCACATTGGAGCTGATGGATTTCTTGCACCTTCAGTTCCCTGACACATAACCTCTGAAACCATCGAGATAAGTCCACTAAAGTATCCGCCACGCGCGACCCAACATATGGTCGGATGATTATCGGGAGAATTCGCTGGAGCAACACATGACAGTCATGTGTCTTCAATCCGTAAAATTTTTTATCCTGGACATTCACTTTACTTATCAGATGACCGGCATACCCGCTTGGATATTTGATACCAGCAATTCTTTCAAACACTTCGCCCCGCTTCTGAGGCAACATAGTGAAATCAGAGGAAGGTCGACTGATGCCCATATCTGAGAGAGTTGCACGAGCATTTGCATCATCCTTGGTCTTTGACTTAAGGCCAAGTACGGTGCCCATGACATTATCGCAGACATTTTTCTCGATATGCATGACATCAAGAGCATGCCTAACCCGAATTGACTTCCAATACGGGAGCTGCCAGAAAATAGTTTCATGGGTCCAACAACATGGAGCCCTACCTTGTTTCGACGCTAACAACGTATGCAAACTCTGCACTGGAAATCCATAAATTCTTGTCTGTCTGAGGACTTCCTCCAGTGAAGGTGCATGTAGGGGTAGTCATTCTTCCGTTGCCTTGTTAAACTCACGAGTCTTGAATCGGTATGGATGAGAGGCGTGTAACCATCTACGGTGTCCGAGATATGACATTCTACTTCGACTGTATGTAGCGTCGAGGTCGTTAAGGCAAATGGGGCATGCCTTGTACCCCTTTACCTGAATTCCGCCTAACATTCCCAACCTTGGATAGTCGCTGATTGTGCACATCACTGCAGCACGCATACGAAATTGCTCGCAACTCTTCCGATCATACGTTGGGACACCCGTGCCCCATAATACTTTCAAATCATCTATTAATGGCTGCATGAACACGTTCAAACACTTACCCAGTGATTTTGGCCCGGAAACCAGTATCGATTGAATATTGTACTCTTTCCTCATACATATGGACGGGGGGAAGTTGAGGGGAATTATTACCATTGGCCAAATACTGTGAGACGTAGAAGCGGGCCTGAACGGGTTAAAACCGTCGCTCGCTAGAGCAAGACGCACGTTTCGAAAGTCTGCAGCAAATGTTGGGTACAATTGATCAAACTCTTTCCAAGATACGCCATCAGCTGGATGGTCAACGTTGTTTCTGTCTCTGACCCTTTGCCCGTGCAAATGCATTTGGTCAGCAGTCTTCGCTGACCTGTACAAACGGTGGAGCCGCGGAATAATAGGAAATTACCAAACAATTTTCTTTGGTTTCTTTTTTTTCTGTTTCCCGTGTACTCATCTAGATGTCTGACAAATAGGGCAGAAATTGGCATATTCATACTGTTTATAGTACAAGATGCACCCGAAATCGCAAGCAGCATACTTGATACAATCCATCCCTATCTTCTTCTACATCTTCTTCGCTTCGGCACATGATCTAGGGTGGAAATTTGGCGACGGGTGCGAATTTATGTAAAACTCGCAATTCATGTCAAATGCTATGTTTGACGTTGCTGATTTTTCCATAATGGTCATCAACTTCAAAAGCGCCTTCAGACAAGACAAGTTAGACCGTAGATACAATGGGGTGTTCGCAAGACTCGTCCATCGCTGCTTTTGTCGTAGGGTGTTCACCCTCTACTGTATCTTCACCAGAGTTTTCAGCCCCTGGAATAAATCCTTCACAAGCTCTACAACAGGATCGACATTTCGACTACTTGAAGTCTTGTCCCGTCGAGATTCTCGCCCCGCACCCAAAAACGAATTTGTGTTATGCACTTCACCGTGACAGATCCACACAGTGTATGTCGAAACCATGCCGTATTGCAATAAGTGGGTACGTATTGTATTCTCGTGTTGGACAACCATATTGTGACAGGATTTGCACAGGCATAGATATCGGTCGCAACCGTGTTGGAACACATTTTGTTGGATAAACTTTATGAAATTTTCGACACCGTCCATATACGCTTGTGACATTCTATTTTCTATATCCATCCACCTACGACGGTCCATAATTTACAGATCTACATACAATATAATACCGAATTGTTATTATATGCATATGTATTACTACACGTAATTAAAGGTAAATATCCACAAACAAAAGTACGATTTTGAACCACACGGTCATAATTCATAGCATGTAGTTCACCAAAATTTCACTAATTCATAGTCTAGTTCACCAAAATTTCACTAATTCATACCCTAGTTCATAGTCTAGTTCACCAATATTTCACTAATTCATAGCCTAAGTCACAAAAATTCATATCAATGTCGAAATATAATAGCAAAATTAAAATTTCATACCAAATCGAAAACCCAAACCAACCTGCAAATCTGGAGATCGACCAGCAGGGACGACAAGATTAGAGACAACGAGGGGAACTCGAGAATTGGACTAGTAATCTTCGACCTTGTATGCACTCCAAATATTCACCTCTATCAATATAGGTCCAAATGATCCTTCACAAATCAAAATTTGACAAATGAAGTCATGCATGGACCTTTTATAGAACTTTCAAAACCTTTTCCCGGCGAGATATTGCACAATATCTCGCAGGGAAAGGTTATGACTGTTGATGGTCAACATCCGACCGTTGACAGTCAACGACTCCAAACCGGCGAGATATTGCATATATTTCGTCGGGAAAGAGGTTGTTGACCATCAACGGTCGGATGTTGACCGTCAACAGTCATAACCTTTCCCGGCGAGATATTGTGCAATATCTCACCGGGAAAGGTTATGACCGTTGTGGTCAACATTTGAGCGTTGACATGTGTAATCGGCCCGGCGAGATTTACAATATCTCGCCGGTTTGGTGAAACAAACCCGGCGATATGTTGAATAACTCGCCGATAAAGGTCATAACCTTACCTGGCGAGATAGTACGCAACATCTCGCCGGGAAAGGTTATGACCGTTGTGTTCAACAGCCGACAGTTGACTGGTGAAACCAACCTGGCGAGATATTGCATATATCGCCGGTTAGGTTCAACCAACCCGACGAGATTATGAATATCTCGCCGGGAAAGGTTTAACCTAACCGGCGATACATGCAATATTTCGCCGGGTAGGTTAAACCAACCCGGCGAGATATTTCAATATCTCGCCGGGAATAAGCAAATTTCTAGTAGTTATGGTTGTTGCTTGCTGATGACAATACACAAGCAATGTGTGTTGCCTTAAACCTCCAAGTCGTGTACAAATAGTCCTCTCAAAGTGTATGTGCACTAGTTGAAAATATTGGTGTATGATTTTAGGAAGAAAATTTTCTTTAGGAGTTTTCGTTACCGCCCTAGATTGAACTACCAACAAGCATGAATTTAATTTAATTTGTTTCTCGAAGTTTGTTTATCGGATTAATTGCCTCGGTATCTTGCTTGATCAATTGATTCTCTTTTTATTGTAACCTTGCATGCTTTTACATTTATGCACCTCAATTACCAACTTTTCAATCGATTAAGATTAACTATCAAGTTAAATTTAAAATGCTTAGAAATTTAATAGTTGTTTTGTCCCTTGGGTTCGATATTCGGGGTTGTGATCTTACTTCCATATATTACTTGTGACCAGTACACTGCCGGGAGTCCAAGATTCGACCCGCATCGTTTTGCGTGTCAAGTTTCGGCGCATCAACACTGCTAATATTCATACTTCAACTTGAGGGAGAATGTTAAGATGTTTGTAAGTAGTGGAAGAAATCATGTCTTGCACCATCTATGCAATCATCATTTGTATCAATTAGTAATATTATGGAATCAATAAGTCAATTAACATTATTATAGAATATTAGGTTAATTTCATATAAGTACACTTAGTTTGACACCATTTGCAGATAGATACACCTAAATTAGAAAATTGATTTAAAGGTCAGTAAAGATTTATTTTGTATCAAGTTAGACTACGGGGTTAAGTTTCAGTTAGTTTTCGGTGTAAAATGTCAAAAATGCCCCTTATTGTCATACAAATTTTCAAATTCATGTCATTGGGAGTTTTTTTTGATAAATTTGCTTCATGTTACTACTAATTTACACAACCCACAATTTCTACCTCCAAATTTTCCTGGAAACCAAAGTGTAGATGAACATAATTGTAAAAGCCTAAATTGAATTTAACCAAGTCACAATTTATTGCAATCCAAATAATTCTAGTGGAACCAAAATAAGCACCCGAAAATGTTTCGTGTTTGTGGAGCTCGTGCTCAACGACGAACTGGAAATTGGAGCTGCCGCCTCTTGACCAAAGCTGGAGGAGGCGGAGCATGGAGGAGGGGCTGAGGTACTTGATTCGGATCCCGGAGGTGGCCGAAGTGACGACGGAGAAGGATTTTGCGGCGGTGTCGAAGCGAAGCTTGGAGCGGAGGATGGGGAAGGAGTTTTGGAGATTGTTGAGGGTGTTTTTGAGAAGATTGAGATGTGGTGACTTCGAGAGGAGGAGAGCGAGGATCATTGTTAACACTGCTGGTCCGGCTGCTGCTGGCGCCGGACTTCATCGTCGTCTCCGACTGCAGGTTGAATATGGCGCTCTTCTTCATATTCCAGAACAAAAGGAGAGATAAAATCAAACCCGAAATATTATCAGACTTAATGGGTACTGTGAGTTTGATGGATATAGAGAGTTTTGGGGGGGTAGGGTTTTTGTGATTTGCGATTTGGTGAATGAAATAAGTTGAAATACTACAGGGATTAAATTGTTAGATTTGTGCCTTTATTTTCTCTATTCGATCTATCAATCTGGGTTGGATGTGCATAGATTGGCTAAAGAATAAGGGGAAGAGAATGGTTTGTGCATTTCATGATTGCATGTGATAAACTGTAGGGCACTCACATTCCAATCTGGAGGACCATGCGATTATGTATCCTTAAGTCAAAGAATTGCCAAACGAGTTTATTGACTTAGTTTGGAATTGCTCTTCATGCATTGTCTTTTCTCAGTCCGTATGAATTTTTATGTGTATAATTTCATCGAATTTACATATAAATGTGATTTTGGGTGGTCCATTATTTTCTTTGTTATCAATGAGTTTCTGCAACATACATGTGCCACAATTTGCACCGTAGTTTTTTCCATAGCCTATCTAGACATAGGTAGCCATTACTTTGTTTAGGGACCTTTCAGTATTAGCCATGCGGGCCTTTCTTACACCGGAGAACTTGTCATTGCCGACCTCTAAACTCGACAAGTTTTAGGCGAGTCTCGCAGGAAACTAGTCAGAGCGGGTGAAGAGGGAGTGGTTTGATGAAGAGGAGAGATAGATCTAGAAAGAGCATGGTAGAAAATTCCAAATGGCATGATTTGAAAATTTGAATGACAACGAGGGTCATTTTTGTCATTTTACACTCAAAACTGACTGAAACTTAACCTCATTATCTAACTTGATACAAAATGAATTTTTACTTAACTTAAAATCAGTTTTCTAACTTAAATGTATTTATCGACAAATGGTATCAACCTCAGTGTCCTTATTTGAGATTAACCTTAAAATATTTTACTACCTTCCGCATCATATACTATTTTGTATAAATAACAAATATTGTATGAGAGTAAAATCAACAAAAAAATAATTTATTTTCTTCTTCATGATTGGGGTGATTTCTCCATAAGAAATCAAACTTGAAACTGCCCTCTATTTCACAGACTAATTTCAAGAGTTATATACTTGAAAAACAAATATAAATACAACAAAAGCAATAAAACCCCATTTCTAAGCATTATACAAAGCCCATGAACTAAAGAAAAGGAATCGTTAACCCAAACCCTTAATATCAGTAAGGAATTAATTGTTTTGGGGTCGCACTGGAATACAAACCTACTGTTGACATACAAACGTCCGAACAGATCTATCATCACACATTTCCAAAATGGACGCACAAGATGTATTAGTGTAGACGATGACAAGTCAAAGTAATTAAGGTGTCAAGTAGGTGGGTGATGTGTCATTGGATGGTGTATTAGGGACAATATCGTATTGTCGATTTTTTGTGATTGACTCGAGTGATAATTAGAACGCAATTTTCGCAAATTTCAAAATTCTAAAAATTAATCACAACTTAATTCTCGCACTCTCTGACAGCAGTAAGGAAACTCAATCTCAAGCTAATATCCAGATTGAAGCAAACTCAATCTTCTAATATTCTTCGTAATTTGTAATTTAGATGGGAACCCAATCTTCCTACGTCATTATCCTATATGTCATTTGTAATTTTCCTCGTTACATTCTCCCATATGTCATTTGAAATTTTCATTTGTACGTTATCTCATGTCATTTAATGTTACGAATGTTATTGTAATGTGTCATGTACAACAGAAATATATACATGTGCCATTTGATTATGTAACCATATGTCAATTGGATATTTATGTATCTGTGACTGTTATGATAAGTTACGCAACACTTAATGCGTAAGTTTGTAAGTTGTAATTGTACTTGTTTTTTGCAGAATACCATAGTAGTGTTCTTAGTTAAGTTTATCAGAATATGTCTGGTATGTTGTAACTATGTGTAGTTGTGTAGTTACTATATGATTAATGTTTTTTTTGTTTACAACCAAAAGTATGCATATGTTTGTTGAAGATTCTGATTTTGAGGATCACGAACCTTTGATTAATCGTTTGAAGAGGATGAGAATTGGGTCTAGTGGCGATGGTGCCACATGATTTTGAGAATTGCATAGTGGTCTCTTATCTTCCATTGCTCGCATGAAACATTTGAACACCCATATGAAAGATGAAATGTCTTCCTTGAAAATTAGAGCTGCGCTAAAAGTGACACACCGCTCATGGTTGTCAACACCAGTAATTGGACATAACACCATAGAATATTTTTCATCAACAATTATTTCATGTGTCATTAACAATGTGTTCATGTTTCATATCAGCGTACAAAAAGTGTCAAAATAACATAACATAACACACATGCAGTATGTGTCATCTCATATTAAAACAATTTGATCATAAACAGTGTCGTACAGACGATAAAAAAATCATGTTTTATGTATTGTAAGCAATTTTTGTAATGGTAATCGTAATTGACAATGGTTGTACATGTTTGTCTCGAATGTGGAGTCGAATGAAATGAATCGCCTTATTTTTCATAATTTTGTCTGCATAGTCCATCAACCCAAAACAAACGAGTGAGACGGTCGTTCTCATCATAGTCGTACTCATAATACAGATCTGGATCCGACAACTGGTCACAGATGAACTCGTTTGTCACTACTTGCACATCTGCCTCAGATAGGAAGACTTTTAATTATGTTTGACAATTTCTAAAATCTTCAGCAGTTGTCCCTACGTGTTCTGCACCACCAACAATTGCAATGCACACATTGAAAGCGGATGTTGCACTTACATTTGACTTTTGGCAGTCCATAACAAACTGCATTTGGGTGTCATTCATGTTTCTGTTTCCTCGAAGATGATGGAAATGTTCTGCACTATAGAATGGATGGTTATGTGCTTCCAAGAATTTCACAACCACGTAGTTCCCAGTAGGGGACAGTTTCAAGGAAATCATGGTCCTGCAGCTTGTGCGCGTGGTGATGCATCTCCTTTTTGTTTATTGTCTCATTTCATCATCCTGATCTTCAGATATGGTAATACGCTCACCTTCCCTAGAGCAAGTGACATATTTCAGAGTGATCATGTGTCTTGATGATTTCTAGGTTCCTAGACGTGTCATGAACCCACAGTAGCGGACGTAGTTTATGTATTATTTAATACACACATCAAGAGTTGCAAATGACATACCAATTGTTGGCCTCACATTGGGAAGGCAGAGTAGTACGTATCCACCATTGATGTCGATTGACAATCTACTACTTTCATCTTCTACCGTTCCATTTTCTATCAATAATATTGACCAATACACAACAAATATTGAATAACGTATGTGGATCTAGAGTTTATGGATTAATTACCTGACATATTGATTGGATCAGAAGATTCGGTCACCTCTATTGTTGATCATACACCAGATATTTGACTTTCAATTACAGAGAACAAAACACACTTTGAGATGATGAAGATCTATATAATCTAATAATATACCTTCAGTCCTTGCAGCTTCTTCCATTGCAATCATTAGCTAGAAGACTTAATGATTTAGAAACGTGTGTTTTATTCTCCTTTATAAGCATTTTTTGAATCATTTGTCCCTTGATTTCAGGAAACGATTAGCACCACCTTATGGTAATTTACCAAGTTGCTCTTATTGACTATAATCAATGTGTAATTTGTGATGCATTAGTTTGTGTCATCTCCACCGATAGTTAGTTTCATTCAACGGACAAGAGTTGTTCCAATGTTTGTATTATAAACAATATTTGTACTCTAGTTCATCCCATTGTTTTGTTATGACTAAGAGGAAAATTAGGTGAAGGAGCTAAGATTTAGGATTCTATAGTGTGGTCAAAAGAGAGGAACAACCAAAATACACTTTGAGTTTGGTGTTATAGGTAATAGTGTCATTTTAATTAAAAGAAAATGACTGAGGTGTCAAAGACGCTTGGGTGAAAATAGATAGGGAAATGTGGTTTCCGGGAAATTGTGAGAGTGAGAGTGAGACTATCAAAAGCAAAGACACGCACGCGGTGATCCTAAACACAAAAAGTATCGGTGAAGGTGAAGGTGATGGCGATGGCGATGGCGTGCCGCATTAATTTTGGTCTCCGATACACCGCTTAAATGTCATCTCCACGGTAGCACTAGCCGGAATGTTTGCCCCCTTCCTTATGTCCGTTATTTACCCACTCTATTTCACTTGATTTCAGCTGCTTCCACCTTCTCTTAGCGGCGCCTCGTGGCAGTGGGGGCTAACACGGCCACCGCGGCTAAGCCTATTTCTGACAATAGAATGCGTGTTAGTTCACTCTTTCTTTACTCAATGTTGTCCTCATGAGATTATGGGCTAGATTTATTACGGTGTTACAGGCATATCCTAATGAGTTGTTTAAGATTTTGATTATGTTAACTGGTGAATGTAATGTAACTGCTGCAGGTGTTTGTGCCCCCACATCCACTCATCAACCATTGGGTTTCAGTTCTGAGAAATGAGCAGACTAACGAGCTACACAAATTACAGACTCACAGAAGCAAAGCAAAAAATAACAGAACAACTAATATATTGGAACAGGATAATTTCCTGATTCTGTTTATTGAATATTTATATGCCAACAAAGTAAAAGCTAGAAATAGATAAACCAAAAATAGCTCAACACGAACAACAGTATGAGCTATAAAACAGGGAACTGGTGAGACTCTGTTCCTCATTTTAGCAAACCCCTCCTTATTCCACGTGACGTTTCCATGCAAAAACACACTCGATATTATTCATGCACAACACAGACTCCTAGCCCAATCTTTAGTATGCACCATTTTCATTTTACTCATTTTTATTCTTTAATTTCTAAGCAACTTAGCATAACTCAGGGAAGGAAGATTTTATTGGTTTTTGAGCTAAAAATTTTCACTTTAATTTGGTTTCTTTGCTTCTTTTCTACAACTCTAAGCATCCAGTTTCTTTAATTTACATGAAATTTTCGACATGACAAAATCTACTTAGAGCTCTGATAGTGGAAATAGAATTATCTTTTTGTATTTTATATCATCCATTTATAATTCATCTTCTATCTCTAGGTTGCCAAATTGCTTATGTAGTGGCCTATCTTCTTTTCTATGCTTAATTGCTTCTAACTGACATAAGGAAAATTGTCAGTGGATGACTTTTCTTTTGCCTTTATTACCTTTGCAGCACAATGGCTACTACATATTACTAGATTATGGATGTAATGTAGAAAGAACCCTATTATAAGTAGTCTTCAACATTATACTATAAGGACTATCTGTTGCGATTTTGTGCCCTAACACAATGTATTTTCAATCTACTCATGTAGTAAGATTATTAGCTGAAATAAAATCGGCATTCATATTACTAAGTGTTGTAGTAATATCTTAAGTATGATTTGATTTGTATCATTGATGTGTCAACACATAATAGTAGATCTACAGATCAGATAAAATCTTACTTAAGCAGTCCCCGATCAGAATAGCTTCATAAAAAGCGATCGGTATGAGGCTAACTCTAAATGATCACGCTCTACTGATCATGGCCAAAACGGGGTCGGAGTTAGGTCATAATATCACCAGACAGGGGTGGTAAAGGACGACCCGATCATGAGTATGTTACATAGACACAGTCATGAACATACTCATATGTCGGCACATGAAATCACATCCTCAGATGGAACGAACATTGAGGTCACTAGTAATGAGTGACGAGTTTGACTCAGTCTAACATCTCCTGTAAAAGGGTTACAATAACGACTGTAATTGGCTCGATCACGAGTTACATGAGTTGACTCAATAGATCGATGAAGGATTTATCCCTCATACAGACGTATGAGCAGATATCTGTTCAGGCCACTTGATGAGTACAATTGAAATACAAAAGTATGGCCATGTAGTCGATACAGAGTATCAGTTACAATTCAGTTAACTCAGATCAAAAAACAGGACAATTGAACGAGGATGACTTGTTTATGCCTCGTGGTTGTCAAGATATCAAGAGGATAAAATGATAGATTCATGTACGGCAATGTTAAGTCAAAATCTCGATAATCATAAGCGTTGGGCAATCATGATGTCTTGCTAGAGGCCACTCATGATGGAAAGGGTAAAATGATAACTTTACCGTGTCGTGAGCCTAGAGGGTCACACGCTAAAGGTTGAGTAAAATGGATGGAATCATATAGAGGAATCATGAGAGAGACAAAATCTGGTTTTGGATTAAACTGGATTAGACCAATTTCGGTTTAGGATTAAATCAGAAATCAAGAATGGTTTAGCTGGACCAGTTAATTATAATCTAAATAAATAGATTTAATTAATTTAGCTAAACAGGGCCTAGCCAGATTTGGCTTCTCTACATTAATTAATTAAAAGTTTTGGGCTTTAAGCCCATTAAGGCCTTTAATTAATTATTGCCTAAAAAGAGTTATAAAAGGGAAATTTTCAGATTTTTAAGGATAAGGAAATTTTTTTCAAAACCCTAATCTCTCTCTCCCTCTCTTCTCCCCGTTTTGCTTGCTTCGATCTTCTAGTAAGAATCGTTGTGAGTATCTCCGGATTGCTCTTCCTGTGTGGATGTTCTTTAGAGGTCACTGAATCTTATTTAGTGACAAAGATATTTCTAATCAAGATAAAATATAAATTTTATTCTAGCCTAGATCTCATGATCAATTCATGATCATGTAAGATCCTTATTAAACATGGAACTTTGAGGTTAATTTCTTGTGTGGGCATGGAATTAATTGATTGGAACCCTCAAATATTTCCTTTACTATCAAATATGAAGTTATTATGAAGTTGTTTAGAAATCTGAAATTGTAGTTAAGTGTGAAATTTCTCTTAACTGGCCTTATCATTCTTTTGACAGTGTATTTTTCGATAGGATGCTCCTAAAAGAGAATCAGCTCAATTCAATATACTGCTTTGTGAAAAAATTAAACCTTTAACCTTTTCTGACTAACATTTTCTGTTGGAAGCGCAATGGCTGAGTTATGGAGGTTACTTATGTATGAAGTTGCAAGAGATTGGCTGGTAAGGAGGTTTTGTTGTATATGTGCATGCATAATATAAACATGAAGGTTGTTTTTCTGTCATTTTTGTGTAATAATTAATAAGACAAAGTTATATCGACCCCATGACTGTTCAGCATGTACCGTTAGAGAAGGAAGAGTCAGAGCCCTCTACATCGGACGATAAAGGTGATGATCAGATAAGGGCGAGTCCGAGAATGCTTCTGGCGATGAACCGGATAATGGTGAGACCGAGAAAAATTCTGATGATGAATTAGATAATGTCTCAAATTCAGGGGAAGATTCAACTTCGAGCGATTTAGACTCGGAGGAGGAGTCGGAATTACACCACAACCCTAGTGAGTTGCCTGAGTTACAACAGGAGACTCCGATCTCCAAATCCACCCCGACACTAATCTAGGCTTAAATTCACACCCGGATCAGGCCACTCAAGCCTCGAGCCTACATGGGCGTAATCTCAAAGCAGCGCACTCAATTAAGCACAAAAGATCATCTAATTCCTCTTTCGTGGCCTCAAATATTATGACTTCAAATAAGCTCAACCCTCAACAAACTATAACCCTACGCCCCTCCTCTCGAATCATCAGGTGAGCAGATTAGGAGTGACTCCAAAAATTATAGCTCCAACTCATCCACAAAAGAATCCAAATTGTTAGCGCAACAAATCAGGGCCCACTGTAAGTTACTTGGTTTCAAAGCTAAAGATATCGATAAAGAAATTATCTCTCACCTTGAGCAAAAAACATCAATTTGAGAATACCAAAAGAAACTAGTGACCAGAGACTTGATCCTCGTAACGAGGATAATCTCGTGGAATGCTAGAGGTCTCACAACAACCCAAAAAGCACCTGAGCCATTGTCAACCTTTTATCCCGACACTGACCAACCTTAATCCTAATATAAGGATCTAAATGCGGAGTTATTTTTTCGTGACTGAGACCTCTTCTTTTCTCTTTCAATTCGGAATTTCAGTGGTTTTTCGATAGCCAGACACAAACCAACCTTCTATTTGACCAACATTGCAACTATGCGCTCTATGGGATGACCTTTAGCAAATGCTAGCATCTTTTGGCCAAGAGTACTCCTGCCATATGACATTACAAATTTGCGACTCGATAGAGCGATCCAGGCCTTCACAAGCAAATTCAGATATCCGTTCTTTCAACGATTTCATAAACTCTGCAAATCTGCTGAACCTACTCTTTTCATGCGGCGCTACATCTGAGTCTATCAAATCATCATTTTATCCGGTGGGGTAGTATTACGTTTTAGTTATTATTAGCCGACTCTAGAGATGTTCATCGGGTCGGGTCAGGTCGAATCGGATAGACCCGACCGGTTTTGTACCCGACTCGGGTACTGTCGGGTCCAGTGGGTTTTACCCGAGACTCGACCCAACTTCCTGGTCCGGTAGTTGGGTTTGACTCGACTGGGTAGTCGGGTAAGTCGGGTCAAACCCAACAGACCCGACGGGCCTTAATAAAAAGCCCAACAAGTGAGCCCAAACTTATTTTTTTGACTTCAGCCCAATTCACATTTCAAAATTCAAGCCCAAAACACAAAAAATATATTTTTCCTCTAATACATATACACATACTGATACAATACAATCTGAATCTGCCCAAATAAATGTTATGAAAAAAATAATCAACTATAAAAAATGATTCAATGACTTCAAAATTACAAGTTTTAAAAACTAAACAGTAAAAAAATGAACAAAAAAACATAAAATTCAGCATCTCCTCAATTTCCAGAATGTCTCAAACAGCTCCTCCATTTACAGAAACTCCAGCAGCTCCCAAATGCTTAAACAAATTAAAAAACAAGTTAACCTAACAATTTATAAAGAGGCACTGTCAAAAAACAGAGGCTGTAAATTGTAATCCATAAACATCAACATATATAGGTCTCTATATGAACATCAAAATTATTGTAAATAATTGATGAAAAGTTAAGACAAATTACTGAAATTGTGAATTCATTTACGCATTCAAAATTTGTGACAGGTAATAATGGATCTGAAGTGTGATTTGAAGTGTGTAAACTACAAATTCTGAAATAGAAAAGAAGCAAAAAAATTAGCCAAAACCAGAAACAAACTAAATCAGAAACAATCACCAATAGAAAGCAAATGAATTCTAATCATAAGATCTCCCATGAAGCTCCAAAAAGCCTACATAAGGATAGTAACAAAAACAGGAGCTCGCAAAATGCACAATACTTTTAGATCATGATCAAGCAAACTTTAAGCATCAAAACCCAATTCTCATATAAACCAAGATTCCAAGAAACTTGAAAATTGATTCATTTTACATAAAAAGGTACACAAAAACCAATACCCCTAAACCCAAAACCAATACCCATTACAAATTTCTCAAA
The DNA here is from genome assembly GCA_963920655.1 of Geranium rotundifolium. Taxonomy (NCBI): domain Eukaryota; kingdom Viridiplantae; phylum Streptophyta; class Magnoliopsida; order Geraniales; family Geraniaceae; genus Geranium; species Geranium rotundifolium. The sequence goes on along the minus strand of OY987317.1, from coordinate 22,263,422 downwards.
TTATATTAAACCCAAAACCAATACCCATTACAAAGTTCTACCAATATTAAAAATCCTATTAATCATGCAATATCATAATTATATGAGACTTATATACTTTAAATGAAGTAAACATTTTCTATGAAAAAGAAAAATATATTAGCAGTAAAATATATCAGTATTGAGAAATTTACAATTCAAAGCAACTAATTGACTAATAACTCATACATTCTAACTGTAGTTACGACGGTTTTAGAGATTGGCTGATTTTTAAAGGAACTGAAGAAACATGTTACAAAGAGTGTCGAAATATGTCGAAGCATCTTCTACGACATCTTGTGTAACATTGTTTACGACATCTCGGCAAACATCCTGATCGACGGAAATCAGGCAAGTCCAGATTGTGCAGGAAATACGATTACGATTAGGAATTATGCAAAGTTCCAGAACGTCTGCAAATCAGGAAAGAAGAAAGACGGCGACTAAGAAAAAACCCTTTAGGGTTAGTACTCATCCACGATTGCTATAAAAGTTTAGGCTACCCCCTTAGCAATGGTTTGGTTCTTTATTTGTTTCCTTGCAACAATTTGTAAGGTTCTTAGACGTGAAGGTTTGCGGGCTGAGAAATTGCAGATTGAGCTAAGGATATTGTGCATCACATAACTATTGAGAGTTAGGTGATTGAGGGTTTAATGATCGCGTGAGTGAAGTGTAAGGACCGCTCCCGGTCAATTTGGGTCAATTTTGTGAAAAATGGATAAAAATTTACAATTTCGCGATTTGACCAAATTTTGACCCGAGAGTCACCGAGGACTACTATTTGAGCCATTTTAAGATGAAATTGTAATATTATGGATATTAGGTTCATATTGAAGCTAAAATTTAGCGAAACATCACGGTTTCGAAAAACGTGTCCGTTTCGGACGATTTCGGGTCCGAAATGACAAAAGTGGCTTGTGGGACCCCCCTACTTTACACTTGGCATGTATCTAGAGGGGGGGGGGGGGGGAGACTTTTGAGTGATTAAAAAATTAATTGTTTTAATTTAGATTTAAAAGAAAATGGGAAATAGGTATATTTTATTAGTTTAATGTTTAAATAATTTGATTTAAGTGATAAAAGAGGGGGAGGGAAGCCATACTCGGCAGAAACCAAGAGAAGGAGAGAGAGAGAGGAGGGCTGGCCGAGAGAGAGAGGAAGAAGGAAGAAGAGGAGAAGAGCTTGGGCGATTTCCCGACGATCCGGCCGCGTGATCGACCATTTTCTTGCGTATTCGGGTTCCTCACGTCATTGGCTACGGTGAGCAACTCATTTTTTTTCCATCGTGATGAGTTTGAGTTGTGGGTTGATGAGAAATGAGTATAATGATGATGGAGTGGAGTTGTAGGGGTGTTTTGGAGCATTTTGGGACGTTTTTGGAATTTTCCGGCGGCCGGAGGGTTCGCCGGAGCTCCGGCCGGTCACCGGAGCTCCGGCCAGTGTGGAGGCGCGCCGGAGGTGGTCCGGCAGTTGCCAGCCCCTGCCTTGGCTGGCCGTGGCAGCCTATGGCGACCGCGGGCCGTGGCAGCCTATGGCGACCGCGGGCCGTTTGGGCCTCTCGGGCCGTGAGTGGCCCGGGTGGTCCCACGAGCCCGGAATTCGGGTTTGTGAGTTTCGGGGGGGTCTCGGGTAACCCTCGAATCAATAGTTGACACCCTTGGTGATTTTTAGATTTAAATTACGAAAATCGGAAAAGGTGTGTCGAAACTTTAAATTGCGCGATTAAATCGCTCGGGTGTCGGAATTCGATTCCGTTAATTGCATTGGTCTTAGAATATTAAATGAGGAGTTTAGAAACAAGTTTCGTAATTTTCGGAGTCCCGAGGGTCAAAAACTCGTTTCCGGGCAGATTGGGTGTTTCGGGGAAAATGGGTCATTTCGGGCCCATTTTGGCTACTTTGATTAATTTGAAGTGTGCCCAAGTGTTAGGCACTTGTTGGAGTACACTTGTAAATTTATTGCATTCGTTTCGGAGTCTGTTTGAGTTTTTAATTATTGAATAAAATTATTAGTTGATATTGACGCTCGCGGGAAAGGCAAGGCGTGAATAGCTCGAGCGGGAGGCTAGGAGCGTACGTAGAGCTTTCCTAAGGTAGGGGGACATAGCTACCTAGACTATATGGCTTGATGCCTTTGTTTGATTATATATGTGTGTATATATACGTGTGAGCATGATTTGGCACTATGGTAGTGGCGTGAATATGCTTGGTGTGATTATATGCGAATAGTGAGATTTGCATGATAATGTTGGGTGAATTAGTTTAGTATAACTCTGAACTGATTGTATGCACGGGATTGTGCTAGGTATTATATTATTTGCTTTTCAGACGATGATTTATTCCGTCTTGCACCTAGTATGTTTTCTGCATAAGTATGGTGTGATACTTGTGTTACAGGTGGTGTGTAAGGTAAACCGACTTGAGGGTGGATTCCCTTGATCGAGATCGATTACCTTTATTTGTGGTAAGGGTCAACCGAGCTGAGGGTGGACTCCCTTAGTTGTGATCGGTTACCTTTATTTAGGTGTAAGGTAAACCGAGTTGAGGGTGGATTCCCTTGATCGAGATCGGTTACCTTTATCTTTGTGGGAAAGGTCAACCGAGCTGAGGGTGGACTCCCTTAGTTGTGATCAGTTGCCTTTATTTAGGTGTAAGGTGAATCGAGTTGAGGGTGGACTCCCTTGATCGAGATCGATTTTCTTTACCTAAGGGAGGGTGAACCGAGGCAAGGGTGGATTCCCTGGGCTGAAATCGGTTACCCTAGGGTGTAGTTAATTATGTTATACAACTACTTTTGCATTGTTATCATCTTGTGTATGTGCGATGTTTGAGTCTTGGAGGTAGCGTGTTCACCCCTACAATTTGTGCAGGTTATGGATGCGTTTAGATCTTTTGACTGGGAGCTTGGGGGCGTGTCGTGTCGACGTGTCTTTGCCAGTGGTGTTTGGTCGGCGGTTGTAGACTCTGTTGAGTCGTAACCTGTTTTGTTATTGCTTTTCATTATCCGGTTTATTACTTTATTTTGTAAAACACTCGGTGAGGTGGCGTTATGCCTTACCATTATGGTATTTATTTATGAGTTACTTGCTTCATTTTCAAAGGATGTTTTGATGGAATTGTTTTAGAACTGGTTTACTTACTTGTGCAATCACCTTTAAGTTAGGGACGCCTAAACTAAAGGTGTTGACTTTGTGCGAGTATAGTTATGATACACTCGAGGACGCTTGAGGTGTTTCATAACTATTTCGTATATGTATCTTCGTTTATGTTTTATCGATACTTGTATTTTATCGCGTGACGACTAAGATTCGGAGAACCGGATCTTGGGGCGTTACATGAAGACTGCACGCAACCACCAAGCTTGAAGAAGACTTGAAGACGACAGAGCAAGGCGATTGCTCGAAGAGTGGAATCAAGACGTTCTTGGATTCAGGGGGAGACCCTGAGATAGATTGCACTGTAAGATGTAGCATAAAGTATAGATCTAGGGGTGATCACAGGTACTTGTATGTTCTGACGGATAACTGATAAGTGAAATCTTTCCACTAGGCTGAGGGCCCCCAGACGTAGGTGACGTGCACCGAACTGGGTAAACAATCTGATGTGTCATTGTCTATAGCTTTATCTTTACTGTCCTAAGTTATCTACGCAAGAAGTCAGACACAACGTTATAGCTTCTTACGTAACATTGTGTGTGGCATCTTGCACGACTAGCTGATCAGAATTTCAATTGGTATCAGATGGGGCACCTATAGCTTTAGGTGAGTTCCTAAACAAATATTTTGATCAAAGATGGACAATACCAGAGAAGGAGGATCCATAAATCGACCACCTGTTCTAGATGGAAACAACTATGGCTATTGGAAGGCTCGAATGTGTGCCTTCATGAAGTCACTTGACAACAAGACATGGAAGGCTGTAATCAATGGGTGGAATGCTCCACAACTCAGTGACAATGATGGCAATCCCATCGGTCCAAAACCAGAAAAAGACTGGACTGATGATGAAGACGAAGAATCACTGGGAAATTCTCGAGCTCTGAATGCTATCTTCAATGGTGTTGACAAAAACGTGTTCAGACTGATCAACACATGCACAACTGCCAAATCTGCATGGGATATCCTGGCTGTTGCATATGAAGGAACAACTAAAGTTTGAGAACGAAAATTGCAATATCTGACAACCAACTTTGAAGCCCTCGTCATGAAAGAAGACGAATCGATTGCAGAATTCAATGTTCGTATTCGAGATCTAGCCAATGAATCTTACTCTCTAGGAGAACCAATGTTTGATGAAAAATTGGTAAGAAAAACCTTGCGTGCTCTTAGCCCTAGGTTTAAGATGAAGATCACTGCAATTGAGGAAGTCCATGACCTCAAGATCTTGAAATTTGATGAGCTGATGGGGTCTCTAATGACCTATGAGTTGTCTTCACCTAACATCGACAAAAGGAACAAATGAGTTTCTTTCAAAAGCTCTACACACAAGCAACCAGATCCTGAGGAATCTGACTCTGACGAAGACATTGATGCTACAATGGCCCTTCTCACAAAAAATTACAACAAAGTCATGAGAAGATTCAGTCGAATGGGAGGACGGAATGTCACAACTAATGCCAGAAACAAAACTCCACAGAAAGCTCAAACAGGAGGAAGTCTTGACAGACCAAACAGGAGTGGGGAAGAAAACAACAAGAAAGGACTTCAATGTCATGAATGTGAAGGATTCGGCCACCTTCGTAGAGAATGTCCAAATTTCCTCAAACAACAAAAACGAGGATACAATGCCACCCTATTAGACAATGACAATGAAGATAGTGGATCGGAAGAGGTAAGCAACTTTGTTGCACTCACTACTATTACTCCTGTATGTAACATTGATAATTCCGCCAATATCAATGATGATCACCTCCATCCAACTCCAAATGAGAATTGGACTAAAGGGCAACTAGTCGAGGCATACAAAGGCTTACATACCAGATGGATCAAGGAAACTCTGATACTTGATCAACAAGGTGAAAGGATTATCAGTCTTACCAACGACAAGTCTAGATTTCTAGAGACGATCGTGAAGCTAAAACGCGAAATCACCAGACTTAACGGAGAAATTAGTCTTATGACTAAATCGGTAAAGATGATGAATCCTAGCACAGAAAGCCTTGACAAGATCCTATCAGTAGGAAAGCAGTCCAAGGATACAACGGGAGTAGGGTACATACACGGTATCCCCTCAACAACAGTAACAAAGTTTGTCCCACAACAAGCCATGGTTGACAAGAAACCACTGGATGCCCTAACACATTCTATAGGACGACCTAGAACAAAAGCCATGACATCGTCTACAACATGTTATCGTCAAGCAACTGCCAGAAGACATCCTCCACGCAGACAACAATGCTACAGAAGACCAGCTTATCAATATCAATGGATATGTCACTACTGTGGTCAACGAGGTCACATCAGACCTTTTTGTTTTCAACTTCTTGGGAGGAAGCAAGCTCAGCTACCACAAAAAAGATATCAAAGGCATCTCCCAACTCCTTAGAAGATATCTCGCCTTGAATGGAGACCTAAAAACCTAGTCTATCGAGTTAATGTTGCATATACATCCTTAAGCGCATCAACAAACAAAGACTGGTATCTCGACAGTGGCTGTTCTCGACACATGACAGGTACTCCAGAGTTTCTCCCCAATCTCAAATTATATACAAACTGCTTTGTTACTTTTGGAGATGGGATTCGAGCTCGAATCACTGGAAAAGGAGTACTCAAGCATCCAGGAGTCACTTGCCTGACTGAAGCATTACTTGTAGAAGGACTTAAGGAAAACCTAATTAGCATCAGCCAGATCTGTGATCAGGGTGAAAGAGATCACCACGGGTTCCAAACAATGAATATCATGCAGCGGACTATATGTAACCGTGGTGATCGTGAAAAACTTGATCTTAATGCCATTTGAACATGTTATAAACATAATTAAAATCTGATATTTACCTCTTGTAATCGACAAGAACACAAGCGTAGTCTCCTCTCTATCAAGTCCACACAAGCACACAACCGAAATGGGTTTTTCACTCAAACTTTTTGCTAGAAAATTAGAGAGAAAACAAGAGCAATAATGGAGGTAGAGAGAGGGAGAGATTTCGGCAATGAGGGAGAGAGAGAGGAGGAGTTGGTTGCTGAAAAATTCAAAGGATAAGATAAATAATATATTATGTAATTTTTAATTTGAAATTAAATTGAATTTCAAAATAAAAGTTGCATTATCTATCCCTTTAATCCTCCTTATTTGCATTTGACCCCTCTCTTATCTTAAACCCTAAATGGGTTTTAAGCCCGTTTAACTAAAACCCAAATTAAACCCATTAACTTGAGTTCTAATTTCGGTTTAGTCAAAACGGCTCAATTTCCTCGAATTGATTTCTTCAACCGTCTGGTTAAAACCTTAGGCCAGAAAACTACCGAATTGTTCTCAATTCTCATCCATAATTATTGTCATGTATCGTGCTTAATGCGTGTGACCCTCTAGGCTCGCGAATAATTGGCAGACTGGTAAAATTACCATTTTACCCTTTCCATCATAAGTGGTCTCTAGCAAGACATTATAATTATCCAATATTCGTGATTATCGATTATTCGACTTAACCTGTTATCGTACATGTCACTCTCCTTTTATCAAACCGATATCCAGATTGATCAATAGGCATAGAACGGTCATCCTAATTTATCAATCACTGTTTCTTGATATCTGAGATGACTGAAACCTGATACTAAGGTATCACCTGCATGGCCATGTTATTTCTTCAGTCATACTCATCAAGTGGCCTAAACGGATATCTTTCTCATACCGAAGTATGAGTGATAAATCCCTCAGATGCCTTTCGAGTTCACTAGTGCAATAAATGCCAAAGCCAATCGAAGCCGTTATAGCTACCCTTTTACAGATAACGTTAGACTAGGTCAAACTTAGGTATTTGTTACATAGTGTACACAAAGACTCCTTGGTCTTAGGATATAATGACAAGTTACGATATGTGAGTATCTCATGACTAGATCTATGCTGCATACTCACAATCGGGTTGTCCGATATCATCGACTTGATGATATCTATGATATAACTCCGGCACATCTTTGCCATGATCAGTAGAGCGTGATCACAAGGAGCTAGTCTCATACTGATCGCTTCAGAAGAAGCTTAGCTGATCAGGAACTCTATCGAATGCAACTCTTTCTGATCTATAGTTCTACTATAAGTGATTACACACATTATGACATAGATCAAATCACATTAGATATATTACTACAACACATTAGTAATATTATGCCTTTTATTATGTAGAATAATGATGTCCGTTACAATATAGATTGAAGAATTATTTTGGACTAGGGCACAAACTTAACAATCTCCCACTTGCCCCTAGTTCCAACTTAAGTTCCAATCTACCCCCATAGACTTCACGTGCGCCTCATGCTTAGGCTGCGGTAAAGCCTTTGTCAAGGGATCAGCAACATTGTCATCAGTCAGTACAAAAGAAATCTCCACATCACCGTTATCAATATACTCTCTGATAATGTGATACTTCCTCTGTATGTGTTTAGTTCTGTTGTGGAATCTGGGCTCTTGAGCTAATGCTATGGCCCCAGTGTTGTCACACAACAAGCTTACCGGATCAGATGCTCGCGGCATTACATCTAATCCAGTTGGAAAGCTTCTAACCCATACAACTTCCTTAGCTGCTTCTGCTGCAGCTATGTACTCAGCCTCTGTTGTGGCTTCCTTGAAGCTCTTCCAGCTGAATGCTCCGCCATTTAACACGAATACAAATCCTGCTTGTGATTTGAAATCATCAGGATCTGTCTGAAAGCTAGCATCAACATATCCTGTGACTGCTAGTTCTCCATCCTTCCCACCATACACTAGGAATGCGTCTTTAGTTCTCCTTAGATACTTTAGGATACTCTTGACAGCAGTCCAGTGCTCCTGGCCTGGGTTAGATTGATATCTGCTGGTACAGCTTAACGCGAACGAGACGTCTGGTCTCGTGCAAATCATAGCATACATGATGGATCCCACAACCGAAGTATATGGGATCTTACTCATTCTGCTTAGCTCATCAGGAGTCTTAGGACTCTGTTGTTTGCTAAGCTTAATGCCATGTCTCATGGGTAAGTATCCCTTCTTAGAATCAAGCATTGAGAATCTTCTAAAAACCTTATCTATGTAAGTGCTCTGACTTAGGCCCAATATTCTCTTGGGTCGATCTCTGTAGATCTTGATGCCCAAAATGAAAGCAGCATCACCTAAGTCCTTCATCGAGAAGCATTTCCCTAACCAAGCTTTAACTTCAAGCAGGGTTGGGATGTCATTCCCGATGATCAGTATGTCATCGACCTATAGCACTAGGAATACTATTTTACTCCCACTCGCTTTCTTATATACGCAAGGCTCACTTTCGTTTTTGATAAAACCGAATTCCTTTACGGCTTCATCAAAACGAATGTTCCAACTCCGTGAAGCTTGCTTTAGTCCATAAATGGATCTAAGCAGCTTACAAATCTTTCCGGGATTCTTTGGATCAACAAAACCCTCGGGCTGTGTCATATACACATCCTCTTTTAAGTTCCCGTTAAGGAAGGCAGTTTTGACGTCCATCTGCCATATCTCATAGTCGTAGTATGCTGCTATGGCTAGAATGATCCGGATAGATTTGACCATAGCCACAGGTGAAAAAGTCTCGTCATAATCGATACCTTCGATTTGGCGATAACCTTTCGCAACCAGTCTAGCTTTATAGGTCTGAGGTTTTCCATCCATGTCGGTCTTAATTTTATAGACCCATTTGCAACCAATGGGTTTTATCCCAGGGGTTTGATCCACCAAGTTCCAGATTTGGTTATCTGACATGGATTTCATTTCCTCATTCATGGCGTTCTGCCATTTTTCGGAGTCTGGACTGGCCAAAGCTTGTCCGTAGGTTTCTGGATCATCCTGATGCACCAACATCAAGTCATTTCCTTCAGTGGCTAGGAAGCCATATCTGATAGGAGCTTGACGAGATCTCTCAGACCTTCTTGGACCATCTGGAATGGGTGTCGGGATTGGTTCTTGATCAATGACCTCTTCTGGCTCCTATATTTCTACATTCGGCGTAGTGGGTTGCTCCATATCTTCTTGAATTTCTTCAAGATGCACGGCACTCCCACTAGCTCTTTTGGAAATAAATTCCTTTTCCAAAAATACCCCTCCTCGAGCAACAAAAACTTTTTTCTCGCTTGGTTTGTAGAAATAGTACCTGTCACGCCCCAAATTCGGTAGAGACCGAGCCCGGAACGCGAACGAGGAATCAGTGTCCGAAACAACTGAAACAATAATAGTAACCAAATAAAAAGAACACAAATACAATGAACCGCGAATTTTATAACTGCTCAAAAGAATATACAACACGAGTCAGAGACTCAAAGTATGATCAAGAAACAACAAAACGTCGACACTAAGTTGTACGTCAACTAACACGCCCAAAACAACCCGGACTCTCCAGCTCCTCCAGCTTCGAGATGTCCTCCTATCCACAATCACGATCCTCACCTGTCTGCAGGAAGAGTAGCAGGGGGTGAGCATTTACGCTCACCGCAACGGATACCCGACTGACAACGGCATACAAGTAATTGACAGGGTGATACATAAGCACAGTTCGAAAAAGATCAATAGTAAAACTCAACCATTATCCAAACATTTCGTCTCATTCTCAATACTCAAATCATCACACAATCAACCAAGCAACATCAATCAAACAAACCTTTCACTCAAGGAAAGGCAACAATCCGGGTACTTCGTCGAGTCCATCTTGCCAAACACGCACGGTGTTGGACAAGGTCTACACGACCAGGTGATGCAACCTATAACACGCCAGTTTACAGTCGCAAGCTGTCTGGGCCTGGTCTGCCTCCCACTTTTCGATAGCTAGTCGTAGGCGTGAAACCTCTTCGCGGCCGCCAGTTTACAGTGGCTAGCTGTCTGGGCCTGGTCTGCCCCCCACTTCTTCGATTGCTAATCGAAAGGCGTGGACGCCTCTTCGCGGCATGGATGGAGAAGCGCGGTAAGAGCGCAAATCTACCCCACCCGAACGGAGATCACGGACGTATCTTTCCCACCTGGGCGTCAACCAGCAACAAACACAAACCACCACGCACACTGGGCTCCCGCCCGTAACCAACATCCACACACACTGGGCTCCCGCCCGTAACCATCATCCACAAAACATTTCAACCACAGGAGAGAAATAATCAACTCAAGTCATTTCGATTTACATGTTAAGGCACAACATCTTCAAACACATCAAATCGCATTTACCATTTACTCACAATACAGTTCAACCATAGTGAAGAATATACTCAACTCAAATCATTTCAATTTACATGTTAAGGCACGACATCTTCAAACACGTCATATCACAATTTACCATTACTCACAATTGAACAAGCATAACACATTCAAACCAAACGCAATGAGTAAAGCGGTAACACCCCCAATAAAGCATACAGCGGAATGGCACGTCGCTGTAGTATAATCAACCTATAGACACAACCGGTGCCCACATGCAATTCTACACATACATATACTAAGAACACAAAAGGTGCCCACATGCAATTACTAGTAACTTTCCCAAGTCATGTACGGATATACGGCTACTTTTCCCTACCTCGATAATTATCCAACGTTAGCTCCAAGTCTCTCGCGACACCACGTCTAAATCCTTCCCTTTCCACGAGCGATGGAAGAATCTAATAACGACAAACGCACAAACTTTAGCAATTGATCGAAGTCCGATTCTAACGAAACTAACGCCCAAGTACACCCCAATGAGTCCCGATCACTCCAATACTTCCTAATTACACCGAGTTGCCAAAAAGGACCCGGAACGGCCCAATTCGCACACTTTCCCGAATCTGCCCGGAAACGCTAAAATGACCTCGGGACCCCGAAAAATTCCGTTTTCGCATCAACAAATCATAATTATATTCAAGGGGTCCAACGCAATCGACGGAACCAAATTCCGACGCCCGAGCGACTCAATCCCGTCATTAAGGTTCCTCAAATAATAAATAATCTTTTCCCACAATTCAATTCCAACAATTCTCAAATTTATTCTACGCGCATAATTAAATTTGAGATCACCAATAAAATTGACGGAATTACGTTCCGACCTCCGGGGGATTTAATCTCGACTTTAAAGTTTAGCGAAACAAACACATTTTAGCCAAATTAATTCCAATTTCTTCCAAAGTCACGAATTAGTGTTCTAGGGATTTTCCGGGATTGCATAACACGTAAAAACCCGAACTCCGGGCACGCGGGCCCCACCTCCGGTGACCGGCCGGAGCTCCGGCGAGCTCCCGGTCACCGGACAAACCTCCCGTTTGTCTCAAAACGCTCCAAACTACCCCCTTAACACTAATCCAACCTCAATCAATCCATATTCCACAACTCCATAAATCCAAACTCAAGGAAATGAGAATCCAAAACATACCTCTTGTAGCCCACGACGAGGAGAACCCGAATACGCAAAAATCAAGACGTTTGGACGGTCGGAACGTCGGGAAATCGCCACAATCTTTTCTCTTCTTCTTCCTTCTTTCTTCTTTCTCTTTCTCTTTCTCTTTCTCTTTCTTCTTCCTTGTGTTCTGCCGAGAATCAACCCCTCCCCCCTTCTTATAACTTAAATATAATTATTTAAACATTAAACTAATAAAATAAACCTATTTTCCATTTTCTTTTAAATCTAAATTAAAACAATTAATTTTTTAATCACTCAAAAGTCTCCCCCCTCTAGATACATGACAAGTGTAAAGTAGAGGGGTCCCGCAAGCCACTTTTGTCATTTCGGACCCGAAATCGTCCGAAACGGACACGTTTTTCGAAACCGTCGGAACCGTGATGTTTCGCTAAATTTTAGCTTTCATATGAACCTAATATCCATAGTATTACAATTCCAACTTAAAATGGCTCAAATAGTAGTCCTCGGTGACTCTCGGGTCAAAATTTGGTCAAATCGCGAATTATTAAATTTTCATCCATTTTTCACAAAATTGACCCAAATTGACCCAAATTGACCGGGAGCGGTCCTTACAACCTTCCCTCCTTAAAGAATTTCGTCCGCGAAATTAAAATGTACCTCAAGAGTTGAATAGGTCTGGGTACTTCGTGCGAATCTCGTCCTCGCGTTCCCATGTCGACTCAGCTCCGTGATGCTGCCAAAGTACACGTACTAGCCGGATAGTCTTGCCACGCAAGACTTGCTCCCGTGAATCTACAATCAGCACCGGCTTCTCCTCGTATGAGACATCATCAGCAACCTCAACATCCGCCCACTCAATGACGTGAGAGGGGTCTGCGTGATACTTCCGCAGTTGGGAAACGTGGAAGACGTTATGCACATTTCCAAGCTGCGGTGGCAGAGCCAGACGGTAAGCAACTGCTCCGACTCTGCCTAACACCTCGAATGGCCCAATGTAGCGCGGGGCTAGCTTGCCTCCGCCGCGGCTAAACCGTATCAGTCCCTTCTTCGGACTCACCCTGAGAAATACGTGGTCACCAACTGCGAACTCAAGAGGTCGGCGCCGTCTGTCAGCATAACTCTTCTGCCGACTTTGTGCGGTCTTCAACCGCTCACGTATCAGTGCGACCTTCTCAGTCGTCTCTCGAACAAGTTCGGGACCGATCAAACTCTTGTCCCCCACTTCTGCCCAACACACGGGCGATCTACACGGCCTCCCATACAATGCTTCAAAAGGCGCCATCCCAATACTGGACTGGAAGCTATTGTTGTAGGCGAACTCGACCAACGGTAGATGGTCTTCCCACGAGCCTCTGAAATCTAATACGCATGCACGCAGCATGTCCTCCAAAATCTGGATAGTGCGCTCTGACTGGCCGTCTGTCTGAGGGTGGTATGCTGTACTCAGTAGGACCTCAGTACCCAAAGCCGTCTGAAGACTCGGCCAGAACCTGGAAGTGAATCGAGGATCCCTATCAGACACTATCGATACGGGAACTCCGTGGAGACGGACGATCTCACGGATGTATAGGGTGCTCAACACGTCGACTGAGTCAGTCATCCTCATGGGCAGGAAATGGGCCGACTTCGTCAACCGATCGACCACTACCCATACTGCATCACGCCCCTTCGGCGATCTCGGTAAACCACTCACGAAATCCATCGTGACGTGCTCCCACTTCCACTGAGCAATGGGCAGGGGCTGCAACAAACCAGAGGGACGCTGATGCTCGGCCTTCACCTGCTGACAGGTAAGGCATCTCGATACGTACTCCGCGACCGCTCTCCGCATTCCGCTCCACCAGAAATAACGTCTGATGTCGCGGTACATCTTAGTGCCACCAGGGTGCACCGTAAGACGCGAATGATGTGACTCTCGTAGCACGTCGTCTCTACAGCTACGTGGCACAAACAACCCTCCTCGGTACCGCAAACCCCAATCTGCGCTCTGCTCCCAACCCTCTGCGTCAATGCCGTCAGCAACCCTCGCCCGGATCGCCGTTGCTTCGGCATCCTCACACTGCGCCTCCAAAACTCGGGCAAGTAGTGTGGGCCGCGCCACCAACGAGCACATAGATACACGATCTGTTACCTCCTCTAGCTCAAGCCCAAACGTGCCAAGCTCTCCCATCATGTCCCACTCCCGGACTGCTATGCTAGCAAGGCAATGGATCGACTTCCTACTCAGGGCGTCGGCGACCACGTTCGCCTTGCCCGGGTGATAGAGTAGCTCAAAGTCGTAATCATCAAGTAGCTCCATCCATCGCCGCTGGCGCATATTCAGGTCTTTCTGGGTAAAGATATATCTGAGACTCTTATGGTCCGAGAAAACCTGAAATCCCTCACCGTACAGATAATAGCGCCAGATCTTCAGTGCGAACACGACTGCTGCCAACTCCAAGTCGTGTGTAGGATAGTTGCGCTCGTGCGTCTTCAGCTGCCTGGAGCCATAAGCAACTACCCTACCTGTCTGCATCAATACACAGCCTAGTCCCTCACCGGACGCGTCGCAATAAATCTCATAGCCAATTCCGCGTTCTGGCACTATCAACACTGGAGCGGTAGTCAGGCGAGCCTTCAGCTCTGTAAATGAACGCTCACAGTCCTCAGTCCACGCAAACTTGACTCCCTTGCGCGTAAGGAAAGTCAAAGGCGCGGCTAGGCGCGCAAAGTCCTGTACGAACCGTCGATAATAACCCGCCAAACCCAAGAAGCTACGAATCTCGAAGACGTTCGTGGGCTGCGCCCACTTCGAGACCGCGTCGACCTTCGCCGGATCGACCAGTATGCCGTCGGCCGAAACGACATGTCCGAGGAACTTCACCTCGGCGAGCCAAAACTCGCACTTCTCCAGGTTGGCATACAACTGATGCGTGCGCTGTAAAGTCAAGACAGCCCTCAAATGCACCACATGCGCTTCCTCACTCTGAGAGTAGACCAGGATGTCGTCTACGAAAACCACTACAAACTGATCTAAGAACGGCCGGAATATGCGGTTCATCAGATCCATGAACGCTGCAGGCGCGTTTGTCAACCCGAAGGGCATTACTAGGAACTCGTAATGCCCATACCGCGTCCGAAACGCGGTCTTTGCGACGTCCTCCTCCCGGACTCGCAACTGGTGGTATCCCGAACGTAGATCGATCTTCGAAAAGCACGTCGACCCTCTCAACTGGTCGAATAGATCGTCGATTCTCGGCATCGGGTACCGGTTCTTCACCGTGACCCGGTTCAGTTTCCGGTAATCTATGCACATCCTCAGCGCTCCACCCTTCTTCTTCACGAAGAGTGCTGGCGCTCCCCACGGTGATATGCTCGGACGTATAAACCCCTTTTCTCGGAGTTCTTCGAGCTGAGTCTTCAGCTCGGTCAGTTCTGCTGGCGCGAATCTGTAAGGCGCTACTGATATCGGCGCCGTCCCCGGCATCAGGTCGATCCTGAATTCTACCTCGCGAACTGGCGGCAACCCACTCAACTCCTCGGGAAAGACCTCTGGAAACTCGCATACTACTCGCGGTAACTCTCGGCTCTGCACGATCGACACCTCATCAACGGTGTATAATGCCGATAGGAGAATTCCGCTCTTGCTGCCCAGCGAACACGAAACGGTCGTGCTGCCTGCTGACACTGTCACCCGTCGCCGATAACAGTCGATGTACGCACGGTACCTCGCAAGCCAATCCATGCCTAAGATCACGTCGAAGGCAGTCATACCCAGCACGATTAGGTCACAAAGGAAAGAAAGGTCTGCTACTCTAACTTCGCAGGCTCGGCACACTCTAGTCAACACAACCTCACCTCCGACTGGTGTGTCAAGGCACAGAGGTGGACTCAACGGCTCACTGCTTAGCCCCAGCATCTCAGCACAAGCAGCAGAAATAAAGGAATGCGATGCGCCCGTATCGAACAGAAATGACGCCCAAGAGTTATACAACAGTAACGAACCGTGAGCGACCGAAGGGTCTGGGGACGGTCCTGCAGCACGTGAGTCGCCGACAGCATACACTCTGCCTTGCGGCGCCTGCGCTCCCTGTCTCGGAGCTGACGCGCCAGACGCCGGCTGTGCGGACCTCAACTGCTGCCTCGGAACTGGTGCGCTCGTAGATGGCTGCGAAAATCTCAACGGCTGGCCCTGACGCTGGCGAGCCTGCGGCGACTGTGCCGTGTGCGACTGCTGCGGTCGCTGCACTGACGTTCCCCCACCCTGACCGGGGCATTCCCTAGCTATGTGTCCTGTCTGGCCACATAGGTAGCACCTAACCTCGCTGCCGCTCGGTCGACTCCCCTGACTGAACCGACTACTCGTCGCCGGTAGTGCTGTGGGTCCTCTATTGCGCGGGCAATCGCGCCTCATATGGCCTGGCTGCTGGCAGAGAAAACATACTGGCCTCTGGTCTGCAACGACGGGCCCCACTGATGCCACTGAACCCGACTGTCTCGGTCCGCTAAACTGAGACTGTGGTCTGAAAGACCCCACGATCCTCTGCCTCCTCGAGTCTCGGGACTCGGACAGACCTGCGACGCTGCTCGGTCGCGGTCTACTCTCACGGGCTCTCGCGGCCTCCCTAATACCTCGCTCTACGGCCACTGCCGTGTCGACCAGCTCAGAGTACACTCGAATCCTCAGGGCGAGGACTCGATCCAGAATCGAGGTCCTAAGTCCCCTCTCAAACCTCCTGCATCGGTGAGCCTCAGTCACCACCATCTCTGGTGCAAAGCGAGACAACGTCGTAAACCTAGCCTCGTACTCTGCCACCGACAAACCATCCTGTCGCAGTTCCAGGAACTGCTGCTGTCGCTCCTCCCTGGCAGACTCCGGAAAGTACTGCTCCAGGAAGACCGTCTCGAATACTCGGTAGTCACCCCCGACTCGGTCCTGCACGCGCCTCCACCAATGGTAGGCGTTGTCCTTCAGCTGATGAGCTGCAAAGGACACCCTGGTGTGCTCGTCCATGATCCCGGACGTGTCCAGGTTCCGCGTAATCTGATCCAGCCATCGCTCCGCCATATCAGGGTCTGGCTCCCCGTAGAATGAGGGTGTATCCAACCTCAGAAAATCCCTCAGCGCATGTGCCGTATGGCCCTCGGCCTGAACGGACCTCGCTGGAATAGTAGTAGCAGTAGTCGGCGGAGTCTGCGGGGCTGGCGATGCAGACTCTCTCTGCGCAATGATTGCCACTAAACTCTGCACTGTGCGGGTCAGCTCTCCTAGAATGGCCGCAGTAGGTGGGTCCGCAACTGGCGGAACGTTGGGCGGAACCATCGATGGTCCCGTGTCGTTCCTCCGATCCTCCCCAGCGGGAGCTGCCGGTCCACCCGTCGCCTCAACTGGCTCGACGGTGGGCGGTTGCGTCGGCAATCCGGCCGACCTACCTCTCCTAGGTCTAGGTGCCATGTCGTATGTATCTACTGCACAAATACACGTACACACTCAGTTCCAGAACTCACAACACAACGA